>OY735211.1:33271730-33454230 GCA_963457665.1 Thysanoteuthis rhombus | reverse complement strand
GAATATAAATTCTTTGTTGGGTAATATTAGTAGAGCTAGACGTGGTGGTTTCACAATAGCAGGAGATGGTGGGTGTATAGTCAGTTATACCGGAGTGGAAGAGTTCAATTTCTTTTCTTTTTTAGATATTAGAGCATACGGGATCAACAACCCCTTCGACAACCAACTTTCCCCAGTATTTTGTTCTCGCTCGTTGCTGGCATTGTTCTTTTTGCTCTCCTTTTCGTTCTTGGGATTGCTATACTTGTCTTTAGTATCATCAATCATTGTCGTTTAGTTGGACTGCTACTATTGCTTGTTTTTGTTGGTTTTTTTTTGTTAATTTTAGTAATTTTCATGTTTTTGCATTGCAACAAGTCATCTTCAGATTTTGTCGTTGCAGTTTGAATCATTTTGTCGCACATCTCTGCTATCTGCCATTATTTGTTTACAGCCTAAGATAAAAGTTTGCTGACAGCGGGCGTTTCCAAGGAATAAGCATTTTTACGGAACTACGAGGTGTTAAGGCATTTGATTATCAGTCGCCGATATTTCCTGGGGTCTTCTACGATAATATGCCGAAGCAATCAAGCTGCTTTTCTCCCAGTCTGGAATTTCACCTCCAATCCAAATAGTGATTTGATAACGTCTTTCTTGGATTTGATATGCCCACTCTCTTCAGTGACTGGCATTATTCTAATTTATGGTGTCTTGCAACTTTAATAGATTATACAACCCTCATCACTAGACGAAGTAGTTTCTAGCTTTTGTAACTTTGGGGGCATTTACATTGGCTGTACACTTTTCGGGGGAAATCAAGACCTTCGACAATAAACAAAAGCCAACAATTCAACAAAAATGATAGTAATAACCAAGATTAAGATATAACTTACCATGACTTTATAGGAACTGATAATAGCCTATAGAGGCCTACAAAATAATTTGGGTTTATACTATGTTCTGGAACAATCCATGAAAAGTATGACAGGATTAGGTTACACTGATAAAATCAAAGGATGTAACAATGGATAGATCCATTTATAGACTGATTCATTTTCACTACTATCATTGTTACTGGATGGGCTGCAGAACGCCCTCACAACACCGGAAGTTAATTCCGTTAAACAGGATGAAATGAAAGAAAAATATTATTTCAGAAGTACAAGGGAGATTTTAATATCTAGGCTCATGCTGATCATATATTTATTCCTTAATCCCTTGAAGACCAACTCCGGTAGCCGTTAAGCTCGATGTAAAGTCACTCTGTCTTCATTGTTATTTTCCTCTTTCTCGGGAGGGTTTCAGCCCTTTTCTCATCCGTCTGTTTTTTCTCCTCCTTGTTGACCTTTCACTCTCATCCTGGAGACTTTTAGTCCTTTCCTCATTTGTTTATCCTTCATGTCACTTCCCTACATTTGTTTGCGTCATTCCTTGTCCAGAAATTTCTCTTTATCCATCTCAATAAGGCATAGTCTAAAAAAAAAATTACTCAAATTTTACAGAAGGAAAACATGTTGTCATATCATTTGAATTAGGAACAAAATGGTGTAGAAATTGGAGTAACATTGAAAACTGTTTACGCAGTGAATAAAATACGCATAACTTTATTGAAAAGCTTAGCTCATTATACTTACCCTCAAACTATTAGTTTGTAAACTTCTAAAACTTTCGGAAGACATTGTTTTCGTCAAGCACGTAGAAACCACGAAGTTAATAATTTTTATTGCAATTTTAACCATGACATGACTTAAGTTATTGCAATGAAAGAAAAATCGATGAAAACTTGTGATTCTGAAAATTTGCATCATAAAGAAGAGCACTTTGTCCTCAAAAATTGCGA
The DNA here is from genome assembly GCA_963457665.1 of Thysanoteuthis rhombus. Lineage (NCBI taxonomy): Eukaryota > Metazoa > Mollusca > Cephalopoda > Oegopsida > Thysanoteuthidae > Thysanoteuthis > Thysanoteuthis major. The sequence goes on along the minus strand of OY735211.1, from coordinate 33,452,411 downwards.
TGGAATATCAAGAACATATGAGTTGAGAATTGATAAAATTGGAAGACTTTGCTAAGAATTTTTTCAAAAAGAACAGAATATCGAGAGACCTTTCAAAATATTTGCTAAACGATATCAACCTAGGAGATCTCTTTTGAAAACGACTCACTTTTGAAGATATTGGTTCTCTTCAGAATTTTACCATCGTAGTTGACAGGTGTTTGGTCCTTAAACAAACTCCAACCATCCAAGCTCTCTAAAAAAAAATCGATATCGAGTCGCCGAATATGGGAGACTTTTTGAAGATTTCAACTCGAATTATTATCCCTCTTTTATTCTATGAGTTTACGATTGTGGAGTAAGTAAACATATTTCAGTGTGCATAGGGAAGGTGGTCTTGATTATGAATTGTTAGGTTTTACGCTCATACTCACTCATTAAAAATCTAAATTACTTGTCAACCCTCCCCCTTCATATTCTCTAATAACACTACGGCTCTTTTTCTCTTCTTTCCTTTCCTACCCCCAATTAAATTACCTATCTTCATTTTTCCCCTTTCTTTTTCTACCTTCTAATTAAACTAACATCCTCATCCCCTTTCTCTTCCTATCTCTCAGGAAATTATTTTTATTCTCACCATCTTTTCCTACCTTCTTATCAAACTACCTAACTCCATTTATTACCCTCTCTCTCCCTACCCCTTCAGTAAACTAACATCTTTTTCTCCCCTCTTTCGTCCAACCTTTTTACACTATATACACTAGTCCAACGACGGACGTTAAAAGGATGATGATGATGATGATGATGATGATGATGATGATGATGATGATGATGATGATGATGATGATGATGATGATGATGATGATGATAATAATAATAATAATAATAATATTTTCAACTGCATGAGTTATATTTTTATTCAATTCATGGTAAAAAAAAGAAATAAGTCGTACATTCTCATAAGTTACTCCGGTTCGCTGAACCAAATATTAACCCAGATTTTTAGTAATTTTTTGATTTCGAAGTGAAAAAACGTTTGATTGATTCAAATTGTTATTGGTTGGTTTTTGGCCAATCAGAGCATGACGTGAGTCATAAACCTGACAAGTAGATTAATAGTTCAGATGTTCAACCAGACAGAACATTGGCAAACAATAAGTAAAGCAAATTATATAACCATGATTAGCGTTTAATATTTATCATCCTTGCAAATTCTTACACACAGAGAATAGAGACCATTACGTGGCGTATTAAATTAGTTACCTTTCACGTTATGTTTATTGAAGTGTAGTGTTGGTAATTTGACAATCTGAAGGTGAAACGAATTGGTGAGAAAAACAAGTGTTACGTATCAAATTTGTTTATGATCACTAGAACAGGCTTTCATGCATTTCGTTAGTCCCATCAACATTTTCAAAAAGTGTTGCAGAAAACTTTGAGTGTGAGGAATGAAATGAAGGCAAGGATATTTTGTTGTGTATTTCCTGGTTGTTTAGTAAGAGAGGAAGAGGGGTGAGTTTGTGTCAGTGAGAAGAAGGCAATCAAGTGAAGGGAGTCAGTGGGAGGAGGGGGAATCAAATGATCAGGGTCAGTTTTTAGGAATGTTCTTTGTGCCAATGTGGAGCATTCAGAAAAGAGGGGTCGTACCTAGAATCTAATGGATAAATGCTGAAACGCATGGATCAGGTTGGAGTAGAGGGTGCTGCTTTTAATCATTTTAATTGACTGTTCTTTTTAGGGGGATTTCAGTATGTACTCATACAGTTTCTTAAAGGGGCAAGTGTATATTAACCTATATCTTGCAGGCTAATGTTGAAATGTGTTGTTCTTATGTGATTCTGTTTCAGAATGAAATTCATTTAAAGGATTTGCAATTTGGCAATGCCCATACTTTTGGATTAGCATGTTGAATTCGGATATGAAGGCAGCCTCGATACACCTGCGTATCGAGGCGTCGTGTATATTTTTGATGAGGTGGCCTTTTTGAAATTTGAAATAGTGGTTGTATATATATCTGTGTTCGACTTTTCGTCTAGTTTTTGGGCTCTTTAATGTTCGCATTCTCTTTTTGGGGGGAGTTCGACATCTCTCTGAATCCTTGCACGATACTACGTAAGGCAATGTAGAGTGATGAACTGTTTCTGTTGTGCTTTGTTTACCAAATATTTGATGGTTGTTGAGGTGTTGGAGGCGATATTTATGCTCGGTTTGTTCAGGTTGAACTTAAGGTTGAGTTGGTGAGTAGTTTTATTCGCCTAATGGTATTGTTATTAGTAGTTTTATTCTGTTTAGAATTAGCGTGAGGATCATACATGTCTTTCTTCTTGTGTTGTATTTGAAATGCCGTAGGTGGTGGAGTGGATTGTTCAATGTATTTTCTTTCCTCGTCAAGGTATTCGGAGCTCAAAAAATGTTCACTTCACAATGTCCGATCTGTGTGAATGACGGAGTTGAGTCAAGTGTATTGGCAAGAAACCTATGCAAATCAAGACAAAAAGATATACCTTCGAACGGTCAGTTGACTACTAATAAAATCATCAATGTATTTCTGGCGTAAGCATATTCATCTAACCAATGTTGTACCATCTGAACAATTATTTGAACTGAACAAAATTAAATGTTTCCTCTTGTGAAATCCAAACACAACGGATTATATCGATCTCAGGTTACTTTTAAAAGAACGAAGTCTTAGTACATGAGAAAAAATTGCTTGTACGAATTTGTACATATACTTAGAGGAAAATACTTTCTCTGTATTGACACGCGTGCCTATAACAGCCTTTAAGTTTCTCCTCACCATCATTCTAAATATGTACTTGTATTAGATAGCACATGGTTTGACACTAATTTAGTGTTCGCTGCGTAAGTGCGTAAAGCTGTCGGATATACATTTAAAATGTGTCATATGTTTACGCACCCCATGACAAGTGAATTTTCTCAAACTACAAATTCTTTCTTTTGCATTTCATGCTTTTTCGTTTTCCCCTTCATTTTTCTCCATGAAATCAAGTGATATGTACTTATAAAAAATCTTGTGAACAAGTTCGAAAGAAAAGTTGGTACATTATGTCTCGTAATTCTATATAAGCTAAAGGTAAGTTGGATTTTCAATTTATTTCTATGATTTCTGGGAAGAAAGACTGAGCTTGAAATGTGTATCATATTTGTAAATTTCTCAACGAACATTAATGTCATTTCATATCATGAAATTACAATAGAGGGTTTATTTATAAAGCACTACTCAGTTGTACATCGATTTACCTGCATGAATATACATACATACATGTATGATTATATATATATTAATTTAGCATATTCATAGATGTAAGTCATCCATTTTTAATCATCAAAAGAAAGCAATTGGATACCTTATACCAATCCTTATTTGCATCATCCCCGGGACAGTATGACCGAAAATGCATGATATTCTTCTTTCATTAGGAAGTTAAGCATAAATGAATGAAACGCTATTAGACAAAGAAGGATATACCAATAATAATAAGAATTTATTTGAAAAAAGAAGTGTGAAGAATGATGATATCCAGTAAAGCCAAACAATAGTCGATCCATTAACGGGAAGTAGCAAAATTTTATTAGATCCACAGCACAACAGACTAAGTGAAAAAAAATGACACAGAAATACCTAAGATCAGCTGAGCATCATCAAAATTTCACTAACTAAACGAATGATTTTGAAGGAAAGAAAACAGTTGACAAACAAACGGTTCTAGGAAAATATCCCTGGAGGAAAATATCCCATTGGAACAGCTAAACAATCTGAAGAACAGACAGTCTTTTAAATGATGTAACAACAATTTTTTAAAAGAAAACAAGCTAAATGACATTTTATGTCCCAAACTGCAAGTTGACTTCATTATTCATTTTGTTTTTATTACTGTTAACAGCTTTTGATTTTCAAATAATAATTTTCAAATATCCGGATCAGTAAATGTTTAGACATTTTGTTTGTATTACTGCTCATTTTTTCTCAAGAAAAAATAGATTGATTTCTTTGTATCGTTTCTCTTGACAAAGCTATATGATATTAATTTCTTTATAGAATTTTGACACTGCTTAGTCTCTAGTCTATATTTTATTACTTAGATACATTGGCTGATACATCTATTTAAATTACTTTTTTTGTAGGGTAGGGTAATTTTCCATTTTTTTTTAAAACTTTAAAATAAGTCAAACGAGTGATGTGACATTCATAGAAAAGGTTGGGAAACATTGTTTCACATCAATGACGGCTTAGATTTTTCCATGGGTTGTCGGGTGATTTTTCCGAAGGTATATTCTTCTTGGGTATCTTTCCTGCTACCCATGCAGACGTAAGGTGAGTGAAGTTTTGCTTGAAGCAAAATGTACACAAACCAAGACACACATATATATTTACAAACATGGTAGTCTGTGATATTTTCAAGATATTTGGATATTATGAAACTGTATATGTAATACAGTATTTTACACAGGTGTGTGTGTGTGTATACGTATATATATATATATATATATATATATATATATATATATATATGTGTGTGTGTGTGTGTGTGTGTTTGCATTTTTGTTTGCTGGTGTTTGTCTCTTTATATATATATATATATATATATATATATATATATATATGTGTGTGTGTGTGTGTGTGTGTGTGTGTGTGTATATATATATACAGATATGTACGTATGCACATATGTATGTATATATATATATATATATATATATATATATATACATATATATATATATATAGCCTAAAATTTTTTTTTTACTCAAAACATATTCATTTTCCAACACTATCTCATTCCTTGTCAATGCATTTGATTCTGTGTTGAAAATTGATCAAGTTGATCAAACAATCAAATATTATACAGTGAAAACAAAATTCAGCTAATAATAACTGAGCGCCTGGCAACGGACTTATTGATCCACCCTTTATATATATATATATATATATATATATATATATATATATATATATATATATATATATATATATATATATATATATATATACGTGTGTGTGTGTGCATGTGTGTTTCGAGAAATTTGCAATTGTACACATGAATTACTTTTATGTTTTTCAATATGAAAACTTTATTAAGCTTTGTCCTCTTCTAATTTTAAAGAAAACAAAAGAAACTATATTTGTTGAGTGTTGAAAATTATCCTTCTATTTCTTATTAATGTTAATTTTCTCTCGGATAAGTGATTTTTCCTATCTTTTTACTTTGATGTTCCATTCAAAAGAGGCGATATTCACACTAATCTATGAAAAAAGGCGATTATACAAAATAAGTACATATTTCTTTGATCTGTTAGAAATAAAAATGGATGTATATTTCCCTAATCTTACATTTATATTTTATAAAAATTGAATGCTTTGTTGACACAATGAATAAATTTCAGGTACTAATTGATTTTGATAATTATCTATCTAAAATATCATTCAATGATTTATTGATTTCTTTTTATTTTCATTGTTTTCGTTTTTGTCACGGTGTTTCGGTCGGTTCGTTCTCCAGCCTTCCTAATTAGTTATTTAGTATTTATCAGCAAAAAGGTGTGTTGGGGATGAGCAACGTAGTCACTAAATTAATAACGTTCTATCTCGAAATTTCAGACAAAGTAAATTGTAAATAACAATTACAGGGTAGCACTTCGTATTACCATACATGCATTAAGGAAATTGTTCATATCTAATGAGCAATTTATTCGGGATTTGATAGAAGAAATTTAGATAATTCAATACGTTTGGCAAAATATCAAATAGCACGTCTTGAATAATATTAGTTCTTCGAACATTTTTGTACATTATGGTGAATGGAATATAATCAATATGTTAATTATATAAGCTTATATCAGGTGCAGATCCTCAACTACAAAAATGTATTATTTTTTTCTTTTTTTTAAGATTATCCAATTAAGTCGTCGAATGATACTTAATGTCTTCTCTAATTTTGTCTAAACTATTTTTGAAATGTTCAGCGATGGCATACCTAGAATATCAACAGGAAGATAATTAATATCATTTACAATCCGTTGTGTAAAGAAATTACCTATTCTATCTAATTCATTATTACTTTTTTTATTGATTGGTTCCATGGTAAATCTCTGATTATCATTTTTTTTACTTCACTCTTCTGTCAATGCTGTTGGTAAAAAGCTACGACTCAAATCTTGGTGAAAAATGCCGGATCACATTTACTTCCTTGTTTTGGTTTAACTTATAATAATTTTTTCTTTTTCTTTTTCCACGTGTTTATTAGTAAAATTAATTATTCAAATTTTTGGACACCCCTACCTCAAAATCCTGGATTCACCCCTGCATAGTAAGACTTTGGTGATGATGTAAGTTACCGAATAATAATATTCTTTTACAGAAATTTTCGAACCTGTTCTTACTCATTTCTCATACAAAATGATAATGTTTTTTGATTCTTTAGATTATGTAATCTTTTCGAAAATTTTCGCTTGAATAAAATATGTTTCCCACTTTAGCGTTTCAAACACTAACAGAAATGCTTTCATTCTAAACCTTGCTAATTAATCCTAAATGCAAGTTTTTGGAGTATAATAAAAAAAATTATATTTACTAGGGCAGTGTTTACTAGGTGCATATTTTGGGGGGACTGGACTTGGAGGTGCGTAAGCTGCCTGCTATATTTGTCATACAAATTAATTTTCTATCCGTTGTACGAAACTATAGCTTCGAATATTTCGGTTACTTTTCCTCGGGGTTGCAAAATTAGATATTTTATATATATATATATATATATATATATATATATATATATATATATATGTGTGTGTGTGTGTGTGTGTGTGTATATATATGTATATATATATATATATGTGTGTATATATATGTATATATATATATGTGTGTATATATATGTATATATATATATATATATATGTATATATATATATATATGTATATATATATATGTATATATGTATATATATATTTATATATATGTATGTATATATATATGTATATATATATATATATATATATATATATATATATATATATAATTCGAATATCTGTGTAAGTTGACATGTGCCAGATATATCAGTCAGTACGTAAGGCAGTGCAGTGTAGAGTTTGAAATTGATTTTATCTGTAGTTCCCAAGAAATCTAATAAAATAAAATTTTAAAAAACTATAGGTTATAAATGTTTTATCCAAAGTTCTATGTATACACACACGCACGTGCGTGCGTACACACACATATCTAAATTAGAGTTAGATAATAAATCTTTGCCATTACAATAATGCCAGTCAATAACAGGGGATCCTCAATCACACATAATGGATTTATAGTAAAATGAAACATGGATTTTTGTGAATGTGTGGTCTTCACCATATTTCAATCAATTATATCTGTGCTTTTTCTTTTTAGTGATAAGTGTTTTCAGCTTCTGAGATACACAAAATGTGCACACGTTATTAGACAAGAGATTATCGATCAAGACAGACTAAAACTTGACTTCTCTCTGGAGTGAAACTTCTTTCTAAATATTCATCACACCAGACTTCTATTTATTCTCGCCACATAAATAGGAAAAACATTTTTAGATTAGTAATTATTATATTAGAGTTGTTCATTAGAGTGAAGATGGATCACTAATAAAAATAGTTAATTGTATTGTCTCTCAGTGTACAAATATTTTATCTAAATTTTGTCCTTATTTCGAGGTTCGAAAACAGCAGTTTTAGAGAGGGGAGAAATTTATCATTTGATTGTGCAAAGTATTAATACATATTTAGCTCAGTTGTCTGCACAAGCATAAGTAATGATTAAATGAATTATAGAAATTATGTTTAATTGCTTGTCGAAAGAGGATGAAAATAGACAATCAATTCTTGTTTAACAAAGAAATTGAAGCTAAGTTTGAATCTCGATAATTTCCCTAATGTTCTCCATAAACATTGAGTAATTAAAATACAAATCATACTGCCATTTAATTTTTCCAAGATTAGTTATAATAACAACATTGAATTATCTTATCAGTATGGTTTTTCCGAAAGATATTCATTGAATTTATGTTACACTCAGGTATTTTACATTTATAAAACATTACTAATATTTATTTCATTATTCATTTTCAGAATTTAGGTGATGCTAATAAAAATTCATATGTAATCTCGATACCATTATTTATTGCATATCCATACTATACACTATCAAATATGCAATTGGAATTATATATATATATATATATATATATATATATATATATATATATATATATGTGTGTGTGTGTGTGTGTGTGTGTGTGTGTGTGTTTATATATTGACGTTTCCTAGTTTCCTTTCAACGAGTATCTGGAATGAGTTTTCATAAAATTCTTCCCATGTGACTCAACGTGGAACTTGGTTCTTACATACTAATGAGATTTCATTATCTTTCTTTATTCTTTCCTCCTTTCTTTCCTCCTTCTTTTTTTTCTTTTTTATCTATCTATCAAAGTGTTCGATAATGCCACAAAATTTTGAACTTGTAACAACTTCTATGCGTATGTTTTATGCACTTTATACAAGGCATTGAGCAGTGATAAAATTAAGGTTAAACGCTCTTTCACTGATCTAAAAAAAATACACTAACACTGTGTTTTGTTTATAGGTGAATGACTCTGAAAGAAAAGGTTGCACTCTAATTTTATGAAGGGATATGAGATTACGTTCGTGAGTTACATTCTCATGAAATGGTATAATTTCTGGAATTTATTCTTACTCGTTTCAATGAAGTACTCCACTGTTCAGGAGCTTCTACACAATGCTGTTCATTAAAATGATCATCAATAGGGCTAAAACATGACTTTTATGAAAAATCTCCTTAAGAAGGATTAAAAGTTTGCATTAAGATGTTTTACACTTATATTAATTCCTTTGATCTTTATAATGTTTCCATGATACAAATTTCTTTCATCATGAAAGTTTGTTCGGCAACATTTTTTATTTCGATCCGTTTGCGCTGATATTATTATTAATAATAATAATAATAATAATAATAATAATAATAATAATAATAATAATAATAATGATAATAATAATAATAACAATGATAATAGGTCGGGTTACTCACTCAATAGAAACCGTCACGTGGTCAACGCCGTGATTGAAGTGACCAATTAGAAAATTGGAAAAAAAAGAGGTGATCAACTTACTTCTTTCGCCTTTCGCCGGGCGGTGATCGCAAAAAATTTCAGTTTTTAAAAAAATGTGAATACTGCCGGGCACAAACTAAAGGACCTATTTGGCATGAACTTTCTAGATAAATTGACACCCCTACTAAAAGCCGGTTGATGGGTGATTTAAAGAAAATTAAAACGTTTTTTCTAGACATGATAAGGAGTAAATGATTGAATGTTCAGCCATCTATATCCATTGGTGCGGTCTGTACACACGGCACATACATACATAGGTAGATAACCAGCCAGATCAACTTAAAAACTGAAGAAGCCTGTGCTAATGTTTTCTATGTTCATAATAATCCTGGCTGCTGCTGGGTCAATCTCCACTCCTACATCTATTCTGACTGAAGATGATCACTGAAACTTTTGTATTGTATAGATAATGAATGAATTTGTTGATACGTAAGACTTGTCGGTCTGACTCAGTCGACAAGAGAGCTGCATTCCGACCACTTGGTCGTGGTTTCAAATCACGATAGGGAAATGTTAATTTTATGGTTTCCTGATTTAACGTGGAGTTTAACAATAACAGCAACAACAACAACAACAACAACAATAATGATAATAATAATAATGATAGCAGCAGCCAAAACGAGATTAAAAATACATGTGCAAGCAAGTAAAGGAGATATTATGCAAAGTGCTCAAAGCAACAAACAACCAAAAGGGAAAAACGAGGGAGCAGCACAGAAGAAAGAATAGGAATTTTAAAAAAAACTTCACCAGGAATTCAAAAGACAGTTACGAAATATCGTAGATCATGGACATGGCTCCGTGCAAAGGAAACCTGAAGAGTGAAACGGAATCTCTCATTGTGACAGACCCCCAACCCCGCACAATAGAAACTACTTGAAGGTGAAGATCAACAGAACCTAAACAAACACCAATTGCTGTCTATGAAAGGGGTGAGACAAAACAAAACCAAGGAATGTAGTAAACTTACACTGTAGAAGTTCAAGAATAGGTACGACAGGGTAGCAACTGTGATATACTAGGAACTATGCAAATGACTGGGATTCGACTATGTAAACAAATGGTATCAGCACAAACCAGAAACAGTCCCGAAAAATAGAAGCTACAAATTACTCTGGGACTTTCACATCCAAAGCGACCATCCCATTCAAGTGAGGTGACCGGTCCTAGAAATCGTTTGTTTTATAATAATCACTCACATATTACATCGTTTTTTATAAATTTCTTTAGCATATGCAGTTATTCTTTTGAAATGTACCATTGCCGTATCCAGAATCCAGATTTCTTTCTCGAATTATGTTTGTTCGTGAATTTGTGAATTTGTGAGCTGGTACCAGTGAAATTTTAGAACGCAAGTCACTCTATAAGATATTATCACCAAACGGATGAATTCAGAAATGTAAAAACTCAACATCTCACTTATTACTGTGCACAGTCACATCTTCGGTAAGTATTGAATACAGCTATATTCTCGCGAATAACAAACACTTAAAACAAGGTACAGATCCTGAGCAGGGTGCTCGGCAAAACCCTATCAAAATGTTGTTCTTGGATATCTTGATAAATAAATATCATGCACAAGAAATAAAGTAATGATTTATTAACCATAATAACAAAAAGTTGTTATGTCCACTGTTATTAGATAGATTGATTAAAATGTAATTTTTTAAATTAGACCCTACCCTTCTTAAAATCTTGGATCCAACCCTGTACAACAACTTACCATCGCCGAATTTTGATCGATCAGGGAATTTGTGGAGCCAATTGTCAAGAAATTTGCAAGCGGGGCCAATGAAACAGTTTTGATCTAATTTGACTACGGTTTGTATTATTTGACACCATTATCTCATTATCAATCATTGTGAATTAGTTACTCAATAGAATATGAAAAAAAAAGGAAATGAGCATAAAACTGCACATATCTCTTTATAGATAAGCCATTCCACAAGCAGACATTTCTCCCTGAAGAACACTGTGGTTGTACTTCAAGATATTCAACATTAGTAAGCATTAGCATAAGATTGTTCAGAAGGGACATAGGCGCCTACAAACTGCAAAATCCTATTGTGCTTCTCTTCCGGCTAACCTAATTTGATGGTTCTATGATTTGCATATTACGGTCTGAGTTAGAGACACCGATTCTAGTACAATCACTGAAGTTAAGCAACGTCGAACCTAGTCAGTATCTAGGTGGGTGATCGTCTGGGAATACCAGGTGCCGTAACAAGCCGGGGAACCATGCAGATTTCTAAACGTATTGAATATTTCTTTCCTTTGGAAGCTGTTAGCATGGTCGAAAGATAGAAATTGGAACTTGGGCACACAACACAACACTTCCTTCATACTAAGTGCCCGGGCATAGCAGCTAAAAAAAGCTGTTCACCCATTATCAACATAGGTCGGTTGGTTGGGGGTCTGACATTTTGATTTTCAGAAACTGACTGTACGTCTGTCAGTTTGTAGCTGTAAGCAAAAACTGCACCTCAAACTGCCATCAGTAAAATGAAAACTACCTTAATAAGCGGTAAGAAGAAGCTGGCACGATTGATAAACCCTATTCTTACCAACACAGTGGCTGGTTGTATCGACTGAACATAACTGTATTTCCTGGCAATAACCTCTAATTGACAGAATAGTGGCCAGACTGGGATCACAGAAAGTTGTTTCTCCATTAATTGCGATAAATGAATGAGAAATGTTGGGATAAATGATAATTGTCATTCAGTTTGATTGACACATCTGGAAGAATTTAAGGTTACTTTTCATTATACCAAACGTGCAAATTTTTGGATATCATCTACGGTAAACCACTGAATCATGTACAAACCGATAGTAAACGTAGCTATTATTTAAATGTCATTCTGCGTAAGTATGTGTAAACAGTGACAAAACATATCGTGATTTACACATGCAAAAACGTTATTTTCATAAATGAACTAGTCTAAAGTATTGATACAATTATGTATACAAAAAATAATAATAACTGAAGGAAGTCATAGGAAGTGAAAAAAATTGATTGTTGATAATCAGTAATAATTTGTAGAAAAAATTTGTTGAAAAAAAAAAAACTTAACCCCGTGATGAGTATATTGTTTGCTCAGCGAATTGAGATGGAATTTCAAATTGTAGCACCATCAGAAAAGTTATTTCAGCGAATACGGTCGAAATTACGTGTAAATGTCTATGAGTATATATTTTGAGACACTCATAACACTAAAACAGGACAAGTCTTCTTTTTTGAAAAATCCATTAGATATCCCAATTGTCAAGAAATAGCAGTCCACATAATTCTAGTCTTTGAAAATTGCAGCTATATAATTCAATAACATTCACATTTAATCACAGTTTTAAACCCTTAGAATATAATCACCAATTCAATTATGGATTAATTTGTGGAAGTGTTAAACGTCCCATCAGCTTATGTGATTGGCGTTTCGGTTTAGCGGCACATATAATGGGTGTTTTATTTTCAGTATAGCGGCACGTATAATGAACATTTTATTTTCGGACTAGCGGCACATATAATGGACATTTTATGTTTGTTGACATGTGATTTTGATCTGAATGCATCGCTAAAGCAAATTCCTGTGTGTGGTATAAGGTTACCTAAAACCTGATGTCAGTGAATGGTGAAAGGTCATTGTGGCCGACTTTTACAAGTGAATTAGCCTCTGACCTAGTTTGATTAAAACTAGTGAAATTGAAAATTAGGTGATGTCATTCGACATAAATACCAAGAGTCAAATCACAAGAATGAAAAATAAAGTCATAAAACCTGAACCAGACTGTAGCAAAAGTCATGAAGAGGAATGGGAAGACAGCGAAAAACCTTGTCTTCTAGCTTAGAATAAGAGAGTAGTGTCGGTTATTAGTTTAGAGGAGCCCTCAAGGTTTAAAATCAGTGCGTTCCTTCCTCAAGATGATCTTTTAATAGTGAGTATCACTTGCTCCTTAACAAATATTCGCTGCTCGCGAACATATTTTTACACTCGCTTGAGCAACTCAATTAAGCAACGTTGGTTCAAGTCATTTGTGAATGGGTGACACTTCAAGATATTTCTCTCTCAAGTGGTAGCAAGTATAAGGGGAAAAAAAGATACATTTTTTGGCTGCTAACTAGGAGATGACGAGGATTTCACCAAAAGACCTCCCCGAAATTTTTCAGAAATTACGTTCTATGAAGTGGCAGTCTACAGCATTATTTATATCCGTCTTACTCATGCTGTACGATGGATATGAGTAATGCAACAGTATTATGCCACCATATTTGATATCTGTCATTATATGTACACTATTTTTGTATGTCCTGCTGTAGAACAAGCCACGAGAGAAAAAACCCTGATCAAGCACATAATTTCACCGTTAGTAAATGTAAATATTTCAAACTTCAGCACCAAATTGTACTAAGTTCAAATTCATTCGGAGTAATTATATTATAAGCTACAACCATAAAATATTAAAGGTAAATGTCTGAATTTGTCAGATGCTACATAAATATATACTTAAACAGCTCTTTTTTATTCATTCATTTAGTTTATTTTTCTACTTGATTTCACACTTTAAACATACATACATATACAAACACACGCGTGCGTGCACGTATATGGTTGTTTTTTTATATCCAACCACTTAGCATGAATATGATGGTTCAAGAGTGTACGAGGGTAAAAAAACACATTTAGTCTTCTTCAGACACACTCAGTAAAACATTTGAAGAAGGATGGGGCGCCTAACGTCTCTCTCTCTCTCTCTCTCTCTCTCTCTCTCTCTCTCTCTCTCTCTCTGTGAGTGTGTGCGTGCTCACTTGCAAATATGAATACAAAATAATGGTCATCAAGAATTGATAGTCTGTGTTCTATTTCGGGCATCCTAGATTTTCCTTTTTGTACATCATAGCAACAGTAATCAATTATAAGTATACTAGATACTTCGACTTTAATTGCTACATCATGCTATCCAATGCTTCTTCTATCGTTGTCTCCCTATCTTAGACACTCCAATCCTTCACCCATTGCGAAGGTACGGGAAGTACCTTTTTAGGAATTTTGAGTAATCGGAAGTGACTCAGCAAAAGAGACATTTGGGCCCGAGGCCTTTTTTGTTACCGGGAAAGTATTGAGTAGGTACTTTTAGGGAGCTTTTCCAAATCTATAAACATTTGTCCTTCTTCCTTTGTGAGTACTGCTTAGATGGGTTTTTTTTCCTTTCCACAATTTTATTTATCAATCGCTTTATTTTTTTTGTGATTCTTTTTCTATAGTTCATTTAGAGTTTCACTTTCATCTTTTTCTCTCTTGAGATAGTACGGTGTGACTTACATTTTTATTAACTGTTTTGTAAGATCATAGATTGAAAATATTTGATGCTAACATTGGGCATATTGATGGCTAGTTTAATCGGTACTTTTTTCATATTTTTACAGATTTGACAATTTATCTTTACTATAAAAACGTTTGAAGTTCTATTAATGACGAACTACTATTGTATCATACTATATATATACATATATATCAAACGAAATCAATTAATAAAAGTAAAGGTAACTTCATTCTGACCATTTAAATTTGTTTTGATACAATTGCACATAAATAAAAGGAAATCGATATCAAATTAGCAAACAAGAAAGTTGTGGTGAATTCTCTAGAAAGTCCGATGCATACTTGTATTTCCCAATGAACGGGAGTTTGGGAATTTTTTATGAGGAAATCTTGAGAAGAAAAAACAAGTCAAACTCAAAGAACATTGAGGATATAAAATATCTATCGTATTCCTGGTTCATAAGACGCGTTTTTCTTCTGAAAGATCCCCCAAAAAAATCACCCTGCATCTGTCATCCCCCAAGAACTCCAGTACTGCGAACTGTTAAATCCTCAAATATTTTTTCCGAAAAATACCAGGATGATTTTAGGGTGCGTTTCACCACGGCCTATCAACCGATAACTTTTGCAGGTATTTTTTTCTAAATTGTCTCTTTATCTAAAAACGAATTGTATACTGTTTCTATATTAAATAAATACGGGAGTGGGAGAGTGCTACCATTGAAACTAATTTGTTTTCAATTGAGGCATGATATTTTCGTGGGTGGTATTTAACTTTAAACTAATCATTTTGGTTATATGATTAAACCATACGAGATGAAAGAGCTGACGAATTTGCTGATATTATTACCTGATTATTTGATTAAAATATTTTCTTGAATCTGAAACATTGTGAAATAAAATTGGGATAAACTCCATCTTCTCTCCCGTTATTAACTTTTTTTTAAGCAGGAAATCAATTTATCATGTATCTTCATCCGAGAAAAAGATTTGCCACAGAGTCAGAAATAAGATAAACTGATCTGGTTTGTCACACAAAAGAAACTGTCACGTGATCAATATCTTTGGGAAACATGCCATTTAGGGATGATCTGTTCAAAAGTTGGAATGGGGTGATCAATGAACAAGTTACCTCTGCTGCCTTCTTTGGACCATGATCACTAAAAAGTCCAAACTTTCAATAAAGAAAACAAGCATGAATGCTGCATCACACTAAGTAAAGGACAAATTTAGCCTAAACTTACATTGTAAAATGAACCCCACTAAAAGCCCATGGTGGGATATTTTCAAAAAACAAAACACCTTTTGGGTGATACATACATACATACATATGATTTTCAATGACATTTTGTGGAAGAGTGACGTATGGGCTAATGAAAAGGGGACTGAATTTTGGGCCGGATCCAGGTATTTTCCACTGTTAACTCCCCTGCGTTATAGCTATACACAATGTCTCCAAAATTTGTTATAGAACTTCAATAACATTTTGTGGAATTGTGACACATTGGCAAAGGAAGTATTGATTAAATTTGAGGGAATTTTTACAGTTACCTCCTTGTAGAATACTAGAAGCTTTTCACATTCTGTGGAACTCGGAATGAATATAGTTTCATGTTACATTGACTCATGCCTAATGGTGACCTCGTTTTCAGGTAGATTCTACAATGTTTTATCACGCAAGAACTTTTTTCTTTAAAATAAAATTTGATTTTTATTGCTAAGCTTTGAATCGTGGTCAGATGTAGGCAAGCTTGTAAAAGCCTAGCAACCACCCAAAATTGACCTGTAATTATGCAAGGTGGGGATCAGAAATGTCTCTTTGCAACGTTTCATATACCTGCCGTTTTGATCATTTACTAAGCTTGGTCCAATCTGACACTAGGCCACAGCAGTGGACCACCCTGTAATGATCGTACTCACTGCATTAATGAATTGGTCGATGAAACTAGGTTCCTAACCATGGTGTTACGGTGGGCGTTCATCATTCTGCAGCCTTTCACGAAAGATAAGTATAAGTGTACAGAATTCCTATGTTAATAGAATTAATGGCGATGACCATTAAACAAAAGATTTCACAAGTTTATTGATTGAATCAACTAGTCGTTTTGTCAATATATCAGTCCATAATTGACGTGTTTGTTGGATACGGCTGCAGGGAGGTCTACAACGTGTCCCATACATGCTCAATGGGGATTAAATCTGATGAACGCAGGGGCCAAGGGGTTACTTCCAAGTCAGATGACCGTTTCTGAAACCAGTTTCGTGTTACCCACCTTGAGCTGCCCCAGCGTTGAATCGGGATTTAATGCCAAGTTCTTCGTTTGGTAGTTACCATCCTTGCCAGTCGCCGGCGATCCCGTTTTTGCATCACCTTTTGACGTGCCACTGATGTTTTCTTGGCATTCACATATTCCCGATACACACTTGCTATTGTTGCCCAGACGGCCCCATCTTCCTGGATCTAACAATCATTTTGCGATCTAACGGTGTTAAATCTTGTGTGCGTTCCATGGCTACCTCTGCTACACTACCTCTTTACCTATTACGTCACACATACATCAAGTGGGGGGGGGGCGAAACCATCCAGTGAACTACTGTCTCCAATTTTTTGGCACTTCAGTTTCGTACCACACAAAATACTACACGTAGCAGCCATGATTAATTCTGCGCTGAAGATCTGTTTGTCGGATTTAAATAGTTGTCAACTCGGCACTCCTGGAAATACTTTTTAAAGAAAGAAACGCTAATAATTTGTTTCGAGTTGACAACTATTTAAATCAGATATCTTGTGCTGAATGATTTTTTGTGATTATTTTATAAATAACTCAATATATCTGGAAAGGATGATAACTCATTTCATATCAGTCACCTATTAAATTTCATATATGACGTAAAAAGATGATAAGGTACAGTATTGACTTACTTCGTCACTTATAACTGTCAGCAGTTCTTGTTAAGACGCTAAAAAAAGCGTCATTTCACAATGAAACTCATCATAAAGTTGGGTGGTTAGTCAGACAATAAGTCTTTAAGTAGCATCCCGTCTGCATTCATCTATATCATGTACAGACAGAGATACTGTTTTCATTTCCTTATGCTGCTACTTTTAGACGTATCTCGAGGGTGTAACATGGAAATGGAATCTAGAAACTCCTCCTAAAAACTGTCTTTGGGGCTTAATTTGATTTTTGACCAAAGAGAAGAAAAATTGGGATAAAATTACCTTCTTGGTTCATCCCTACCTCTTGTACTTGTAAAAATCGCCGTACTCCGCGGGTAAAATAAATAAACTTTCGACAAATCGCAAACTTTGAAAAAGAGTAGAAAGAAGGAGATATGCTTTCTTTGTGCGTAAATAATAAATCACTACCAGCAAAAAGTCTGCCATTTCCAAATATAATTTGGGGTCATTTTTCATGGCATAAATTTCATTTTAAAAAGACAGAAAGAAAAAGTTTTTAAAAAGCAGCAAAAAAATTTCATTCAAAGGAATTCTGTGGAATTTTCAAAATAAAGGACGTAGGTCTGTTCTATTCAGAATGGATGTAAAGACCCTTACTTTTGGTATGCTGGGGTTTTACCCGATTTTGTTAGTACCAACCAACACTTGCAAGAATAAGCCTAAAAAAAAATGTTGAAATTTATATGAGCTAATAAGGGTCTTTATCTCTCGGAATAAAGGGGGATATGATTTAAAATTCGTACTTGTAGCTTTGATTTTCTAATTAGAATTTAAAACAGATGTATCTGATGTTCGATACCGATGATTGAGAGCCCATGAAAACGAAAAATGGTTTCGGTCCATCAATATAATCCATAATGCCCACAGTGTATAGGTATTTAAAAAAAGGCTCTCGTTTCAGTGATCCGTGGCAAATTTATAAAACAAGCGATACACAAATGCTTAATATATTTTCTCAAACAACCGAAGACAGAGGTTGACTTTTTCATTTAGGTTACGCGCTTTTCAAAATATGAAGGTTATAATTAAATTTATTTTGATAAATCGCTGATTGTTATCATCTGGGATGATTGCATAAGCTCATACTTTATGAAGATTGAACCATTAACGTATTTTCGTATCATCTTCTTCTATCTCAAAACAAAAGTATCAAACGATATTTAAATCATTATTACTATTTCTATTTCCATTTTAAAGAAAACAAAAATTCCACTATCGTAACAATTTTCCTGGCCCTAAAGTTTACCGCTATTATCTACTACCATAATCAGTTGGCATATTGCTGTTACACACAAGCGAATTTTACTCAATCATCCTTGATGGAAAACTAAATTTAAGATGAGTAACAGCTCTAACTATAGCCTCCTCAAGCAGAAATAAGATTTTCATTAAATTACTCTTTAAAATCAAGACGTATCTAACACATTCTACAGAACACCCAAAGTGTTCCATAAAACCGACGAACACACATTTCTGCAAAGTATCAACTTTCTGTGCAAGTAGTTGACTTCAAAACAAAACAAAATAGTCAATATAGTAAAACATACCTCTTTTTTGTCACTTATTCCTCATTACCTCTTACCAAATTCAAAGAAAAATCACGTGTTCTTCCTTATATAATGTGTCAAGTAAAAGTGTATTCACCTCAGCCAAAACATATGAAAATCTCTTAAACATTGGTTTTGACTTCGCAAATTGTATAAATAGCTAAACATAAAGGCAAAATTATTTCCACGGCGTGAAATACTGTAAACTTACACTGAATAAGACATTTAAAAAAATAGATTGTAACAGACTCTGAGAACTCTTCTACACAGATATTTCTGTTTATTTTCAAACAGTAAACACACATGTGCGCGTGCGATTGCAACAAGAAAAAATCACTCATTGTACCATAATATCTAATTCTGTGTAAAACATAAAACCGTTTGAAAAGCTTACATAAATTGCATCAACAGATATTTGGAAATAATTGACTGATATAGACAGTGAGTGAACAAAATGGGACTTTGGAGTTGAAGCATACATATACATATATATATATATATATATATATATATATATATATATATATATATATATATATTATAAATTTCTGTAAGTTTAAATTTATGATTTTATTCATCTGCATACATAAATAATAATGTACTAGTGATGATGAATATCTATTCAATAATTAATTCAGATTAAATATCCTTCCTGAATATTACTTCATATACAGCATAAATCATATTATCTTGATTGTATAAAAACGTAGTTAAACATTTTATTATTCATATCAAATTATATGCGTGCCAGGATAATAAAATATAATGATATAGAAAATAGTAGGAAACGGCTCTTAGTCCCGAGGGAGGGGAACACGATCACTGCATAAGGTTGAAAAATGTATGAAACTGATTGTTTTGAATCGATCAATTAAAATTCTGCCATTCCTTGTTGACAGATTTACGTGCAGACCATGAAACACACAAAATGAGAGAAACATTAGTCTAATTAAATTCAACGGTAAAAATATAGCTTTATAATATAATCGTTCTTGACCCGAAAAAAAGAAGAAAATAATGTTGGAAATAAGGAATACTTGCAGTTATTTTTGTTTTTTCATAAAAGCCACATCAGCATCACTTTATGCAGTGTTGTTTCGAGTCGCTTTGACAATAGTTGGTACTACGTTTAAAAGCAAAATTTAAGACCAGATTAAATTGAAAGATTGAAACGAATACAATTAAATGTGTCAAAAAACAACCTCAGCTATTAAAGAATGTGGCTCATTACATAACATTGCTTGCATCATAGATAGGGCCTTATTTTCACATATCATTTCAACCATAGAGAGATACACAGTGAGTGCAAAAAGTATCCGATGCATTTTTAAAAAATCATTCCAACATCCTTATGGATGTTAGATTGATTTTTGACAGAATTTGGACCAAAGATTAAAAAATTACAATAATCAAAAAATATTGAAATAAAATTAAACATTGAAAGTGTATTTACAAAAATAAAAGATCTTTGGCACAAATTCTATCAATTTTGAGAGCGTATTAGTATGTTAAAATGCAGTTTTTGAAATGTAACGGATACTTTTTGACTCACTGTAGCTCCTTAGTTTTGAACAGCTATGTTTAGATGAATACTTCAAGGCTTGTTACAGATATGAATCTGTCTTTATTACTAATAGACTTTGTGTAAGGCGTATCCAAAACTGCTGCTGATGAATTTGTTCTTTGTCCCTCCTTATGTCGGCTTTGCATTTTGTGGGAAAATGAATGATAATTTCTTTGTCGAAATTTTTCGATTAATTCACTCGAGCAACAGACAGAATTATTTGATAATAGTCGACTGTATGATAAATCATGTTTGATATTGGTATTTATCAAACTTGTTTTCAATTATTCAGCATTTTATATAAAATTTATGCAAATGAGCAGTCATGAACAAGATGTCAAGTACATTTATGTAGGTATATCATACCAATGATGGTGCTCAACAAGTTTACTTACAGTACGTATACTAAAATTGGAACAATGCAGAGAACATATTTCTATATCGTTATAACTAAAGGACTTTATGGATTCAATTTACGGTGTAATTTTATGCTAAATTGGTCCATTAATTCGTGTCTGGCTCACCTCAATAATAATGATCTGATTTCTATGTGTCGATCAATATTACTAATACTAAGAGTCTTATCTCATTCATGTGCATATGACAAGCCAGTGTTAAAGAATCAAAGTAAACCAGAACAAATTGTTTTGATCTCTCATTAAGACCAAAGGTCCATTTTGTTTGGAACTACTTTGAATGTCTGATTGCATATATATATATATATATATATATATATATATATATATATATATATATATATATATTAGAAATTTCTGAAAACTTGAATTTATGATTATACAAATCATATATTTTTTCAGCTACACGCATTAATACAAATGTATTATTGATAATGAATGTCTGTGGGTACAAATTAAATAGGCTTCCCGAATATTACTCCATATATAGCATAAATCATATTATTTTAATTGTATAAAAACTTAGTAGAGGGAGGGCAATACGATCAGAGCATAAGATTAGATATGAAACTGATTTGGAGCAGGGGCAGATTTTCAGAAAGGGCATTTTACGACAAATATTCTTATTCTGAGGTTGCAAGTTTATGGCGAAAGAGCAGGGAGTGGTTCATAACCTGGAGGTTCAGAAACGGGAAATTATTGCTATGTTTCGTTCGAGCATGAGAAGAACGGACACTGCACTTTGATCTTGAACTAAAGGCTACAAAAGCCTGAACTACGAAACTAGGGTTGCAGTCAATTCGAAAAACTATTTTTATCAACTCAAAAAAATTCAAGCAGCGAACATCAGTCTAGAATTGTCAATAGATCTGAACAAACCTGAGTAGCAGGGCTCAAAAAAGTTCCGAGTTTCCGAAGTTTGAACCCCTAAAGATTTAAGTAATGGAGTTTGTTCATTTAATTTTCTACCTGTCAAGTGTAGAGAACTCTTGTTGCTGTAAATAACAAACCATACTCGGCAAGGTTTAGACAACCATCAAAATCTCTCATTCATTTCGCAAAACTTCCGTTTGAAGCAATGAATACAAAAACTACTCCTGCTGGAGAACTTGAAGATGCTTATACATAATAAACAAGTCATTCGTCACTTGAATAATTCAGTGAAGATGGTATTTTATATCGATTTTGCAGTTGCGAGAACATTTTTATTAAGTTGATGATTAGAAATAAATATTTGATTCAGAATGTCTTACACTCATTTTTTTTCATAGAACGCACATGGCTGCCTCCGCTGGCCCGTGCCAAGAAGTCAGCGGGTGGCAATTGCCCCCGTGGTTACAATGCCTCTGTCGGGAACTAGCAAGAAACTCCGACGGTAGGGAGAGTTTTCAGCTAGTTTTTCAAAACAGAGCAATTTCTAAGCGAAAATATCCAGACAACCGAATAGGCAATTGCAACAATTGTTGACTGTTGTGTATTTTACAAGTAGGCGATTGCACTGGCAGGTGGAGAATTTAAATAATTGCCACGAGTCTTATTGCTAAGCTCGAGCCCAAAACAGTTGGTTTAATAATTGATGTCTTCATCAGAAATCGCATCGTCATATCAGAAAAAAGAAATCTTTCTTCTTATTTTTTTGATATTATAACACTCTCATCCTTACTTATTATGCATTTGTTTTATATTTATTTATCTTGGTAAATGTGCATTTAAATCATTTTCGTAATATGGATATCTACAATACTGCCTACATGGAGGTTTAAACTAGTTTAACTTTCTTCTTAAAGGAGAGCATTACGGTATCACAATTTGGAAGTGAGATCCTGTAGTCTTGGAGAGTATCATCTCTATAATAGCTGTTTGAAAACATGGTTATTAGAAATTATTTACTATATGACTTTAATTGCTATAGAAATTAAAAAGATGTAAAAAAAAAATAAATACGTGGGCACAAACAACACACACACATATACACACATATATATGTTTTCAAGAAATGGACGTCTTTGGTCTGACAGAATGAATCATAAATTGCATTATATTTTATAGAAACTTATCTGAAATGATTTCCCGTCGTTACACGGTTAATATATCATTCAAATTAGACGTACATATATATATATATATATATATATATATATATATATATATATATACATATATATATATCCCCGAAACCGTTCAATAGCTGAAGATCCCCTCAAGAAAATGTCACTTGTAGTACTGTAAGACCTATTCATAAATAAACATATCAACCTTCTGAACATCTTTCATTGATAGCCATGTAGTTTTTGTTGATAATTTGTGGATTACTGACTCGCAGGACACACATGATTAAATCTACAGTAAAATTATCCGGCGATAACCACTAAACACCTAGTGTGAACATGCAGATGAATGAAATGAAATAATTATAACTATCTAGTTATATTAAAGCCCTGTACGCAAATTTCTTTGTTTGTTTCCGCATTGATTTCATTGTTTAATTGATCTTCCTATAATCACATAACAATGTAGATTACGTCATAAAAACTCTCAAAACCCTTTGAAACAGCTTGAGATGAGTTGAGACTTTTTTTAAAAACTTATCAAGATTCTTGAATTATAAAAAAAAAATAAATCAGCTAATAAAATAGCTTTAGGCTCCTTTGTGCCGATCCATGCATAAATCACACTGTCATTTTTGACGGGTATATTCTGATAGCATTAATGATACAGAAATTCTTCCAGTATGTACACATAGATAAACATGCATACATATATGCACATAGAAGCTTTTTATTCCCAATGATATCGATCAGCTTCCCACGTTTTCATTGTGATGCCAATGATTATCTTGAAATATTTCCGGATGGATAAACTTGATAAATGAGGCAGGCCAATAAAGTGAGTATATGTTTTGAGAGAAACTGTATATAAAGTTCGGGGACTTTGAAAAGTGCACGCGAACCGA
Source organism: Thysanoteuthis rhombus (assembly GCA_963457665.1). Classification (NCBI taxonomy): domain Eukaryota; kingdom Metazoa; phylum Mollusca; class Cephalopoda; order Oegopsida; family Thysanoteuthidae; genus Thysanoteuthis; species Thysanoteuthis major. Next base: position 33,428,498 of record OY735211.1, on the reverse strand, counting down.
ATGTTGTGTGAACTTTTACCGCTGTAAGCAGTAGACTCTGTGAGATCGCTGTATACTTACTCACGATTACTACTTCGAAGAAGACAATGGAAACTAGCTGTTCGAGTAAATAATTTCCTCAAGATCAAATGCCCGAACTTTTAATGAATAAGGTAAGTGTAATGAAAAGATTAATCAAATAATGAATAATATTTTTTTTAATTTTTGTCTTTAGAAGAAAGGAATAAAACCTTTTTACTGAAAAAGTTCAGCTTCTTTAAATTCAAATCTATGATTTCAAAATTAACATTCTAGTCTTCAAATTGTAATACATCAGACCTTAAAAATATTATTCTATTTTTGCTCTATTTGTGCTACTATCCGTTGCGATGTGTATGTGTACAAATGTGTAACCATATACACACACAAATTTGTATACATTGAATGCAATCTGTATCCGATACATTTCAGAAAGTTTATTTCAACATGCGTATACAACTTCAGAATCGACTGAAATAGGATCAAATATCTCTAACTTTTTTGACATAATTTTTCAATGTTGAATCTCGCTTCATTATTTTATTTTTTTTTTTTCTTTTGTATTTTTCAATCTTTGGACCAGATTCAGTCAATTTCAAAGGTGGATAAGGATATTGAAATGAAGTTTTTGAAATGTGTGGGATACTTTTAGCACTCACAGTTTACAAACTTATTTGTATATAGTTATACACGTATACTCATGTACATGGTAACTGATATTTGCTCAAAGAGAGCAGAAATGGATTGATATTTTGAACATTACAATTTGATAAAATGGAATGTCAATTTTTGAATTATAGATTTGATTTTTTTTAAAAACGACTGAACTTTTTCAGTTAAAATGTTTTACTCTTCTGAAGACAGAAAATTTGAAAAACATTATTTTTTTATTGTTATTATCCGAATAATCTTTTCATTCCATTTACGAGGTACTACTTTAAGGAAAAAAATTACCGACTCGATCAGCTAGTTTCTATTGTCTCCTTCGAAGTAATAACCTCGAGTAAGTATACAGCGATCTCACTGAGACTACTGCTTATAGCGATAAAAGTTCGCACAACATTCGGTTCGCGTGCACTTTTCAATGTCCCCGAACATTTGGGTAGCACCTATATAATGTGTGTGTGTGTGTGTGTGTGTGTGTGTGTGTGTGTGTGTGTGTGTGTGCGAGCGTGACGATAGAGAGAGAATTTTTTTTAAATGGTTAGGATCTATAATAACGTCTGTAATAAATACTTGATTTGCACGCGATTTTGACGGAAATGATCTTGGAGATTCAGAACATCATGAAGAACAGAGGTGAATGATCGTTGACTCGTGAAATGAACAGGTATTCTGTGGCAGTCGGAAATGAAATTTTCCTTCGGTTCTAAATAAAAGCCTCGACAAAATACTGTTGACAAAGTGTAAGTAGTTCCAGTACAAAACATAATCAGATTAAAATTTCAATTTTCTTATTTTGTTATAACTATAGACAAGAATATACTTTTTAGCCCAAATGAATAGCAACAAACACACACACACACACACACACACTTTCTAGATTGCAGTAGTACAGACAGGATTGATAAATACATTCATGTATGCTCTGGGTGATAACAGGTATGTGTCCATGAACTTCAGTTTTTGGATGTTGTGTTTTTAAAATTAATTTCAGACAAATAAAGATATAGATAATCAATTTACAAACACAAAATAGCACAAAATATGTAACTGGAATACATTCTTTGATAAATTTGTAAACACACATTTATACATGTAACATGCTTTTTTGTGCTAATGATAAATACGTATTTCAAGTATTGGCAGTCATTTACATTCATGTAATATTGTTTCCCGCAGGAAAGCACGATTGATTGCGGGAACATTACGCCATGGTTGCTCTGAAGGCCAGACATTGTTTAGTTCGATTGATATAAAAAAAACAAACAATGTTTTTGATGCGTGTGCGTATGTGCTTTCGGCGAGAGCATTTTATTTATCCTCTCACACGCAGATATATATATATATATATATATATATATATATATATATATCCTGACGCTGATATTTTTTAAAAGATTTCGAAATGTATTGGAAAATGATTATTCTAAAGTGGCATTTCTATAACTCCGTAATAGGTTTGTTTTCAAAAGTTTTAGATCCGCTACAAGGAAAATTTACTAACCGTCGAATTCTATGATTTTTTTTCTGTCCAAATTCATACTGAATCGATGAAGTTATTGAAAAACATTTTTTCAGCATTTTTTTTGGGGGGGGTGAAATTTAGCATAGATTAATTAGCTTTTTATTGTTAAGAAGTCAATGAATTGAATACGTATTCGTTTTATGGTATAAGTCTATAACAGAAGTTAACTGCTGTTTTTTTTTCGGGGGGGGGGGGTCTTATGGCGTTGACCAAAATATTAAATGAAAATGATTCAACGTTTGATTAAACAAGTGGCTCTAAATAAAATACATTTTCTTTGATTGGCAGTTTCTTTGTTTCTATATGTATTCTATACAATGTAAAAAATATTCCACTATATCCATTTTTTTTTAAAGAAAATAGTTTGATATCTCACGAAAAATCTCTTACGTTAGGAAGATGGGAAAGTTAAACATATCAGATGAATTGTAACAATTTTGAGACTATTCAGAAAAAGAAAATTTAGACCGAAAACTCAACACGAACGTGCAAACATTTTGTGAGTTATTTCTATTGCAGTAGAATATTCTATGGAAAATACAAACTGTTGTGTGGTAAGTTATAAGTTCAAAATTACGATGCCGACTATAGAAGGTTCCCACTTATTGGGGTTAACTACTATTAGCCACTGGCAGCCAGACTTCAAAGAAAAAATGTTGACTAATTATGCTACTGATCTCACAGTTCTGTGAACTAAAGGCTACGTTGTTGTTATTCGAAACACTTGCCTTATAGTTATTTCTGGTTGTCAACAGAAGCGTTTCTATAGTTTTCTTAGAGGCACATGAAAAAAAATTATTTAGGATTTTATTCGTAAAACGGGAAAATTGTCACAAATCATCGACATCGCTTGGAATATTCACATTGAAGTGAATTTTCCAAAATTGGAGTGAAAAAAAAACAGTGGTTAAAACGCAATTCAATATTAAAATGTAGACAAATTTAAATTTTGCATAACAACCTTATAACTTTTTGAAAATTATGTGCATCAGTTTCTGATATATATATATATATATATATATATATATATATATATTATATATATATATATATATATATATATTCATACACATACACACACATACATATATTTATAGTGGTGTAGAAGACTGGAAACTTGAGTAATGTTCATTTTTTTGTTTGTTTTTTTTTTCAATACACGTAACAGGGCAAGTTTTCCTGAAATTAACACAGATAATTCATTTTTGTATTAAATTTGCCAACATAAAAAAAATCGTCAAGTTCTAGGAGGTGGTATCAAACAGCAAACAGAAAAAAACGAACGATCATAATTCGATAAAAAGGCACAAAAATATCAACCGAAATAAGAATAAAAAATAAAAAATTTTAAAAGATGCTAATAAGTTTACGAATGATTCACGAAGAAAGGAGAAAAAAAACAGAAAAAAAGATACTGAAAAGAGACAAAAAAAAAAGCAGAAAATGATCCGATTAAAGGAGAAAATTCAAAAATGCAACAAAAAAGCAAGAAGTGCCAACCCCCAAAAATGCAGAAAAGGTCAAACAATGACTACTCGATAAAAAGTAAAAATGCAGTTCAAAATAGTCTTACCCCGAAACTCGAGAAGACATGCTCCTGCATTTTTGAGTAGTCATTTTTTTTGCATAAATGCAGTCAGAAATCTAACGATTATAACTCGTAAAAAGTAGAAATGTTGTAAAAAGTCAAACCAAGATTACTCGAAAAAGCAAAATACAGAAGAAGTCATAAATTGACTGCTCTGAAAAAAAGACAGTAAAAATTCAAAGACTACGATAAAAAAAAGTAAAAATATCAAACGATGCTAAGACAGAAAAAGTGCAGAAAAGTTGAACAATGGATACCCTAAAAATACAAAAAAAAGTCATATACCATGATAAATCGACCAGTAGCAAAAAAAAGTCTAACGAATTCATGCAATGACCATTCGGCAAAATGCAGAAAGGTTTATGCAATGATTACTCAATGGTATACAAAACTGCAGAAACAGTAAAACAATGATTAATAAAAAGGCTAAAATGCAAAGAATGTGTCAACTTTGTCTAATCGAAGAAAATCATGGATGTAGAAACAAAGCAAACTACTCGAAGGAATGAAAAAAAATCAAACTATGACAAAGTAAAATCACAGAAAACAATCAGAAAAAGAAGTACAGGAACAAAGCAAAAATGCTGAAAAAGTGAAACAATGACTTATTGAAAGAAAAAAAAACATTCGGATAAAGTTTTATAATGACTATTCAAAGAAAGGAAACATGCAAAAAAAAAGTCAAAGTATGAATGTCCGAAAAAGCCAAAAATGCCAGAAAAAAATTTAACAATGACTACACGAGAAAAATTGTAATGCAGAGAAATGTCAAAAAAGAATATATGAAGAAGCCAAAGTATGAGAAAAAAAAATCAATGTCTATTGAAAGAAGCAAAAGACGACAGAAATATACAACCCAAAAGATTGCAGAAATATATTGAAGAAAGAAGATTTGGAGAGAAAAAACAAAGATTCCACCAATGTCTACACGAAAAAGTAGACAGAAGTCAAACAATGATTACTTGAAAAAAAGAAAGAAGGTTTACAGAAGAATCATACAATGACCAATCAAAAATAGACAAAAAGTAGCTTCAACAAGGACTATTCAAAGAAAAAACGTAAATACAGAATAATTTCAAACAATGGCAACTCAAAAAAGCGTAAATGCAAAAAAAAATCTGATAATGGCTACTCGAAAAAATGTGAAGAAAAAAAGAAGTCATATAGACAACTGAAATTCTTGAAATATTTGACCAATTATTTCGCCAAGAAAGCCAAACTTTTTTTAAAAAATAGATAAGTTGAACATGTTGCATGAAGAAAAAGTAAAATATTAACAACACGAAAAAACTGCAAAAAATGAATGAAACAAATATTATTCAAAGGAAGAAAAATGTTAAAAAAAATGTCACACAAGGATTACTAAGGAAAATCAAAAATAACGTCAAACAATAACTATATGAAAAAAGCAAAAATGCCCTGAAAAGTCAAACAATGACTACTCGGGGGAAAAAAAAAACAAAAAAGGGGCAAATAAATGAAAAAACAAAAATGCAGAAAAGTCACAAAAATTACTGCACGTATAAAAATGCAGATGTAAATTAAACAATGACTATTTGAGCAAAAATGCAAAAAAATAAGCTAAATATTGACTACTCGAGAAAAAAAGGTCAAACAATGAATACTCGAACAAAACAAAAATGCGGAAGAAGTCAAACAATGAAGAAAAATGCAGAAGAAGTCTACTGGAAAAATCAAAACTGCTGAAAAATATGAAACACTAATCATTGGAAGGTTGTGAAAATCCCAAAAGATGTTTAAAATGACGACTGGAAAATAAACAATTTTTTTTTTTATAAATCAATGACGACTTCAAAAAGTGCTATATAATTCAATTACTTATATTTTTAAATGCTAAAAAATATACAGCCAGCGATAACAAGAAAAAGAAAAAATGTAGACAATGTCAAATAAAAAGGCAGAAAAAAAGAGACTAACATTGACTACTAGAATAAATTCAAACATTAATTACCTGGAAAAATACTGATTTTTTTCATCAATGATGGACGAAAAAAGCAGAAAAGGTCAAGCAATGTCTCCTCGAATGAAATAAAAATGTGAAAAATCAAAACAATGAATATTTGAAAAAAGAGAAAGATCAGAAAATAGTCTAATAATAACTATTCGAAAAATGGAAATGCAGAAAATGTTTAATAATGACTAGACGAAAAAAACAAATGTGCAAGAAAAAGTTAAACGATAGCTATCCGGAAGACAGCAAAAATGCAGGAAAATCTTAGAAGATTTCTTCATGTAATAAGCAAAGATGCATAAAATCAAACGATGATTACTCAAAAAATATTAAAACTATTACTATTCAAAATGCACAAAAATGCCGAAAAAACGTTAATCAATGATTACTCGAAAAAAAAGAAAAATGTGGAAATTGTGAAATAATAAAAATTCGGAAAAGGGAAAAGGACAGAATATGTTAAATAATGAATACTCGAAAAATACAGGGAAAAGTAGAGTAATTACTACTCAAGAGCAAAAATATAGAAATGTTCTTACAATTAGATTTTCATTCCGAATGCTGAACAATGACTCCTGGAAAATGGAAATACCAGAAAAAAAAATCAAACGATGACAGCAGAAAAATAGCTTTTATACGGAAAGTTCTTTTTTTAAAGATTCTTGAAAAAAATGCTGAGAGAGCCAAGCAATGTCTTATTGAAAATCTGTATAAATAACATCGAAAAATAAACATTTGAAGAGAAAATTAGGAAAAAATCTCAGAAGATGATCATTCAAAAAAGCCAAAATGCAGAAAAATCTATTTAAAAAATGCACAAAAGTTCAGAAAAAAGTTTGAAAAAATGCGGCAAAAGATAAATGAAATTAAAGAACAACCAATGCAAAAATAAGTCAAGAAATGATCACCGGAAGAACAAAAATGTAGAAAAAAATCAAACTGTCGATTCGAAAAAAAGAGAAATGTAGGAAAAAGTCAAATAGTGTCCATTTGAAAAGTATAGAAATACAGAAAATGTCAAATAACTTCTAAAAAAAGCAAAAATGCTGAAAAACATCTGTCAACTCAAAAAAAGGGAAAATGACAGAAAAATTTCTTTTGAATGCGAAAATAAGTCAAGAAATGAGGACTTAAAAAAATGCAGAAAATCAATGACTACCAAGAAATAGCAAAATCTAGCTAGAATCCAAAAAATGATTACTAGAAAAGGCGAGTATGACATTTTAAAAAGTCAAACGAAAGGGGGCTAATCTTTTAGCATCAATAAACATAGAATTATAGATTTAAAAAATATGTATTTTTAAAACTAGAAAACTGCCACAGAACACGTCAGACTCGACAGTCACGCTAAAAGAACATTTAGTATCTACTACTTTGCAGAACCCTAACTTCGGGATTAAACAGCTAAAATTTCTTTTCACCATTTTTTCATTACTTTCCGGCAAAGAAACTCAATTCGAAAGGAATTAATTCTAAAAATTCGTTTGAAATAATGTGTAATGAAAACTAGAACTACAATCATATCCAGTGGGCAATGCGAGAGAAATAATGGAACTCTATTGAAGACCCTCGCTGGCTTTAAGAACAGCTGGACTAGATTAAGAGGAATTGAGGAAAATTACCACGATTAGCATTCTATTGCATGAAGGCACTGTTGTGCTCTGACACTAATGAAACTCCCCCTGAGAGATTTCTATAATTTAGCTGATCTTTTTGTATTGGCTGTACAATCCCAGAATTGTTACAAAACCCAGATTCGATTGTTCTACATCATTAGTACCGAAATTTGAAGACAAGACAGAAAAGAGATGATTCAAAGGGAAACAGTTTTACCACATTTAACAAAAATTCAATACGCTAGTGGGATAATTGAGACGATGTCTATAAAATATCATTCGAAATATGCCACCCTCACCTTCTTTTGTAGAAAATATAACATGCAAGGCAATACTAACCACTCCTTCAATGAATAATGATAATACAGACACTACAACCCAACAATCATTTATCACCCAGGAGAAACCGGTGAATGAAAAACTACTGGGGTCTAAAGGGTAAGTAACTAAGTCTGAATGAATTGTTAAGATTTCTGTATGATATGAGGCGTGCCCAATAAAAAGAAACTGTCGAGAATTACATCTCAACCTGCGATGATTACTCCCCACCGGATATCGAAAATGTGAACAGTATATACACGCTTATAAATTGCTATTTCATTTTTAGGACTCAGACTGAACTGTTTCGCTTCTCATGCTAATATCTATGTGCAGTTTAGTTGAATGAAGACCCCATTCGTTGTTTCATTAGAAGCACAAATAAAATAAAAGAACAATACTACAATATATATTGAGATGTAATTCTCGACAGTTTCTTTTTATTGGGCACGCTTTGAAAATAATGATTAAATAATATCTTACCCCCCCTCTCTCTCTCTCACACACACACACACACACACACACACACACACACTATATATATATATATATATATATATATATATATATATATATATATATAGTGACCCCTATATTTTAGTCGGGAATTGAATACGAAACCCTTATTTTAGCGTCTCTCTTCCTTCAGTGACCCCTAATAAAAACACATGGTCAATTGCCTTTTTGCCCCGATTAAATTCAGGAATGGTCATGTCTGAGTCCACCACTAGCTATCCAATCATAAAAACATGCTATTGTCTAGCCCACCTTCTATCCTAAGCTTAGTTTTGTGTGGCACAGAGCCAAGGAGGGTTAAGAAGAGAGGTGAAAATTGGGTTGAACCAATATCATAAGTATAAAAAGTTTGTTTGCTCATAAGTTCAGCATTTTAATTCCTGGATTTCACAGGCCTCCACCACTGATGTCGGTCGGAAATAAATATAAACAATTAATTCAACAACAACAGACGTACGTTTTTACATACAAAGAATATTCGTATTGTGAGACTTTAATATATTTAGTTCAATTTCTAATTCCTGAGAACGACCTCTTCTTTGTAGCGCAGTGTTTCTCGAAAGTTGATATACTTTGTGTTCAAATATTTGGCTTGGAGTCAATCATATTATGGTACCAACAGTTCAAACGACTTGATCAGTTATTTTTAGGATCAAATCCAGACAAACGCTTGTTCTATTGAATATGATTGTAGAAAGCTTTAAAGCGACGCTTATAAATTGAATATTTCTCAAATTAAATACCAATACTTCTAAATTAGTTACAGTGAAAATACTAAACACAGACTAAGTTGTTGGTGAGCAGCATGACTTCTCCTAACGTGTGATAATTTGAAACATTGCATAAAAAGTAAACTCAGGAATGACACAATCAGTAGACGAAGACAATCATTTTTCCAACGATTCAAAGATGGCTGCCAAATCATAAAATACCCATCACTCGTTCAAGTAATTGGCTTCTAAAGAATTTGACCACCATTTTGGACGGCATCTTGGAAATTTTACCTTTCCACTGGTCGGACTGTTGTAGACTTTTACTATATCATTGAGCATACCTGATACTACAAGAGAATGTCGAGAAACCTTTTGTTGTGATTTTAGGGTTTCGGTGTTTTGTTTCATAAACAACTACTTTGGCCGTCAACTAAGATGCCATCTTATATATATACCTTCCCTATGGTCAGACTGTGTTGGAATAGTTTATGCTATCAAGCACACTTGACACTACAATACACCGTTGAAAAAATCACCAAGGGTAAATGATGAACGAACAACGGGCATTTTAATAATTTGGCAGCCAGCCTGGACGCCATCTTAACATTTATACCTTTTCGGTGGTCATAATTTGGACATGATGTCAAGCTCACTTGACTCTACAAGAATTCGTTAAAACTTGTCTGAGGTAAATAATGGACGAGTGATGAGTATCTTTAAGTACTGGTTATCTTGAACGTCGTATTGAAATTTATACCTTTTACTGCGATCAGACTGTGGTAAACTCTTAGTATATTTTTGAACACACCTGATTCCACAAAAAAGATATGACAAATTACTGTAAATGATGACGTCAGTAAATTACCCATTGCACTGTGGGGAAAATTGTCAATGTGTTTTGTTTTTTGGGTTTTTTCTACATCTGCCGTATACATACTTTGATGTTTCAACGAGATATTGTTTGTAACATGATCGACAAGCTGCCCAGCACTACATGTATTAGCAAACGAATGTCTTTTCAAGTTTTGTTTTGTTTTTGTTTTTTTGTTTTGTTTTTTTTTTTTTGCTGTTGTTTTTTACTTTGACCTTGATCTAAATACATTTACTCTGGTAATCTCAGAAGTATCAGTAGATGAATGGGCATCCCCAACTTTGTTAGAAATGTCACCTTAAATGTTCTGCTACACTATTTGGTGATCAAATTAGACCTGGTCGGCTGGCGGCCATCTGGAATTTCACCTTCCACGGTCCTAAGAGGTCAAATCTGACTTCCCTCCACTTCTGAAAATTGATGTTATGTTATGTACTATGTTAGAAATTTTATGCTTTTTAAAAAATGTGCACTATCATCCTGGTTATTTGCTGTCCTTGAGGGAAATCATACAAATTATTGTTGAGTATATTTAACAAAAATATATAATTCCAATGTACTTTGTAATATATTAGATTTGTAGATATATATATATATATATATATATATATATATATATATATATATATATATATATATATATATATATATATACTTCCAAACAAAATTGGTTTCAAGTCTTATTGTACTTATCAAAAGGACAAAGTACGTACGAAACAAATTTATTTTGAGAATATATTTTATACTTTCATTTATTTACATATCTTTGTTTTTAATAATATTGAACGCCGTTTTTGAAGACAACTAATCTACCATATATACAGAGATAGATAGATAGATAGATAGATAGATAGAGAGAGAGAGAGAGAGAGAGAGAGAGATGAATGAATGGCTTTGCGTTGCGAACGGAGATTTTTGAAAAGGATTCCCTCAGCAGTAAAACCTTAAACGGCCTAGGTTGTGTACGGAATAACTCCCAAGCCAGCGCGATGAAGTTGTTAGGTGAAGTGCAATTTGACATATATATATATATATGTATATGTGTGTGTGTGTGTGTGTGTGTGTGTGTTGAATAATATTAGTTCTCTGATTATCATCAACTGCGACGGAAGTCGACAGCTCTCTGAATGTTGGTAAAGATAGAAAGATTCGATATAGAGAGTGGACAAAGAAAGAGGAATATTTTTTGTGTCACATTACGTAATATTATTTCTATTTTTAGAACCATTCTCGAGATAAAAAGAAAAAAAAGTACCAGAAAGAAAGAAAGAAAAGGAGAAAGAAAGAAAGCACACTATACAATGTTAATATACACTCCATACATATTCATAACTTTTGCATTTTGGACTATATGTTTCTTTTTATTTTTCATGTGATCACTATTTTTGTTCCAGACTTTTTAATGGGGATTAGCTTGAAAATTTAATTGGAAACAAATGAATCTATGCAGACAAATGCTGTCAAAAATGTATACACAACATAGCAGTTTTTGAACAGAGTCTGTTCTTTTTCGTGTTGTCAAATTAACACTCAGATAAACGATTGTGATGAATGGAGTAAATCAAAGTATTTTTAACAGACAATGGAAGTTGCCGAACATTTGAATTCTATGATGGAAAAAAAATCAAGCATTTTTCATCCTTCAAATTATGCAATCCTTTCAAGAATAATTCATATATAATATATTTCCCGCTTTAACATTTCGAATATTCAGAATCAATGCGTTCCTGTTGGTTACAGCAAACACCAATGGAAATTCTTTCATTTTGGGCTTAAATTTTGATCAATTTCAAAGGTTTTTTGTTTTGTTTTGGGTTTTTTAGCAGATTCGATAAAAAATATGATCTTATAATAAATCTTTGTCATAACAAGAAAATAACCATTTATTATTATTTCATCTATCCAAGATTCAAGGTTCATGATTTACAGATCATCACAGACGCAACCAGTGACAGTAATAAGGAATCCTTTGTAGCACACACATGCTCGGACACTCAGACACACACACACACACACACATACTCATACGCATATACACTGGTAAGCTAAAAGCCAACTGTAATTTGTCTTGCATATCCCTTATGTTGGCTCACACTAAACGGGAAAACATCCGTTCAATTCTTGCTTTGATAAGTCCAATTCCTGGTTGGCGGTTGGTGATTTTCCTCTCTTTGGACCACTGGTAATGGGTACTAGCCACAACTGAACATGAGCGCCCCGCAAGTCTTGTCGTTTTGGAAATACTCTGATCCAGTCTTCTAACCATAACAATTTGTTTTTTTCAAAGTCTCTCTAATCTTCCTTCTCGTCCATAACTTCGGCATTCAACACGATAAGATGGAGTTTCTGAGACTGGCTTACCTGCTTATGTCCCTGTCCTTGACAAACGTAGTGGTTACGAGTTAGGGCCTGTCATTTTAGCTGCATGTCATTGGTCATAATGTTTTGACTCATCAGTGTATGTGAGAGAGAGGGGGGGAGATCGGCTATGCACAATATGTTTGTAAGAATGATTAAATATACCTTTAATGTCATAATCTATGAGATTATTGCTGCAATGAGTTTTGCCAATTTGAGAAGCAAAATACCAGAGTGATATAAGGGCCGGATTTATAGGGGGCTAAAGGAACAATTGTCCTAGCCCCCCCCCCCCCCTAGCTTCGGTCCCTACAATATAGAAATATTATAATTTTTTAAAAAATGTTGGGTTTTTTATCCAATAAGGATTAAATTAAATAGCACTGCTTGGAATTAATTTCATTATAACGCACTCGATTGTTTAAAAAAATGATATAATGTATGCTTGTAATATAGGTAGGGACTGCATATGTAAAGCAAAACTCTGTGGGATGACAGTGCTCCTTCTTTTGATGACAGTGCTTCCTTCTTTTCAAACCTGTACCTTTATTTATTTTATCTTTGTTAATGTTCTCAATTTTATACTGTTTTTACATGTTTGAAAGTTATTAGAAATAGTGCTCGTTGTATCGCATATATTTCGGAATTACAGTTCGGTATTGGTAGTGGAAATGGTAGTTTTATAGTAGTACGGTGCTAAATGTCGAAAAGCACCTTTACGACTACCTGTAATAGTTTTCAAATTGAATTGATATTTGGACTTGACAATAAGTGTTATTCAATTCCTATTTGAGATAATACATAAAACGAATTACTGGCAAACAACAAGTTTTTTTTTAATTGTTCATGTTATTATAGAAAAAACCAAGGTAAGTTTATAGTTTGACTTCATAATGAACAGAACATGATAAGTGATATAACATGTAATTCCTGCGCGAAATAATGAGCATGATACACAAAACAAAACTAATTCAAATGAAGTAAAAACAAAAAAAATAAACCAAAAACAGAATTAATGAAATTCCGATGTGAAATATTCCATAAACAGGTTCGTAATAAAGGAGAAATATCAGAGGTCAAAAAGTAATCGAAACAAAAGCAGATGAGGGTTAAGGTGAGCAGTAATCTGTCCAATGGATTCCAGGGGCAAAGACACAAAAAAATTTTAATTTCCTAGCATCTCGGGACCAGAATTCCTTGAATTGTAGCAGTCAGACTGGATGAAATGTATTTTTGGCAAAACGTTGGCTGGGGCTTGATCTTCTGTCTTATATATATATATATATATATATATATATATATATATTATTGTGTCATCCACAGACAGCTGTTTCGTTGTATTACAACTCTTCAGTGTGGCTATAGACTATCCATTATCCCATCCAGTGTCACGAGGCAGGATTGAAACGTTCGCTTCAGATGTTGGCATCTTACCTCTGCGCCACGCAGAACTGGACGGTCAGTAAAATTGAATTTAAGCGATATATTTATCCACGCATATATTCCCCATCCACCAGAGTGCTCTTTTCCGAAAAGTTGCAGACATCTTACTGTCCCGATTTTCATTCAAAGGAACGATAGACCTCTATAATCATCTACAAACTGCAGAATGTTCACGCCCTGTGGTTTAACTGTACCACCAAACTGTAGGAATATTCCTGCAAAGGGGTGGCAGACTCCGTAGATAGCTCGGGCATCTGCCAAGGGAAGGAAATTCCTGTCGAACCTTCGACCAAAGGACCTTGCTCCTGTTCGCACCACCTTGGTGGACCATTGATTAATATTGGTTTACGGAGTGGGCTTACCCCTATGCAAGTCGCACTTTACCTTGGAACTCTATTCCACGTACTGGAGTGTCATTCCTGACATCTATGGTCCTACTGCTGAGGGAAACCCTTCCAAAAAATGAAATAAAATTGAACAGTAGCCATCAAAGATGGCGGAAAGTCATATCCACTATTTTATGTGCGTGTGTTTATGTATTTGTTTGTGTGTTTATTTTTTGACGTTTTCTCATCATTTTTGAAAATTGACATCAGTACTCCACTATACTGTTTCTTTAATTTGGGGAAAAAAGCGTTTTTGAATTGGGGGGGGGGGGCTCATTCTAACGGGTTTATTAAAAATATCTTGATCCTCAAGAACCTAGATGTTTCCAGATGTTTTTTCACTGTCTTAGATGTTTTCCACTGGAAAATGCCAATGATGTCAAAAATAGAATTTATTCTGACCATATCTATCCTTCGATGGAATTTTTTTACATGACTTCCTATTGTGACGCTAGGATCGTTCAATCATTGACTTTTACTCTTACTCCTGTCTGTGCATCTTCCATATGTTTATACACACACACGCGCGCGCGCACACACACACACACACACACACACACATATATATATATATATATATATATATATATATATATATATATATATATATATATATATATATACATACATGTATGTGTGTCTCTGTGTGTGTCCGTGTTTTCTGTCACCGGCACATATCCACTTTCCCATACCAATATTCTGTATAATATTTTAATTGGTCATTTTCTCTGCAATCTTCTGGATCCCATTGAATGTTGAGTAACTATACTTAAGGGTTGAAGCAAAAGATTCACAAGGACATATATTTAATCAGGCACTATATTACCAATTTCACCCCAAACGCCACACAAGCATATATGCATTGACGTAAACATATGCTACAAAGTCATTTATAAGATGTGTCAAGATTGTTTTATAGAATAAGATTAAACGAATAAAGTCTCTTCCAGGTCACGTATGATTTAAAAAATATCCACTGATGTCATGGCTTTCTTTCAGAAATTCTTCTTCCATATAGTCCTGTATAAAGGGATAATTTCGTTGGGTCTGTCTCGTACCTTTTCTTGTCGGGGCATCGGAAGACGAATATGCAGTCAGTCCCTCTTGCTTACGTCTCTATATTGCAGACGACTATTTAGACCAGAGCTTTCCAAACATTTTTGCATTGGTGACACACTTCTTAAAATATGATTATTTGCGACACATTACTCAAGTTCTGTTAGCCACACCAAATACATAATGTCATTTCGGCGGATCAACTGACTTAGAAAAAAGATCTTTTGACAGATATACAAAATTATCCCCAGTTTCGCGACACACCTAGAGATTATTGGTGACACACTAAGGCGTTGTGACGCGCTTTGGAAAGTTCTGGTATAGACTGATCGCTGATTTCGGGAGATATTTATGGCATTATTTCTCCCACAAACAAATAACTGTTCAATGACACATAGATGTACAGTGGGGAAAATTGTGGAACAAGGTGTGCTGGCAGTTTTTCATTTGGTATTATACTGCTGATATGTCGGGGCTTTTTTTTGTATTCACTTCGTTACACATTGACTTTTTCACAAACCTTAATTACTTTTTTTGTTGATCAGTGTTACATGAGCACCTATTGTTTACTCAGCTTTTAAGATGCAAAACGGAAATTAAAGTTTAATTACGAATGTACAACTTATAGTTTGAGATGCCTTGCAAGTATCAGAATCCAAAGTTTTTTGGATACTTATTTAGTATCAGGGAATGATGACTGGTAACATCAACTCTTCCAACAACTGGGCTAAGCACATTGATGCATTATTTCGAAAGTTAGAAATCTCATCTTGTTCCTTTGATCCATTATTTTTACATCACTAAATTTGTATTTTCTTTTTCTTTTTGCTTTATTTATACATTTATAATTTATTCTTTCATAGTTGCTGATTGTCAACAATTGTGATTAAAACGGCAACACCAGCACTAGTTCCGGTTATGTACCTGATGTCGTAGAGTACCGACCATATGACGATTCCCAGGTGACCTTGAGAGGTAAAGTCTAGAAATCTCATGCAGAGTCCAACTACCACTACAAAAATCAAAATCGAAACTTTTCAACACAAAAATAGGATCAAGATAAAGTCTACCAAAAGTTTATGCTATCCAAAGTTAAATAGCAAAAATTCAAGTATAAAATTTAGTTAACAAATTCGAATAATTGATCAATCACAAGCCAGTTGTCACCAACTCAAGAAGTAGAACAGTCCGTCGATTATTGAAAATGACAACATGGCAACTCCGAACCTTTCTGCTCTAATCAGAAACCCAACAACTACCAAAAGTACGAATTCGGTGCATGAACAATGTTGATAAATATACACAACTTTTCTTCTGACAAATTTTGACCAGAGGTCACAAGTGGCACAAACCTGCCGAAAATCCTCAGCAAATAAAATTGGCGACCCAAACAGAAACTCGGCTCTAATAATCAACATGGTGACAACCGGGCGCAAAACTCATTTCTGCAAATCAGAAAACGTAAGTAATGACGATCGACTACTCAATTCAGTTTCGCAGACTCGTTGGTGAAAACCAGCTCGAACCAACCTGTGACACACAAGAACAGTATTCACAAAAGGGAAATAACCGTGACACAACACGAAGATATTCCAACAGGCACTTCACATTCCATCAACAAGAAACTCTCTGCCATCATTTTCCAACACGGCACAACGCGTGCACACCTACTTTATTCACAGCTATCCATTAGCAACAAGAAAAAAAAAGTACTATACATAATTCTCAAATATACACCGAAGTACAAAAAATGTAAACGCTGAAACGACGGGTAAAGAACAAAGCCACTTTTCCCGGATGGGGCAAAAGGGTGCATTTCTAGATGGGGCTGGGGTGTCTAAAGGATATATTCGGAATATCACTTAGCGGTAACCGCGTTTTCAGCGAAGAATAATACCATCTTTTCAAATGGGTACATAAAAGTTGGGCTTATACATTTGTACAGTACAATCATCATTTATTGACTATAAGGTTCCATTTTCAAATCTCCTCATCCCAGGTGAGAAGAGCTAATCCAGGTAGATGCAAATACCCCCACCCTTAGATTCTACAAAATAAACAATGGCAAATGAATTTGCATATAATGAAGTAAATAAATTCCGTAGACAGGAACAATCTTCTCAACTCGAAAAATAACTCTGCGAAATTGACAAATTGAACGATTTGATAAACAAGTCTCAAGTGATACCAACTGATAAATATATCGAATTGGATTAAGAGACAGTCTGAAAGAAATTGATGTCACCAAAAAGTTAGATTCAAATGATCACAAGCCATAGTTTTATATCGGGATTTGAAGCCCGTGTGAACCACCTAATTTCTCTTGAATTCCAAGCACCAAGCCAAACTCAGCAGACACGGTCTAGTCACCTCTCAGTGCAGCTACCGTGGTCTCACAAACAAGCATTTTATCACACGTGCCAACATACTGCACTTGCACACATATAGACAAACGACAGCAAGTACTTTATCGCTGTCATTTCGCACTCATACATTTCAACTGAAGACATTTGTATTCAAAGACGATTTTTATCCATGGAACCTTTCTGATCTCACATTATCACCAACCAAATGTATTTTAATATGCATTTTCGTTCCAGTGAATATTTCTACATAAAAGAAGGAATTCCATACAGGAAGTATTTTCACTATCATTTTGTATCTGTTAAATAAATCCTTTCTAATATTTTCTATCCGATTTTTTCAATATTTCATTCAAAAATCTTTCCACCTCTCAACCAATGACTAAATCTTTCGTCTACTTTTTGTTTATCAACTACTATCATTTCCATGATTACATAAACTGTGTGCGAGAGACGTATGGTCTGGATGTTACTAATGTTATACAAGGCCAGAATATTGTTCAGGAACGTAGGACAAAGAATTTAATCAGGGAGTCAGACAAAAACCATTAATTGATCATTTGATTAAGAATATTACTCATTAGTATGAATAAAAATATTACATATTCTTTGCTTTGAGGTATATCATATTCATCAAAGTGGCGCGAATCAACTACTTTCAATGTAATAAAAACAACGTTTTAATTCATAATTGTGTTAATTTCGGATGATTAGAATATATCTTTAGATCAAGAAAATTATACTTTTAAGAGACTATGTAAGACTTTTTGAGCGACTTTAAAACAAAGATCAACAGATACAAAGTACTATTTTAAAAAAATTATTATTGATTATTCTATTCTTCCTGTGACATATGATGTGAAATAAAGAATAAAATCATAATTTAATCTTTATTCATTCAAATTACCATAAATGAATTAAAAAAATAAATCATTGTTTATTCTATTCTTCATTCGGTGACGTATGATACGAAATTTTTTCAAAAAATGACAATAAAACCTACATTCATTCAAATTAACAAAAAAATACTCAATTCATTCAGAATCAGTTAGATATTCCTACTGTACAGTTGCCGTTATTGACTGATGCCTTTTGACTGAGCGCGTTTATAACTTGCAGTAGTCTGCAATACACTGTTGGCTTTTTGCTTTTTGTGTTGATGCCTTTTGACTGGTCACAGTGTGGAAAACTTTGACTCTACTTTGCCGTGCACATACTTGGTCTTGTGAAATATGCGATGCACAAGAATTGCAAATACTTCTCTGATGTTTCGACACTATTAAGTCGACCTAAATGTTGACAGATAGAAACTTAATTGTAATTCCCGTACTATTTTCATGCTTTTTCGTTGACAATGGGAGGTGTGAATGCTGACGATATAAGCAAGAAGCCACGTGTAGTATACTGTTGTATCGCTTGTGTAGGTGTAGTGAAACACGTGTTTTACTCCGAACAAAGGAAAAGAAACCATTAGTTTTGGCGGGAATTACTTTTGAGATCAATCGGCCAATCACACTCACTTAAGGTGAGATTTATTTCGCTTGGCCCATCAGCTTCTCATTGGTTGCCTTGTCAAACAGAGACGACAACAGGAGGGAGATGGCATTGTAGTTTGTTAGTTGGATAGAGACATTGAGGACGCTGATATCTCCCCACCCCGGCTGGTCTTGGAGTAAGAGAACTGAAGATGAACAAGCTATCATCAGGTCAGACTGGAGTAGAGACTGAGTGACCAACTATGAACGATAGTAGCAGTTAAGATATGCAATGATTTTCATTAAATTTTGTTTTGCTTTTGTTTTTATTTTTCGGATTTGTTCGTGTGACTTTAACGACACTGTTTCATTCACTATGGCTTTTCCTAAAAATTTTGCGCCGCGTGTAAATCATATTTGCACGTGGTCATACTACACCAGCCTTGGGTTATGACAAGGTGTGGGACAAATGTCCATTTATCAAAATTTGGTTGTAAATATAGAAACTCTCTATGGTGGCACAAATTCACTTAAACAAATGAATGAAGGGAATCCCATTAAGTATTGGGCATTTTTCTCTTGCACACAGTAGCGTTAGTTGGGCCTTTCCATCTCCTTCCAAGACCTTTTGAATTCCAGAAATAGGTTCATTTGGTCTGGCGACGGTCGTTGTATTATATGAATATCTGGAAGTGAGGATAGCATATTATATGACACAGTAGTTTGATGTTCATTATCCCTCGAACAACAACGCAAGTGTATATATATGAATGTTTAAACACTTGTGTCTGCGCATGTGCGCACGTATGTCTGCTCATATTCATCAAATAGAGATGAAAGAATGCAATTGAACGAATTTTATTAGTTTTTTTTTTCATTTGTGTATGAGTGTGGAGGCGAATGTGTGTGTGTGTGTGTGTGTGTGTGTGTGTGTGTGCGTGTGTGTTTGTACGTGCGCGTGTGTGGTAGATATAAAAGACGACTTGTATATGTATTTGGCTCAATTCGGTTTTATGTGTTTTCTTTTTCTCTTTTTCTTTCGTTTATTTCATTTCATTTTGTTTTATTTCTTGTATTTTTTTTATTTGTTTAGTTTCAACTTTGGTTTTTTTTCTGGGTCGTCTTGGGATGATTTTGGCGGGTGATTTTAATCATTAGGATCATTAAAGATTTGAGATGAGTGAGTGCATAATGCATTCGATTCATTTCGAAAAGTTCATTTTAAAACCTTTAAAAGCCTCCAGAATTTGTACAGAAGATTTTTCGAAAAATCAAAATTATGTTGAAGCAAGATGGATTAAAAAAAAAAATCTTTGGTCAAAATTCTGTCAATTTTGAAGGTTTATAAATATATTAAAACGAACTTTTCAAAATGTATCAGATACTTTTTGCCTTCACCCTAGATTGATCTTTTGAGCTTAGCAGATTTTACAAGTGAACGAAAGTACGCACAGGGTAAGTGGTGCCTCATTTACGGGAAGTGAGGAATGATCCACATTGAACAGGGTCTTCGATAGAAATTTTATAAGACGATGCGAAGCTGATTTTAGCCCTACAAGCACATACACACACATCCACTGCATAAACACTATCGTC
The DNA here is from genome assembly GCA_963457665.1 of Thysanoteuthis rhombus. NCBI lineage: Eukaryota > Metazoa > Mollusca > Cephalopoda > Oegopsida > Thysanoteuthidae > Thysanoteuthis > Thysanoteuthis major. Next base: position 33,408,021 of record OY735211.1, on the reverse strand, counting down.
TTTTAGCCATTCTCATCTGCTATATAATCCTTTTTGTGCGCTATACGACATTCGCTCGATGGTAAACAATAGTTCACCAATTTTTTTTAGTTTCATTAATAGACACATCGTATCGACTTGGTAAATTAAACTTTCGGACCTTCTTCTACTCTCTGAGGCTCAATTTGGACTTTGAGCACAGGTGTGATGCAGCGGCTACCCTGACTCTTGTGGGAGGGAGGCGGTTGGCCTCTACAGGAACTTGAACACTGCCTACTGACAAACACTCTTTCGTTTCAACCACCAAACAGGTTCATACATGTACATGTATTTATAGCATGTAGCAATTACAGTACATAAATGTTTTGACTGCAGGGAAGCAGGGAGATAGAAAAGTCGGCCTGCGCATAAACTTAAGTATAACGAAAATCATGTGCAATAATCATGTTGAAAATAAGAAGATAATTGTCGAGATAGAAGATCCAAAACTTGGCAAGGTAGACCGCTACATCTACCTAGGACAACGAATCTCCATGAGACCCTCAAAAGAGGAGGAAATCAAGCGAAGAATCACTCTGGGATGGCAAGCCTTCGGCAGAACAAGCTCAACTTTTAGGAACCAGATGATCCCAATAATCCTAAAAAGAAGAGTATACAACCAATACATTCTCTCGATATTCACTTATGAAGCTGAAACATGGAACCTAACCAAGAGATAGACATAGAAACTGAGAAGTATGCAACTTGCACATGAGAGAATCATGCTCAACCTTACATGCAGAGATCACAAGACAGCACAATATATAAGGAAGAAAACGGGAGTCCATGACATCATAAAAACTATTAAAAATCTTAAATGGCAATGGGCAGGCCATGTTGCAAGAATGGAAGACAATTGATGAACAACTCGTCTCACAACATGGATCTCCAAAGATCGCATGAGAAACTGAGGCCGTCAGAACACAAGATGGAGAGATGAACTGGAAGAATTCAGGATATACTGGCTCCGCGACGCCCATGATAGAGAATTGTGGCGAATCCTGGGGACGGACATTAAAAGACTGATGATGAAGATGATGATGATGATGATAGGATTTGAGAATCAACATTCGAAATTCACAACCATCTCAGCCACTAAGCAGTGTCATGGACGGATAGATATCGACGAGCCGAAGAAGATGGATACGCCAGCATCTGCTTCTTCACGGATCTTTTTGTAACCCCACAGGAGTTTCATCATTTTTCTCGCTCCTGTAGTGGCCTTGGATGGGCTCATCGTTGAATGATTCTCATTAACATTGGTCCCCTACACCTTCCAGGATTTGTAACTCCCCAGATCTTTATTGTGCGCTACGTAGGGGTCGAGGGCAACCAACATGGCACCTGCCATCATTAGAGTCGGGTCATTTCCTCTTGTTGACACAAGAATGAATAGCGAAGGTCAAATGTATTTCAACAAAAATGAAAGCAGACTTGACCTGAATGAATATGACTCTCGATGGAGTGTGTGTTAGTCAGCAGAAGGCCAGACAAGCCGGAGGGGGGACTCATTCCGTGGAGAGAGACAACATGCCAAGAACATTTAACGGCTGGAGAAGCGGTTGAGGAAATAATCGAGTGACCCTGATCTTCGAGACTAATACCAATATTACAAATAAAAAATATTTTTTAATTTCGTCAGAAAAATTAATTACAAAAACCCACTCAGTCTGTTCCATTTTTTTGCCGTATGAAAAATGAAATATAATGAAATATCAGTCGTTGCTTGCTTGACCGTCTTTTTCAGCTTCCTCGCGCCTTCATTTGTCTGTTCAAACATGTCACTTACAATGATTTAGCTTTCACTATAGGAATTTTTTTTCCTTTAATTAAAAATATCATGGTTGCTGATTATATAATCTTCTATATTTTGTATACGTTTTAATTCCATTTATCAAAAACCTTTGAGCTGGTTTGATTTTTTTTTTCGTTTATGTTATACACTTTAAATAAGATAATCCACCAGGAGATGAATATGCATTGGAAACGAAATACAGTTATCCCTCGCTAGTTGCGGTTTCGATTATTCTTTAAAATTGAATTTAAATTGGCTCTTGGATTGTTTTCCGATTATTTCTCCAAGAATTAATTTGTATGATAAATAAAAGATGTTGGCAATGTTAATAATGATGGTAAAGAGGACAATAATAATATCCACTTATCTGCTGCTTCACTTTTAGGTGAAATCAATTCCCCAATTCTTAGTTGAGAGTTTCTTTTTAATGATTACAATTATTTGAATTGATCAATTAAATTTCTTTTTTTTTAATGATATTGTACGTTAAGCTCATCTAAAACAACGAGACATAAAGTGGACATTTATTTGAATTTTTATTATATTTCAACAAGACAGTCGTCACTGTTCAGTGTATAAACCCTGTCCTTCGTAATCTTCCATCGGTACACTTGAGTTAATCCGATCCCTTGGACAACTTTGAGCTACATACAGTCGGCCATTGCTGAATACAGGACATGAGAGAAACAAACCTACTTCATCAGAAGATTGTCATTGAGATTTGTTTAACGTTATTGCTAATGCAAAAATAACTGGAAATTACCTTTTTTCATCAGGAAAGTACAGAAGGAAGGTTACAAAGGTCAGGGTAGAAACTTTGAAGCGACGGTTGTCTTGTTAAAATCTAATGAGTTTGATAACTATTATTACTTCTTTGATTATTTTTTTAACTAAAGGTAATTCTATTATTGTTGGGATATCAAATTCATTGAAAAAAAATTAAAATTAAATGAAATTACATTTTTATACATACGGTGAATGAGAACAGTTAGAAAAACAATGCCCTTACTGCCAGGTTGGACTTTTCTTCTGTCAACTTGATATCCCATTCACCGTATGTATAAATGTTATTGAATCGTACTTCTATCTGTACAAATATATAGTAGGTTGGTCAGAAAGTAATGTCACGTTTTAAAGCAGATAAAACGGATGTAAGCGTATCGGTATCACAATGTAAGGGCAATTTTGTGCTGATAAAACTCGGGGCTTTTTGGCGAAAAGAAAGCCGAGAAACTTGAATTGACGTCCTCCTTATTTCTGAATGTCCTGGCATTTAGAAAATATTTTAGTGGTCGAAACAAATGATACTAGGTCTGGTGAATGAGGAAAATGCGGCAAAATTTCCCACCCTAGACTTTCATTTTCTCCTGGGCTTGTTTTGCTGAGAGGGGCATTGGATTATTATGCTAGAGGATGACACTATCTGTTCATCAAAGTGGCGCATTTTTTATGTTTGTTTTTTTATCCAGGATCCAATATCTTACAGGGGACGATAACTGTCACGTTTCAACAGACACATAGCAGAAATTCTTTCTGGTTCTTGTTGCTTGGATCTATTCGAGAACCGATGGACATCACGACTCACAACATGGATCCCCAGAGATCATACGCGAAACCGAGGCCGACAGAATACTAGACGGAGAGATGAACTAGACAAATTTAAAAAATACTAGCTCCGCGATGCCCATGACAGAGAATAGTGGTGGGTCCTGGGGAGAGTCTATGTCCAACGACGGGCGTTAAAAGAATGATGATGATCATCATCACTGCCTTTTGCGTTTGTTGTTTATGTACTGTAGCAATTTCTCATTTCATATAACAATTTGATGAAGGGAAGTGAAGTTTTCATTCCTACACTGTTGCAAATGTTTTAACATTGTACTCGATTCTGTGATGAAAGTTCGTGTGGAACCGAAATTCCATCCTTTGGATGTCTTCCAAATTTGCATCAGATGTTCTTCAATTGTTGAACACGACGCATTGTACTTCTCCCCCCCCCCCGAATCTCTGCAGCTTTCACGAGGATATTTGTCTTCCACAGAGTAAAATGTCACCATAAACTAAAAACAACAAACACAGTCTGATAGAGCAGATGTTAAACTGAATCTATTTCCCGTTATTTACTATTGAACTTTGATTTCACCGTAGGTTAGTCACATATTTTAAAATACTATATTACTTTTTGAACGATATATATACACACATGTGTGTGTTATATTATTTGAAACTCTGATTGAAATGACCTCCGTTATTACAGGGAGATTAATAATATAATATTAAATAATATAAAGCATTCATAGATATTCAGTCGGATTATATATCCATTTCTCAATTATACATCTTATATATATATATATATATATTTACATATATATATATATATATTTACACACACACACACACACACATATATATATATATATATATATACACACACATACACATACACATATATATATATATATATGAAAAAGATGTTTATATGTATTTGGCATAAATATATAAATATTTTTCAATATTATGTCAATATATATATATAGATATAGATATAGATATGACTTCTATATTTCCAAGTATCTATTCAAACCTATATACTTACAACATGCTTGTGGTCAGTATGTTTATATTCATATAAGCGCGTGTATTTATGTTCTGCAAGAAGGCATATAATTCGCTCTTTCATATATATACATACAAATCAGAATGTTTGCTTTTTTATATCATTTCAAAAGCTGCTCGATGTGATCTTGCAATTTGCCTGTGTACATTGTAAAAGACGGAACTGGATGGTAATAAAAGGTCATACAACATCGCGTCCCGCGTTACTTCCTCTATTGGTGTTAATTACGTGCTTCCTTGACTCAAAACACGGAATAAGTACAAATGTCAACTGCATCCATGTCCTTTTCGGTGTGATAAAGAGCTAGATTCACCCTTTGAAGACCACATTGTTTGTCTTCCTTCACTGACACCAGTCAAGTATTGCTGTGGGAAGTCTAGTTTTATACGAATAAAAAGCCTTTCCCATGACGGTCTGCGCGCAGCCCTGCCTCTGTGTGTGTGTGTTTGTGTGCGCGCACGCGCTTGGAAGATACTCATTATTGTTGGTCAATATATATATATATATATATATATATATATATATATATATATATATATATATATATATATATATACACACACACACACACACACACACACACAGAAGCAATCTCGTTGTGACGCAAAGGCGAATAACATTTTTGTCATACTTGCTGCTGATATGACCGTGTCAAGATGCGAAATGCGTAACGGTAATCTGCAATTATATCGGCGAACTGAGCTCGATTTCTAACTGGACCTGCCTGTATTCACCTCTCACAAATTACCCCAGGAAAGGCACGAACCCACCTTTCCCCAGCCTTCATGGGGCTGACCAACTAAAATCAAGATAATCACCTTTTGTTGTTAAAAATAGAAATCATTCAAGAGATTCCGAAAAGTCTCAAACCGATCGTTACTCAATCAAATTAGCAATAAAGATTTCTATCACGGGTTGATGTTTAATCGACAAAGAATCACAGTGTAATCGTGAAAGTGCTGATCGACATACAGAGAAACGCCATTCCAATTTAGGATAATGTAACTACAACTATAAAAAGAACAGGTTTTCCTTCGCTTGATGTCACAGATTCAGCATCGAATATTGAGATTTGAATTCGTTGTAAAATGCTCACATGCATTGATTCGATGTAATATTGGCCATATCTTTCAAACACTCATGGGGCTTACAGTGCCCCGAAACCCCTAGCTTCACGTATTGACTTCGCTAATCCCTGTTGGACCCCTCTGCGATCCTCGAGCGTAAATCCTAGGTACAGCCTTACCGTATACCTAGTTGCTAAAACTCATTTCCTTGGTCTTATTAAATAATAGATATATGACATGGTCATCTTTATTATTCAAGCGTCACCAATTTATTTCGTGAAGTCGATCTTCCGAGACGTATTTTCCCAATGACACTATTCTTTACCTCGAAATATAACTGGAGTAATCTATCTTTGATCCAGAATCAACAAAATACAGATCAAGTTGAGCGTGTTCTATTATCTTCTATTTTGGCAGCCAACAGATCAATTCGACAGCGTATCTCTACAATTGATCTATGTAAAAACTGAACGATGGCAAGAGACAGCGTCTATTCAGCAATTTTTTTTTTTCATATTAACTGTAAATTACTCATTCGTCTTACTGTTGCTTACGTAGGAAATCTGACATTGCGCTCATTCTTCGCACTTGACAAATACTTTTCGCTCGTGAGTGACCAAGGAAATTACGCAGTGCATTATTGCAATGAATTCGAAATGATCCATACATTTTGGAGGCATTATGATTTTTGACAGATCTTAGGTGGGGTGCAAAATCAAAAACATCTGCGTGTGCCCTTTTCCGTGCGATAACAACCAATGGTTATCATTAGTATTGACCTGTATTGGATGGTATCGTGTGAGCCTTGTGCGTCTAATCAAAAATAAGAATCACAATAGGCACAATGGTATGCGTGAAAACCAAGAGAGTTTCATTCAATATCTGAGATGTAATATTGTAACGAAACGGCGTTACAACATCAATACAATAAATTGCCGCTGCACTTTAACTATTCGAAGCATCATGGGTTAAATTGGCATTCACGTGGTGGGTCATTTTCAATAACACCTTTTTATCTTTATATATCTAGGAGCACAAATGTTTATAATCAGTCTCATCGTTTTGTTTAGTACCCACGCTGATCAACAGACGGCGGGGTAGTTCAAAATGGAAGAAACAGATATGTGCCTCAAAGAGTTAAAGTCTGCGACATTCTTTTTTTAATTAAGTGTGTAGGGCATCTGGTTGACTAATAGGTAACCTGTACTGTCCACTGTGGCCCACTTCGTGGTCTGAAGTAGGGCAAGTTGCAAAATAATAACATTGTGTTTCACTTTCTTTATCAATGTCATCTGTTCAAGTCAACATTTAGTTGCAAAATGTTAAATTACGATAGCAGTTATGGAATTTCAATAGAAAGTACAGATCACATTCCGTTCGCCCTACGCACTCCTTTCAACATAGGTCGTTGAAGATTAGTCAACCAGACTCTTAAAGATCCTGTAATCTTGGGGTAACATGGAGGAGTGCTGACATACACTAGACTTCTGTTTAAATGAGAGATGTCTTTACAGTTGGCAAATGATGATAACCTCATGGAGCCACCTCCACAGATGGTCTCAGTTGATATGCATTTATCCGCGACAATCTAAACGGCCAACCGTTCATTTAATTTTAGGCAAAATCAAATTCCCCTTTCTAGATGCAAATTGCAGAAGTTTGTGGGTTGTGAATTTATCCCAACCATATTTGATTTGGGGATGAGGTGGGGATATGGAAAATTAAAAATATTGGCTTTTCTTCTTCCTTTCATGAAATGTCGACCTCACATAGGCGCGTCTATGAACGGTGTGATGACAAAACGCGTAATCTCGGCTGACACCTTTAGGTGATTCTCACTTTCACACTCGCGTAAAACTAAAATTTTGAAAAACAAAAAACAAAAATAAAATAAAAATAACAAAGTCCGTTTATATTCTTGTTCACAGAAATGCATTAACTCAAGCGAAATTAGGTAGGTAATAAAAATTCACAAGAGTATTAATAAATAAAAATAGAACTACGTATGTATTATCACTCAGTAATACCCTCACCGGGGGTGTCACTGGGCTAGGTACACGCGAGCAATTGTTAGTCAGAGTTCCCCCACCCCGCTTGATAGGCCTATCGAAGCTTCGCTCTACTTACGGCACCTGGTATTTCCCGATGGTCACCGGTACAGATGGTCTCAGTCAACGTTGCTCAACTTCGGCGATCTAACGAGAAACAGTGTATCCAATGTGAGAGGTTCCTCAATCCTAGTCTTTGCGCTGAATGCTTAGCGAAGAGACATCGACTAACATTTTCAAAACCTTTGGTATGACTCGGCCATGGATTGAACTACGGCCTTTAGAACCAAAAGTGAGCATGGTGATCTGTAATGAAGAAAAACTATGAGACTATTAGAATTACAGAGGCATATCTGAATTTTCTTGAAGGGCTTTCTACGTACGTTAGAGAACAGAAATTATATTTTATACTTTATGAGTATTTCCAACATGATCTCGTCATTTTAACTTATCTATGCAAATAGAAGTATTTAGACTTCTTTTTTCCTGCTTTTCACTGGTCTATCTTCAATATCTGATAATTTTCAGTTGATAGATATTTTCTGGTTTGGTCAGAGCGTTCTTACAGCATTATCTACGAAGACATAAATAACTTCTGTACAATTCTACAACCTCTGGATGTTATTAATTATCAGAGCGAAGTGAAGATCTACTCACAGAACCCATTTGGCAAAGGGGTCAACACCATTCGGAGTTTCTTCTAACAAGGTTGCCTTATAGATTTTGGATTGAGCTCAAATTTGCTACTGACGCAACTTTTGTATACATCAAACTATGAACGTAGCCTTATGCTGGGTACGGCTCCAGCTGTTATAGCTTAGAAACTGATACCCAACCATTTTAAGAGTACTCTAAAACAGCTCTAAATACGCTAAAATATTTGAATAAATAGGGATGATTCAAAAATTGAAAGGTAGAGCCGAAGTTGTGGACACTTAGTTAAAAGGACACAACTTAGCTAGTGCAATCAGTCAACTAAAATTCAAAAGCAAGGATAATGGGTTCCACATGAACTTACAGAAAAAGGCATTGATAAGCTTTTAAACCAGGGGTTGCTAAACATTTCAGACATTTTATATTCTTCGTGGAATATTTAATCCCTCATCATGTCCCAGGCGGAGGCTACCCAATGAAATCTATCAAATATACCAATATCACATCCTAAAACAAAATCCATAGTAAGTCCATGGACCAGACCAGAGAGCAGTACCAACTAACATGACAAAACTTCAATGGTGCAATCTTATGTCTTATACTAACAGAAGTGAAATAATATATGATAACCTTTCCAAATGAGCATCCGTTTCATTTTCTTTGCAGGAAACCTGTTTTTGCACCTATTAGTCCTGGCATTGTAATAAGGCCTTGCAGGAATTTTTGGGTTGACTAATGAATCCAATTTGACATGCTAGACGAACCTCCGGTAAGTAAAAATAACATGGGGTAGACCTTCTTGATCATTTGCAAAGAACTTTTTGAGCAATTTTTCATAAGGGTAGATTTTCGCAGTGATATCCCAGTGAGAAAAATTCTCCGATCAAATATGGGCATATTGTATATTGCTAGAAGAGAAATTTCATGCTGAATAAAATTTATAAAAGAACCATACGCCTCAGAGCAAATCTCAAACCCTTGTTTTAAAATGAAACACTTGTTACGACAAAGGAGAGGTAATTGTTGATGGATCCACTCCAGAATTTAAGCACTTTTCCCATAATCAATCGCCCACCCTTCCACATTGAAATTCCTTAAGAGCTTTTGGAGATATCATTTGGACAGACTGAGGGATTTTGAAGATATTGTGTGGCCAGGACAGATAGCTACAATGTAGCAGAGGTAATGGCACATGGATCCATTTAAAGATTCAATCACTTCTTTCCTAATCTATTGCCCACTCTTCCATGGAATTTCATTGAAATTCATTGAGAACTTTTGGAGATATCCAGTGGACAGACAGAGAACCTTGGGAGCAATCGCGTGGTGTAGACATTAGCCAAGATGTAGGGCAGTAATTGACCATGGATACTTCCAGAATTTAATCAGTTTTTCCGTAGACCAAAGTTCACTCTTCCACAAAATTCCACTGGAATTCATGGAGAATTTTTGGCGATATAGTGTGGACTAAAAAATTTAAAGAGAATGTGTGGCCTTGACAGATTGCTACAATGTAAGGGGGGTAATTGCACATGGATCCATTCTAAAATTTAATCACAGTTGGAAATATCCTGAGGGCAGAGAAAGAACCTTGGGAGCTATTGTGTGGTACAAACAGTTAGCTCAAACATGGGGATGTAATTGTGCATGGATCCATTCCAAAATTCAATCATCTCTTCCATAGCCTATTGTCCATTCTTCCATGAAATTCCATCAAAATTCACTGAGACAGAGAATAACCCCAGAATCTAAATGTTTTTAATCAACCTGTCAAAATAGGGCCAAAATAGGTAAAAAAGCTTCTTTTTTTTTTAAATAAAAAAGAAGAGTTTTAGTTGAGTACTGTGGCCAATTTTCAAGTTTGTAGACAAAACAGTATGGTCAGGAGTACTGAAACACACAAACACAAGCACATGTAAAAAAGGATGAAACTCTTTGCCACCAAAGGTGGCTACAGTTGTTCAATAGGGAGTTTCTGCGAGCATCAATCAGAAAACTTCACACCATACCCTGCTCACTAGTGTGGTTTTGGACACTAGGGCAGAAATCTTTGGTTGTCTCTTTGCAGGGTTATTCATCAACAAGTAGGTTTCAGTACATAGAATATAAGACAAATGTATAATAAAAACTAATTATACATAAATCAGAAATGTTCATCACCAAGTTGTACTTTCATTTCACTTTCATGTACAGAAGTCAGCTTTTGACTTCAAAATTTCAATAGACTCTTCCTGGTGTCCAACGACCCCTTTTGATCCCCAAGAATTTATCAAGCATCTTAGATAGTCCCATTGAGCTCCAGATGTCAATATCAACCACTCCCAGATTTGAACACTTGTCTTTCTCTTCTTGCTTGACGTAGAAAAAAGTCATTTTCAGACAGGCAAGTAACTGGCAATGAACAATGGATTCAAAATGAAGAAAATTGAGGCTGGATCCAGGACAGCCTTCAACATGTCAACTTTAACTGATACTACAGCAGGAAAAAGTTTCTTGTTTGGTCAAATTCAAATAGAATTCTTTCGTATGATTTGATAAAACCTGGAAAAACTATTTCTCTGAATTGCAACAGTGAGCAATTTGCTTATTTCAGAGATACATTGGACTAGGAAGGATGATTTTCAGGATAATAAAGTTGACCAAGGATTTTGCTGCTTGACAATGTCCATCCTTGTGTTGCAAATGCAGTGTTTTATCGAGATCTGCCACCATCTGACTGTAATTTGTAATTAATAAAATTAGTAAGTTAGATTCAGGAGGTACGTAACTCCAGGGGTGAACAGTTATATAGTTTTTGTAGAAAAAAATCATCAGTGGAATTGCTTGATGACTATTTGTAATAAAAGCAGAGTTTTAAGATAGTGTTTATCAGAGCAAATATAGTGAAAAAAAAATCTTACAAATATCAAAACAAAATTACTTTGTGTCTAATTCTTTTAAAATCGTCTAACAGCAGCTTACGATTTTACAAACTTTACTTTCAATTAGATTATTAGAAGGAAAATGTCTTAAATGTATGTCAGGAGATCAGTAAGAATATATACATCTAAAATATTCCAAAAGCTAAGTAAAAAGAACATTGGTCATTATCAAAATAGGCTTCTACATTATCAATGCCTCTTATATACCTAATCTATCACAGCTTTATTATATTTACATCATTGTTACTATAATCAATCATTCATTATTCTATTACATGAATAGAACTGTTTTAACTGGAGGTTGACATCAAGGAATGTTGAAATGATATGGTCTAATAAATTCATCCACCCCAAAAAATGCTTTGCACAGTGAAATAAATAAATGAAATGCATTGTTTTAAAATACTCAGTATAGACTTGGGGAGTGTACCATTTTGAATTTCAGTTTCTCTTTCAAGAGGCTGATCGAAGATGTATTTTATCTAATCACCTTGGAAGAGCCCTTGCTGTAGAGTGCTGTTGAGCATGCTAATCTTGCAAATCAATGTTAGCCAATCAACACAGGATGCTCCATGAATGAGGCCAATGCTCACTTTGCCAACAAATGTCTTGTTTACCTCAGGAAACACAGATTCTAAACTAGAGTAAAAGTGTTTTGCTATCTAAGTGGTAAATTCAATATTATTATATACCGTGACAGTCAAATATTTGCATTTATGGAATATATTCACAACAGAAAATAAAATTTTAAATGAGAGAATTAACATAATTCCATCTGGGGAAAAGAAAAACTGAGATGGAAAATTTTGTACAATACTGACACTTCAATATTATGCACAAAAATTAATGAAAGCATTAAGGGAGTGAGAGAGAGGTGTTGGGGAACAAAACTACAATAATTGACTTTTTATTAAATCTAGCCATAGGACTGACAGCCTATACTCCTCTAAGAACTTGGTAATTCTTCTTTGTACTAAGTGGCAACATTCTTGTTGACAATTCATTTATTTCATAGATTATATTTCAAAAGCTTATTGAAAATTCAAGGCTAACTTTTTTGGTAACATCCATTAACCGCAGGTTTAGTTCAAGAGATACAATAAAATTTCATCCCCAATTCTCAACTCATTATACCCATAACCTAAAACTACTTATGAAAAAAAAACTGCTTATGAAAAAAAAACTATTTTCTTGATAGTCAGTCCCATGTTAGTGATTTTTTTCTCAAGAAAGGCAAGTACTTCAAAATTATCATCAATATAAAATGTCCAGAGTCTGGATCAGGAGTGGATTAAACATAAAAACAAAAGATTAATTAAAATCTAGCACTAGGTAATGGTAAACAAAAACAGGAATAAGGTTCATATTTATTTGTGTAAAAATACAAATGCAGCACATGGCCATGATGTTATGACATCAACTTAAATATAAAAAATCAGAAATAGCCACTAAGTTGCTAACTTGTAGCAAGAATTCATTGACGAATGCCAATGAGTAGATTAATGGATATGATGCTGGTTAGCAGCACCAACATACAAGCTTAATACTGGGAATCTTATTGATATTATTTCACATGAGCCTCTACCCATTTATTCAACAGAAGTTCCTTTTGTCTCAACATTTAACACAACCTGATGAATTATGGGAAGCATACTAGATAATATATCAGTCCATTAATCCCAGTAAAACACTTCTAAACCTGACGTGAACAAAAGATGAAAATAGAAAACAATATGAATCAATTGACATTTTCTGGAATAATAACTGAAGAGATTTTCAAAACAATATAAAAAAATCGCACCAGTAAATATAGCTAAGTCACAAACGGGCTATAAAAAACACAATTATTGATGAAATTCTTTTGGATATGTCAATTGCAGAAACTAAAATTCAAGGAAAGTAAAGCAAACAAACATGTTAAGCCTTGATAACCCTCTATTTAGGAATAAGTATTTTAGTCAACTTCAGTCAATTTAATACATTAAGAAAAAATAATTCAAATGTAAAATAAAGAACTAATCCACTTTGCCCAAAGTGTACACAGACACAATAAGTCAAAGAAATTTTTTTAAATTCAAAGTCCATTTATAATAGCACAAAATGTTCAAACATTCTGCTCCGCACTTTGCCTTTCTTTAAGTTTTTCCTGATATTGTTCATCTGTAAGCAAATTGCATGTCCCGAGGGCAGGTTCATCAAGTCGAGGTAACACAATTGCAATGTAACCCTCTGTCTGTGGCTGAAATGTTAGAAATGAAATAAACAATAAGCAACTAAAAAGTACAATATGTGCAGTTTTACTAAATTTTCTTTAGACCAGAAATAACACAACAAAAAGTATCACTTAATTGTCCAAGAAAATGATTAAATTTCAATTTTTCTACTGTATATTTTTTAACCTGAGAGAAGACATTTTTTGGCTATCAGAGTATGCTTCAGTTTTGCTAACGTATCAAAAATATAAGCAATGTCATTCAAGTGTGAATTCTATTGTAATAGAGCTGAGGTAAGTATATGTAACCAAAACTGCAGCTAATATGTGATGTCAACTGCTGCTATCAGCTGATATGATGAAACTACATAAGGGCTAGATAGGCTAGTCAAATCTAGGGTAACAGAGAGAAAAGAGAAAGGGTATTGAGACAAAAATGAAGTCACTAAGCTACAGTGATTCAAGTACAATGTAACCCTGTCTGTGGCTGGTTTTAAACAAAAAAAAAACTTCAAAAAATTATACAAATACAGTTTGTTTCAATGATATTTTTCTGAATTTTCATAGAATCCTAATAATGGCACTTTATTGCTTATATTCCAATTTCATTCCATCAACACAAGTTTGTTAAAAATTTTCTTGTTTTTGTCATTCTCAGAAAATATAGACAAAAAAAACTTACATATTAGCACATCCAAAAGTGGATCTGGTACAATAAAAAAAAAAAAAAAAAAAAAAAAAGATTTCAAAATGCAGTAAAACTCAAAAAGGAAGCCATTACCTTTTCTAGTATCAAATTGGGATTCTCAATTAGAGCCTCGTTGACCTCAATCAGTTGACCTTTGACACAGCTAAATAAAGTGAATGTTTTGCCAACATCACTGGTTACTTTACACAAAGGAGCATTTACTCCCAACCATTGGGCTCCCTGATTAGAAAAACAAAAAGAAAAGTATCGAAACAATTATTTTCTATCAATATTATGTAGATATTTGTATAGCACATATATGTATACAGATAAAAAGATGCACCATTTCTTTAAAAGTAGATGAAATCGTACAATAATAAACAATATATCTATCCATCAATATATCATTGATATTAGGAATATCCGTGACAGAATAGTAAACTGTAATTCTTAATATATACCTTCCAAATGACATCCATTCAAAGAGCTGAAGATAAATTTCACAGAATAATGGCTTTATTTCAGTATAAATATAGTTACTTCCTCTTGCCAATACATAGAATATATACTAAAGTTATTTCCTCATACCAGTGTTGAGAATATAAATGTCTAGGATAAAGAAGGCAAAAATGAGCCTACATAAGAATGAATGCTTCACATTAGCAAAAATGTTCTGAATAAACACTGTTGTAATATTTACGCGTTTACTTTTCCCAGAGACTTTGTTATTCATTCTGTTTATATCTTGTGACACCTGAAAGCTGATACTTTTCACCTTGTGGTTCTGTGTGAAGAGTGGATGGCTTCGAGCGATTGTCACAATACAAACTCTGCAATGGAAATAAAATGATAAGAAAATTCATTCTTGTAAATGTTAGCAAATGAGGAAATGTTCACATTCAAGTGAATATATTCTAAACATACACAAAGGATCTTAATCATCTACCACCCTGCTTTTTTTCTCTTTTAGGTGTCTTTAATTTTTAATACTTATCTTATTTTAAGCATAAAAAATTATACTAGACTGAAATATTAGGCTGCTACAAATTTCTTCAGAATTCCTTGTACAAATCTTCCATCCATATAAATTCATAGCTTCATTATTTAGTCATCAAAGCATTTTCCCTGGATTTCAATGAACTTGGACCACCTTTCAGCTAAATGGTGCATTCCATCATGAAAGAACAATCCCATCTTTGACTCAATGAATTCTTTAAAATCTTGAATTTATTGGAACCATTGACCAGATAAAGCATTGTATGGAGTGAAACAAGTGATAGTTTGAAGGTGACAGCTCTGTAGAATACACAAGTAGAGAGTTTTCTATTTCAACTATGATTATTTGCTCCATCACATTTGTAACATATATTTATATATTTGATAGATATCTTCTTGCAACAAAATAATCATTCAGCTACCTTACCCAAAAAAGGGTCTTTTCTATTCAAATGTGTAATCGAGATAAGCGAATTGCTTATTTGCAATATTGATTAGTAACTGTCTGTCCAACTTTAATATACTGTCTACAAACTGCCGCAGAGTAGTTAATTTGGAGGGATTTACTTGTTTCCATAGGGAACTAGGTTAACTGGTATCATAGATGGTAGGTCGAGATCATAAATGAATTTCCAAACAGTGAATTTAGTCTCAATGTTTGAAGATGAAAACATCACTTGTCGTTGCTATGATTAATGTATCATAACATCATGAAATAAAACTGAATTGGTATAGTATTTAAGATTGAAAGCGTGATACATTAAAATATATTTATTGTTGGAAATGCAAATAACAGACACTTATTTTTAGATTTCACGTATATTCAATACCAACATTTTACTTTTTCTAAAGACAAAAATTACCCAGAGACTGAATGAGATTGATAAATGTTCCAGTAATTAGAAATGTTTGGCAAAGAAGCATACAAAACAGACTTTGACTAATAAGAAAGAGAGTAACACAAGGGACAATATAATACCAGTACATGGTATTCAACCGTAATTTAGAACCAGCAAGTGTCTTCATAGACAGGAACAACTACAGGAAAAAATCTGACACATATATGACTATAGGGCAGCTAAAAATATACATCTTTCAGTAGATAATCAGGAAGGCAATTGTATTGCTCAGTGCAGAAGTTGAGGCTATGTTATTCACTGGTAGAGCTCTGAATTATGACTACATTAGGCAAGCTTGCTATAGAATTCTCATTATTAAAATTCTTTCATGACTGGATTCAAATTGCTATGAATATAGTTTTACATTTTTCTAAGTGTCTGCACTGATATGTACATGAACAGAGAAAAGATCCAAATTTCATTCACATATCTTGGAGTATTTATCTAAATCATTAAAAATAAACTACAAGCTTTTATAAATAAATTACATTAAAACAAAGGTACTCACCTATTAGAATGTATAAGAATACACTGATCTTCTCCCTTCTGTTTCAAAACATCTGCAAAACAAAATGTTTTTTGCGTTACAAGAAACGATTCTGAATGTGATGACGAGCATTTACGTATCCCACACTATCAGCCTCTGAACATCAATCCACATTATGAACTGGACTATAGAGAGAGGAAATTTCACAGTATCTCTTACTCTCCCTTTTTTTGTTTGCATCGGTTTTTTTAAATAAAATAGTTGTATTAGCTGGTAAATGATTCACAAACCTGTGGATTAAGTCAGGGATTTCCTTGCTGCATTCATATGAATACATTGAACAATGAACCCATGATAAATACAGGAGGCCTATGCCAAGTTATCAGAAAGGTCCATCGTTTTGAATTCACACAATTAAAGAAAAAGGTCATCCTTATATGGAACAAATGTTATAAATAAACAGATGATGCATTTCTGTACATGAATTCTATAGAAAAACACGCACACTTTAAGCTTGAGATCTTTTTTTTTTTTTAATAAAGTGTTAAAAAAAAAAAAAAATGTAAGAGCCATCCACCATGCTTACATCCCAACACAAAGATTTGACTTGAAATTTTTTTTGTTTTATCTATGCACAATCATGTAAACAAAATGCACACGCTCTAATCTCTCACAGCAACTTTGGTAAAAATGACACCTACAATAGCCCGAGCAGATCATCTGTATCATTCAAATTATTCAAAAAACTATTTTACCCTAAATTCCATTTCAATTTTCTCAAAACTGCCACCTGCCAAACATAAAGAAGGGGGCAATGCTACTATCTGATTAGACAGAAAAATAAAATAACACGAAAAAAATTTTTTAATTTTTTTAAATGCAGCTAACATTCACAGAGGAATGTCAAGGGGTAACCAAATGTCTTTCAACACAGTTATTCCCTGAAACAATCCACTATTCATGGAGTTTTTTTTTTTTTTTTTTCATTTCATTTCATTTTCTTACATTATGTTTTCTTGTCACTTATGCGCATATTTTCGGGAGAATTTTCAGATGAGCATAAGGTTTCAATGTGTTTCTGTGACAGTTTCTGTATGAACAAGAATTTGAATCTAGTGAGAGAGGAAAATTGAAAAAAAAAAAAAAGGTCCTTTCAGGGAGAAATTGCTATAAATGAAAAGAGAATATCTATTCCCAAATATCAGACAGAAAAAAATAATATACAGTATACCTAGTGGACAAAGGGGTTTTTACAAACATGGAATGTTATAAAATATTATGATCTAGGATCATATCCTGGGTGCACACCCTGATCAACTAGCTACTGGAAATCTACAGGCAATCATACATCGCTGCCACAAAAAAATAATTACTTTCTACATAATCTTTAATTGAAGGTGTTCTGTATTGTAGATCAAATTAAACTAAAATTTATCTGGGAGTTAAAATGTCAAGAGCCAAATTAATAACCTATTATTTGTAAAAATCATTGTCGCTATTTTTATGAAAAATGGCAGATAATTGAAGAAACAAAATTCCTGGCAGCAAAACACTATTATATTAGGTCTATCTCTAATCTTCTTGGTTACTGACTACAGATTGATATCTCCCATCAGCAAATATAACACTGAAATTAATAGAAGTTGAACACAAATCATTCATCTACTCGGCCAGAACTCAAATATGAGAACAAATTTTGGTATCCAATATAGTAGCATAGCAGCTATTCCAAGTAAATTTGCTGAAGTTAACACAGTTTTTACTTTCTAGGGATTTTGTCACTGCTCTTAAGCATTGCAGTATACAGTATCCTACTACAGTTGGTGGCCAATCCCTGTCAGTGGCACCCTATGTAGGATGGAATTGCCTTCTTTGCATGTGAACAGTTCTTCTGACATATCCACATGAGATTGTCATCCAAATTATGTGCATTCTTGTCAATGATGGTCGTCAGAGCCCTTTTCAGGTGCATGATAGATGCATTCTCAGTTGGGGGTAGAAGCTTTAAGAGGGTTGATTAGTTCAGGAACTTCAGGTATGCCCTGTATACCCAGACCCAACTCCTGAAAGTGGCCAGCAGTGGTTGTGTATACAGCTATAGTGGGATCTGGTGTCTAGTTAAGGAGGTAATCTGTTATGGCATCAGCAGGGTTCTCACCAAACTCTTAAAGTGCAGATACGTCCAGACTTATACTGCTCTTGAACCACGCCTTCTTACAAGTGAAAAATGAATAACTAATGATACCTCTACCACCCAGACTGGACAAAGGCCATGGCATGACACCATGGAGGTCCCAGCACCATAACTATTTTAGGGATAGGCAGGTATACATCCTTGGCTATCCTCAATCTAGTAGATCTTATGTGCATAAATGGATGGCAAATCGATCAGCTTCTTCACTCTATATACTGTATAGGGTGTGAAATATTATCCTAGAATCAGCTTCCTGACATGTGGATTCTAGAGCAGAAACAGCTATAAAAGACTCATGTGAGCACAATGCTCTTCATCTCTTCCTTGAATCCACCACCCAGGTAGAATGAGTTGGGCTAAAAACAGGCTACAGTTGCACATTCTCTCACCATTTCTCACAGATGAAACTCAGAAAATTTACTTTGTTAGCTGACACTGCAAAAAACTTAGCTGGATCAGGTGATGTGTACTGCTCACAGACTTCATGTACTTAGGCTGGTTCTGATCGGCTGATTTAAGGCTGGGTTAACTGTACCTGTCACAGCAGAAGTGTATGACGCTATGTTGGCAGGCAAATCATTAAGCGGCAGGTTTTTATATAGCATCAATGACAACTGCTGTCTTTCAGTTATCTTGGGGAAGATCAGGGATACTGGTCATTTTGGTTTCCTCTTCTAGGATCTGCACAAGGCTTACAGCAGAGGGACTTCGTACCCTATGTCACATATGTCTTGGGATGAAAAGAAGAGTATACAACCAATGCATCCTCCCAATAGTCACTTATGGAGCTGACACATGGAACCTAACCAAGAGAAAAACCCGCAAACTGAGAAGCATGCAGCGTGCGCATGAGAGAATCATGCTCAACCTTACATGGAGAGATCACAAGACAACACAGTACATAAGGAAGAAAACAGGAGTCCGAGACATCATAGAAACTATTAAAAAACTAAAATGGCAATAGGCAGGCCATGTTGGAAGAATGAAAGACAACCAATGGACATCACGACTCACAACATGGATCCCCAGAGATCATATGAGAAACCGGGGCCCACAGAACACAAGATGGAGAGATGAACTAGACAAATTCAGGAAATACTGGCTCCGCGACGCCCACAATAGGGAATTATGGCGAATCCTGGGGAAGGTCTATGTCCAACAACGGACGTTAAAAGACTGATGATGATGGGGCTGGTAGTAGTTAAATTTGCACTGGGGCCAAAAGCATTATTTCACAGCTGGAGTCAATTGTTTAATCCACCCTGTAGGTTTTTCCAGTTGGTAGTTGACAAGGTTGTGATCTTTGACAGTCCTCGATATCATTTCTGGGTCCAAACATTTCATAACATTCAATGACTTATTTCCGAAGAAGAGAGTAGTGTGTCCCTTGGGTTGTAATAATTCAGTATGATATATGCAATAATAGTAGCATTGCATTTGAAAACAATAGTTTAAAATTATTTTCTCCATTCGATACACAGTTTTTGTGAATGAATTACATGACTAGACATTTCTTTTATGCTTTCATGTAAAACATAAAAATCTACATTAAAAAACATGTTAGCAGTAATAAATGCATTTTAAGAGAAACAAAATTTGATTTTTAAAAGGTTAAAATCAAATTATTCTAAAATTATTTCACTTTCCAATCGGTTGCCTTGTGAATATGATCATAGAATGTTTCAAATTATATGAATTGTGTATCATTATTGTCAGACCAGCTCAAAATGTTAAAAAAGTTAGCCCAGATTATTATTAGTCCAAGCAATTGCTACAAAAATTGCTCAGTTGATGATAAAAGCATGAAATTTACCACAAATATTCTCTGATCATTTTCAGAAATGGAGTCATTCTCAAACTGTCTGTCCATAACAACAGTTGCAAAAGAATTTATTGTTTATGGCAATGGTTAAGGAATTCATTGTCCGGCAATTGCTTAAAATCAGTTCTTTCAAATATTCATGACAAAAGGTTTCTTGGCAGTTCTTTGTAGTATCAGGTAGGCTCAAAGACATACTAAAAGTCTACCACAGTTAAACCACTGGAAAGATATAATTTTCAAGATGGCATAGAAAAGCCTAATTATAGACATACTTCAGGAGTCATGGATGTTTTCTTACAACAGTGCACACTATATAGACAAATAGATAAACAAGTGAATACAGAATTATATTAAGAAAAAAATGTAAAAAAATCATTTCTCCATCAAAATCAAATTCCTTGATCCTCAAAATGTAATCACCTATTGTGGCTTAGTCTTTCACAAAATTTCATTGAAATTCATTGAGAACTTTTGGAGATATCATGTGAACAAACAGGAGTAAATACAGAAATGTATGAAAAAAAAAAAAAAATCTCTCGATCAAGACAAATTTTTGAATTGTATTTGCTTATGCACGATGTAACATCATCTGGTGTAGAGTGAGGATCCGTCCTTTTCAGTTCAGTCAATTCTGGGGTGCTTGTCATCAGTATGGTCCCTATTTCTACAAAGAGTCTTTTATGCTCAATTTTCCATAATGTTAACATGAGCAGTCTGATCTTTCAGGCACCTTAAATCTTAAAATATCATCATTAATGCTGTTGTTGCAGAACAGAAATTATGTATCAATTTCTTGATCAAATAACCTACTAGAAAAATGAATTCTGTATGACAATTGGAAATCATCTGAACAATGGCTTGATTATGATGAAGCTCCAAAGCTAATGTTACACCAATAAAAAATTATGGTCACCAAACGGTGGTCTGTAACAGGTACAGACCACTACAGTTTTCTCAAGCAAGAAATGAATATTATAACTAATGTTTAATGCCAAGAATTGAAAGAGGAACACAAAAAATTAAGTAAAATAGAGCCAGTATTACAATGGAAAGGGACCACTTTTGTCTTAGGATAATGCTTAACCATACATAGCTCTGATAACACTAGTTCAAATTCACAGGGTTTTGAAGCTTTTCATCTGTCACCAACTGATAACTATTTTTTCAAACATTTGGATAATTTTTAAAAGAAAAAGTGAACTTACAGGGAAGATACAGAAAATTTCATCAGGGATTTTTGGAGTCTACATCACAAGAATTTCAACATAAGGACATAATAAAGATGTATAGAATTGAATTGTTCATAATTTCATAGATAATGTTACTTGTAAATAAATTTGCGGACTATTCATGCTGATATTTCAGCTAATATGGGGGGGGGTACATTGGGCAGGTTGGATCACTTGATTCATTTTTTTGTTTTCCTGATTGTAGACAAAAAGTTGTTCATGAAGAAAATGTCTAGGGGTTTTCAAATAATCATAGCTTCCATATTATTTTGATGATTGAGGCACATCGTACATCAAATGAAAGCAAAGATTTTCTCAGAAAGGTTTATAGCATTCACATTGATAACATTAACATTGAAACACTTTTAGGAAATTCATACACCATTTTAAAACTATATTTGAAGTACTTTTTATCCATAGAAAGTATACAAATGCCACTTGTAATTGGCATATAAATAGTTTTCTATCAATCCAAGCGAGATAATTCAAACTCAAGGTATATATTCAATAATTCCAGGCCTTAGAATTTGTATCAGCAGACAACCGATCCATAACTGGCACATTTTGTTACATATTCTATTTTAGACTTTTCAAACATAGTTTGAACCAATAAAAGGAAAACTTCCCATGGTCTACATACTCCTGATAATATGATAAGCAGAGGATCAAATGTTGTATGAAAACAGAAGCCAAAGATCAGTATCTGCTAATGCTAGGATACTTTTCCACACGCTTAGGAGATATGTTCAAAAGAAGAAAAAGGTGAAGAATAAACAAGAGGAGGAATTAGAGAAGTACATCCTTACAGCATCAAAAATATATTTTGGCTCATCAACTAAAGAGATAAGGATTCTGGCCCTTCAGTATGCCCAAAAGTTTTTGATTGAAACCCCTCAATCATGGGAAGAAAATGGATGAGCTGGTTCAGACTAGTTTGCTGCTTTCATCAAACATTATTCAAATTTATCCACAAGTTTGGCTAGAGCTACCCAACCAATATTGCTTAGTTATTCACTAAATATGACAATGTCATTGCTATAAGTTCAAAGACCTAGAAGTATTGCAATAATGAAAAGAACCTAACAATTTAGATCTGTTACTTCTGTAACTTCTATAATTGAGGCAGAGAAAAAAAACAAAAGTCTGCACAATAACAGAACAAACTTCAAACAAGTGAAAAAGTGTTCAGATAAAAAAATTAAAGTGGAAAGGGGGCCAAAAAACACGAGAAAAGGAAAAACTAATAACACTGATGAATCCCCAGATGATGACACCTTTTATTTGGTGTGCATAGAACCTTATTTTCAATTCAAAGCCTGGTGAAAAATTGGATAAAATGCACGTCTTGTCAAATGTAGGCACACGTTGATATATATTCTCCCAAAGATAACTGTAATTAAAACTTGAAAATCATCAAGTTTTTTTTTAATCAAATGGACAAAATTAATGAAAAAAAAATTCTTTATCAAAAGTAAATTTATTTCCTAGTTAGATATTTATTTGAGTAAATGAAACAAATACTACGTTTATATTTCAGGATTTAAAAAAAAAAAAATGAAGGAATATTGAACTATGGACAAAAATGCTACATGATATCATTAAGTTGACAACAAGTCATTTTCTGTTACTAACAACTGATCTAATATTTATATAATGTTTATCCTAATTCTCTTGGAATAACTGACCTTTTCAATTTTATTAATAAGACAAATCAAATTTCTTCTCATTTTTGATACTTCAGTCAATGTATTCTTCGGCCCTCTTCAGGCATATAATACAAGAAAAGAGACAAGTCTTTTTTCCTCCAAACATTGTGTTTACTTCTAAGATGGAAAGAAGAAATTCAATCATCCTAACAAAAGTAAGAATGTTAAGCTCTACTCCTAAAAATTATAGATCAGACAAAATCCATCAATATGTTTATCATTCTGAAATCCGTTGAGGACTGATAATCCTAAGTATTCAAGATTTAATTTTAAATGATGATCTTCAAGAAAACTAATGCTTAGATTACACTGTATGGTTTCAATTGTTGGAAACCCATTCAAGCAGGATTGTATATAGCGTATTACAGTATTTAAAGTAAAACTTTCAAGAATATTTTGTTTTACAAATGCAGAATGTTTTTTCTGAGATTTACTTTGAATTGTGCACTTATGCTTCAACCCAAAATATTCAAATTAGCTTCAAACCAGGTTTGAAAAGATTTCAAACAAAATTTCTCATCAAATGCATCTAGATCAAAATTAACACTATATCAAGTATGAAAACTGCACATGATGTTTAATAGTTGTGTGTATATTCATGCTTTTCCACCTTTTTCAAATTTGCAAGCGAAATTTATTTTTAAAAAACTCAAATAACAAACTGAAATTGAAGATGCTGTATGTATCCAAATCTTTTAGGTAAAATTAATTCATCAAACAAGATCATCTTTTTATTTTAATCTACCATAATTCAGTTTTAATTTCCCCATTTACTTCATAGTGGAAATTTTCATCTTGATCCAAGGGCAATAACTCTTACAAAATCAATGCAGTCTAATAAAGGAGATAATCTTGAAGTATGTTCAAAGAGTGTTATAAAATTTATATAAAAATATACATTTAAAAAAAAGTTGCATAATGGAATTCGGTACCACATATTGTTCATTGAAAGAATGATTGTATCCATGACATTTCTCTAAGAACTGAAATCTCAAAACTATGGGGTAATGACTCAAAATGTGTAACACATACATGGACTTACAGAATCAGTTGAACCAAACCACAGAACCAATTTTTTTCGAACTTAAAATTAAAACTGCTGAATTTAGAATTCCATTATGATTTCAAATGAACAATTTCTATTGATAGATTATTTTTCAAAATATAAAGAAATTGAAACAATCATAAAAAAACATTTTCTTTAGTTATGGAAATTTTGTCAGCATACATTTGTCATAATAAATTAGAAATTCATTTTAGACTATGTTCAAAATTATAGAAATTATGTATTTATAATTGCCGTTTTTTAGGACATACTTTGAAATATTTACATTTGGTACCTAAGCATTTTTCTCCTTAGAAGCCCAAATGATCCCCAGAAATTTAAACTATAATTGAAACATTCCTCCTTGCTTTTTCAAATTAATTACTCAATAATGCTTAAGAAGAATAAAAATACATAAACTTGTGACAAAGAAAATACTTATCAAGAAAATATTTCGAATGGTTATTTTCTAGGATATAAGTTGCAATTGTTAAATTGTCGTGAGCATGGGGTCATTCTTCAACTGACCCTATTTCATTTTGGGGAGGTACTTCCTCTGGAGTCAGATATCCATTAACTAGTCCTATACTTGCTATTATAATGATTTCCATCCGTGAATGATCAAGTATACGGATACATACTGAAGATCAGTTACTTTTCTTTCAGGTTGAAAGAGGATATATTGTGAATGTAAATAATTTATTTTCAATTGTACCTTCCAAGGGTAGGTACTCTCCCATATCTGAATTCAGATATTCATAGGTACTGCTATATTTCTATCATTACTGAAGTTCTTTCATTATCAATTATGATTACTTTTTCTTTCATCTTTGAGGCTGCTTTCTATTTTTCTGGCTTGATGTTAAAAATATTTTCATTAAACTTTTGTGGTCAATTCAGTAAAATGCTACGTTCATGTCAGATGTGGTCACAAGTATACAATCTTCTCAGAGACTACTTCTTTAATTTCAATTCACACAATTCACTTATTTCAAGTCAGAATATAACGATTTGAGTGTTATAATAAAAAACAACAATAAAAATCGGAGGAAAACTAATCAAAAATGAATCATTAACCTTTGTTGCATAAATATATATTTGATCATATTTGCATTTAACTTGGTTGTCATACAGCAGAAGATCAATAAATGAGAGAAAAATTGGGGTAGCCTCCTACCAAGTGATTTCTTAAGAGTGCAATATAAAAAATGAAAAAAACTTTTTTGCTACACTCATGTTTAGAGAGAGAAAAAATACCTAATACAGAGCTATGATAAATATTTTGACAATCATTTTCACCCTTACAATTCAATGAAACAATTGCTTACTTTCAAAAATGTATAGCAATAAACAAATGTTAAAGATAAATTGTAAGAACATAATGAAAAATGATTTCTTTACACAAAGCAGTTCACCCAAGGAAAAATATATTAGATTGCAATCTTCTCAGGTTGTAGAAAGCTGGAAAAATAAAGACAATTATTCAATTCAGTTTGCTGTTTTCATATTAAATGTAAAGATTATAATCTTTTTCTTTCAAGTATTTGCGATAAAAAAAATGAATTTCTGGTCAAAAGTGACATTCTGCTTGCTATTATTGATATATTTTTGTCAAATGCACAAAAATACATGAGGTGAAGCTGCAACTTCAAGATATTACACTCTCTAGTCACGAAATTACTTTGTTATATAATCTCTTATAAAAACATGAAAAATTATTTGAATACTTTGATCGAATTTGTGTGATCATTGAATGTGAACATTTTCACCAATTATCACAAACTATTGAAATAATTTAGAAATTACATATGTGACATTCAATTCCAGATTTCTTATTATAATCACAATTTTCAAAATGATCCTGTTCGTGTTCATTTCACTCAATCACAAGAATTTTCCAGAAATTCTATTTTTTTTTTTTTATTACCTTTGCTTATTTGGTATCAAAACAGACAAGCATAAAGAATGCAAAGATTTATCCCCCTTGATAGCTAAAAATTGCTAGATTTTTCTCATTTTTCATTTCCTGCAAAATTCTTAACTTAAAATGTCAAGTACAATGGAAAATTCATGTGGAGCCTCAAACATTATTAGTTATGCTTGAAAATTCATACAAAGGCTCCTAATTGATCAGATAATAATGAAAATAAATAGCTGAAAATGCTAAATACACTTGAAAATTTATATGTTAGCTATGGAAACAAACAGGAAATTTTTGGTAAAAATATCGTAAAGAGGAGAAAGAAGAATTTGGTGTGATTAGCTGCTTATGGCCGATATGAATGGTCATTACAAAAGAATCAATGATTATACAATATAATGATTTTTAAATGATATATTTATTAAAATAAAACTTTAACATAGTTATTTATTCTGTTTATGAATTTTTATTTCATTTAGAGGCAAGATGGTTACATGTCTATTGTTCTTGGTGATATAACTGGATGGGCAGGCAGAATTTTTTTAGCTTTGGTTGACAGCCAGCCTAGGAGAGGACAATCCCTGGTTTAAAAAGCATTCATACCCTGACCATAGATGATGGTTCCATTACCTTGCAAGTACACTGGGAGAGGAACAGGCAATGGGAGTAAACCCAGACCAAAAACCTGGAGGGGAGCCCCTAATGCAGCTGGATGTCAGCTCTGACTTCCCTCCAACAGCTCCTGCAGCCTAGCTGATGCCAAACATATTGCTTCACTTTCCTTTGGACTTGATCAGCAAAGCCAAGAGGTGGGGATCCTGTTGACTGGGTATCCCAAGCTCTCCAAACAAATTGGCCAGGCTTGCACCCTTAAGAGATCATTTCAATGCTGCTGCTCATAGCATAAGAATCAACATAGGAGGCAACAGTTATGAATTATAAGTTCAGAGGGAATTAGTATAAACTTGGAAGCTACAGATTGTCTCCGTCAGTAAGAGGGATCATCGAATCAGTCATCACCCACCTCAAGCTGGGCAGCCCCAAGCCAGTAAGATGCTGACCTGCCACAGTCAACCAGTTTCAATGGATGCTTGGAACTAGAGATAAGTTCAAAAATATACTGTAATCACTGCAACAGCCAAAAAGAAAGATGGAATCACCAATCCTAGCAATCTGGAACATCAAAACAGATTGATGACGTCAGGAAAACAACCATCATCAATCACGAGCTCAAGAGACATTTGCTACTCTACAGACTCATCAAACAGTAGCCTCAGAAAACTATACTAGATGTCTTTTTGACAGGGATAGGAGCCAAAAGGACAATGACTAAACCTCCTCAGGCTGTGAAAAAATCCTCAGTATCTATCCTTACACTCTCTCTCTCCCTCCCTTCCTCCCTCCCTCTTGGCTAAGATCAAAATGTAGTTTCTGTTCTTTGACGCCCTTGGGCTGAGAAGTTGATTATTGTCCGGGATTGTCCCCCATCCCAGAATCAGTGACCAGCGTACTCAGACTTATCCAGAGAGCATCAATAGGACCTGTCCTCTGAACAAAATCAAACCTGCCCTAATGATTCAGCGAAATAACGTATCGAGACTTAGTGACTCTAGCACAACAGGATTCATCCTGTGGACATAGTCCAGCTTGTCCCAACATCCTTGTGAAATCATGCACAAGGAATCAGGTTCATTGCACCCTGTGCCTGCATGTTTTTGAATGTGTGGGACCTTACTATAATCTGACAGTGTCACATTTGTAGTCGTGGGGATGCAAATCAACAAACTCACTCTCCCTGACCTGTGCGAATGTTTTGCCAATACCATCAAGGGCTCGCAAGCAGTGCCCAGCAAGCAATGTTGAAGAGAGATGGTTTCACATCCATGACACTATCTAAAAATCTGCCATGGACACCTTTGGCAAGAGGGAGAGGCAGAGCCCAGATTAGTTCAATGCAGATAGCAGAGCTGGCAACCACAAGCAAGTGGATAGCACTGCCCAACTACAGAAAAAACTCACCATACTTGGGAAGGCTAGAAATGGTACCCAATGGATAGATCACAAAAGTGCCAATGTCTATTGGTTGAAACTTTATCAGAGCATCCAACTCTCAGTCAACTATGGCAACACCGGCACTGTGTGTGATGGCATGAAGAAAGCTTTTGGAGTAATCATAACAGAAGGAGAGATAGGCAGAGCATCATCAAGAGCTCTATTCTAGAAAGAATGTTGTCATTGATACAGCAACTGAGAATACCAACCTCCGGCCTGTCATGGAAGAACTCAACATCCACACAGTATAGAGAAGTTCAGAAAAGCTATTGCCCTCCTAACCCACAAGGTTCCAGGAAACGATGGTATCCTCCCGTAGGTCATCAAGGCTGGCAAGAAGAGTGTTTTCTTCAATCACTTACATAAGTTCCTACATCAGTGTGGGAGGCAGGGACAGTACCTCAGGACATGAGCATCATCATGCTTTACAAAAACAAAGGTGACTGTAGTGATGGCAACAACTAATATTGAATATCCCTTCTCTATTGCTAGGAAGGCTCATGTAATACTGAACAGGCTGTGGTTGCTAGCAGAACAAGTTTAGCCTAAACACTGTATGGATTCAAGACAAAAGATCAACATAATTTTTTCACTAAGGCAGCTGCAGAAATGTACATCAACTCCATTGACTTAATCAAAGCTTTCAAATTGGTCAGCAGCTCCTGAGGATGATCATACCCTTTCATAGGGACATCCAGTGTATCATCCAGTATGATGGCTCTTCTTCAGATCCATTTCCAATCAAGAATGGAGTGAAACAGGGGTGTATACTTGCTCCAACATTTTTCAGTATCTTTTTTTCTCCTTACTGTTGTCTTACTCCTTCAGCCAGTATTAAGAAGGTGTATACCTACACACCAGAAGCAATGGTAACCTCTTTGACTTAGCTTGTCTCCAGGCAAAATATAAGGTGAAAAAAAAACACCAAAGGGAGATGTTTTTTGCAGATAACAATGTCCTGACTGCCATTACGAAAGCTTCACAGCGATTCATCAGCTCCTTTGAATGCACATTCAATGAGTTCAGTCTATCAGTCACAAGAAGATTAACATGATAGTTCAAGGTGTCAGCAACATTCCCAGCATCGTCATTGGTGACTACACCCTTGAGGTGGTGGAGGACTTCCTTCGTTTCACCATCTGCAACAGCCTCTCACTGAACTCACAGATTGCGAAAGCAGCAACAGCAATGGCCCACCTATTGAAGAGGTCCTAGGACAACACAATCCTGACCATTAACACAAGGACAAGGGTATGCCAGGCCTGTGTACTTAACACATTTCTTTACGGCAGCAAAGCATAAACTCTGTACAGGAACACAGACAATGCCTTCCACCTATGCTGTCTCAAAAGAATTCTGGACATTACCTGGAAGGATTACATCCTAATCAAGAATGTTCTGGCACAAGCAAGATAACCAAGCTAACAATGGCTTGATCACATCAGCTGTACGAAGGATGGACAAATACCAAAGAAGTATTGTACAGTGAGCTTGTCACTGGTTCCAGATCTGCAGGAAGGCCTGTTCTTTATAAAATGGATGTTTGTAAATGTAACCTGAAGACAGGAATTCAGATGAGCGAAAAGAGGAGAGAGGACCACTGAGGAGAAGAGAAGAGACAACAGAGGGCAGTAACAGCATCTCCAGAGTCAGGACCTAACTACACCTGCAAAAGTTGCAACTGAGTTTGCCGATCGAGAATTGGGTAATATAGCCACAGCAGTTGCTGCAGGTCAACCATAAGCTAATCATTGGTGCACACTCTATTGTCTTCCGAGTAAGAGGGAGGTCAACATAAGTTTAAAGAACGAATTTTAGATTGATATTTCATTTTCAGGGTAGGGAAATATTATGAAGAGCACAGCATCAATCTTAGAGCATCAAATTTCATTCCAGTTAATAAGGTATTTAAAATTTTTAAATGTGCTTAATGTTTTTAGCCATTAGGTTTTTAAGATCAATCTAGTAGATTCTGCTATACATTTGACATAGATACCCTATAGAAATAATTGAAAAAGAAAAGAATTTACCTTTACTATATAGTGCGATGAATGCAGAGAAAAAGAATAACTCACTAAATGATGCTAGTATATAAATAAGAAAGAAGTATAAAATTTTCAAATTTTACTTTAATGAAGAAAAAGTACATCAATTGTGCAAACAAACACACGTCATATTCATATTCAAACAATATCTAAGGCCCTAAGCATTTTCAGTGGTGTAATTAATATCATCATTTTTTAAGATCATTAAAATCAGTTGATAGCATTGCATCTGGTAATCTATTCCGTAATCTAAACGTTTATATTTTTTTTTTTTTTTCGTGCAATATTATACACACGCTCTGTGTCTTCTGCGATATTCAACTATAGTAGGACAGTGTATAAAATATAAATTAAACGAGTACGGTAGATGGGTATTCGGAAAGTTACCGGAGCAAACGACTTGAAGGAGACAAAACAAAAAAAGCTACAGAACGTAGAGAGCATGGAAGTCAACAAGGCGGTGTAATACAAATGAATTAAACTCAGAGAAAATGAAAAATAAAATTCATAACGAAATAACCGCTTGCTTAGCTAATCATTTTGCAGAAAACATTCAATTGCAAAAATATCTACATAAGTCGAAGGGGAAAAATCTAGATGAGAAAATGGAATTAAATTTGTTTTCCATAATCAATTTTTTACATTAAGTTATAAATGAAACCAAAATCATGACATGCATTAGTAATTCATACCATACCACGTGTATTGTCTCTTCCGCTTTTAAAATCTAGATTTCAGATTAATTGGAGATACATTACCTATGCAATATCTACATGTGTAATAACGTTCAACGACATTACGACGCGTTTGATTTCCATTGCTTTTTGTCTCTTCATTATTTGTTCCCGTGTCTTCCTTACCCGGGGAACTTGCCATGATTTTTGGCTTCCCTGGAGAACAAGGGAAGCAATCACGTAATGAAACAAAAACTTTTCATTTCTGCGTGCCTAGTTTTGTGAATTATTTATCTTTACAGTCATTTTAAACATCTCCATTATACAGATTCAGACATCAACTTATTGGGTATAATCACTAAGTTTCAAAATAACTTCATACCTAACTATTGATGACGGCTCGCCTCATTTTGTCAAATTTGCAGTTCCCATCTTACAATAAATCCGTGTTTATTTTGTTTTTTAAAGCAAATACCAAATTATTGGAAATTATTTATTTTAATTCATATAAATATATATTATATTTAACATTTATTACAATGCAAACAATCTATACAACCGATTTATCGCTGAATAAAAGAGCACTTGAGATTTGCTGCGGAGCTGGTATCAACCGCCATATTGGACCATCGTGTTATTTATTTAGTCTCTATTTGTTGTTGTTACAGTACACACTATGGGTTCTTCCAAGAAACACAAGTCCGATAGAGAACTTAAGCATAAACATAGACACAGATCACGATCTAGAGACAGGCACCAAAGTAAGAAGCGACGAGAAAAAGATGAAGAGAAGAAATCCAAACAGCACGTCTCGAGTCGTGTCGAAGCTGATGTTATTGTCGATAGGAGCGAGTCGGCCCCGGAACCTTTCTCGACGAGCGGAGATACAAGTTCCCTGAGCATCGAAGACACTAATAAACTTAGACTTAAGCTAGGTTTAAAGCCCTTAGATGTCAGCAATAACAATGGTAGCAATGCTGGGGGCTCAGGCTCTGCTCCGGCTACTGAAGAAGACGGAGATGAAGCGCCCAAGAAAAAGGAAGACGTTCACGTGCCGGCTGTTAATATCGGTAACATCAAGAAAACAGCTAAACTTCGCGAGAAAATGGAAAATCAGCGCCTGAAGCGGAAAATCACCCATAAACTTAGCAAGATCAAAACTTTGGGCGAAAGTGACGATGACGATGATGATCTTAGTAAATGGCTAGATAAAAGTCGGCGTCTTGAGAAAGAGCGCGAATTAGCCGACAAAACTGCGAAAATGCTTGATCAAATGGATCAGGACTTTGGAATTGGTAGTTTGGTGGAGGAGGAATTCAGTAAAGAGAAGAAAAAGAAAGAGTATTCATCCCGGGATTTGAAGGGAATCAAAGTCGAGCATAATCTGGATAGCTTCAAAGAGGGCCAATCGGTGATCCTGACATTGAAAGATCAGGGTGTACTCGATGAAACGACCCGAGAAGTCCTCATCAATCCCAACATCGAAGAAGATGAAAAAGCTGCCGAACTTGCTGAAGCTAGGAAAAAGAAACTGAAAGATGACTACCAACCGTACGACGATGATGAATTCACTGAAGAAGGACTTATGAAACCTAAAACCATACTTGGAAAATACGACGAGGAAATCGGTGGAAAAAAGATGAAATCTTTTGAACTGGGATCAAGTGGTAAATACGTTCCCTCGGCGGAAAGGGAATTGGAGAGAATGCGGTCTGAGCTCAAACAGCAAGAACAGATGTTGAACCAAACTTCCGTCCTAGCAAAGGAATTCTACACTGCTGAGGAAATGGAAGAAACCAAGTTCAAGAAGATAAAGAAAATTAAGAGAAAAATTAGGAAAAAGGCAGTTTTGAAAGCTGATGACTTGCTTCCCTTACCAAATGAGGTCCCTTCAGAAGATCTTGGTTCACGACTTCCACGAATGAAGATGTCCAGTCACAGTCCAAACGGTGATATGGTTGTAACCAAAATCGAACCTCAGGATGACACAGAAGAGATGGATATTGACCCTCCTCAGTTTGAAGAATCTAAGATTCTTGGAGGATTTGATGAGGATGCTGACGATGATTATAGTGGTACCATGTTGGAAGAAGATGAAGCTATGAATGAACTGCATGCCACTCTAGACAAAGTGCGCAAGCTAAAACAAAAAAAATTGGTAGTTGTAACAGATGCCATAGAGAAGACTGTAAATCATGCCAAATCTCAAATGGATTCTTCTACTACAGAAGACATTAAAGGTAGTGACATTGTACTCAATTCTACCTCCGAGTTTTGTAGAGCGCTTGGAGACATTCCAACCTATGGTCTAGCTGGTAACCGTGATGAAGAAAGAAGTGCTTTTCTTGATCTTGAACTGGAATTGATGGAACGAAAGAAAAAGATTCAAGATGAAGAAGATATGTCAAGCCAATGGAATGAGGTAGACATTGATACGAAGCCAGTCAATATTGTGAAAGAGGAAAACTCCGTTTTGGATGAAGAACCAGCCATAAACATGGGGCTGAGCGCTGCCCTTCAAGTAGCTGTGAAAAAAGGTTACATAGATAACCAAGTTAAGCGACAGCCAAGTGGCCCCAAACACAGTGATCTTGAAGCAATTCATTATTCTATTGAAGATAAAAGGTACGATGATCTGGATGAGAAATACAGGAAGAGAGATCGTTACACCGGGATGCTGATAGACTTTAAAGAAAAAGAAGGCTATAAACCTGATGTGCGACTGGAATATGCTGATGATTCAGGAAGGCTCCTCAATGAGAAAGAAGCTTTCCGCCAATTGTCTCATCGTTTCCATGGGAAAGGCCCAGGTAAGAAGAAAACAGAAAAACGCATGAAAAAGCTTGAAGAAGAGCAGTTGATGAAACAGATGAGTTCCACGGATACTCCACTCAATACATTGACTTTGCTGCAGGAGAAGCAAAAGCAAGAACGGACACCGTATGTAATTCTCAGTGGTAACAAGGGAATGTCTGCTAATACTATCGTCAAATAAGAGAACTGGTCCAAGTTCTCTAAATGTGCCTCTAATCATTATTTCTGTGGATATTCTTAATAACAATAGACACACACACATACATCTACATTCTTTGTATGTTGTCATTATTTTTATGTCTAGATTAAACATTTCAAATTTCTTTTATTGGCATTGTACATTGTTTAGTCTTGATAATGTATATATGTTTACAAGATGTTTTGATGAATGATCAATTACATATAAAGTAATAAAACATCTTGTGGTGACATTAGTTCAATTTCTTTTATTCATTTGTGTATGTGTATATATATATATATATATATATATATATATATATATATATATATATATATAAGGTATGAGTCACTTTATGTCCAAATTACGTTCTAGAGTGTTAGATGTTGAGAGAACATCATATGATGCTGTAAAAGCCAATTATGGCATACTGGGCCGTAGCTACACTACTTGTACTGACTAAATAGCCAAAATTATGTACTATATTTCAGATAGTCTTACTCATGGTACACATTTTTTGATAGAATATATTTCAAATTGTATGTATAACCCTCATCGTACGTATACAATGTGAGCATAGATCAAACTTCACCTCAATGTATGTTTGTCTGTTATTATGAATTCAAGTATGTACGTAATGTTTCAATACCATACATCTTGCAGTTCTGTATACAATTATTTTTATATGTTGAAGATACACAGTCGAAATTTATTTCATTGAAAAAAAAGTGTCCAGTATGTCTTCCTTTAAAAATGATGAATAACCCCAAAATTGATAAAGGAATTCATGAGGAGAAAAAGACAAGTGTAAAGTAACATGTTTATTGATACAGTATTCTTACCAAAATATTATAGTAACAAAACATATCATTAAAAATGTCTTCAAAATAGAAACATTTCAATCCTACATTGTAGTCAAAGAAATTTTATCTTTCTTTCTTTTTTTTTTTTTTCTACAAATTCTAACAAAAACATTTTCTTAATTTTAATTGTTTTAGAAATGGGATATCGAAGATTGCACAATTGCACACCCCATCTCATGCTACTACATACAAAACAAAATTATGGTAAACTTTTTATTTGTAAGAAAGAAAAATTAGAGGAATAGTTACATAAGCCGGTGACATGTTTAATATTGTTAGTGAGTAATATGTTTGTACAGCAAACATAGTTGATATGAACTGTATCAACATAGGTCTGGCAGCATGATCACTTGGATTATGTTTTAAAAGCCATTATGTCTGTTATGTTTTTCAACTCTATTAAAATCTTATGGGACCTTGGACATACATCCATATATATTTAAATGTTTCAGCTGACATGCTATTAAAAATAGAAAATAATTGTTTGATACTGTAAGTGAGAGTAACATTTTTGTAATTTCTCAAATTACTACATTCAGCCAATTAAACTACTTGTACATGGGTTATTAGAGAAATATGCCATTTCTACTCAATATGCTTGATAATAAGATAACTTTCATGAACACCACTCCATGTGACTTTTTTGATAGGAAGTGGGAAGAAGGAAAGCTTAAAAGATGGACTCTGAAAGGCATAACTTATTTTGCCAAAAAAGAATGTTTTAGTTTTTTTTTTTAATCCTGAAAATTTTAAATATACAAACAAATTAATGGACAAATTCTATATATTTCCGATTTTTTTTTTTTCAACTTTTCAACAGTCCTTAATGTAATTGGGGTATGTTTTCATTGTGTAAGACTTGAAAAAATGCTTTTAAACTTAAGTCGGAAGACGCGTAGTAAATTCAGGGGGAGTAACTCTACCAGTCCTTTCGACGAGTTTTTCCCCTTTACGTGAATCTCTCTTATTTGTTTTTCATTTTAAATGATGAAAATGAAATTTGATTTTGTTGTGAGGTGGAGTTCGAACGTTGTTTTTTTTGCTTTAATTTTTCTTTCCCATGACACTAACAGCATATATTTAATTGATGTTTTAGGAGGAATTTATTCCAATAATTTTTAACATCTTTTCAAACAAATATGATGAGCCTTTCGACTTCTCACATTTGATACTTGCAGGGTTCAATGACTAAACCCCAAAAGTTATTCCCCTATAATTTTTGTTTTTCTTCACTGAGGCATATCTGCCTCTGTATAAGAGATTCTCTCAGTGGGAGAGTCGGTCAGTTGGTGGTTCCCTTTTTTTATCTCAGCAGTTTCAAAACAGATATACTTGAAATTTGTTTGATAAGTGGATAGGATGCTTACTTATGAAATTCTTCCACTCAGGGTTACGTGATCTGGCAATATTGTCGTTTAAACTTTTAAGATCGATTTTTCTCAGCTGTATTTAGTTAGATTTACTTAAAACTTAGTAAGATTACCTAAAAAAAAAATACTTAGTCCAGTGATCTGGCAATAATGGTGTATAAACTTCTATGTCATGATAATTCTTGCTTTTTTTTTTTTTTTTTTTTTTTTTTTTTTTTTTAATTCATTTACTCTTTCTGGGAGAGCAGAGGTGGGAGGATTTTACTTTTGTCGTTTTCTCAGTTGAAGATATTTTTCTTCCTTTTTTTTTTTTTATGAAGTCAAATTTTATAAATGTAAGTTACAATGAAATGAAAAAAATGATCACCTATCAAAGTTTCAAAATCTGTGTTAGCTAATGTTTTTATGAATGGAAGATTTTATGATCTCATTCTGAACATGAAATTTTTATTTATGTCTTTTGTGCATAAAAACATTAAAAGAATATTTTGAAAGCTTCAAAGGTGAATAATGGAAGCAAAAGTAAATAATTCCATGGATAGAAGAAATTTTGTCTTGATATGTTTAATTGCTTTTTTATTGTACCTTTTAGACATAAAAAAATAACTTCATGAATGAAAAATATCTTCATTTGAGGAAACCTTAGAACAGACAAAAAAAAATTCATAATAATCCAAGATGGGGAAGTTTTATCATAATTATTATTCAGGTCAAATTAATAATAATATGTAATACTTCATCGACTAATATATGAGGAATTATTTTCCTGTTTATCTGCCCCCCTCCCGAGAAAATTTTCAAATTCAAGGGGAATAACTCTTTGGGCTTAGTCATGGGACCTCACTTTCGTATTAGTATCCTTGTATCAACTTAAACTGGACCCTAATACAGTTGATTTCGTTCGGAAGTGAAGATTTCTGTTTAGAAAATCAGAAGAAAAGTCAGCTGGAACCATCAACCAATAAGATTTGAAAACTGCATTGAAATTTTTTTATTTTTTTTTTTTTTTTTTTCTTTCTCAAATTCAATGTGCCATTCGGAACTTACAAATGATTTAAGAGTGTTTTGCAAGAATAAAAAAATCATAATGCATTGTAACAACTGAATGAAGTACAAAATTTGCATAAATCATATTCAGCGATATTAAATTGATCCATTTTTCCATTGTATCATTAGTGAGAAATGGATTCTGTATAATACCAACAAGATCTGTACAACGGCTAGAGATTTATGAGGAACTAAAACAACCAAAGCCGTGCTATCACTCCTGGAAGATTGGTAAGAATAGGGTTGGTTTGATACGTCATTACTTCTTTTAAAGTGACCAATCAGCTGCAAATGGAAATATAGACCAGCTTGAAATGGTGCATTCAAAATTCAGCATCCAGGTGGCATCATTTTGCTGCATGGTAATATCCACTCTCCTATAGTAAAAATGATGATACTGAAGTTGAATCAATTAAGGATGTAATTTTTTAAATTTAGTTTATTCACCTGAACTACAGAATACCATTTTTTAAGCACCTAAACCACTTTTTTATTGGCAAGAACTTCTCAAGTCAGAATCAAATTGAAAGAGCCCTCTATGAATTTATCAGTTCTTTGAATAAAGAATTCATTAGAAAAGTAATTAGTAACTTACTGCCAAGGTAGAATAAATGTATAGAAGCTAAAGGGAATATTATAATTTGAATAATTTTTTTCTCTGAATTGAAAAGAAAAAATGTTTAAATAAATCAGCAATTAAATGAAAAATCTTATATCCATAATAGTCACACTATTAGAAAATTTTGTCCTCTCAGTATAAATATAGATGCAGCCAGGTTTTGAGCACAGTTTTATGGTTGGGTCATTATTTCTTGGTCAATATTAATCATATTTCTTTTAGAAAACTAAATCAAAATCAATTGCATATACTGATGTTCATTTGCTGTCATTTAAAAAACACTTTTATTGTAAAACTAGACATTTCACACCATTAAGGAACAAGATGAAATTGCCAGCTTTCTTCAGAACATATATTACTGGTTTATTTCTAATAATTTAGGATTTAATTTCCAGTTGTTTTGCAAAATATCTGTCAAGGATTTTACAAGAAACTTATTGGCCAGATTTCGTTTGTAGGCTAAAGCATGCTCACAATATTGGCACAACTTGCAAGTTTTATGGTAAAAAATTTAAAAATTTTCTTTAGGAGCGATTGAATGAAAGCAGTGTGCAAACCTCCAACTAATATTAGATGAAGAAAGTCGGCCTACACATGAACTTCAGCAAGACAAAGATCATATGCAACAACCACATCGGAGATAAAAACACCAAGATCAAAATCGAGGACACAGAACTGGAGAAAGTAGATCACTTCATCTACCTAGGACAACAAATCTCCATGAGACCCTCAAAAGAAGAAGAAATCGAGTAGAGAATCACCCTTGGATGGCAAGCTTTTGGCAGAGCAAGGTCAACCTTAAATAAGATCTCATTAATCCTAAAAAGAAAGGTGTACAACCAATGCATCCTCTCAATAGTCACTTATGGAGTAGAAACATGGAACCTAACCTTGAGACAGACCCACAAATTGAAAACCATGCAATGTGCACATGAAAGAATTTTGCTCAACCTCACATGGAGAGATCACAAGACAGCACAATACATCTGGGAGAAGACAGGAGTCAGGGACATCATAGAATCCATTGAAAATCTTAAATGGTAATGGGCTGGCTATGTTGCAAGAATGGCAGACTGATGGACATCGCAACCCACAACATGAATCTCCAGAGATCACATGCGCGACCGAGGCTGGTAGAGTATTAGATGGAGAGACAAGCTAGATAAATTCAGAAAGTACTGGCTCCACAACATCCACAATAGAGAAGTGTGGCGAATCCTGGGGAAGGTCAATGTCCAACGACAGACTTTAAAAGGCTGATGATGATGATGGATGAAAGCAGCTTCTAATTCAAATCAAATCATGAGACCTTAATAAGCATGTAATGAAGAGAAGCATTCAATAAATTTTCAGTATCTGACACATAAAAATCAAATATGATCTAGCAAAGAATAGATATCCAATATCATTTTCAACAAAACTATAAAAAAAACAAATAATTTACAAAAACCATAAAAACAAATCCAAAAGATTTTCAATAAAATTTTATTCAATTATTCATGTGTTGTTAGAAAGTCGGTAAATTCATTATCATACACTATACAATGAAAAATGTTGGTCCAATGATTCTAAAAAGAAAATGCAGAGAGATTTTTAGTTTGTTTTGAAGTGCATGTCTGTCCATATATATATATATATATATATATATACACAAAACATGTCACACTATGTTTTGGTCATATTTAAAAGAAACTCTTTCCATATTTTATGTACGTAACCCAAAAATATGTCCAAATAAAATGGTATAATTTATGATACTTATCTCAACTTAATTGAGACCTGAAACATTACAAATTGTAGCAATGATCAGACAACTTTATAAAAACTTTTAAACATGTTGCAATGATTTTGATATTTTCTTTGGAATTTTTAAATTTTGGTTTTAATTGCAAGAAAATAAAATAATTTTAGATATTGAAAAGATCACTTCCACATGGTTAGAGCAGGTTTTAGACCTTTTAATTCAATATTTTGTTGTATCAATTTTTGTCATCTGAAATAACTATGATTATGCCATGACCTATGTGTGCTAATAGAAAAATTCAAACACAGTATTAGAAATCTTCCAAAAATAAAGTAGCCATTATAGAAATAGGATTTTTTTTAAATTCACTTTTTACTTAAAAATATAGTGAAAAATATATTTGTTTACAATACATGTCTGTTATTGTCATTTCAATCAAAAGGTCAAGTGGTTTCTGTAACCATGAATGATGAAAACTTGAATCTTTAAAAAGCATAATCAAACTCTAAATTCAATTTCTATTGACGAAAGCGTAACATGATAATTGAAAAACTTGATTTTTTTTTTCAAATTAGAGAACATATTCAATTAATAAATAATGAATAAAACAGAAAGGGATTCAAATTTGAGTTTTATTACTTTGTGCTTTGCATTTGATTTGGTTAATTTCTTTTATTTTTGGAAATCTTTTTCTCTGTAAAATCCAAATCTACTCGTACCATGTCTACTTATTTGATAATTGTAAGCAACAAACATTGTTTTATTTAAATTTTTAGTTTTTTCGTATTATTTGTATGTTTTAATATCAATCATAATTCTTCATTTATGCTTGAAATGCCCTCACAAAGGTTTGGGATGCTAGACCACCCAAGCCTGAAGCATTTGTTGTTTTTCACATGCTTTTTTCAACATTATAGTTATATTGTAAATAGAACTCTCTATGTAAAATATGAGAAAAAGGATTTTCGTAAATCAAAAAAAGGATTTTAATCTGTTAAAAATGAGTTTTTGAAACTTCTTACCGACAAAAAAAAGTGAGCGACATAGCTAAAGAATTTTTACTACACGTAAATTAGAATTGAAATTTAAGTACATTTTTGAGACTACATAATTTGTATTCAACTTCTGTTACTTCTCTCGCTAATTTTCAGATTTTAGCAGATAATCTAGATCTTTTGGCACTATATCAAGCTATTTTTTGTGCATTAGGCCCCAAACTCTTTATCTAACCCTTTTATCGCACTTTAATCTTCTTATGTATAGGGTGAGATATTATGACTACATTAGTCTGAAAAAAATTGTGATTTACGAACCCAGTTTTGTTTTTTTTCCCCCCACAAAAGTCTGTAAGAGTAACTTCCCCTTATTGATAAAAAAATGCCAACAATCAAGTCTGCAAAATTAAAGGGGCTACTGGATATCTATATCTGTTGCTTTAAGTAACTCCAAACTGGAGAATAGTATGAAAAAAATTATTTTTACACACTCAATATTAAACCAATCCATTTTTTTTCCAGCAGGTCTTACTCACAGCACAATTACTGTGTTTACTCTAACCCCCAAAAGAGAAAGATATGACATAAGGTTGTTTTTAATGTGGGATCTCAGTAAGGGATTGCTACAAAAATTGCTCCAGTCCCCACAACTAGTGTCATGAAGGCGTCAGGGCAAGCCCAACCCATCCCTTTTAATGTGATGGGACAGTACTGCCCTGGGGCATACTGCTCCTCTGAAACTGGGCCAAGTAATTTTTAGGACAAATCCCTTGGTCTCTTGCACTTAACAATGCAAAGCCTGAGTAGGCTATCATCAGCCATAGCATTGCACTTGCATGAAAAGATTTATTCACAGCACAATTACTCATTTTAACCAATCATTTCATTATATACCAACAGTTCCATTAGAATCATATCTGCAGAGTTGAGTGAGTTGCATAGATTTCATTTCTAGAATCTATACTAAATTTTAAAAGAAATATATACAGATGAAATATACATTCAAATATTTTTGCTGGCTCAAAGCTGGTTTTAGACTATTTAGTCTCTGTAGTTGAAGTCGGGGATCATTATGATGGACATATTTTTAATTTGAATTGGATTATCCCAATTTTTCATTTGTAGAGTAAGTAATTAATTGCATAAACAAAAATAAAGAATTAAGCATTTTTTCTGTAATTACTCTAATTCGTTCATTGGAAATTTATGTTGATAAGCTCCCTCGACATGCTGTTTTCTTTCAAAAAAACCAAAATTAAAATTTCGAAGAAAGTCAGCTCCTAAACTTTGGAAAAGCAATATATGATGCGAAAAAAAATGTTCAAAACTTATTTAAAAATATCAATCCCATTCAGAAGAAGAATGAATGGAGAATTCTTTTAATCTAAAAACTTTTAGTTTTTAGTGTTTAGGACCAGAGATTTAAAAAAAAAAAAAAGTATTGTAGATGGGTTGTGAAAAAAAAAACTAGAATCACTCAAACTAAATGGACACAACTTTCCAAGATGGAAAAAAAAAATGAATCTTTTCCACACTGGTTTCCTACATAATAAGCAAAATCTACTGAACAAAGATTAATATTTGCAAAACCCTGCCTTGTTCTGTTTAAAAACAGGACTCATGTGTTAGAAAAAAGTTTGACGGTTGCAGGATTTTTTTATTAAGTCTGTACATTGAGTTTCATCAAACTAGTACTTATTTTATATAAGTAAATCACTTATATAATCACAAAAATGTTTTTATGTGAAACTTATGCTGGTAGAAATCTATAAACTCAATGCATACTTACATTCTAATGGAAATTAACAATGCCACATACCATTCAAATTTCCAATGTAAATGGTTAAATTTTCTTAATTAATTTGCTAATTCTGATTTCATTTAGGCATTATTTAGATAATGCTATAGTCCTCGTAATTTTTGAAGAAATTTTTTATCATTTTCTTGTCTGGATACAGTCTGAGTTCAACCAACCTGGCACCAAACATGGAAAAGAATGAGTCAGCAACCACACCAAGCAAGTCATCACATGACTGTCATGGCGAACATCCACTGCCTCTTCTCATTCAAATGAATAAATTACATCAGGCTCCAAGTTTCAAGATTCCTAGTCACAATTCAATTTTGCTTTGTTCAAGATTGGAGAAGAAATCCAAAAATTTATTCAAGTTCAAAATCTAAAAGGAGTCCCCATCAAAATCAAGTTTTTGTTATGAGACAACAGAAGCCTGCAAGAGAGACACCATTCTTGCAACGTTTCAGACCAACATAATCACAACAAATTAGTAGGGGGGAAAGTTGCATGTATTTACAGTTGATGGGGCCATAATTTTTTGGATCCCAGTAATTCTAACCTAACTTCAATTCAATAGAAGCCAACATATCCCAATATGCCTATTGGAAATTTTTTTTTTGCAACACTAGAAAGATTATCAATTTTAAAACCTCATTTTGTTGTATAGAAAATTTGAACATTGATTTAGTATCAATGCCAGTATATCCAATAAAATTTTTACTTAAAAATAAAAAATGAAAGTAAATTGAAGAAGTTTAAAAGATGAACCACTTTTCCTGGCAACTGTACGGCTAAACACCAGCAGTTTGTAAAGATATTTATCAACAGAAATCACAGTTTTTATGCATATATACATT
Organism: Thysanoteuthis rhombus; assembly: GCA_963457665.1. Taxonomy (NCBI): domain Eukaryota; kingdom Metazoa; phylum Mollusca; class Cephalopoda; order Oegopsida; family Thysanoteuthidae; genus Thysanoteuthis; species Thysanoteuthis major. The sequence goes on along the minus strand of OY735211.1, from coordinate 33,364,646 downwards.
ACCTTGAATAAAAAGCTATTTTGAGCATATCTGAACATACAACATCTGTATTTTTTTTCACATAAGCTTTGGTCCAGATGTCAGTAAGTCTGATAATTACATTTCAAATTGATTGTCAAAAAATTAATATTGTACTTCATCAACAGAATATTTGTGGAAATTTGCTAAAATTTTTTGATGTTTGATAAATGCTCGTTTGTATTCCCAATTCTTGGCTATTAAAGAAACCTCAAATTGGCTTAATTATTCAAAACATTCTCAGATGAGGAAAAAAAAAAGAATTATTGATTTTGAAAAATTAGTTACTGTAGCTTGCTTTTATTTTCCAATAATTCATTAAAAAAAATGATTTGAATTTACCTTCATCTTTATTTCATAATTGTTTTCATCACATCTCGAGCCAGACTGTCATTATACAACCCAGGTTGTGATGAAAACAAATAAAAAAAATCAAAATGAAGGTAAATAGTCGTCAAAATTGATACAATGAGTTACAACACTCCATTTAATGAAAAAATATAATAAAAGAATTGCTTTAATAATATTACTAGTACAAAAACCAAAACAACAAACAAGGCACTGAGTAAAACATAGGTTAAAAAGGTGAGATTTGGACAACTGCTAACCATGGTTAAGCAGCTGGGTAAAAGGAGGCTTCCTTATAGCAAGAGGAACGTTGCTGTTGAGTAACAGCCAGAGTTGAGATGTGATAGAATTAAAAAATTAATACGATTCTTCAAAATATATTTCAGAAAAGTCTTTTGGCTCTAGAAAGACACTCGGTGTTAAGATCTAAGTTCTATTTTATTATGCTCAGCATGAAAATATACATAATGGAATGGTATGGTTAGATTTATATTTCTCTATCTGTTATAAACACAGCTTTTTAAAATTTTGTACAATCTTACAAATTTTAATTTTGGGATATATATTCATATATATATATATATATATATATATATATATATATATATATATATATGTATATATATATATGTATATATATATATTGAAATGAAGAGTAAGATAAGTTTTCATTACAGTATAAAGAGTTGGGATTTTTAGTGTATTCTACATCCATATCTAAAATTCAAGGAAGAAAATCCATGTTAAGATATGAATTTCTTCAAGTGATATAGAAAGGAAAAAGGAAATACAGATGAATCTTTATATGATCTAGGAAGGATTTTAAAAGGACATGTTGATAGAACTCATAGCTGTGTCTTCATGGATCAGTGTTAAGAGTTTAAATAGAGACCAAGTTTCAAATTTCATTTTATGTGGCAGTTTGAACACTGGATGACTAGTGCTATGATCTCTTCCAATTAATCTGATGCTGCATTTGTGTACTTGAAAAATCTACATAATACAGTACAAAGGATAGGGAATGACAGAAATAAAGATGTTTAGCAAGCTTTAATAATGATGGAACCTTCATCATTATTCAAGCTAGCCAATCTACTGTTCACATCTATATTATCTTGAAATTAAGAAACAGTTTGCTTGATTTTTTCAAAGCCAACATAAGAGCAAACTAATGAGAAAGTAAACTTGGATGATAAGTGCAAAACCTGTGTCATAACCCAATCCATTCTCAAGAATATGTAGATTCAGCTTGCAAATTGCAAAGAAGACAAAAATGAAAGTAACTATGTATAAAAAAAATCCAAATGGTTTCAAAGACCAAGTGGGCCTTCTCCATTGTGGAAATAATTTCAAACGAATTGATGCAAAACTTGCATAGCCAAGGAAGACCCACAAAAAAGGCTCAATTTTCAAGCGCCAATTTTTAAGGAACATTGGCTTTTTCATTCGATAAGATGTCTTCTTAAGCTGTTGACCTTCACTTTTCAGCAGCTTCAGGTATCGATCAAAAGATTTGATGGCGGGCATATTGATTGGATCATCACGAATCTTCACAAAGATATTCTTACCACGAATTATGTTATTACAATAATTATGCATCCTGACTCGATGTGACTGGATTGATGTGCATACTTGTTTCTGCCATGCACGAACACAGTCAATCTGATGAGTGATCTTGTACTCAATTGCTTCCAAAAGGAGAGCTTTTTCGCGATTCATTTGCTCAATGGTTGCATCATACATATCAATCATGTCCTCTTCAAAAAAGTCCAATTCCGTCAAACAGACATTGATTTCATCGGATAATTTACAGTATGACATCAATTCTTGCTTGATATTTTCTTTAAATGTTTCACTCAGTCGTTTCAGTGGCACTGTTCTATGCTTCTTATGTGATGCATAGTAACACTGTACGCATAGTCCTTGTTCACAGTCCTCGCAGTACATCTGCAGAGCTTCATCCATGTGTAACGGGCACTCTGATTCCTTGTGAATCTTCAACTTGGGCCAGTCACTTTTCAGGATTAGGAAATCTTTCTTAGAGAACATATGATTGAAGAGACTGTGCTCTGGTGCACAGGACTCACAAAGATCTATGTTACACTTATCACAGGAGTACTTGGCAAAATGAAATCCTTTGTGACAAATATCACATAATTTCGGAGATGTAGTCGCTTCAATTTCCTCTTTTAAACTGTTAATCAGGAAATTGACTGGAAACTTTTCCCGTGGGGATACATTGGTGCGGCATTCTGGACATTGGATGAAGGCAGAAGAAGAAGAATTTTTCAGTTGCTGTAGGCACTGATAGCAGACAGTGTGAAGACAAGGCAGCCAGCGAGGGTCTTCAAACTCATCCAGACATACTGGGCAATAGAGCAGACGATTTCGCACTCGTTCAAGTTTGAGTTCTTCCATATTTCTGCAAGGAAAAATAAGAAATAATAATAATGTATAATAACAGAGGGAATAAATCAGGGGAGGTTACCTCAAATCCAAATTCATGGATATTCATAAAATATAAGTTTAAAAACTTTCTGATGGTGTAGTAACAAAAAATTCATCCAAAATACTTATATTCTGGATACTTGCTTGGGTCACATGCCATAAAGTGATGGTTAAAAAATTATTCTTGAAGGCCATAGCGGATGAGTTCAATCTTCACAGAGACCTTGTGCTAAACTAATCCAAGTTTAGTAAATATCAAGATTTTTGCTTGGATTTGCACTCTTTTCATGAAACTAAACTAAAAATAAAACCTTGTAACTCTGGAAATTAATAACATAGGATCAATAAGCATGGATATGAAATTACAATGAATTCAACACCACGTTAATAAGTTATTTTTAATATAATCCAACTTTTAGAAACTGACATTCAAAACTGTCAACAAGTTAATTCAGTTTTTAAGCTGGTGCAGCTGGCTTGCTACACATGTATCATGTATACTGACTATACCAATGGAGCTAGAGAGTTGAAAATCTCAACACTGACACCTCATCATATCTATAAAAAAAGGGGGGGGGGTCCTTGTAGAATCCCCCCCATCCTAAATAATCATTTTTAGAGGGGGTTATTTGCTGGCTATAACTTCTTCTGCAAAACAGATACGAATTGATAGGCACCATTAGAAAACTGACAAAATTCTCTCTCCAACAATTCATCATGTTTTCTGTACAAACATTGGGTTTTGTACATATATATATATATATATATATAAATATATATATAAATATGGTGGAAAGAGAATTTCATTGGTGTGAGCTGGAATACCTACCTTCACATCTTCAATTGTAATTTCTTCTGTACAACAGACACAAGATTGATAAGATACACTGTTGGAAATCTGACAAAGTCCGCTTCCCAAAGATATATCATGTCATCTGTGCAACATTGGGTTTTTTGGACCCTGAAGAACGGGGGAGGGGGTTGACAGCCATCTTGGATTTTCAAGTGGCTAACATTGATTTCTTGTTAAGCAGCCTAAAGGACAGCCACAAGCAAAATAACGTGCTTGTATCCGCATCTGAACAAATTTGCAATTAGCTGTCACACTCCTCACAAACAACTAAAACTGAGTGAGTTTTTGTTTTTTTGCGAACTTTACCGACTTATTCTGTATCATAATTCATTAAATTTTATTGTATTAAAGCTATTTTTGCATCTAATTATTTGAATTTGAAAAGAAAAAAGGACCTTTGCTTTCACTGATAACATTCCATTTAACGGACGTTCAAAATTAATGGACAACAGTACGCCCATATTAGTCCGTTAAAGCAATGGTTTCCTGTATTCGATCACTTTGTGAAGGGTGTTATTTATCAATGCTTCTTTGATATTAATATTATTAAACTGCTTTCAAGTGGAAGTTAGTTGGTATTATCCAAATCTTAACCGGAATGTTCTGAAAATAACAAACGAAAACATAATAACTGAAGGTTGTTATATCTTGGCATCTTTGATATTTAAACGGTAGATGTCGCCGTTATTATAATGTTTTGAAGTGGAAGTTGTGGGTCAAAATTCGTGAGAAAAAATTTCTAAATATCGAAAAAAAAAGTATCTATTCAACGCTACCGAAACCGATTTTTACAAATAAGGATGTAACGGAATCGTACCAAGGGAAGTAACCTATTACTTTGAAACTACTTCCGTATTAACGAACGAGAGATAACAGTCCAGTTAAGTATTAGTTAAATCAAAAATATAAAACACCCCCTAAAAGCTTAGAAATTAATTTTTCTGTAAACTGACAAATGACTACAGTCTTACTGATAGGATGCACAAAAAGTACATGCGAAGAAAAAAACTTTCATTTTCAATTTCGACTTATTCAAATCTTAACCCACGAAACTTCTTTCGTAGTGGAAATTGTAGTTCATCAACTGATTCATGTTCGAATTTCGGAACAAAATAGCAAGCTGCATTTATATTTTTAGGGTTTAAGAGCGAAGGCCACATGGAAGAAATGGGGGTAGAATGATTGTGTTGCACCAATCTTCAAAGTAGGGGGATCCTGCCTTGAAAATCACTGTTTGAAATCCAGCCGATAGCATTTACCAGGATTCGAACGCTGCGTATAGTCAACTACCTAACGCACTAAACAGACCAGACCAATAATAGACATCTACCGAGTGAGTTTATTAAGTTAGTAATAATCTTAGGGTAAATAATCAGAACCAGCCTCTTTAGACTCTCTCCCATTATTGACATTCCCTGAAAACCTGTGTTTGTACCACAATGTAATATCAGCAACAAACAAGCAATTGTCAAATTCCCCGAAAAAAAAACCCAAAAAAACTCTTTGTTAAAACATTGAACATGAAAACACGGGTTGAAGTTAGTTCGATGTTCTGTAGCCGAAGTTTGAATTTCGGCAAAGGGAAAAGAAAAAGACAAGCGAAACAATGTCGATTTAAATCCAAACAAAATATTTGAAAAAAGAAATTTAAACTTTACCAAAGCCGAGTTACACGCGTGTGGTCGCCAAAACAATATAGCCCTCTATTATTGTTTGGAATACTAGTAGTACTTGATCCAGAAGGAAGTACTTTCCAGGTTACTTAGTTACCCTCCTAAAAATGAACAACGGTTAAGTTAAAATATCAGCAGCGTCAACAACATCGGATGAATAATACGATTTCCTGCTTCTCCTTCTCTCTCTCTCTCCGGTGAAATAGAATTAAGTTGTTTTTTGTTTTGTTTTACAGATATAGACGGCCTCTCTCTCTGGGTGGGTCGTCTGTTAGGTCAAGGCACAATATAGGAAATGTGGTCCCGATCGGAATTCAGCTGATGTCACGTGACATCAGATAAGTCGTAAATTTAAACGAGGGAAAACAATATAATCTATTCAAAGCAATAGCAAAGTAATTTCCTGGCTATCTTGCCTAAGACGAATTTATGTAGCCATTTGACAAGTGGCTGAAAGTGGCTGGATTTGTTGTTTCAAATTGAATAAGTTTTCTTTAAATCACACACGCTCATTATGAATGTAACCTTTAGACAAGTTTACTGGTCACTTTTGAAATTCAATATTAACGTTGATGCAGTGGAAATTAAATCTACCCAATATAGCCATTTAAAAAACTAAATCTAGCTACTTTTTAGCCTTAAAATGGCCAATATCAAAATGGCTACATGATGTATCTTTGCAAAGATAGCCAAATTTCATGTAAATTCATTTTTCATCCATGAATTCTCTTTTTTTTTTATTTATGAGTCATTTTAACATCGAGTGTGCAAGGATATGAAACTTGCATGCCCAGAATTCAAATTATGACCACCTTCCATGTATTGTGCTCATGTCATTCCAAGAAAATGAAATGGAGATAGGAATTCTACATTGATTTTTGAAAAAGTATTGTTGATACTTCATGAGAAAGTGAAACCAATTTCATTTTTGAAAATCAAGCGAAAACATATTTTGATAACTTGAAAGCAAAAATGTTGCAGTAAAAAAAACCAGAAGATGAATGAGTAACATACAAAATAATTTTTATAAAGAGGTTAACAAAATATTAGATATTTTGTGTCTATCACACTCATTTATAAAGCAGAAGCAGCATTCCATTCATTTATTCAAATGAAGTCATTATGGGGATAGAATGTCGTTTTGGCATGACATCTGGAATGAATGTCTACAAAAAGTGATTCTGTGAAAAGAAAGAAAATGCCTTTTTACTGCTCTAAACAAATCATTTTCTGATGTGAGGAAATTCACTCTCATGACTTCTTTTTTTTAAAGAGCATTTTTTGTGCAAAATATTACACCAATTCTAAACAAGTTATAATTTACCCAAATATTTAATCTTTGTTTTATTTAGATTTTTTTTCTAATTGCTTAACCAATTGACATGACATTTTAAATGAATGTCTAAAAAAAAGGTGAAGAGCACTCTATGCTCCAAAGGAACAAAAACCTAGAGATCATCTAAATATGACAAATCTCTTCAGCTTTACTATCCGCAATTAGTTAATCTAATTCCATTTCTGATGATCTGTAAATTAAAACAGTTAATGTAAAATGAAATATCAAATAAGTAAAGCTGCTAATATACGCAGAGCTCCTATCATAATGATACACAACTATAAGCCGTTGCTTATCAGAGAATTTGATCATTATTGGGTGCTAGACAGATCTGGTGCTGTGATGAGATCCAACAAATATCAACGAATGGACATCACATAAATTTCCATTTTCGATCAATGCATCACTTTTAGATCTCCAGATCTGCTAAAATGCATTGATAAGATATTAAATGATTATGTCTTGGACTTCATTTGTGTCTTCTTTTTTCCAATACTCCTTCAGTACAAATAATTGTCTCAGAAGACAAAAGATCATGGACCAAAGATCAATTTATGATTAAGCTACAATGCCTGCTGTTTCTGTGCAGCCTGATTCTCAAGCTACAAATTCTGTTGCAGCTTTGACAGTTGTAGACCATTCCTGGCTCTGGGTGCTGTCTGTGCCCTCGGTCACTTTTCCTACAAGTCCTCTCTTCTCCTCTTGCTCATCTGGATGCCTACCTTGATGGCAAGCCTCCATCTGCTTGGAGGTCCCATTTACAAATGTCTTTGTAAAGAAATATGAGCCTTCCTGCAGGTCTGGAGCCAGCTGTAAGCTCAACATATAACATGTCCTCCACCACCTCAAGGATGAAATGCTGCAGATATTGCTGACACCTTTGAGCCAAAATGTTGGTCTTCTTGAGATTGATAGTGAGACCAAATTCTTTGTACATACAGAGCTGGTGATGAGTTGCAGAGTGTGTGGTCAAGGCTGCGTCATCTGCAAATAGCATCTCCCTGATCAGTACTTTTCACACATTGGTCTTCGCTTGAAGATGTGCTAGGTTGGAGAAGTTTTCATCGCTTCTGGTGTGGCGGTATATGTCATCTTCAGACTTGCTGATAGCATGAAATAGCAGCAAAGAGAGAAGATACCGCTTCTCTTTCACTTCACTCCTGATTGGAAATTGGTCCGAGGGAGAGCCTTCATGCTGGATGACACTTTGCATGTCTTTATGAAAGGAAATGATATGATATTGGGGAAAATTCGATCCTCCACAGCTGGATGAAGAGACCTGTCCTACTGACCAAGTTGAAAGCCTAGGTCAGGTCAATAAAGGTGTACCAACCCCTTTACTTTTACTTAAGAATCTAATACCAAACCCTTATTTTAGCTAGATATCTAAAATATCACTTCTGATGCCAACTCCCTATAAACGCTCTGAACACATGTGTTTGATTGCTCATTTGCCCTGGCGCCTCTAGTTGGTTATTCTCTCTCTCTCTCCTTCGTTCTTTCTAGGATTGGTATCATTTCACTGGCCTCCCTACCAACCTGAACTTTACCGTTTTTCTACCGCAACCAATCATGGTACTTACCCATTTTATTTCATCAATGTTGAGGCATGTCTCATACAGTTACTCAACTTTGTCCTCAACACAACATGCATATATGTTTCGATCTCCATCTGGCAATGCATTTACTACACAACAGTCATGTTAATCTGGCTTCTAAATTCTCCTTTCTGGAGGAAATGTACATGGATTAAACCCCATGGGTTTTCTGTGTCTTTAATAGTCTGTCTAACGTTTGTTTTTTTCCGTGTCTAAGAATAGCCCCCAAATTGCTCACATGTGATCCCAAATACATCACCCACAACTTGGCAGTTAGGCATACACACTGATACCTAGTGGCCATAATCATTCCTTGGTATGCTCCAAGTCTTATGGATTCATTGCATTTTAGTCACCTTTGCTTCAAAAGCACTATCACTAAGCATAAACCTCCCATCTTTCATGTAGAAGCTATCTTCTATCTTCCTCTTCTCTTTATGATGGATTAATTTTTTTCCTATATGTATTCCATTTCAATCCTGTATTGTTATAAATATTATACAATAAATGTACATTTTATTTGTCCGTCTAAATACTTGTATGTGTCTTCTTTACTCTGTTTAATCTCTGTGCCCACAATCATACTTGGCACGCATACTCTCCATGCTGTCATGGCAACCATATATCTCCCTTCCTCCTTCAACATTTCCACTGACGTACATATGCAGGTACCCAAATCCAAACTTATAACTGATGACCCAGATAACTATATAAACCTAAATTCCAAACCTTTAAAGACATAGAGTGGTTGCCTCTGCTCATGTCACCTTATTTGCACTTCCCTTATAGAGAAGATCATGACAATTGTTAATTTTCCTGCTCTGAATCCACACTGTGCCTCAGCGTATATGTAGATTACAAGCTGCTCAGTACAATGCTGTGAAAGCCTTCCCAACACTACCAAGGAAGGATTTCCCTCTGTAATTTTTGCAGTCACTGCGATCACCCTTTTTTTTTTTTTTAAATGCTTGAAAAGCATGATGATAGCATCATACATGTCCTCAAACACTGTCTCTTCCACCCAGCACTGAAGCAGGAGCTCATGCAAGTGAGGAGAATGCTCTTTCGCCAGCCCTGATCACCTCCTGGGGAATGCCATCATTTCCTAGAGCCTTGTTGTGAGCTAAGGACTCAATGGCTTTACTGAGTTCATCTACAAAGTGTGGAACATCAAATTCTTCCATGAGAGGCAGTAGGTTGGTATTCTGACTGCTGTGTCGATGATAGTGTTCTCTTTTAAAAACAGATCTTGGTAACGCACTGCCCATCTGTTTGCCTTGGTCTGTCATGATGTTATCTAAAGTGGACTTTGAGGGTGCGATCTTGATAGCCTTTGGACCAAGGCTTTGTTCATGCTATCATACATGGTGCACCTTTACCAAAGTCAGTAGAGAGTTGAAGGAAAACTTTGTTTTCTTTTTAAAGGTTAAAATAGGAGGAAAACTTTTTCCCTCTTCAGGGGTCATATATGAAGGAGAACTTTTCTTTCCAAAGTAAGGAGAAAATTTTTTCCCTATAAGTACCAAAGTGAGAAGAAAATTTCTCTGTGTACTAATAGGATCCCCAGGCATATTTTAAGCAAGTCAGTTTTTAATAATTCCAAACCTTTTTAATTTCTTAGCGAAAGGTTTGATTAACATTGCAACTATAATGCTTAACTCAACCCTTACTTTGAGTCAGTCAGCGAATCTTTATTTTGGGGTCTACATTCACACTTACACCAATAATAATGATCTTATTTCCATCTATCTCTCTGTTCAATTTTGACCTCTTACTTGGTGAATTCATCTAGCTCAGAGCTCCTCTTAAATTTTTTTGTGACCCATTATAAAGCAATTTTTTTTGACACCTTGGCAAAAATTGCAACCGATTAAAGGGTCTTGTAGTTTTTATGGGAAAAAAAAAAATTGATATGAATTACAAACAAAAAAATTAATTAAAAAAATATTAGCGAATAGCATTAGGCCATTTTCCAACAAGCTGAAGTAGGGATGGACACGGAAAAAGACACTTGACCCCATACTTATGTAGAGAGATTAAGAAAAACTCTCAAGTTGCAAAATCATTTATCAAGATTTTTTTTAAATATTCCGACCCCCAATAATCTTTGATCATGATAACAGTAAATTAATGATGATCAATAAACTAAAATAAATGATTAATGAATGAAAAAAATGTAACATAAATGATATTAAATATTTCGTATTACAATTAAATGATTTACGAGAGAATATGCATTACTTCATCATCATTAGCAATTCAGGTAAGAATACAGCATTTTCATTTTCAGTCATTTGTACGGGCCAAATAACGTCTTTTGTTTTTGTTCTTTTGTGCGTCCGTAGTCGATTTCAACAATGATTAAAATTTTTGCATTTACAAAACAAATGCTTGCCAAACTTGATTTTAGGATGAACAGGGGTTCTTAAAAAATATCTTATCTAATGTCATCATCCAATGATTTGATTTTAGGATGAGTATGAAGTCTGAACGATATTGATAAATGTTCAATTACGAAACTTAAGAAACTTTTCAACACTGTCGAGTTTCGATATCAATTATCTCCCTTGCAACCCAGCTTTAAGCTCTTCAGTGTTCGTACGTTTCGTGTTGTTGCCCTCTGCTGTTCTTCCTTCTAGAATCTGCTTCGTGCTTGTTTCTGAACTGTGGGGAAGATGGTGAAATTAAGTCCTGAGATGAAAAACCGAATCGGTAGCGTAATCTGGCTCGGTAAAACTGTTTTCCACTGGGGCTTTATCCCTACTGTGATTTATCTTGGTAAGTAGGAAATATATTGCTTCCAATTTGGTGGTAGTAGTAGTAGTAGTAGCAGCATCTGTATGAAGATTCCGAGCTTCCCGATTATTTTATTATTCGTTCGCCGTGAAAATGTTGCACACTGTACAAGATACACTCCCTAGTAATACTGAAGAATTCTGTATTACAGCTAGAACTGTTTTTATGTCATCTTCGTTAAACATTTTAATAATACAAGAGAAGCTTGGATCACGTTCACCAGGGGTATGATGAAGAAAGTAATCGAATGCTCAGAAGCTGTAGTTTCATACGACGGACGGAAAGTGACGGTCCAGTTTCATCATAGTTAAATAGACCCATCCCCTAAAATGTTTTTAAAAAATCATTTTAATCAAAACTTACCATAAACGGCATTGATCGAAAAGAAACAACGTTCTTACATACAATTAAGATAGAAGAAAATCCTCTGAAAACTGCTATGTAAACTAAACCGATTCTTGACCAAATTTTCTTATGATTTATAAATTTCCATATCCATAATCATGCTGTAGTAAATCATGATATTAGCTTCGTATGTCATTAAGGCAGCTGATTCAACATTAAAAAGTGAGACCAAAAACATCATGGCACGTCGGATATGACTTTATGAAACACAAGAGATTTTTCGAAAGGTTTTCGTCGAGTTTATTTTCCCTGAGAGGTTATATATGCATATCATATGATGGACCGTTATTATCCGCTGTAAACACTGAATTCAATTTTGAATTTACCGGCTTATCGAAAGATCGCCTTTTTTTTTCTTTTTTTTTTTTTGATGAACGTTTTCAGATCTGATTTCGTAATTTTTCGAAGAACATTCATTATCATTTTGCTATGGTATGTAATGGGTTTTCTCGTTATACGAACATGGTCATCATCACCACGTGTCCTCTATGGAGACTTGGGCAATTTCCGAAGCCTCTCAAGGTCGAAGGTATTCGTCAAGTTGACTGTCTTAAATTGAATTGAATCTCAATTATCAAGGGAGGTAATAAAAAGAATGGAAATGAACTACAAGAATGTCTCCTTTGGTAATCTTCATTTTAATTGATTAAACATGTAAAACGTCCAATATGAAAGGAAAGAAACCTTCATCTGATTTTAATGTCAAGGAATAGTTTTAGAATAGTGCATTCCATTTTTGAAATACTCTATCGCTATGAACAAAATGACACCATAACAGCAAAATACAATGGCACAAAAAAGTCAAGTAAACTTTTCTATCTTTTTGTTTTTCATTTTAATTTTTAGTACCTCCCATGATTGTTGAAGATTAATTCAATTAATATAGTGGCGAAGTGCTGACATCATCAGCTGACTTCCAGTTCCAAGTTTTTGATTATTAATTCTAGTTTTGCATTATTTAAATCTAGCTTTTGAGGAGGGGTTGACTGCAATTTTGCATAGTTTGACAGTATAGGACAACCAATTTATACTGGATAAGAAATTTGCAATTGATCAAAAGTTTAGAGTTACTTAACCTTTATGGGCCAATATATTCAGTCCACCCTGAAAAGTGCCATAAAAAATATATACTTGTGAAAGGAAGCATCTCAAATTACATATGATTAATTTCAAGATGATAAACATGGCTTCAGTCTCATCTATAAACTAAGCAGTGAAGATTTGTCATAGTGCACTGACAAAATTCGACAATTCATTCTTATTTTACCTTGTATCTTTCATATTAAATTTTATTTTATAGGAAAATATTCATCTATTTGCATCATATTTATATGTCGAATAGTTTCAGGTTGAATAGATAATATATGCTTGTGTAACATTAAAAAAGTCTCAGTTCTATATTTAGGTTGCCAGGCATTTCCGATGCTGTATAGCAAGTTAATTCATACGAGATGAATTTGCATTACCATGTTGATTTGCTTTTATTAACTCCATATTTCTAATCATCCCAAAATTGGTTGAGAATGACTTTCGGTGTTGATGGGTTCAGAGAAAGGGTTGGTGTGATGTTCCATCAAGATAATGCTAAACTGTATTTTTCTTTGGTTATCAGACAAAAATGATTACATCTTAGCTTTGAAATTTTTGCTTGTGTGCTGTATTCTGCTGATATCTCACCTTCAGATTACCATTTATTCTCGTCTTTATTGAATTCTCATAACAAAAAAATATTCAATTTCCTGGGATATTCAAAAGGTACCTACTTATTTGCTCAGAAAGATGAAAAGTTCTGAGAGGATGGAATTATGGAATTATTAAAAGATAGAACAAAACAGTGGTTGTTCAATGAAATTAATTCTGTTCTTTTAAAAAGTTATATATATATATGTATAAATTTATCAAAATGTTTTGTCAATAAAACAATAAATCATACATGAGGTATATTTATTTGATGTTGAGTGTGATAAGAGTACAAAGAAAAACTAATATCAACATATTTGACTCTTACTCATCATATTATGATATTGAATTGGTGCAGCAATGTCAGATTCTCAGGAGTATCAATGTAGTCTTTGACCTTTTTTAACCTTTTAAAATATAGTTGGAAGTATCTAGTGTTACATTATATTCTTGATGGTAATAATGCAGATGTTTTGCCTTTGGTGATTTTTGTTGAATTATATTTTTTGTCTTAAATTCAATTACTTCAGGTTTTTAATACTTTGTTTTTGTCTTATTTAGTTTATTTTTCATATGATAAACTTTTTTTTCCTGTAGGTTTTAAAAAAGGTGCTGATGAAGGAATGCCAGACTTGACTCCCTTGAGGTAAAAATTCATTTTTCAAACAATGCTCTTGAAAAAAGGAATATTGTGATTTATAATCTAATTCCTAAGTCTATAATTCATTATTATTCATGTGACTAGATTTAATCAATTCATTGGCACCAACATCAGAATGCTGACAAATAACTGAGCCCATCACTGCACAAAAACAAAGTATGGAATTGAAACAATTTGAGATACGAAAAATTTTGTTTTCTTTTCTTTTTGTCAAATTATTTTAGTGAATTGATTTAGTTTAGTTCAAGTTGATAATTTATAGTTTGTATCTTTAAACTATCAAATTAGAGCAATTTATTACAAAAACATTTTTCACAGTATGGCTGAATATAAGACAGAAATATTAAAATTATCTTTTGCTTTGCAGTATAGGTGAATGAGTTTGTACAAAAAACTATAAAACAATTTTTTACAAAATGCAGTACTCTTACTACATTTTATAGTGGAATGAGTTTGTAAACATGAACTATAAGATCAAATTGTTTTCTTTTAAAGTTGCAAATGTTCAGATAATAATGGCTCTTCTTGAAGTTACAGTCAATTCATTCAATTACTTCGTTTTCATTTATGTATTATTTATTCATTTCAACTTTTGTTTTTCTTCTAAGTTGAGGTTAGCAGCTTAAAAAGGAAACAACCCCATCTTAGAAGTATCGATTACAATCAACAGAAATTGCCAAATATACAGACTACCTTTTGAACGCAAAAAATTTTCATTTTTTTTGTTGAATAAATTATTCTAACTCTAAACTCGCTTGTTTACAAGCTCATGGAGCTATCACATGTGTCAATAGTACAGTGAAGTAAAAGTAATTTGATATTTTGTTATAAATTGTTTTAAATTCATACTTCATGCTTACAAACACATTCCACCATAAAATGTAGTGCAAGTATTGTGAAGTAAAAATTGTTATATTTTGTAATAAATTGTTTTTACAAACTCTTTCACTCATACTGCCAGTTAAAAGATGATTTTGATGTTTCAAAAGTTTTATAGTTAGTTTAGCGACTCCTATTTAGCCATACTGCGAACTTGTAAAAATTTTCAGTTTTAGTTTTAATTGCATGGTTATCAAATTTAACCACAAATAAATTTGCTAAGTTAATTCAACTCGAAATTTTTTTATTCTATTTTTGTATCTCAATAAATTATTCTAATTCCATAGTTTTTGTTGATACTTTGTGTGCTGAGTTATCCTTGTGTGTAGTGATAGTGCATCAAGATGTCAGCATCAGGAAGACTTTCACCGAGATGTGAAGTCACAGATTTATTTGGTCCATTAATTGTAATAGTTATTATTAACTGAATACATTTCCACCAAGGACTGATTTGGATGATCCTAAATGTTTCCATGTGACTTTGGTCGTTTCAGAAAGTTTTTGCAACATTCCATTAGTGTAAATATTATTTATTTTATAAACTTTGACTTAGTGTCATAAGGTCTGTCGTTCAGTGAATAATCTTTCTGCATTTCTTTCTTGTACTAAAATGAAAATTTTACTTGGAGTTAAGAAAGCAGAGATTTTCTTGTAATTTGACTTCTTATTTTTCTTTTCTTTCATATAGTTTGCTATGGCAGTGATGTGAGAGCCATGTGTAACAGTTCGATCTTTCCTCGGAGCTGATGCTTGTTAACCTGTCATCAACAAAGAAGGTGGTGCACAAAAGTCTTTGCACCGTTCACTATTGATCCTACAGAAATTGTTTGCCTGCATATTTATGTCTTCAAATTGCTCGTACATCTTCATTAAATTGTTTCAATTCAAAAGTTGTTGTTTGTAAGATTTATTTACTTCATTTCCAAAGTTTCCGGTATTAAAACTCAACCATATTTCTCTACTAATCAACTCTTCGAAAAAATATAGTTTTGCAACAAAGATCAGAATCAATGGGATCAGTTTTTAATAAGGATATAGAATATATAGATGTATTAATCGTTGGATCCCTCTGAGTATGAAAGCTCATTATTATGCCACCACTTTTTGGTTATACTTCTGAAGTTGAGATCTTATTCTTGGACCCCAAACCTTACATTTCAATTGCAATAACCATACTTACCAGTGGATATTCTTACTGACTGCTTGGAGAGATCAGTTCTTTTGTTTTTGTAGTAAGTTACATGATAAGTTTATGATTAAAGCACTCAGACTATCATTCATCAGTCAACTTTTTCCCAAAAAGAATTTATAAGGAAATGACACCTATTGATGTAGAGCCAAGTAGTAAACTTGTAATAGTTTAATCCTTGTGATTGTACTAGCTAAGATTACTGCCTTATTTCATTCATTTATCTAGTTTCTATAGCAGAAAATTAAAAAGAAAAAAAAAAAAAGATTTGAAATTAGTCTAGAAATGAAAATCACTTGATTAATGAAATACTGTTTACAAAATTACTTGTACTGAATTTTAAATGTGCTTGGATTTTTTTTTTTTTTTAATATTCACTGTGAAAATTTTTTCTGTTTAAAATGCACATTTCTGCTATGTAGTATTTATAATCAAACATTTGCACATTAGTGAATACATTTGCCATCATCTGCGGTGATCAATGTTTCATATGCTCTTACAATTGAAGCAAATCAAGAGAGGAAGTATTGCTCCAAAAACATTTGGTTGTCTTTGTAGTTGCAAGTTGATCAATTAAGAACAGGGAAAAAAAACACCACCACTGTAAATCAACATTATACAATTTGTGCATTAATCATTACTATGTGCCAGTCTTAAAGATTGAACTGAGTCAATCTCATTGAAATTTCTGAATTTTTATCAGCTCCAGAATTCAGAACAGAAATTTGGAATCAAATTAATTCTTGTAATTTTGTTGGTATCAAGTTGTGACTAAGTGAGCATATTGAGAAGTGGTCACATACACGTGATATCTAGCAACAGAAGACTGATATCTGTGAATTATCATAGGTTGTTATTATAAAGGTGAGTATTTGAGAGAGGGAGATTGACAGCATTTAAATAGAATATCTAAATCTAGCCATAGTGCAGCTAGCACTTACAATAAAGTAATTTTTCTTAGTTCTTGAGAATTAATAGAACTGTTTGATTTCTCAAAGAAAAATTGAGAATAAACTTCTTACAAATAATAACTTGAAAGTATTCATAGATCCTCTGCATCGAGTACTTTCTCCAGAACTTATTGGAGAATTGTAATACAAAAATGTTGTGCAAGAAACGGTCAACATGTCAGAAAAAGTGACTGCTTAGCATATTTATATTCACTTAAAGCAGTACAAGATGAGGTCAAAACTATGATTAACTACATTTATCTACAGTTATCTCTTCTTTAGCTGTAAGAACATAACATAGGAACAAATAAAAATAATTTCAGTTTTGCTAGTGATTATGAATATCAGACAGTATTTAGATCTCAAGTTCAAGAGGCATAATACGGATTCTTGGTACTGTTTATCTACTTCAACTAAAATGATACCATAATCAAATTATTTATACTTGGTCAAAATAATGTTAAAAAAAGTCCAATTCAAGTAGACTTAAAAGCTAAGCAAAATATTTATATTAGTGAAGTGCCAAATGTAAAAGTTACTGATAGCTTCATCTTATCTTCAAAACCACCAACACATAATCTCTATTCATTCTATTGGTTTAAGTTTGTTTTTTAAATTTTCCTTTCAATTTAGTAAATTCAGGGTGTATGGGAAGAAATGCAATATTTCAAGAGGAAAACTCCAGAGTTGCCTCCCTTAAACTTGGCAGATACAAGCATATCAACTGACAAAGATTTAAGGGAGGCTAATAACTTTTTAAAAATAGTAAATAGTATTTCTTTGCACTCAGTATGCTATTGTCATGAAGGTATGATCCTACAAGTTCTGTGGCAAAAAAAGAAACAAGTGATTTTTAACAAGTATAAGAGCAATTTTATCTTTTTGAAATGTATTTTTAAAAATTATAATTCTGACTTGCTCAGTAATTCCAGAATGTACAAATGTATAATTTACTGGATTTTTTAAAAAAAATTGCTCTAATATATAACAAACCTTGGACTAAATCCAAAAGAAACAGTTTCTATATCCCTTCATTTCAAGAACAAGAATATTTTTAAAAATTAGTCATTTGGTCCCCACATGGGAAAGTGTTAAAATCTGTGATATCCTAGAATAATTGTTTCCATAGTTTCTTAATTTTGAAGTATTTTTGCAGGAAATTTTTTTTCCAACTTATTGCTTATAATTGTGTCTTTACATTTTTCTAATTGTGCAGCAGTTTTATTATATAACCTTCATAAATACAGATACTTAGTTTTTAGGTAGATAAAATGCTGCATTCCAAACACGTTCCTTTATGACTCAGCTGTGCCTCCCTATTCTGTCTAATGTTGAATGAAGAAATGTGATAAAATTAAAGCTATTTAAATATAAATTGGTAACATAGTGTTTGAACAACATATATCTGCCAATACTTTGATAAATATTCAAGTTCATTTGTAGCTGTAAGATGAAGCCTAAAGTGAGACAATACAGTAAACCCTTGATTTAACACATTAATAGGGATGGATGGTTGTCCATTAAATGAGAATGTTACTAGAGAAAAAGCATTTTTTTTTTTCATCTTTTCAAATTCAATCATCTCAATAGAAAAAATAGCTTTACTAGAATATAAATTTATTGAATTATAAAACAGAACAAGTCAGTTAAGTTTGGAAAAACAAAATATCTGGCTTTAGTTGTTTGCTACTCTGATATTGTTTCTCAACTAGTTCTGAACTGTCAAAAATATTCATAGTAAGAGACAATTTCTTAATCAATTTTACACTCACACACTTTCTTTCAAATTTAAAGGATTGTGAAATTACTTGATGAATAAAGTAAACAATCAGAAATTGCAGATGATAACAGAATGATCAAATCAAAACAAAGCAAAGCAAGCAGTGTGGCCAACTTTCTCCAAATTTTCTATATAAAAAAGAGGCAAAAAAAATCTCAAAATACCTTGTTTTTGTAGAAAATTATCTAAAATAAAATAATCCTAAATTGAGACAAAAAGTATCCAAAAATATTTAGATGTTCTTGGAAATTATCTAAAAATACACTCTCTCATTCACTGCATGCTTTATAAAAAAATATCACTCAAAATTTCAAGAACTGTAGGATGAAATAATAAAAGTATTTTCAAATTTAGATACTTTGAATGATTATCACCTTCATTTCATTGGGGAATATTTGAATTTATGTCTAAATATAGTTATCCAAAAGAAACATCAAACATAATCCATGTAAGCCAAACCTCTATAAAAATGGCAAAAAGTAAGTGCCCAGCTTAATCCTTATTTTAGATAGCCCCCCCCCCTAAACCTTCTAAAAGACTTTTTTCTAAGAAGTAAAAAAATTTCCGGAATGTTCTAGGGTCTGATGGATTGAAAGGATCTAAAATTGAAAGAAATAATTTGAGAATTACAAAGTTCAAAAAAACAAATGCCCATCTAAAATGTAAAAACTTACCTCCTACATTTGGTACAGATTTAAAAGAGTAAAAAAAAAAATGGAAAATTTAAAATTGATATTTATTCCATACATCAAGTTTTTTCTATTTTCTATATAAACAATAAAATAGAATTCATTAAATGTGGAAGCATTTTCTTACTTAATAAATATGCCTATCATCTACTAAGTTTCTAGTTTTGAGCCCAGGAAAAACAATAATTTTGAAAAAAAAAAAGAAGGGATTCCTAGCCTAATAAGGATATTGGTGCTATATAATCTTACTATATCCTGGTGCTTCTGAAATCTAAAATACCCACTAGATGTGTAATATCTATGTAGCTAGCAAGCAATTTGCAAATATTTTTGTTTTTCTCTGTTTTACACTCTGGCACCAGAGAGTATCACACTGAGGATTAGGCAAAATTTTGATATTTTGGATGGTTGCTAAAGCTATAGGGCCTGAATTTTATTAAACACCCTGAAGAAAAAAATTATAAGATATTGCCAGAAAATCTACTTTGGGAAAAAAATATTTTAAAATATCTGAGCCATTGAAAAAAAAATTCTCAACTGATACACAATATCTAAAAATGATTTCTTATATCTAAATGCAACAAAAATATTGAATTTTAGGTATAAGATATTCAAGTTAACAATGCACATTCATGCATGGTTAAAGTGTCCACTAAATCTGAAAACTATTAAACTGAGGGTTTACTGTAGTTGTTAATGAGCCCATCTATTTTTTTGAATTTTCTGTTCCTCCATTGATAGTTTAATACGCTATGAAAGATGAATTTAAAATGGATGCATAATATGTCTATTTTTCTCTCACTGTTTGACTAACAGCAACAAAGAGTACCACACTGATATTTTGGATGATAGGTAAAAATTTTTAAAAATTGCATTCCATTTTCCAAGAGTTATACTTACCTTCTTCTGTTATAACAAGAAACATTAGAGGTATAAACCCTAAAAGTATTTTAGAAATAACAGGGATCATGTAGATGACAAGTAACCCAGAATTGATAAGAACATTCTATCTTTTCACTGGATAATGTCATCTTGTACGTAATTTGGAATTTTATTTCATTGTAATGAATCTTTGTAAAACCAAATCGTATTTTCATTATTATTCCCAACTAGTTTTTACCACAATTTTCATGGCAACGAGTAAACTGCACAATCAAAAATAAATACTGGTTGCTGGAGAATCATGGTCTTAGAGAAAGTTGCGATAAAAAGCCACTGAAAACAAGGATGAAGGTAAAAACTAGTTAAAATTAATAATGAATAATAATATTATGTTACAATACTCCATCTAATAATAAATATGAATTAAAAATGAATAAAAACATTGCATTTATTTGAGTCTCTAAGACTGCTGACTATGAGATGACGTCATCCACTTGGGAGTCAAAATGCATTCTTTTTCTATTCTGGGATGCCTGTTGTCTGTATGGTCCAATACTAGACTGCTCTGAAAAAGAGTCCTTTTACTGGTTTGTAATCTTTGTATTGAGATGTTTAATCCATTGAATGCAACTGACTAAAATTTCAGCCATTCCAGTAATAATGATAACTATTTCTTTTTCAGTTGCCTGCTGCAGTTGAAATGCTTAACTAGATTGACCCTTAGAATGGAATATTAAACATTTGTATAACCATTCATTCAGGAGTTAAATCTTCAAATACAGCACTGTTCTGGATAATATTGTATCTACAGCAACAGACTTCAAGTCTGTACTGTTGATTAAATAGCACTCTTTGATAAGAGTATTTGATCTTGTTTTAGATGTCTAATAACATGCCAGGCTGCTGCTCTGTTCCTACTCCTATTCCAACTAAAGATGATAACTGCAACTTTTTATTTTTAGCATAAATGTATTTAGTCATTAGAATGAAATAAGCACTCATGTATTTCTAACATAGATTTTCAAAGATGTATAAGACTTGTCAGTTTGGATCAGTCGGTAAGAGATTCACCTAACAATCACTGTTACTTCAAATCAAGGTAGGGAAATGTTGGTTTTATCAATCTATTTATTAGAATTATAAGCTCAGGTATATTTTTTGTAAAATTTCCACAGATATGTGAGATTTGCCACAGTTGGCTAACAATTTCTCGGATGTGATTTCAAATCACGGTAGAGAAATGTTGATTTCATTTATTGGTTTGATTCAATGTGCCAGAACGGACAAGAGGTGAAGAGTTTACTCCCCTATATTGGGTGAGGATTGTTCCTTGTTCTTGTTCTTGCTGTAATGGTTGAAAAGCTGAGTTAGCTCAACATTTGGGCTGGAGTTGGACAATATTAAGACACTGCTTTAATAAGCTCAATAAAAGAAAGAAAGCTCAATTCAAACATGGAACAAAGACAAATATTGATCAGAAGTGAAAAAGAACTGTCAGAAGCTATAAATAAAAACATATGCTGGATTTAAAAACAAAAACAAACTTTATTAGAGAAAAGGAGAGAAAATTTTCACATGTAAATGAAGCAAACGCAACTTACTAAGAAGATTTAACAGGTTTTGGTTGTAATCATTATTTTGCATGGACATCAAAACTGCTTTTATTGCGATTCATGCTGAGTTTTTCAATTTTTCTTTTTAAACAGCACAAATGCATGCACACACACACGCATACTCACACAGATTTACCTACCGGGTATAAATGCTATAATACATAACAGACTAAAAAACAATTGAAAACATTAAAACCCCAACAAGAATTTAAGGTTTGCAACAGTATCCTACTTGACTGCCACAAAGAAAATTATAAAGCATTTCCACTGCAAAAGTGACCAGCTCATGATCCTAAACACTAAAAAAACTTTTTTTTAAAAGGGGTGAAAAATACCAAACAAGCAAATAAAGAGAACAGTATAAATGCCAATAAAGACCATGCAGTGTTTGAGGCCAGCTACATTGGCCCACAGTCATAATTGCTGATTTGGGGCACTCCTTCTGAAGTTCTGTATTTTTTTTTTTCATATAGTAATTCATAAACGGCAAAGTGTATCCATGTTTTAAAGATCTCTTTACTACTTTTTAGTGTTCATTCTGTACAACAACAGTTACTGAAACAATTCAAAATGTTTCTACAAATCTTTAAAAACATCAACATAGATAGAAATCAAATGAAAAAGAGGGCAAAAAGTCATAATCATGGTTGCTTTTGCATATCAAAACTTATAAAGTTGTGCAGATGATTCTTGATCCCTGCACACAGATATTTTGTGTGCAAAAAAAGATCTCAAGAGACGATTTTACATTTATATTGAGATTCAAATTTTACTTTCAATTTTACTTTAGGAGAATGTAAATAAAATCTTTGAAAAAGAAAAGAAAAAGAAATCAATAAAATGATTTTAAGGAATGCTGTGTCATTCGTGAGATGTTCAAGTCAACTAAATCTTAGGAAGCAAGGTACCAGGATTCAAAAATGTATCTTTCCATAAAAAATTGAGGAAACTGTTGAAATTACAAATTTCTTGTTGGTATTCCTCAAAATGATCGAATTCAGAAATTCCAGCTGTATATAGAAAAACCGTGTTGTATAGAAAGATAGATACACACATTCAATAAAGTAGCTTACATTCTACAAGGGTTAAGGGAACTGATGTCCATGAAGGACAAATATATAGGGATATTAAATCAATCCGAATCATAATATTTCTTCTTCATTTATCATTTCTTTTTCTGGACCAAGCAGTTTTGATTTTAATTCTATATTAGAAAAAAAAAAAATGTTAATTATTTTTAAAGATTATCACAATTTTTAAAAAATCCCTTTTCTTATCAAACTTAATTTCCCATTGAAAACCTGATGCTTATAAGAGTGTAAAAGTACAAGAGATCTTGTGGTACAAAGTTAATTTCTAAGTGGATTTCAAATATTTTTGAAGCGTTTAAAAGAAGCAGAGTAATTATTATTTCTTAATGCATATTATATTTCAAAATCAATATTATATTACAACATTAATATAATCTAAAGTGACACTCTCATTAAAATTGTTGGGATTTTAAAGAGGAGTCTAATCTAAACCATGAAAAATTATGTAGAGGATGAAATGAGATGATTTATGAGCTCTGCTGAATATTACAGTTTGACCTTTGGGCATAATAAGCATGCTAAGTGAAGTAAAACATGAATGAAATTTGTAACATACCTATGAATATAAACAATATATAATTAAACAAGTGAGGTATAGATTAAGATGTTTTGATATGAAACTGGATTTTTCTAAATATGATATACTTACCTAAAATTAGAAACTATTCATCTGAGTGAATATGGATAGCTTACTTTAAATGTGTATATTTGAAAGCTGTTAACTGTAAGATTGGAATTCTCCTTTACATTCCCATTACAGTGAAATTATATGAGAACAGCTCTATTGAACCTATAAAATGAGGGACTAAACTGACTTGTTATATCAAATAACCAGACAAAAGTACTAGCCATTTTGTGTTAAGCAGGGAAGGACTACTTCCATTTTTTTTATCACATGATGTTTACTTGGAATTGTCATTCCACTAAATTTTGATTTATGTTTGATAGAATATATATAAAATTAATTCACAAAAAATGTAAAAATTGAAAGTTTTTTCATTTTTTTTTCATTTTAAGAAATAAAATTCATTAGAATAAAAGGGGATTTTTGGATCCTAAAGAAACAGTTTTTTTTACAGCAGTCACAATAAAAAATATTATTTTCCTCAGTAAAATTCAACGTCATAGCTTTGAAATTTAACAACTGAATTTGATTTAAGAAAGAAAAAAAATCTACCTAAAAATTAATGCGCTAATATATCTTTGTAAACAATTTGGCTAAAAAAATCAGTATTATGATTGATAAAATTTTTCTATTATTTCAACAAACCAAGTGAAGTAATCTTTTTCTCTGTTCATCACAAACATAGGTAATGTTATGAAATGTCAAAGAATCATGTTAACAACCATACACAACTAATTTGTACTCAGGAGGCAAATAAGACTCTTTTTTTATTGACTAGATTCAGAGAGATAGCACTCCAAGCAAGTGAGAGAATAAAATGACTCACTTTTCATTTCAATGATGGACAGAACAAAGCCTGTTCATTATCAAGTTGTGTATATTTTTTCAAATGAAGAATCATTGCAGCTCAAAATATCCTTGTGGTCCCTTTTAACAAATTTTGTCTCTGGCATATATCAAATGACAGGATGGCTTTCTCTTACAATTATATTACTGGGTAAAAACAGAATTCTTGTAGTATACAATATATGTTAAAGATTTGTGAACATTATTGTTAGATTGAAAGTTCTATTTACTGGTAGTGTAGATAATTCTGAATCACAACTCTGAATCACCTGAGAGAGGGACATGTTTGCTATCGTCTAAACATTTCATAAGAAAGCGTAGACAACTGTAGTTATTATGTTGAGGGTCACCTGTTAAAGAAGCTCTAAATAATACCAATAATATTGGAATGTAACTACTTTGCTATTATACAAAATTAATCTTGGAGCTGGTTTTAATTCAAGTGAATAATTTGCAGGTTTTTCAAAACCTCATATTGTACAATAATTAACCTTATCTAAAACATTTGACAGCAGCAATAAACCTCTTGAAGCCATGGGAAAAAACCTTGACAAATTTCAATAACATGACCAGAAAACTTTTTTTGTGGGGGTTACTTTTCAGGTTAATCTTTGGAAATCAATAATCAAATACACATATTATCCCACATCATATAACTTTAATGATCTAATAGAAATGTATTAGGTGATTCCTTTTATTTTTTACTTTTATAATTCAAATTTTTCAGCACATTTTTAGTATGAAAAAACCTCATTAAAATTTAATGTTATAAAAATGTGTATTGTACTCGAAATAATAAATCTAAGAAAAGATTTAAAATGCTGACATGTTATACTTATGAGATGAAGCTTTCAGACAATATCTTTTAGCATTTTCTATATTTGTCTGTAAAACAACCTAATTATAAATGGTACATTACTAAGAGATCAGACTGGGAGTGCATGTGTGATGCAGAATCCTGCAACAGTGCACATGTAGGAATGTAGGAATCTAATGTGCAAAAGCAGCTGTGAAACGTAATAGCAGAAAAAGTTGTACTGTTGGTACAGGATTAGTATTATCACAGCATTAATGAAACAGAGGGTTAACAAAAGGGGAGTTTCGTTTGGTAGTCAGTTTTCATAACACAATTCAAAAGATGATAGCAATCTAGTGACAAGAAAACAATGATCAATAGTTGTTTATTTGGTAAGAGAGACAAATGTATTACTGTCCCTTGTCCTACCAAACAATGACAAAGAAAAGATTACCATCCAATGGGTCTGCAAGTAATCTCCCTTAAGAGGAGCATAATAAAACAACAAATAGCTTTTGCAACAAACAAAACACCATTGTGTGTGTGTGTGTAAGTGATAAATAAGCATTACATATGTCTGTGGATGCATGTATAGCTAATTATGTATGTTTTGACTGAAAAAGTTGAATGTGCATATGAGTATGTAAACACACGTATGTATGTAGTAAAAATATAATGTTAACTAATATAATTACAAACTAAAATCATACCTCAAAAGGAAACTTTCTCTGGCAAATAATACTCAGATTTCATACACACACAAATATATATATATATATATATATATATATATATATATATATATATATATATATATATAGTCTCTTTAATCAAGCAACATTTGCCCTCAAATGTCTTTAATAACAGGTCTGAATTCAATTCATCATGAATCCTGAGAGAACAGTTTGAAAATGTAATCTCTCAAACAACAACAGTTGATACTATTTTTTTAAATAACATTCCATCTACTGCTGTGGTTTGTTCATTTATTCTTTAGTTTCTGGTGAAATTTTAGTTTGTTTAATGGAAACAATCCAAGACTGCATGCAGAAAGCATTATTCACTTATCATCCTACTCGTTCCTTTCTTGCTCATCAAACCCCTTTTCTCCCGATGCACTTAACAAACCTCTTTTCTCCTGATGCAACAAAGAAAAAACAGTCTATATTTTCTTTTTGTCATCTGATTGATGAGAGAGTAAAAAGAAGATTAAAGCCAAACTGTGTGAGTATGTTGCATTACAGCATCATACTCTTCTTTTCTCTTGGCTGTTGTATTCTTTAGAGTTGCACAGCTGCAATAATTGTCAGTGCCTACACTAGACATAGCAGCAATACTTTTTTTTCATACTTTCATTCCATTTATGAATCTCAATTTCTTGGCCAATGAATGGATAGTAAATTATTCAACTATTTAACAGTCAAGTGAGAACCAATTTGTAATGTCAAATTTTGAAAGAATTAACATGTTTTTGTTTTCTTCTTTTTCCAATACACAAAATCAGAATATATATATATATATATATATATATAGCTTTGTTTACATACTTGATAAAACTATTGTAAATAATGTTAAACTGTTAACCTTTCTTTTGATATTTGTCAATGATTTTGGCACAAGGACTTAACAGAGTCCCTGGAACTGTGAGGAAGGAGTGCAAATAGGATAAGATTCTTTAAAAATTTGCATTTTTTTTTTATAAAAGAGTGGTTGATGTTCTGTTGGCAAAACATTTTTCATTGACAGTATGTATAAAACCATGATAAAAGAGCCATTAACAATGAAAAAACAAAGAATGTGATAACAGTAGTGATGATTATGGCATCCTAGAGATTACCATATTTTGACAGATTAACAGGAAAAATATGAGCAGGCAGCACAAAATATGATGCCACCAAAGACAAACAGTAACAAACACAAAGTGATTGCACCAAACAGCCACACAACAGAGGAGAGAGCAATGATGGTTGAAAAAAAAAAGAGATATGGTTGGTATCAGATTATCAATCGTAAAATTATTCAGAATATTATGACATTGGAGCACAATTAACACTTTCCCCATAAATCATTGGAAAGCCATCTGAGTTATAGTAATATGAAGTAAAAATTTCTGTATCCAAATAATGTTCTAGATGTAAACTCAAGAGGAAAAGTATTCATACACCTGTGGCTGGACAAGATGTAATTTAAGGTCTTTATCCTTTGACTTTCCAATGGCTTTTCCTTATTGGTGCCAGATACAGAGGGAAAGAATAGTGAAGTGTAATTATAATGCATTGAGGGAGGACAAAGCAGGGAAACAAAAATCACCGGTGCTTGTGATGATGGGGATGATATGTGCAGTCTTCAGTGACAATTTGATACAAAAGAACAAGATTACATCAATATTGATGATGAATAGGCTAGCATCTTGCAGGTTTTCCTAAATGTACAGTAGTTATAGTTGTGGATTAATTGGTCAAGCAACTTCAAATGGTTTTCCCCAGTAACAATGACTTGGCTGATAATATATTTTTTAAATTCTGTGACAGGGTCCTTCGTGAATATAAATCTCAAAACATCCCACACCTGACTTATCTTTTGGTTTATTAGTTACAGCAGACTGTTGTAAAGACATTCAGCCATAAATCTGTTATCTATCTTCTCATCTTTTAACATTTTGTTTTTGCTGGAAATATAGGAAAAAGCTAATATCTATTCTATTCCTCAATAAAATAGAGTGATTAGCTTGTTACAAACCCTGCAGAAGAACAAGCAAACGTTTTTACATGAAAAATCAATTGGTAATCCATTATTTGTCAAAACGGTTTTACCCAGTTAAATTTCCCTTGCTTTGTAAATCATTTATATCTTTACAGTGTTGTCCTCCCTCAATCATTCTCCACCTGGTTGTACTCAATTGGTAAAATTGTAACTCAATGTCGATGAGCTGGACTGGATTTTCATCTGACTAGGTCACTTGGCTAGCACACTCATTATCGCATTAAAGAGTAGCTAGCATCACTAACACCACATCACCCATCTCCACCAATCATCACAGTCAAATACAATGACCTTTGCCCTTAGAAAAAAATGATGAAAAGCAATAAAAATTTAGTAAAAAATTATTAGCAGAATACTAGTGATAAATCAATTTTCACAAAATTATTAAAATTTCCTTTCGTTCTTAAATAGTATAACAATAAGTAACAGCTTTATATTTTTCAAAGACTTTTACATTTTTTTTTTTTAAAAAAACAATTTCAGTATTCTTATTAAAACCTTCTGTATTAATCTGTGTATAAATCTTAAGTAAGTGTGAGGATTGATATGCTGAGAAAACAAAAAACAAAGGGAGTCTTTTTTGTTCCTGGGTAAAGACAGAGCATCAGCAGTTTGTGTTGGTTATAGAATGGTGGACATTAATAGTAGAAGAAGCAGTGAGACTAAGTGCTTTTTCAATTGCTGCACTGACCACTGAAGCAAGAGCTACTGGGATTCAAGTTTAGCTATAATCAACTGAAATGAAATTATCCCTTCAATATAAGTATATCAATAATTTTCTTGAGCTTATATCCCAAAGTTGAATGATATTCTCATGCGACTATGAGGTAAATTACATAAAGTATAAGTAATGTAAAAGAATATTGAAAAGAGCAATACATGAATACATACTTCAATATGTAATTAAATAGCAGTAAATTATCTCAGTTATCACATATTCTGTGTGTTCTTTCTACAGAATTAACAGCGATAGAATCCCCAACAATCTAAGTAAAGGCCAATAATTAGTTGGTATCAGTAATAACATTTCTATACTATTGATTACTGAATGTGTTTAGAAACAAATGATAAAGAGAGATTAATTTTATGTAGAACACAACAGAAAATCTTTATAGTCATGCTGTTAATGAATTGCTACTGACTTCTGTTGAAAAAATTTAATTTTAATATTTGCAAATGAAAAGGATTCATTCAGGTAGAAAATACCATGTTCTATAGAAATATTGATACTCATAATTCTCAACTTTCACTTGTACTAATAAAAGAAAAGTCAAAGACCAATTAAAAAAACAACTTATATATAAGAGTAAACAAAGTGAAAATTTAGAGCTGAATAGAACAGTATCAACATAACTTAGAAATAACAATAAACAATGATATATTTACATTTATAATAGCACAAAAATATGCAGAAATAAATCTTTATCGGTATATTTTTTACCAGAAACCAACCTAACTGATCAACAAGTATCTAAAATATAGAAAAACATAACTAAACTAATTGAGAATAAACAAACATAAGAAATGTAACTCACTCCAGTTACATATTGATTAAATCATGATAATAAATTTTGATTTTACTTTCTAATATTCAAGACACTTTCTGTAAAAAGACTTGAACATGATTAGAGACAAAAGTTCAAATAAGTTCTTATATAAGAGCTTTGAGAACAAAAAGTTGAAAATGTGAGTAAACCTTTTCCTCAATTATTTTGTGGTAATGAATACTGTCAACGCAGCTTTATAATTTGAATAAATGCTTTATCAAAGTTATCACCTCAAGACTATCAAAAACAAGTTATTCAAGCTTTAAAAAATTTATAAATTATTTTATTTGAGCATGGAAATGAAAAAATAAATACCTAAATTAAAGAGTGGTAAATGAAGAGAAAAAAGTATATTTCTCAAAGATATCATAATTCCTATTTCAGGTAAATTTGTTTAAATTTACAACATGAAGAGGAACGTTAACATACTAAAATATTTTCTATAATTAGATTTTGTAATAAGCAAGATATTCACAACATCCTGTATGCTAAGCATCTAATAATTATTGAAATAGTTTCTCAATAACTTGGAGAATGTTGTTGCCTTCAGTAAAAATTAGAGGTAAAGTGCTATTATCTGTTTTCACTTGCAAATAAGATGCTGCAAGAACAGTTAATATTTCTATCAGGTGTATGCATATACAGAGATATTTACGCACACTGAGTGCAGCATTTTTTCAAATATGTAAATTGACAGATGAAAGTGATAATCTAATGAAAAACTTACCACATCATGATTTTAAATTCCACTATATTTGTAGCTGGATAACTCATTACAGAAACAAATTCTGGATGAGAAAAAACATTAAGCCCTGTATGTATGCATGCTCATCTCTTACTGCAGTATTAAAAAAAGATTTAAAAAAGAAATTATATTTATTGTTCATTTTCCTTACATTTTGCACACTCTAGAGACTAACCATTTTCCTCAAACTGTGAATATCTAAAAAAATGTTTTGTTATTTGAGAAAAGTTGGTCTTGGCTGAAACTAACCATAATAGATTGAATGACTATGATAATTCAGAATTAAAATGTATAAGTAAAACTGAAACAATTACTAACAGGAAAATAGGATCTGCAAATGATGGAATATAAAGATGCACTTTCTATTTTTGTAATAATAGCCACAGGAATCACTAATGTCAGCCAAGTTCTAATCCAAATTTCAAATAAAATTATTTGGAATCATGTATTTTGTATTCAAACTTTACAAAGATATTTTTTTAAATCAGTAACCCTTACGAACACAACTGCTCATATCTATCAATCACAGAAAAAACCTGAGAACACAATGGGTTTTATAAAATTTCTCCAATAAAAAAAGTCACTTGTAATAATAATAATAATAATAGTAATAATAATAATAATGATAATAATAATAATAATGGTACAATGATAATGATTATAATAACTTTAATGATGATGGTCGTTATAATAAAGCTGAGATACCAAAATCAAATCATAATAGGCGTATTAAAAATAAAAATCGGGTTAGAAAACTGTGCTACTACTATTCCCAGAAATATTAGCTTTGGTGAATTGGGAACTGTTTATACCCCCAGGAAGACATAGATTCATAAATAACCCAATGCATTCTGCATTTCTATAACCTTTTCTTGAAAGGATGCAGCATTCAAGTACATACAATATAACTGTATAGTACTTATGATGGTAAACGTAGCTATAATAATGATAACAATAATACCGTAGCAAAAGTAACTATAATGTGCAGGTGTGTTTTTTTTAAATTTCAATTTCATATTTGCATAAGTGAATATACATCTCTGGGTCATTTGACAAAAGCTTGGCTTTATTTACATTGCTACTCACTGTATGCTCTTTTCAGTTGATTGAAAGGAAGATATTTTATTTAAAAATGTAAAAAAAACTTTCATCTTACTGAGAAGAGCCAATCTTGATCAAAATTTTTTTTCAAAATGTATTTACTTCTTTAATAGCAATTCCTCCAAAAATATGGTTACCATTAACAATAGTAAGAGAAATGGCCAAAAAGGAATTGTTTTTCTTCCAAAACATAAGTCAATATGAACATGAGGTTAATAAACCATTCGAAGGCCAAACAGCCATTACTAAAATATGAAAATATATCTCATGAAAAAGAGTTCCTTCTCAAACAATAAATAATGTAGAGAGTCATACATTTGATTCAGAAACAACTCATTTTGCAACAGACAATTGAACCTGCGCGTTGAATGGGAAAGCTCTTCAAATTCAAAGTTTGGAATCTGTGAGCTTGCAATATCATGGAGGAGTGGTGGTTGTGGTGGTGGTGACCATTTGTCCATGGTAAGGTTAACTAGAAAACATGCCCAATGATAGTTGGGGAAAGAAAGTTAACAGTATAGGTTCACTGTTAAGTTAGTGGGGTTGCAAATACAGAAATTACATCTATATGTGGCTTATGGTGCAACAGTAAAAAGAAGAAAAAAATAGAAGGAAAATACTATGTCATCCTAAAGGAGGTCTAGAACTAGTAGTAACTACAAGTTAGAGACAACATTTTAGAAAACTTTTTCAACTGTTGTGTGAAGCACGGAATATCAATGCTGAACATCAAAATTTTATCGATGATTTTTTTTATAAGAGATGAAAACAAACCTGTATAGATATACACTAACATTTACATCAATATCTGTAAATGTAGGCCTGTGTGAAAAAAAAAGAAATGTGTAGGTATATATATGTGCACAGTATATGTTTATATGTGTATACATATATATATATTTATATATGTAAGTACATGTATATGCACATATATACTACTGACACAAGAGAGAGGACAAAATAAAATTTTGATTGTAACAGCTATTGAATTCACACAACAGGGTATTCATATGTTGCCCAGAGAGGTTTGCCTCTGCTTGATCACCCTTAACATTTGGTATGGTCAAAATAATGTTATGATCAGTAGCTAGACATGTTGGTACTGTGGCATGATTGTGAGGATAAGGAACACAAAAAAGTAATGGAGGTGAGTATTGCACATGTAGGTTCATGCTGACTGGCTCAATATTGTCATTTTCAGGTGAATAAGCTGCAGAATGTGGCGGTGTCTGCTGTGTTTGCTGTTCCAGTAGCAGGGCCACAGATCTCCTATCTGCCACACTATAGTACACAAGTGGATATTCTGGAAGTTCAGGAGCAGCTACCCCAAAGGAAGAAGAGGGCAAGGGAGGCAGAACAGTTGCCATCACCTTCAAGTTCACCACAGGTCCCTACCGATACCTTAAATCAGTCATCACGGCCTGATGGTATGGCTATAAATCTGAAAACAGAAAATGCAAGTAAGTAACCAATTGCAAAAGAATGATCAAAAAGTTCAAAAAGTACATTAATACAAATGAAAAGAGAGGGAAGTACACACAGACCATTTGCACCCCAGCCTGACATGTTTCCTGGTAGTGATGGTATGTTCCAGCAAGATAATCCACCCATCCCCATTATGCAGGGGTGACATGAAACTGGTTCCAGTAACACATGACTGACTTCCAAGTACTCCATTCTTCTTTGCACTTGCCAGATTTAAATCCTATTATGGATGAATGGCACATTTATCAGACATTACCAAATTTCCAGCAGCCATGCCCAACGAAACCAACTCAAGTCATGGAGGACTCTGGATTGGTATACCCACACAACGTATAGATTGTAGATTGCACATTGTTGTTTTTCAGGTGAAAGGAGGAGTTACACATTTTTAGGTGACTGTCTTTAATTCTTGACACTTCAGTTTGTATCACAACTGTAAGGCAGATTTGATAAAATGGACTGGAATGGGAATAAAATATGAGAAACTTACCAAAAAGCTAGGTATTGAGTCCTAGTTTCACACCTGAACCAGCCCTTTAAAGAAAAAGGAGCCAAGAATCAACCTTAGTTAAATTGTGCATGGTGAGTGTAAATAATTTGAAAGAGAAAAACCTTGTGGTGTTTTGAAGCTATTAGAAACAGTTGATCTACAAAAGCAAACTAAATAGGTACATAACAGTTCTAGTTAAACAGTTAGACATTCTATTTTATTAGTTTTGCAAAGGAATCCCCTAAATTGATGTCCACAAGTTTCAAGTTGATCCAGAACCAATAACTTGTGACTCCAGATCAGCTAGAATCACAGAATAGGATTTCATGCTTTTAGTGAGTTCTTATACACATGGTGAGTATTTGTGGAAAAGCAAACCTCCAGTGTCTAAACAGTGAACCTTCAGCTTGAACTCTTTTTTGGGGAAGAGGAAGAAGTTGCAAGGAGCCAAATGCAGCGAGTAGGGTGGGTGTGGAGCAATGAGCGTGCCGGTGCAGCACAAAAACTCATGTGTTTTTGAACGTACTGTTAGCGGGCACATTGTCAGTTTGGAGAACCCAATTCAGTTCAGGTTTTTGCACCAAATGTTCTCTCTAAGATGCCTCAGAACAGTACAGTAGAACTTGGAATGGACCGTCTGACCTTTGGAGATGAATTCAGTGCACAACCCTGCGAATGTCGAAAAAAAAAAACAAAAAAAAAAACAAGCATGCTTTTGGTTGTGCTCCTGACCTGCCTCGTCTCCTTTAATTCAGATGGTGGTTACAAATTATACGAAAAAATAATAATTAACTGAAATGAATAAATAAATAGATAGGAATTTATTATTCAGTTTGGACCATGAGTAGATGCGGAGTAAATGATATAACTAGAATTCACTTGGTTTATTGCTTAAAAAGACGCAGCCAATCAGAGCTGCTACACACATTAACATGATGAGTGCTATCTTTGAACTGGTTCTCTTTCTACTTTTGATACACTGCTGCTGTATAGATATGTGTAAATTTGCTCCCTGTTCATGATGTGGTAAACACCCATGGATGGGGGAAGCAAAATCAGAAAATCACGGTATAAGTACATATACTTCCTTCCATATATATCATTGAACTTTATTTCGCATACACACAAGTACAGAGACTTTAATTTTCCTACGAAAGCATTCATGCATGAACACAACTATTTCTCATACTTGTTGAATGAATAAAAACTTGCATCTCTCAAAGTTTTCCTTCCTTTTTCTTCTTTTGTTGTTGTTGTGCTGTGTCTGAATTTTTATTACAAAAACGCATTCATCTGTATATCAGATCAATGCAATCCTACATTTTATACTCAGGATATAACTATATGCAGTCAAATCAGATATAAATAATAATCCTTTCTTGAACCAAGCCTCAACTTATGGTATCCTAGCGGCCAGCTCAAAAGGAATCAGATACTCACCATTATCTCTCAACAAAGAGGCACGCTAGCAAAAAGTACCATAGTGATGCTCTTTCCAACATAATTACAGGAGGTCCCTTCACCTACCTCATACATAATAAACATGGCATATGGCTGCCATAAGCTCTTTCACTGCAAAGATGCACAATTCGTCCATTTTCTTCGATGTTTTCAGGGCTAATGCTCGTTGTGACTTAGGGATAGTTTAGAAAGAATTCAAGTGGTAAATGGTAGATACTTGGCAGAGACTAATTTTACCATGACAAGAGGGAAAGAATAGTGATCACAAAATTAGTTAATAGCTTGTGATGAATATATGTTACAATTTATCCAAATGAATGATGGGTTCAGTTGTAAAATGAAAGCATTTACATAGACATTTAGTAAGGCTTTGGACAGGGGAACAAAAATTTAGATGTTTAAGATGAAATAAACGCATGTAAAACCATAGAAAAAGAGTAAAATGTCAAATAGTTTTTAGAAATTTTGAAGGCAACTCACAGTACATTAAACCCTAAATGAACAGTGAATGGTATGGATTAACTAAAGGAATATAAAAGAAGAGAGGACAAGGAAAAACTGTTAAAAAACTTTTGGATATTGACATTAATATGCTTAACACAAAATGATAGACATTAGATTAGAGATTTTTGAGAAAGAAGGAATATATGCCTACTTGGAGAAAAAAATCGGAGAATAAGGACAACCCACCTGCAGGAAAGAGTTATAGTGTATAACCCCATTATGAATCCTAGAGGAAAGAAAAGAAACAATGAAAAGAGACATTATCAAACATGAAATGAGAGGCATCAACATTAAAAAATGTAAAAATTAAATTGGTTTCTTCTTCAATGAGTACTCTATGAAAAGTAATTTACAAAATAAAATACAATCTTTTTAGTGATCATAGTTTCAAGAGTTTCAACACAAAGCTGTGATTGATCTAGTAGCTGTTTGGTTAATGGCCTTTAGCTATGTTGTTTACATTGTAATATTAGTATACAAAGATTTTGATAAGGAACTCACTAAAGACACAATATTGTCTCTTACATTAGTTTACAGGTTAAAGATTTTGTTGGTAACATTTGTTCCTATTTCAAGTCTTAGTTAATGCAAAGATCATAATCAAGATCAACGAATGAATTTCTTACGCATTTCAGAGAACAAAAAGCGTCTGATACAGGTTACTGAAAAAAGATTTGATGAAAGTGGTTAAAGTTGCTGTCTCTTACCTGAACGTCACTTGAATAAGGAGGGGGTGGTGGTGGAAACTGGAACACATCATCATCTTGGGTCCCGCTGCTGCTAGCCACAGTAGAGTCTGACTGCTGAGGTTTCGGTTGTTGTTGTTGTTGTTGTTGTTGTTGTTGTTCAGGTGCTTTGGGGAATACTGAAAAGCCACTTCCTGCTGTTGTTGTTGTTGTTGTTGTTGTTGTTTTTGGCTCTGTGATGGCAGATATACTTTGAGTGCCGGGCATGGCGCCATTGCCACATATCGGAGTGTGAGATGAAGAAGTGTATCCACTCCCACTGAGTCCAACAGAGGCAGTTGCTGATATCGCAGCAGTTGAATATTGGTTCCGTAAAATGTTCAGGATCATTGATATGTCTGAGCTCATCTTTTTTTCCAAACGACACAGCTTGCTGCAAAAGACAAAGTCCAGGTGAAGTTTCCAAAGACAAGAACTCACGTATACCTTTTGATTCATAATGTGATCCCCATTCCAAACTATTTCAGTAATTACATTCAATGCACAAATGCATAGACTGAGCCTTACAAGCAGAGTACATAGCTCATCTGTCTACTTCTCTTTCTCTTTCAAATTATATATTTATATACATAAGCATTATGTAAGGTTTAGTTTTTTGTAATGATCAGTACTAAAAAGTTAAAAAAGAAAATCACATATCTATTAACAAGATATACTTTGGTAATCAAACTGATGTCAAGCATGTAATGTTTATGCATTCTTTTTTGTCTGTTTTATATGTAGAATAAGGGCAAGCAACTTGTCTGATCGTAGTGTACCGAAAGGTTAGATGAAGTCTCATTTCTGATAACAGATGTCACCAGAGGCAGACTCATTCTCGGTTGCTAAGGTCACTCTCTTGACCAATAACCATGAACACATCTGTCTTTGTGGAACAAATATGTCTTCATTTTCTATTGCTGCCAATATGGCTAAAATCAAAACGCATTTTCAACTTGTACTACATAACAAACAATGAAGTAAGCAAAGATATAACAAAACAGAAAGTTTGTTGACATCATGTGTGATGGCAAATAATCATAAGACAAAATCAATAAACATTAGAGAATGAAATCAGCTTCTAACCGAGTCATATCTTCCAATCTTCTTTCCACTTCCATTGGACTTGATTGTCCAACCATGACAGGTTGAACTTCAACTCCTACTCCACGGCCGGGGACCTGATGTTCATCAAACTGTGAATGGCTTGATGAGGTTGAAACTGGTAAAGTCATACTGGATGTGGATTTAGGGACACTTGAAGATGATGTGACTTTATGCTTTAATTCAAAAAAGCAATACAGAAAAACAAATATATTGACAATATAATCTCTGGTTCAAAAAACAATGATAATGGTGAACTCCTTCACACTGGTCAATCTTCTCAAACATATAAAATTAAAACCATTCTATGAAAAATATATACTTTATTTCATTCATATAGAGGATATGCAGAAAACAATGTCAGTATATGAAGTTATCCATTAAAAAATCTGCAACCATTACTTTTAGTTGACATTAACAAATATCAATGGGATAGCATTAATTATGAGAGTATATCAATAAGTTAGTAGCCTGACATGTAGATATTAACTAAATTTTGATATGAAAATTTCACTTTAGAATATTCGATCTAATTGATTAATATTCATCATCGAATAAGTACATTAACAAGGAAGGATATTATGAATATGTTGAAAAATAAGTATTTGTTGAATATAATAAATGCCTTTTTCATCATTAGAGATATAGAGATAAGTGATAGATGTTACAGGTACATCAAATTACAATATCTTTTAAAAATAAAACTTTTTGTTACCTGTGTTTCTGGACTAGCACTTTGCTCTTGGAGTAAAGGAGCAGTTTCTTGACTCTTTTTAGTGGAGTCGTGTCGTCCTGTAACTACATTTACCAGAGTATTCACACTAGATAGAGCTCCTGAAAGCACAAAGACCAACAAATATCACATATTTGTAGCAAAGTGCTGATTTTGGATGAAAATTCTTTAAAAAATTACAATAATCATAGAAATAAGGAAATAAGTATAGGCTAATTGATAGCAGATATGATTTCTATTTTTCATCAAAAAATTTTATTCAATTTTACTTTCTAAGCTTTCCAGAAAAGGTGTTATTAGGTTGATGCAAGAATTCCCAGTACCATCTTATGCACCTCAATCTACATGGAATCTATTGAGGGAATCTTCATTTCAGTTGTTTTTATTATGTTTTGGCAACTGTACTCTCAGGCTTTTATCGTATCAGTTGCTTTTCAGTAAACTTTAGGTAATTTCATTTCATCTAGAAATATCATTCTCATTCATATTTTCTCTTACTAAGAATATCTGGAGTCATAATTTTCAACTTTCTCCTTATGCTGTTATTCTGCAATGTAACTCCGCACTATTGGTTCAGTTGCATGGTATGTTGTATACCATATTTTGGGGCTATATCTTCTCCGAGTGTAAATCTAGCCTTGATGTGGTGGTTGAATAAGGAAGTACTGATTCTGAATATTGTGTTGATGTTCATGTAGTTCACAGATCATCTGAAATTTCTGAAATAGCTCTGATATAAACTGTAGATGACTATTGTTGGTTTAGAGTTCTTGTCCTCCAAATCCATGCACCTACCAGTGGGTATTATATATGTTGGGTCGTTATTTCTTTGAGGGGTGTCCTTTATACTGATCATCTCCCATTGATAAATATCTGATTTTATTTGGTATTGTAAGCAATGAATAATCCCTCTCTTAATATTGAATAATTGGTGAAGATTGAAGTTCAGATATTGCCAAATATGAATCAGTTTATGGTATTGAGGTATCTTGAACTCATGCTCTACATGGGATATTAGCACACCCAAGAAAGTTGTCTTGTGATGCCATCATCAGTCACAAAGACAATCTTATCCCTTCCTCCATCTGATATATATATATATATATATCAGATCCTATTTGAATGTATGTCATCTGCACACAGAATGGCAACATTTCCTTTCCATTAGGATAATGGTAAATTACACAGCAACAGGCCACATTCTAGTTCATCTTGAACCACTGATTATATACATACTGACCAAAATTGATTTCAACGCTAAAAAATTAAGTTATGATATTTTTCTTGAAGAGCAGTAAATTTTAGGACATCATCAATGCTATTCAGAAAAGAAATTTTATTTCTAGAAAATTTCAACTTCCTTATAAATAGAAAATAAACCTGCTTGCTGAATGGTGAGAAAGAGCAGTCAGTTACTTGAGGTTTCCATCAGCTGTTATGATGCAAACAGTTCTTAAGCATACTATACCTTGGAGTCTAAAATCAATCAAGATAGGTATCTTTAATTCTGTCATTAAGTTATCTAATACTAACTTCTCAGAACTGGCTGCAGAATAATAAATATGCCTGTCATGAAATTTGGTATTTAAAACCAAGCCTTTACCTGGATTTGAACATTGGCTGCTACTAACTCTCTCTTACTGTACCTAAGAAAGCATACCTTCATCAAAAGTAAACTTTATGATATTTTGATTGATAATATCTATTCTCATTCTAACAAAGAACTTATTTCTTCACAGATGAAGAATTTTTATCACTTAGCAGGTATATTCCAACTATGTAGCATTGCAGTGGAATTGGACAAGAATAGATCACGTGACCATTACCATAAAAACTTGGACAGTCAAACCTAGTACTTTTGGTGCTCTTTTTTTAAAATTGTCTGCTATCAGCACTAAAATGCTAATTAAGCTTTTGAACTCATTTAAATATATGTGATATCCAGAATGCAACACTAGTTATAAAGACAGTAGTTTTTCCAAATTTACCTGCTATATATGGAAATCCTGAACTTTGCTTCTTTTCTTTATCCCTCGGCTGGAAATCAAAATTGGCTGGAGTTACATCTTGGCCTGCTTTGGCTGGTGAGAATTCTAAGATTCCTGCTCCACTCTCTCTGATTTCTTCATCGCTTGACTCAAAAGAAAGAGGAACATCGACCTCTGGACTAGACCGATGACGAGACTTTCTACCTCGTCTTCGAGCCTTTTCTTTGTAGAAGCGATCTGCAAGGGAAGAAAAGAAGAAAAAACTTCAGCATAAAGGAGTGTCTCATTCTGAAGGAATCTTCATTTTTTCATTCAGATAACGATCAGTCAAGTGATGCTTTGAGTTTTCATTTTATTATTTGTGCAAAGGATTTTTAAACACCTTGTTTATGTGAAATAATTATTGAAAAAAATCTGTAAAATACGTGAAACAAACACTAATAACTAAATTGAGCAATTAGATTCAGAGCCATAGGCTGAATAGTATAATCAATATCTCAACCAAGTTAACAAGGTCAAAGAGTTTTTCAGATGATTGAACTCCTTCTTAATGTTTATATTGTTCACATGTTTTGGCCCATCCATTCTACAGCCTCCTTCAGGAGTACTATTTGAATGTAATGCTTGTAGACAGATTCCTTTTTCTTTTTCAGTACCCATTGAATTCGTGACAACAGAAAAATCATGAAAAATGAGGACCATGCTCATATAGCAACATATATTTGAGGTTTTATCAGTATTATGGAAATACTATTTTTGTTAACAATGATAGATTACTTACTTCTGTAGTATGGTCGTTTTGCATATTCTAATTCCATTTCTTCAGGAGGCATTTTCACAACCAATTCGTGCTGTAAAAATCAAATAAATGATGTCAAATGCAAGCAACAAGTTGATTTAATGTTTAATGATGAAAATTACAAATGTTTCTTCATAATTTTGAAAACATTAGCATGTTCCAGTCTAATCAAAATCAAGCACAAAATATATGAACACTACTGAGCCATGTATTCATCAATTCTAAAATTTAGAAAAATTTGATTAACAATGCCAGTTTCATCGATGAGAGGACTGAAATTCTAATAGTTTATCTTATCAATTTTTCTTACTGTTTATTTAGCCAATCCATTTTTTTCGTTAGGTTGATAGCAAACTTAGTCTTTGAAAGTAATAAAAATCAAATCAAAAATTTTTCAAAATTACACTTGTAATTACTTTTCTATGTCTATTACAATACAATTCTGAATCAGAGTCTCTGGGCACATTCATCTGTTTTTTTTTCTTTCCTGATATATGTATATTTCATATTGAATATAATTTTCAATTTTATGACTGAACATTCCCGTACCAATATACCAGATTATAAACTGTGTTATATTATACTGAATCCTATTTGAAATGATCTCCCATTATCACACGGTGAA
This sequence comes from Thysanoteuthis rhombus, assembly GCA_963457665.1. Lineage (NCBI taxonomy): Eukaryota > Metazoa > Mollusca > Cephalopoda > Oegopsida > Thysanoteuthidae > Thysanoteuthis > Thysanoteuthis major. The sequence goes on along the minus strand of OY735211.1, from coordinate 33,323,420 downwards.
TGCATCATTTAGTCTAGACAATGTAAATAGAATAAAGAACTGAAGAAAATGGGGTTGCTGCAGGAATTGAACCTGCGACTAACAAGATAGCTGCTTCAACATAGCATTGCTCTTATCATTGAGCTGAGCAACCAACGGTTAAACAAAGGCCCAAATAACTGTTTCAACTCAAAACTCCCATTTAAAAAAAATATCATACAATTTATAATCATCCAGTTGGATTGTATATCCATCTCTTAATAACATACCAATATATGTATTTTTGATATTAGATATAGTTTCATAGGCTCAGGTAATTTTTTTCATCAAAAAGAGATTTAGTAATTAAAAGAGATTGTAGCATGCATTTTATTCATTCAAATGTATACTCATCTCCTCACAATTTTATATATTACTTTCAAAATATATCTCATTTCTTTTCCCTGCGGTTCAGTAAATTATTATTAATTGCATGTTACAATCCTGAGGACAAATTAAGTTCCTTAGAAATGGTCCCCTACAACATGCAAACTTTCAAAATTTTTACTTACAAATCAAATTTTCAAATCAATAAAATGCATACTACAGTCCCTTCTGTAATTGACGGAAAAATTGCAATAATATGTAAATCTATATCTACGAAGTATACATTTACTAGTTTTGTAAAATATTTCTCAAAGATGCACTGGGATACATCCTCAGTGATGTTATGATTCTGGGGTCATAGGGGATTTCAGGTTTCCCATAATCAGACGAGGCAACCTAGCCAAGGTTGATCAAATCTTACTTGCATCCCAGTGACAATATACAACCAGTTTCTCCTCCATCTAAGAATGTGGGTAAAATCTTTAGATGCTGATCTATTATGACTCTCATTTCCAAGTAACCAATGGGATGCTGTTTCCAGCTTCAAATGGCCTAGCAGCAATTATTTATGACAGGAACACCATTAAATGGTAGTCAAATATTTCTGCTGGATTTTTTCACAACACCAGCAATATTACATGGATCCATCTTTCCAGTGAGTCCTTCAAAGAGAACTCTCATATTGGGGGAGGGACAAATGAAAAAAAGGATTCCTGAATAAAACCTTAATATTTCTATAAAGATACACATATATTCAGGTATCACTGCTATTCAAAAATAGTGTTACTATAAAAGCCTTCTGTAAACTGAAATGGCACAAAGCAAAGAAGCAGTTACCATCAACTTATACAGGGAAATTTTTTGAACGTTCTCAGACTCAAAGGATGATGAGGATGGTATATCAGGCTGTTTCATCAAAGGTGGAGGCGGTGGGTAATACAGGAGACTGGGGTGTTGAAGAATGAGAAAGAGAGAGTGTGCTGCCTCTATAATTTCTCACTACAAAACGAAAACTGAACACAACTTCTGCTTTTTACCTCTTTTCAAAAAAGCAATCTAAATTGAACTTTTAAAAAGCAGGGGGCAACCTATATTGAATTCTAGATGATTTTTTTAAAAAAGAAACAAAAATAAAAACAACTCGTAAGTGAAAGAGTCCATTGTTTTGATGATGGGGAGAAGATATCTTTATCAGCAAAATTGTTACTTTCTGGTTATGGACAGAGAACCAAGTAAATCACACAGTTCATTATATAAGTAAAATGGTATGAAAATATCCAGGACACAAAGATAAGTAAATAAAAAATTACATCAAATATGAATTATACATATATTGGGACACAAACGTTCAGGATGAAAAAAAAAACGGACTTAAATGTGCCAGGGATACCACTGACTGGGACATATTTGACCGGGACATAATTGTCCAGGACATAAATGCCCTAGTACTAAAATCTATGCAATAGTTTTGGAACATGAGATTTAAACTAACAAGTAGCTCAAATAAATACTCACATCTCTTAAATCGAATGTTATTTCCAAGTTATTTGTAAAACTCTCAGCAAATTCTGGGTACATGTCAAGGATATCTAACAGATCATCACGATTAATCTTGTGGAGGTCACCATAAGTTAAAGCACGGACATTGCAACTTGATTTTCCAATAGTCACATGTTTGCAGAGGTTCTCTCCAAAGACATCATCAGTTCCTGCAATGAAGAAATATGCAAATAAACACCAGGTAATACTAAAACTGATTGTTCAAGCTTTCCAATATGAAAGATTAGGTTTCTTTACTTTGATCCTAACATAAAATATAGGTAAAAAGGATTTTAAAAAAACTGTTCAGATTAACCTATATTTTATCAATACATTCAAGCCAATGTTTTCTTCAGCCTTCTTATTCTATTGATAGTTCTGGATCTGGGTGTCAAATCCCAGCATGCAACATTGATTTTTTCTACTGGGTGAAACCCACCTACATATACCACAGAGATTATTGAAAAGCTTATCTCAGTACACTCATGAGAAATAGAGAATACAAATTTTCTCAGTTATGGAGATCCTTGCATTTTCTTTTTTCCATCATCCTGTGCACTCCCCAATGAGATTTCAGCCTCAACTTGAAGAGAGCAATGCACTCTTTGTGCTTTCCAATTATATTAAGCCATGCTTAATTTCATGACATTGCCCCTAATTATAGTTTTCTGGTGTTTTTCAAATATAATTTTTAGTGGTGTTGTTTCTTATCTTCCCAGTCATAATCATATGGCATACTATAAACACAGTTTTTGGTCACATGGAGGTCTAATTTCTGTGAAGAGGTGACATATTGAAGTTCTATTGAGAGTTTCTCAGGTAAGAAAAACTTCTAATATGAGTCTTGTAAATGAGTTTGCATAAGCCAGTAAATAGTTAAATACAATATGGGTGACTGTATCTAGAAAATGATAAAAAAATCAACAAAGGAACTCCTGCAAACATAAATATGGTATCTCCCATGTCTCATGGCATATATTTTTATCTACTTGGTAAACATAACTGGCAGAGTTGTAGCTGAAGGAGAGGGTTATTTGAAAATGCTTCCATGCACCCAATAGAGGTACCCCTCAGCTTTTTCAACAGTAGTTCACCTATTGAATATCTATTGACATTATACAATAAAAAGATATATTCATATATATATATATATATGGATAGCAAAATAATAATTCAGCCTTTGGGGGTGGTTTTTCACCAATTAAGTGATAATGCATGCCTGTTTAATGTAATTTTTCTTTTTTCATCAAATACTGAGTGTTGAAGGGAGCCTCAACAAGCCAACCATCCCAGGTCCTTAAATCTCAAACTATGTCACTGGTAGCTGTTTTTTTTAGTCCCTAAGAGAAAAAAAAGAAGGTCAGTGCTGCCTGCAGGAATTTCTGATACTCAGATCCAGCACCATCAGTTGTAGAACCTACTATTATCAGAGGGATTATACACCTGTAGGAAGCCAAAAATGTATTGGTCGAAACACCAAGTATAAAAATGTTTGCTCTGTTATGCAAATATTTGTTATCAATGACCTAAGCGCATTCAGCTTCGCATTTGATTAATGCTGATTGTATAGAGAGCGATAAGACACACCTGTTCTAAAGGATGACTGCAACTTACTGCGTTAACTTCCTTTTTTGATACATTTAAGCAGGGGCAGTTGTTCCCCTTTGTTAACAATTATACGGATACTACATCCCTCTCCTTCTTTGGATTTAAGGCTAGATAATGCAATAGATAAAATTCATGTTTATAAGTGACAGGTTCCTGATTTTGCAACTGTTCCTTTTACGGATGGTTGTAACCATTACTAGTCTGTTTAGAGTTCAATCTTTCTTTCCCTCCTTCTTTTCTTCATGTTAATTTCTTTGGTTGGATTCTTTCATCTTTTTCTCCCAGTTGTCGTCTAGATTATTCTTTCTCAGCTTCATTAGGTTGTCCTCGTTGTGTGTATGAGTTTCAGAGTCTTCCTCATATAGCTTCAGTAATTCAAACATAGCTGGTGTTGATTCTACCGTTTTCTTTCTGGTATTATTTAACTCTATATGCTTTCTCTCTTTCTTAGCTGGCATCTCCTTCTATTCACTGTTGACTTTCTCAAGTAATTAGCAGTAATTTCTTCAACTTTAGCCAGAGACTCATATTTTAGTTTGGTTGACAGTTTCACTAATAATTCTTTATATTCATCATTGAGGTGATCCACCTGTTCTAATTTTTCTCAAGGAGTGAAGTCAATTAATTCCTCTTTTTTACAGATTTCAACTGCTTCATAACTTCGGTAAGGCATTGTTTGAAGACTCACTATTCTTTTGGCCATCCTGTAATGCCTTTAATCTTATAGAAACTTCTTTAGGTTTCTGCTTTGATTCTAGATGTTTCTGTTTTAGTTCAGCTGACAAATTCTTTGCAGCTTTCCACTAGGTGTTTGTTATCATTTCTTTTTCTATTAAAAAATATTGTAGCCCATAGTATACAGATGGACTCCAAATTGTATCTTCCACTTATCAGTCTTGATTTGCTATGAATATATATCTTCCAAGTTCTCTGGTATCTTTCAGTAAGTCATGCAGTGAGATGTCGGGTTTCTGAGTCCTTTTACTACAACTTTTGATGATTTGCAGCCAGCGAGTATTTGTGATTTGATTTCGGCATCATCATCAACAAAACCACTGGTTGGGCCAAATTGTATCAATTTGATATAAAAGTCTTCTATTTCCTCTGTGACTTGTTTTAGCTGTTGGAAGATGAACTTTTGATGTTTCAGGTTTTGCTGTAGGTTGAAGTGGTCTTCAGCTGCTCTGACGCATTTATTGAAGTTCATTTTGTTTGCTTTTGGTTACAATTCTTTGATAGGTAATGATTCAATAATATTGTTCAAGTTGTTTCCTCTAAAAGTCAAGAGTAATGCCTTCTGGTGCCTGTCATCTCCAATTGGATGATCAAAATAATAACAATAATAATTCCTTAATCGCCCAATCCACATGGCAGTCAAAGCTTCAGAAATGTGTTAGGGACACCATGTTGGTTGGGAACAAGGAAATAATGTTAGATAGAAAAATGGATTTTCAAAAAAAATAGAGGCTCTCTCCTTGCCAATATAATGTTTGCTTTGTTATGCGTGAGTGTATGTGATCAAAGCTCAATTGGCCTTGCGTTCGATTAATATTGATTGTATGGAGAGCGATGAGACATTTTTGTTTTTTTCAAGGATGGCTGCTACTTAATTGAAGAGTGTTAAATTTTTTTAAAATATACAATTAAATAGGGGCGGTAACTTCCGTTGATACCATCAAGTAGGGGGCAGTTGTTTCCCTTCCTTCACAATTAATCTGAACACTACAAATAGCAGGAACCTTCACTCATTGGATGAATGAAACACGTGAAGAAAATCGAAAATGTATTGGTCAAAACACCAACAAAGATAATAATGATAGTCTAAACAAGTCATGAAAAGCGATAAAAAAAAAGAATTTTCATCTTTATTGGGCTCTGGTCAGCAAGTGTGTAGCATGTATATATTTGGTTGAAAGAATTAATATGGGTACTTATATTATATGAATATCATAGATTTTGCAAATAACTGATTGACACCTAAAATTGAAAAATTTTGATGAGATTTCATATTTTTCTATTTCCATAAGTCTAGTTTATTTGAGACATGAAATACAAACATATACTTATTATTTTATGCTTTACATGACATATAGAAATTTTACTCTGTATCCGAATGAAATAACCAGTTCAAATATATTTGTATGATCATTCATAATTGCTTGAGCCTTTTGTTACAGGTAATAGACATAAATCTGAGGTTCTATAAACAGATATAGATGTTTGAGTATTGGGATAATCTTGGGAACGAAGCAAAAGTACTTATTATTGTACTGATTGGAGCTGGTTTGGAAGGCATATTGGCTAGATGTGCCATGTCCAGTAATTCATTTTGAGGTTTGCTCATTATTTTCTCAATTTTAGCCTGATAAAGGACCTCCAGATTTCAGGTACATTTGGCTCTTGAATATTAAATCAGACATAAGATTATCAGTTGTAACCAGAAACACTTGCTATAAATAGAAATTCAATTTTTATGCAGAGTGTTCAGATTGGAAGTAATGAACTCTCATTAAAAATAATTTGAATTTTAACAACAGTCAACAATAAAAATTTGATGAGAACATGTTCAATGCACAAATGCAAGATAATATCTATAAAATCATGATTAAGCTGTACGTATCAACAATGAAAACATCACCAATCAATGGAGAAAATTTATAAACTGTGAAATCAAATTCACACTAATTTACAGAAATTAATTATTTGCGGAGGAAGGCTAAAAAGTGAAGCAGACATACAACATTGATTGTTCTGTCATGTATATTGTTTCGAAATAAACAATGAAGAAAAATAAAAACTATGCTAGCTTATTAAGCCAACCTAAGTTTAGCCCAACAGATAGAAGACAAAGCTGAAGCAGCAGGTATAGTACTGCAATACTCGTAGATCAAGTTTAACAGAAGCCAATCCACTGATAAAGACTAGGCAGTCTGATGGCTGTAATATCTGATGCAAATGCTCTGAAAATGTTAAAAGGGCAGAACATTTCTTTTCATATCTGCAGGAAAATATTTCTACTAGAATGTTGTTAACCATTTTCTCTCCTGACGCAAGTGGCCAGCTATGAAGATAAATGCCATCTATACACAGAACTTGGCTTTAAAGTTTATAGCTTCATTTTCTGATCAAGTTACACAAATGGTTTGTTGGTGCCAACAACAAAGTAAATGTTTTACTATGAGTAAAGAATTTCAATGTTGCTATAGATTTTATGATATTCTACCATGAAGGTTGCCCATAGCTGTTGATATACCTATCTGTTAAAGCCACATTAGAGCCTTTAGCAGTATTTGCACACCTTTAAAAATATCTATGAAGGCCAAATAGGATGAAAGCAATTTGCACTTAACTGTTTCAGGACGAAACATGGAAATAATTCCAAAGAACATATTCAGTTCACAAATAAGAAGAATGAATTTTGTTGATATTTTAATGTTAATTTTCATCTTATTTTGACAATAACTGAGTAGAAGTTATCTGCTTTTTGAGTAAGAAATAAAAACAAAAAAAAAAAAGCACAGTATAAATATCATAGTTGTCAAAGTAAAAAATAAAGGCAGTATTTTGAATGAGTGGAAAAGAAGTGCATAAATGGAAAAGAAAGCCAAGATAAAATATGCTTAATGATGAAAAATACAATAAAAAATGATTACAGAGAAAATAAGCTAAGACCATGAAATATATAACAGATGCAACTACCATTCATAAAGTAACATAAAACTACAAATTAATGTTATCAAATGATGGTGTAAATTTCCCTATATTTATTTTTTTACTTGCCAAATATTATAAAATGAAACATAAAGAACCACATTCTATGATACAATCAATTGTCTATATTTATCAAGTTAATACACCATTTGACTTACCTAAAATAGCAACAACTATATCCTCTTTAAGTATCTCTATTGAACCTCTTGATACAAAAAACAGTCCAGTAAGTACATCCCCTCGATGCACGAGTGTATCACCAGGTGGAACATGAGTGGTTTTGAATTTCATTGATAACGCTCGCAGACAACCAGGGCTCGCTCCTGAAAATGAATGAAGTAAGTAGTAAATTGTCCATTATATGCTCAAACCAAAACATAACAACACAATTTTTGAGTACAAATTTTAAGATTTTTTTCTTTGAAGAGACAACTTCTGTTATCATATTTCAAAGATAACTGAATACTCAAATGACAGTAAGGTAGCTGCATCTAAATGCATATTATCCTATTATAATCCACCAAAAGTCTGTCTGTCCATACATGATAACTAAACAACACAACATAAACTCCATGAAATTTGCTGTGTCAAATATGATCCCGGTAAAGTTTTTTAGCAAATAAGTTTTTGAAAAACACAGCCCAAAATATGTTTTTGGAGTGAGGTTCGATCCACAATGTAAAGCAGTGAGGATATACTATCATTCATAGAGAGGATGAGGAGAGTAAGAGGTGAGGATGAATGTTTACTGAAGGGGCTGAGAGTAAAAGGAAGAATAACATTTTGTTTATTTTAAGAGATGTTCAAACATTTTTTCCAAGATCATAACAAATTAAAGTCACCAAATTCACTTTTTAAAAAGAAATTGAATTAAATAATATCTGATTTTCATCAACGTATTTTATGAATTATTTTTTTTGACAGCAATTTATCCCACCTGTTTATTCTGCAATACAATCAGTAAATAAATGAGAGAATGCTCTATTCTTACCTTGGAAGGCTGGGCAATTGCTGAGCAGGTTTCGGTTTAAATGTAGACAAATATCAGCTTGGAGGCATTCTGGGAAACTTTTTAAAACCTAGAGAAAAATTATTAAATTTCATTTGAAATATTCTTCGGTAAAAATAGAAACAATAATCTTTATATTAACACATGTAACTGCCCCTACCAATATTTGAAAATCCTTGGTTTGGAAAGTCCCAAAAAAGGTTAATACACTTCATGATAAAATGGGTACTTCCAGTTACCTTTGGCAATAAAAATGGCTATTTCTGGTTTTATCAAAGAAGACATATTGATCTTTAGGAGGTTATGGGTAGGGTTATATCACTTAAAATTAAATTTTTCATAATAAGAAAAAGTCATAAACCAATTAATCCTAACCAATATGTCACCATGCAGTCATAACCTTAAATAAAAGAAAACCCTGCTTGATTATAATTGGAAATAGCTATTTTCTATGGCTAAAGTTAACCAGAAGTAGCCATTTCATAGGTAACTGTATTAACCGTATCTTGGACTCATGAAACTAAGGATTACCTCATATATTATTACTCTATCGTGTGTAACACTTTAGGTAGTTCAAAGAGAGAATAGGAAGAGAGAGAGAAAAAAGAAAGAAAGCAAATGTAGTTAGAAAGAAAGGGAAGAGAAGAGGACCGATAATGCTATGTCACAGAAGCTATCATCTGTTTCTCTGAAATTGAAGACAGAAAGAAAGAATTCAATGTCTCTGCAAGGAGGGAACGAGACTATTCTAGGGATTAAATATAGAATCTGGACACTGAAATTGAATCAAGTCAAAAGTATAAATTTTCAGATTACACCATAATCAAGATTTAGTTCAATTTGATCAATACAAGGATGAAATGTAACAGTTTCTCCACAATATTTATTTCATGAAGTTAATGTGGTCTGAAATCCACATTTTGTCCTAGTTCTGATTAAATTTCGATTATAATTTTGGGGTCCAGAGAATAACTCAATGATTATAACATTGGAATGAAGATTAAGAAGTTCAACTGCATGTAAATATCTCAATGATTATAACATTATACTGATGATTAAAAGGTTCAAATGTGTGTGAATAACTCAATGATTATAACATTAGACTGAAAATGATGAGGTTTTGCAGTATGGGAATAGCTCACTGGTTATAATACTGGACTGAAGATTGTGAGGTCTGACTGCATGGAAATAGCTCTATTATCATATAAACTATATAAATTCACATATAACTGTTTTTATTTAAAATGTTACTTATTTTATTCATCAAGAAGGGGATTTTATTCAAGAAAGATGGAATAAAACGAGCTAGTTTACTGAAGAAAGATGGGGGACTTAGGAAGTTTGATAACAGGGTAAAAAGGGAGAAGACGGAAAAGAAAGTTAGGCAGTTTACTGAGGGGAGTGAAATAATATTTGCATGTGAGAGAAGGTGGAAAAATTTTTGCTTGTGAGAAAAGACAGAAAATAAAGTTTGGTAGTTTAACAATTGGGTAGTGGAACACAGGGAAGAAGAGAAAGGTAGTTTACTTAGGCAGTAGGAGATTTTTACCAACGAAACTAATCTATATTTATATAATATACAGATATGAACATAGGCAATGAAGATTAAAAGGGATAAGAGAGGGAATGATATAATCTCAGTTTTTTAAAGTCATGGAATTTCCATGCGTTAAGCTAGGATATTATTTTTGCAATATTTACAAGAAAAATTAGTAATTCAAAAACTACTGTATTTATGTCTAAATCCACTGGGAAATTATAGACATAGAGTCTATAGGATCTCATCATAAGTAGGTAAATAAAAGGGTGGGAAGAAAGAAATGAAGGAGAAAGAGAAAGGAAGGAAGGGAAGAATAAGGGAGAAAGAGAAAATGAAAGAACCATCTTCTTCCTTCTCTCTTATCTTCCTCTTATGGGATAAGTTTTATTTCATTGCTTACACTAGCCTGGTGAAGTAGTACCCTTGGTTGTGATATTTGCATGTTGGCACAATGTATTCTGACTCAGCTTACTTATTTTAAAAAGATATTCTTTCAAACCTGGAAATACTACTCTATACATATACTACATCAAATGCTGCAAAAAATATGTTTTCACTAAGAAGGATAGATTTTCTTAAATGCAATTAATGTTTTTTTTATGGTTAATTCAAAAATTAGGTGACTCAATTAATGATTATTTGAATAGGAGAAATAGGAAAAAATTTATTATTAATTTAATATTCCTTAGAAAAGCAAAATATTTATAAAATTTATAAGAGGTTATGCACAACTTTATAAAAATAATGATGTATTATAAATGAAATATACTAATTTAAATTATGTTAGTACCAAGAAAATATTAAGGCATGATTTTTCAATTGTTTTTCTCTCTTATTTCAGCCAGAGTGTAAGGTTTTGAAGTATACCTTAACCACTTACCATATTCATGTCTATACCATTAGTATAAGACCAGGCATGTTGAAAGTATTCCTCAAGCCGCTGACGTAGAGGATTGGGAATTTGATGGAAACGAATAAATTCTTTAATCCGCAGCATTTGTGTGTGATAGCGAGCTGTTCCTGAGTACAAACGCTGGATAATTGCAGAAACATTACCGAAGATACTTGCGTACATAAGCGCTGCAGGAGAAGAAGAAAAAAATCAATACATTAAAAACTAATAAATTAGCTTTACCATTGCATTTAACTTTTAGTGGGTTCTCATTAAACTAATAACAAATTAAATGAATAATAACAGATTGATTCAAAGAACTTTCGGATGTATTAAACAAAATCAAAACATAATAAACAGAACACTTCTCTAAATATATTTTTTGAACAGTTTTTAGATTTCATCAAAAAAAATTCGTAAAAGATCAATGAAGTCTGAAATGAATCTCTGATCAATCTTATTAGGTATTGATTACATCACTTTTTATTCTGAAAAATTAGATGTTTTCTGACTATCTAGACTTTTTGATAATAGAAAGAAATTATTGAAAAATCACAGAAACAAATTTCCATAGAAGTTGAAATTATAGTTGAGTTTGTCTTGAACATTCTAAAAAAATATAATCATTCAAAAAGTAAAAAAAGTCTTTAATATTTTGGGGCGGATCCATGCACAGTAACCTTTTCTATGTCATAGTTATATGTCTACACCCTACATCAGAAGGGGTGAGGGACACCAAGATGACTGCAAAAATTTTATGTCTGTCCAAATGGTATCTTCAATAGTTCTCAATGAATTACAATGTAAATTTTTGGAAAGGTGGTAAATGCACTATGAGAGACATGTTTAAATTTTTGGGCAGATCTATGCAAAATTCTCTCCGACATCATAGTCATATGGCTGCCCCAGATATTACCAAAATTCCAGGTCTGCTCAAATGATTTCAATCAAATTTCATGGTGGCCAATAGGCCATGAACAAAGTGATTAAACTTCGGGGTGGATCCAAGCATACTTACTTCCCCTATCAATGACATTGGTACAGGTGTGTGCTCTCTGATTGATTTCTAGTTTTATTTAAAAAGTAAATGTAGGCTGATGCCATCACATTCAACAATATGGGAGAATCATAAAGAAGAGTATTAGTACCAAAAGATTGTAAAAATTTTAAATGTCCTGGGAAAGGAGCAAGTTCTGGAATTTTGATGGTACTATGAGTTACTGCCCCGAGTGAGACCAACCATAGCCCCACCACTGACAAGGGTGGATCAATAATTCTACAGTTATTTGCTGAATTTCAATCTGAAATGTTGACTGTGTAGTATTTGGATTTTATTGTAAAAAGAATTGTCAATAGTTTTTGGTTTCTACAACCATAAAGGAGGTGTATGGTGGCTAAATGGGTAACAGCATAGATAATGGACTCGGCAAGCCGATTTCAAACTCTGGCTGGGACAGTTTGTGTCTGCTTCATACTAATGCCATTGGGAAAGGTATGAATTCCTCTTTTGCCCCAGCTATGTATGAAATAGTGCAGGGTGGAGTGAAGTGAGTGATGCCACTGCAGATGCTTGATGTGTTTAAATCTAATTTACATATTGCAAATGGCTGAGTTAGCAGTAATGTGATTTGTAGGACCCAAACAGGTACGGCTGAAGTCCTAGCCAGTCTAAGGGCACTACTTAATTATATGATATGGATGCTGTTTAGTTATTAGTCTACTTGCATCAAATATGGAAATGGCACCCCGGCACCATTGAAAAAGAACACATTTTAAGTCTTCACCGAATGACGTGACCTCTATGTTACCAGTTTTACAAGCATAAACAAATATGTTTTGTTTCATTTATTCTGAATATTAATTTATTTAGAGTATTGAATGAAGTATTGTAACACAATATTTTTATTAATGATTTTGACTAGTTCTTACCCTCATCTTAATTTTCAGTTGCTTTTTACCATAACTTTGACTCAGATTATTCATCTCATGAATGTTCTAAGGCTATTGTACCTTTTTCAGTTGAATAAAACCTCACATTGAAGTAAACATTTACAGTCAATCTTAATGCATTTATATTTGTTTCAATTTATTCAACTGAAAAATTTTGTTGGCACTCAGCTGGTGGGGACATTCTCTGAAGGATCTATACAGTGCCCGGAGACAAATTAGTGAACTTTTTCTCCAAACCTGTGACTAACTTGTAAACATTTCTCAAACCTGAAAATATTTCTAGTTTGCATCAAACATTGGGACATAGAACATCTCAGCCTGTGACCCCAGTTTGGTAAATTCTAAACAAGTGCAGGAGTATTGGTTCAAGATTTTCATTGCACTAGCTCCTCGTAGTGATTTAGCCAGATTGAGCCTACTCACAAATCCTGTTTCACCCAGGATTTATATCACTATATAAGATTGTATAATGTACAAATGTGCATAGGTGTACTGCAGCCTCATTTTGTTAAGCCTACTTACAAGGTTTTTACTTGACAGCAGACTGGAAAATCTCTAGACAAGGTACTGAAGGCCTTGAATGAAGACAGTAATTTCAAATCAGTATCTGCAACACAATATCAAGATGAATACATCAGTCACTTTTATCAGTGGCTTGCAGTCACCTTTCATTTGCCAACATTTGTTGGGAGAATAGAATTCAGACTTGAACAGTGTTAGTTCAATGCCGCAACTATTTACTGCTGCTACACCTAATGTATCTATGATTAAGATCGGATGGAGCATGTGAAACTTGTGCCTTGACCCTGATGCCACAAACATATTCCCAGGGTTGATTGATAGGGCTGTGATCCCTGATAACCTTGCAACTAAACCTGAACAATACCTGACATCCAAAGAAAAGGGATTCAGTTCAAAATTGCTTTTTACCATTTTCATCAATCTAGACAAAATCTTTCAAGGATGTTTAGAAATGAGCTGAGATAAAAGAGATAAAGAAAGTCAGTTGAATAAGTAGATGAATTCGCCCATTTCAGGAGTTTAACCCAAGAATAAATAGCATGAAATTCATCCAAAATGATTGCTCTTGAAAAGAGAATTGTTCAAGACAGCAAATTCAAATTTTTTAAGGTCAAATGTCAAACTAGCCAGCTGGAAAAGAAAAGCTATGCCAAAAGATATATTGAATTGATAGACAACCTCAACAAAGGTACAACGTTCTATAACAATCTTACACCATTTTGGTACAGACTAAAAAGACTTCTGCACAATTTACAAGGCTGTTCCTGCAGTATAGCTGATTGACACATGTAAGCTACTTGAATGGGAGATTGCAAGGAAAGGCTCTCTGCCTTTACACCCACAAGACCGAAACAAAAAGTCAACCAAATTGACTGTATACAATAGCTTCCAATAGGGATCTCCAAATATGCTATCTATTCATTAAATTGTCACCATCGGATGTTGAAGATGTGAAAGTTGAACTGAAATCTGACAGAAAGGTTAAAAACAAGTCTGTTTGCAAGTCTTCGGGAGGCCCCCAAAAAGTATCCTTCCTCCGGCAACAATAGGAACATTTACCAAAGTTGATCCGGTATATGACAATCAACAAATTCACCACATCTAACAGAAAAGACAGCAAAGGAAGTCTAAGGTCCTTTGATGCCAACACCACCCAGAAAGCCATAAAGGAGGGCCAATAGTGTCTAAAGCTGTTAATTTGTGCAGAGACGATTCAAAATTATCTGTTTCCACTCAGGTGGTTGATAATGAAGTTGATGACAAGCTGAGATGAAATATATCTAACTAAACAGAAGAAAAACCAGCAATAACTTCTGGAAGCTCCTGATTAGGACACTCCATCAAAAATTCTAATAAGTGTCTGTTGCATACAAATTTGAATATTCCTTGCATCATGTTCTATACAAGTTGCATAAATGGATCCAGTTAAGGTATCACCAGTTTACAGCATTAAGAATTGCATTGCTCAAAATAGTAACAAGTATTCCTTTTCTTTCTAGGCAATTATGGTAGCATTCTTCTCCCAAACTTGGAGTAACTTGTCTTGAATTTCGATTATTCTTTCAAAGTATGAAGATAAGCATTTACTCTTTACATTTTTCAAGTCTTATTCTGCCACAGACTCTATCGAATTCAATTGAAACTAAAGTCATAAGAAAGAAACTGCTGCACTGTTTGTCCACCTAAATGTTTAGATTAAAATTGAGAGTGAACAGCTGAATTTCTTCTTTCAGGTTTATCGAGCAAAAGTAAAAACAAAAAATAATGTTTTATTTTCTATCAAAGGTAATTTTTTTAAAAACCAAATACAATATTTTCGAAAGTTAACCACCCAATGAAGAAAAAAAGGTAGTTTTCAAAGTTATTTACCTACAGGAAAATAAAATTTTTGAAAAAAACATTTTTTTTGTGCTATCAATCCAACTATTAGAAGACCTTTGAAAATAAGTTTTTCTCAAAACTGACAAATTTACGTAGGTAACAAATGTCTTAATGGATTGAAAGCTCAAAGAATGTTTTTTATTTTCTATCAAATATTCAATTAAATCAAATCTTGACCCAGGGATGGGGAGACATTTTAGCATGTTTTAATAATCCTGTCATCGAGTCAAGTTTTTGTAGGGGTACCCTGGGAAATTTAATCATTAAAAAGGGTTTATCCAGCAGTTAAAGTTCAAAGACTACTGGTCTCAAACAACTTATTAATGATTTTTTAAGAATATTAAATCTTTGAAAAATCACCTTGTCAATATATAAAAAAACAGATTTGAAAATTGATATAAGTTACTTACACCCAATCAGCATTATCAATATTGAAAAGATCTTCTCTGAGTTTGTGTTAGGGGATACATTGCCAAATCCTACACTGGTAAGGCTACTAAACGTGAAGTAAAGAGCTGTTACATATTTGGATTTGGTTGTGGGGCCACTGTGAGTTTTATTAGGTGAGTAATATTGTTGAGTTTGTTTGGCCAGTTCATCCAACCAACCAACAGGATGCCGTAGGAGGGGCCGCTCGACGTTGCCAATGGCATACCAAATACAGGCCAGCCAATGGGCGATGAGAGCAAATGTTGCCATGAGTAACATTAAAACCGCAGCACCATATTCTGAATACCGGTCAAGCTTCCGTGCTACTCGTACCAGTCGAAGCAAGCGTGCAGTCTTGAGCAAACCAATTAAAGTTGTTGTCTGGAAAAAAATATACATTTCATTAAAAAAGACTGAAGAAAGTTTTTAGGGTTTTAGTTGTCCAAAGTGTACTTTTATTTTGATGCATTGGTATTTAAGCATGTATGAACAATAATTTCATTTTAATGTTGTGCATTAAATTCATATGTCCATGGAGCAAAAGCAAAATTGGAATCATTTCATGGCCCTGAAGTTAATTTTCTGCAAAGTTATATCAGATTTAAAGACAACTCTATTGAGTAAAAAGCACAAACATTCTGGGTATAGCGGTGCTTATCAAGCTAGTCTTGCAGACCAGTACTAATTTGAAGTGTTTGATTTTGATGAATGCCTGTACACTTTGGGTTACTCAAAATGATTGTTCTATTTTGTCATAAAATGGCATTAGGAACATTCAATTTAATCAACTTCTGATTGTTTTGTGATAGCTGTCATATCATATCAGTGTACATTTATTTTTTTCAATTTGTCAAAATTGACAAGTATTCATCTATTCTAACATTCAAAATGGAAGAAAATAAGCAACATTTTCAACATATGCTTTATTTTAAGAAGAAAGAAATATGACTCAAATGCAAAAAAAAGATTTGTGCAGTTTATGGAGAAGGTGCTGTGAATGATCAAATGTATCTTTGCAAAGCTCCATACTGGAGATTTCTGGTGGAATATTGCTCCATAGTCAGGTAGATTCATAGCAACAAATCAGAACATTACTTTGGGACACAGCTGACACACTCAAAATATCCAAATCAAGCATTAAAAATCACTTGCACCAGCTTGGTTGTGTAAGTCACTTTAATGCGTGGTCCCATAAGTTGACCCTCCCCCAACTTCTAGACAGTATTCAATTATTCTGTTTTTGAAAAATTGTAACAATATGGCGAACTGGATGCAATAATATACGTATAGAATCTCTCAAGAGAATATGTATTCATCCTGAAATGAACTACAGTAGCCCAATCTCATGGTAAATTTTGTCCCTTAAAATTTGTTGACACATCAATAAGTTTGTAACCTAATGATGAAAAAGCATCTATTTTACATAATTAAAAAAAAACAAAAAACAGAATCCCCTTCCTTGTCAATGTGTTAAATTCAGGAGTGAATACTGATCACATAAATAGAACATCATATGTCAAAATTCAGCTGATAACTACAAGTTAGGATACGGATTTATTGATCTGTCCCAAAATATCGCACAGTCCAATTCAAGTATATGATTTCATTCATATCATAGTTTGTTTGTTCCTATCTTTCTCAAAGTACTAAAGATTTTCCACAAAAACAAATATAGCATATATCAATCAAATAACCAAAAAACTCAATATTTTTAGTGTAACAAGCTAGACATTTTGAAAATATCAAGTTAAGAACACTAGCCTTAAATATTTTTGCACACGCTCTCTCTCTCTATCTTTGAAATGCTGTGGTCTTCACATTGGTAAAGAACATAAAATTTATAGAGAGGAACATTTTAAATTTTTGAGCGTAATTGTTATCATCAAGTTGTAACTGCAATTTTTGGAGGGGATATCATACAAATAAGAGCTTTAGTTTTTTCACAAGTTCCATCAATATTTCAAGTATTTTAGTAAAAAAAATGAAAGTCTTTCTTGGTGAATTTTCACAAATTAGTTTGCTATTAAATATTTCAAATTAAACTTTCTTGAATGAGAAGATGGTACATTTACACAGTTGCTGATTAATTTCAACCATGTTCTTTATACTTGGAGCCTTTCTTACTTGATCTCTATCAGTGAAAAACCCAACTGGAGCATATTTCTGAGTGCAATTTACTTCTCAAACGTGAACAAAATGTTCACTTTTTTCAAATAATTGTGAAGGGCAATGAAAAGTGGATAATTTACAACTGCATTGAATACAAGAGATCATGGGACAAGCAAAATGAACAACCACTAACAGTACTGAATGCCAGTTTTCATCCAAAGAAGATGATGCTGGGTACAATAAATGGTCGAATTCGAAGGGAATCCCCAACTAAAAGCTCCTTTCAGAGAAGCAAACAACTGATTTGGACGATTATTACTTTCAATAAGACCAAATTGAAGGAGGAAATTGAAAAAAAGTGTCCAGAATTAGTAATGAGAAAGGGTGTAATATTCCATCAAGATAACGCTAAACTGTATGTTTCTTTGGTGACCAGGCAAAAATTGTTACAGCTCGGCTGGAAAGTTTTCACTCATCTGTGATATTCAGCAGATATTGCACTAACAGATTACCATTTATTCTGGTCTTTACAGAATTCTTTTAATAAAAAAATTTTGAATTTCCAGAAAAAATGAAAAAGACATGTAGAACAGATTTTTCTCTCAGAAAGATGATACATTCTAGGAGGATGGAATTATGAATTTTCCTAAAAGATAACAGGATAAAGAAACGCAATAGTAAATATGTATTCAATAAACTTAATGTGAAAAATTTTTGAAAATTCATTATTTGATAAACTGAACAAACCTCTTGACTGGCCCAGTATTTTCTACAAAAAAATTAAAAACTAAAAAGATATCAGAGAGACTGGTACATGTAGGAAAGAAAAAAAAAACACTCCTGCAATAGATACAGTGTGGTTTGAATAAGTCAAATCGTAAAGAATATCTTGCTAAGTATTACCTCGTCTGTTTCAGAACCAAATAACAGCAGATCAAAAGGGATTGCTGCGACAACATCAATCAGGAACCATCCTTTAAAATAATGTACAGCAATTTTTCCTGGGTGGCTGACCACTTCATCGTTCTTATTCACATATGTGGTACGGAAATTGATAAGAATGTCGATAATGAACATGACATCCACAATGAGGTCTATAATAGTAAGGGGATCTTGATAGCGGTGTTGCACACTTTGGGAGTCCTTTTTACGTTCTTCACTCAAAAGAAATGCAGCAACATATGGGGTAAAAATAGCTGTGTAGATAACAAGAAGTAAAATAATCCAATCCCAAACTGCTTTGAAAGGAGAGTAATGGAGAATGGTACATCGGTGTATACGGGATGATTGTAATTTATATTCAGGAAGGACATCAGCGCCAAGCGAAAGGACCTGTAAAAACAAAAATAAATGTGAATTTTCAGAAAACAATAATCATCATAAAAAGTAAATAAAGAAACAAAACAGATCTTAATAGCACATCTACTAGCAACTTTTGAATCAGCTATATACCAAAGATGAGATATCAATATGATAATGATAATAAAGAACAATTGAAAAGGTTATAACTCAAATGAAATTTATATTCTTCCCAAAATACAATACATACATATCTTTGTTGTTTTAGTACAGCTATCAGCAGACCAAAAAAAACAATGTCAGAGGGAGATACTAGGCACAATGCAAGGTAAACGAAGGAAATGAACTCCCTATCATACAAGCCTACGCTGTACTAAGCACTTTATGAATTATTAGTTCTCTGCAACAGGCATCACCATAACAAATTAGCTCTTTGAAAAATATCACATAAAATAGCATTATCTTTACTGGATACAATAGAATTGACATTTAATTAAATTGAAACTGGTTTACCGATTGTTAAACTATGCAATATGCCAGAGTTACCATATGTTGCAAAACAGATAAAAACATTACAATTAAATAAGCAGAAATTGTTTTATCACATACATTTGTCATTTCAAAAAAGCTTTAGTTGCAATATCATTACCAATTACTTTCTCTTATCATAGTAGATTGCATACTAAGATGAAATGTCTACTTCATAAATCATGGGATTTTACATTAACTAACTAAATAAGATCGTCTAGTGATTTTTGTTGGTATTCAAGCTACATGGTACCAAACTGGTCTTTAAGTGGCATGAAAGTTCAGATACTTATTTCTTGGTGACTTAAAGGACAAATGATTGAGCACCAATACTAACCTAAATATCCACTTTGGATTGAGTTGAAGAGTTACTTTTAATCTTCTTTCATCATGGAGCCAAGTCTTTTCACAGTGTGACAAAGCTTGCTTTACTTTTTTTAAAGTTTCAAGTTCTCAGTTAAACCCTATGTTTTCAAGAAACTAAAAAATACAGGGAATTGATCCTGAGAGAGGGCCCAATCAAAAATTTACAGCCAATTATTATAATGTTCTATATGCTAAATCTATTACCAAATTAGAGGAGACAATTTCATGAAACTTTATTGAAAATCTTCGCTTATGTTAGGTGGGTTTATTTCAAATCAAGCATTTTCAACACTGGAGTATTTTTGTTATTGTCTTTTAGATAATTTTTGATTTAGCACAGTGCATCTATTGTCATAATTTGAATTGGTGCCAAATGGTCATAAATTTCAGGATGATTTCAGGCATAAACACAGGGGAGTACACAGATAAAAAAAATCCAATTACAAATTACATTTGTGACGAAATCACATCTGTAAATATCAATTTGTAGAGTATTCAATACAAGTTCAGAAAAGTTAATCTAGACACATCCTAGATGATATAAGAATAAGCAGGAACTTGAGTTTGTCTGAAAGAGTCTAATTTTAAATTGTGGCTAAAAATATGGAAATCAAATATGAAGCAGGCACAATGAATAAAAATGTAAGACTGTCTGATTAGAAGAAAATAGAGAGACATTGGTAAAAAATAGATCAGATCTGCCGAATTATTCAATAAATTTGAATACATCTTCTTTGAGTGCAACTTATGCTTGCTACATTATCTCTAGATAAGAGGAATGACCTTCCATTTCATTTTATAAAGAGACCTGTTAAACAATCAAATGAGAATGAGGGATTGTTTCTAATATTTGAACTTGAGAAAGTATCAATCACTGAGACTAAAACTATCAATGAAAAATAATGGGTTTGAACCAGTTTATATATGTGATTTCCTTAGCACTAACTTAGATAAGTAAACCTTAAAAATACTATTCCCCTTTCCTCTTTTTTTTTTGGTTGGGTGATGATTACCTATACTGATTAGCCAGAGTATCATGACCATCTACCTTATAAGGTGTTTGCCCTCCATATGCCAACAAAACAGCTCTTACTCAATCAGACATGGATTCTAGAAGACCTCTAAAGGTTTCCTCTGAGATCTGGTGCCAGGACGTTAACAGCAGATCCTTCAACTGAAACAAATTACCCAGTGGTACTGCATAAGTGTTCAATGGGATTGAAATCTGGGGAGTTTGATGGCCAGAGAAACATAGTGAAGTCTTCTTTAGGTTCCTGAAACCATTCCCTTACAACTTGTGCAATATGGTAGGGCAAATTTTCCAATAGAAAGATGTCATTGTCATTGTAGAAGATTGTTGCCATGAAGGGGTGTACCTGGTCTTCAATAATATTGAGGTAGGAGGTATGAAGCAAAGCACCTTACACATGAATAATAGGACCCAGTGTTTCCCAGCAGAACATATCTCAAAATTTCACACAGCCTCCATTGGCTTGCTCTTTTCCCCAGTGTATCTTGGTACCATCACTTCCCCAGGGTAACAACCTACCTGGACACATTAGGAGAAAAAAGAAAGAATCATTAAACCAGGCAATTTTCTTTTATCGATACTATGTTCAGGTTTGATGTCTTGGGTGCCCATTAAAGATACTTTCGGTGATGGTTATAATAGGTACTCTGACTGGCCTGCAGCTATGCAGCCCTATATGCAAAAAGGTTGAACTCTGAGCTGTGACACATTCCTTCCTTCCTTCACCTCGATAGAACCTATCTGCAATTAGTGCCACAGTAGCTATTCTGTTGGCTCATACATGGTGATAAGGTTTCTATTCACTTCATATATTGATAAATCTTGGCTGTCCAATGCCTTGTTCGTGGTTGGTGATTGGTGATTCTTTCCTCCTCGGACGACTTCCAATAGGTATTCATCAAAACACAACTTGAACACACCATACACCATACCATTATGGAAATGCTCTGACCTAGTTTTCTGGCCATAACAATTTTGCTTTTATTAAAGTCATTCAAATCTTTCTTCTTGCCCATAAGTACTTGCGGCCAGCTTACCAGCTCAAATCACTGTTGCAAAGGAGTAGGTGTCATTCTTGCTACCTGATACTGGTTTTAATGTTTTGGCTCATCAGTGTATATATATATATATATATATATATATATATATATATATATATATATATATATATATATATATATATGTATATGTATATGTATATATATATATATATATATATATATATATATATGTATATATATATATATATATATATATATATATATATATATATATATATATATATATATATATATATATATATATATATATAATGCAGGTACGCAGAAATTTGAGGCAAAATGATAAAAGAAAAGATTTGAAAGAGCAAATATGAATGTCAACTCACCTCATCTACTCCACTTGTTCCATTTTTGACACCACGCCTGAATATCTAATTAAATAAATAGATGGAATTGAATTTAAGACATACTTTTTAAAAGATTATGAATTCTATCAGTGACTAAAATTTTAAATGATCAAGGAAACAAATCATATCATCAAATCAGAACACAATTGTTGAAATATTGAAATATTGAAAAACATAAATATTCTCTGTCAAAAACAATTGCTAAGTCATCAATGACAGCCAGGCTGAATTAAAGAACATCGCACAAATTACATTCTCAAAAACAACTCTGAAAATGCAAGTCTACTTCAACAAAAAGAGTAGTTTTATATCAACACTTATAAATCTATACTTAGTAATGAGACTAACACAAAAAATCTGAGGAAACTGCGAAAAGAAAATAGTTATTACAATTTTTTTTTACAATAGATACATCTAAAATACAGATAAGAGTAAACCCTAAGCTGTATCTATACATTTTGTGAACTGGCATCATAAATAGCTGGTGGTGGCACTTTTTTTTTTAGTTTCCTCTTTTTTTTATTAATATTTAATTTTCAGGTTCATTAAAATTTATCTGTTCTTTCTTGACACAAAAATAAACTTATCATAGACTGTGGACTTGAAGTTAAATCATTAATTACCATTTCTTTGTGTGGAGCTTCAAGATTATTTATGAGAGCGTTAAGAGGAAAGAATGGGTAGCAATAAGGTTAAGGATGTATAAAAGGTACTGTGAAAGGAAAGTAACAGTATGGTTACTGAAATTGGCAGTTGTCCTATCAATATAATTTTCTTTTAATCTTAGATCTAGCAGTCGTTAAAAGCTTTCAGTTATATCTAACTTCTATCCAAAGATTTCAGTGCATTGCAATCAAGACGTCTTCAATGTAACTAATCCAGATATTCAGAAGCTGGTTACTGATTTAGATCTTATTGCACTGTTATTTTTTTGGTAGCTTCTACAAACCATTATACTGATTAATATATCTTTATAGTAGTAGAAAGTCAACTGGGGGCAAACTTATGAAATTGTTACAACTGTGGTCTCCAAATATTTAAGAATCCCTACAGTAAACTAGTGCTTGACACTATATGATAAAAACAGGAGTAGCAGTACTGAAAATTCCTATACAAACATTTCCTTGGAGCACTTTGTAATTTTTTCAATTTCTTTTAACAGAAAAATTATGTTAATATCTTCAGCTTAATGTTGACAACAAGTAACTAGTGAAAATCATTTCAGTATAAGTAGTTGGTTGTCAATATGTAGCCCAGATTAAATATCTGTGGATACAAAATTTTTACCCCAAACTGATCATGTTAAACTAACGAATGAACATTCAAAGTGATTAATTGAAATAATTCTAATTGGTCTGAAGTTAATGCTAACATAAAGCAAAACAAATAAAACCATCAATGCTTGTAACTATCATATATTATGAAACTAACATGAAGTAAGATAATTTACCAGGCTCTCATAGGTGGTAACAATTCTTTCAAGTGGAGCATTTGAAAACTACCAGTTTGGTATTTACAACAACCCTTGGGATAAATGATAAATTTCAACAAGTCAATTCAATAAAACCAATATTTTAACATCGGTAACAGTGATTAGTGTAGAGTTTTTGAGACTTTTGGTGAGAAGGTCATTTCAAAAATGTATTGAAAATACAGTTTCTATACTTTTACTATACCCATAAAGTCATGACAAAAGTAGAGATATATAATAATGAATTCCCTTTTGGGAACATGCATTGCTTTATAAATCTTTCATATACCTACTTAAAACAGTTAATTCACCAAGGAATAATTTAGCACAAGCAGCTTAGACACATAACAGAAAATAGAGCAAAAGTTTTATAATGCCACAAATGATTATATAAATACCACCCAATTCTACAGATAAAGGAAAATGTCTATTTTCCCTTTAAAGAAATTTCATTGCTTTATGATAATATAAACTACAGATTCCAAGGCAGTAGTCTAATTTGCTCAAACACAAAATAACAATATTAGTTGTGGGCTCAACATGATTTCTCAGCTTAGAAAAAAAGTCGTACATAAATACCCTGGGCACAATACTGCAGTGTTTTACCTTTTGCTTGTTATTTACTTCAACAGGATCTCATGACCTTAGTTCAACATCTATGGTAAGTTACCTCCTCCAGTGAAATTGATTTTTATTCAAGCTTTTAAACTTGGTTAATTTTCATTTTGCATCACGATCAAATCTATGATTTATATAATCAGATAGTGTAATGGTTAGCACGTCTGCCTCACACACAGAAGGTCCCAAGTTCAATTCCTGGTATGAGCAAAGAGTGTGGAAAACTCTACTTAAGGACAAATTTCAAATTTCCCTACGTACTCAGCTGCTAATTGAGTTGTATGATTAGGACAGAGGCATCCTTTCAATGGACTTGCATCCTTCCATAGGGGCGTCATAAAATCTTGCAGGTATTAAGTCCTGGCCTGGACCAGACTTGAGACTTGCAAGGATCACTGAGCTGAGGCCTACAACAGAAACTAAAACTTCATATTTGCTGTTTATACTCTATTGGGAGTGTCTTTTAAGAGACAGATGCTTTACCTTCTTATATATAGATATATATATATGTATATAAAACTGTGGTAATAGTATAAAGTATACTCTGATGTATATATTCCAAGATTTCACTCTCCAGCCCTAATAAGGTAAAAGCAGAGAACAAATGTACTGACAAGGAAAAACTAAATTTCAATTCATTTTCAAAATCCTTTATGAATCCTCTCCTGTTCTAAAATCTGAATTAGAAATTTATAAAATCAAAATATTTTTCTTTCTACTTTTAATGCATTACGCTGAAACATTCCTATTACTGATTCTGAGATTACTCAAAATATAGTTATTTTGTAGAGAATTCATTTTCAACTCGAAATAAAAACAAAGTAAGACAAACTGAAGTCAAAATTAATTTTTCAGGGTGCATTCAGTGATCTAAAACAGAAATCTAACATTGGAAATTTTACTAGCATACATAATTATAAATGATTGGTCCATGAGCGCATATTTCTGAAAAGCTATTTTTCTGCTGCTCAGGGTCTAGAGAGCTAAAATATTAACTTTGCTTCAGTACCAAATAGTCACTATTAATCAATGATCAACATACAAATGAAAAGACAGTAAAGAAAAAAAACAATCCAGGAGGATCATGTAACATTTACAGAGGTATAAAATTAAAATATATAAACTTACGAGACCTAATTTTTCAGTAACATTTTGTCTCATATTCTGAACATTGGGCAAGAGCTTTGTTGTAGACAGCACACCATCTACATCTTTTTTACCATCAACTAAATTTCCAATGCTGTCTTCCTGTGCCTTAGCATTATGCTTTGCAAGCTCTGAATCACTTGATGCTTGACCAATAAAATTGGATTTCACGTGGTTCGCCAAAGCTGAAAAATTTTTTAAATCATATTAGTAAATATATGATAATATATGTAAACTCCAAGTGTTTCTATTCATCATGGCAAAAATGTGAAGAATGTGTACATATATTTCAAAAGTATTTTTATAAATTCATAAACAAAAATTAATCTGGAAACATTTACGTAGTTACATCAATAAGTCTGCTAGTGTAAGTTTGTTAGTAGTAAGTAAAATTATTTGTAGCAGTTTCAACTTCATTCAAGAAAAAAAGCATTCACTTTGCACAACAAAAGATTATTTTTCAACATAATCGCCGTTCTTGTCAATGCTCTTAATTCAGTGGTGAATATTAAAAACATAAAGTGAACATTTCAGATCAAATTTCAGCTCATGACAAGTCAAGCTGCAGACTTATTGATGCACCCTTGTAAATGAAAAATTATAGGAATGTCAAATGTTATGTTTATGTTGTAACAAAGCCATTATAATAAAACCTTTAACAGTGAAATAAGATGTAATTTGAAACTTTGAATGTAATTGCCAAGAATATTGAAGGATTTTCAATGCTTTAAATGGTTTTTCATTTAAAATTTCAGTTCTTCAAGAAATTTTACCCTGATCAAAAAAAAGAAAAAGATAATCAAGTTAAAACTAGGAATACAACTAGAACAAGCCTGGCTGCAGCAGAGTCAAAATCCACTCCAACTTCTATCCCGACTGAAGATGATTAGTGCAACTTTTATTTTATTTTTTTATTGAATACATGATGAATGAATTCATAGGTATATAAGACTTGTCAGTTTAGCTCAGGTGGTAAGAGAGCCACCTTCCAAACACATGGTTATGATTTCAAATCATGGTAGGAAAATAGAGCTTTGGTTTAACATGACATGATAGACAAATAGTTCACTTCCCTAAAATTGGTGAGGATTGTTCTTGTCATGGGAGAAAAACAAAGTCAACTCCAACTTGGACTGGAGTTGGACAATTATGAAAATAATGTTTGTTTGTAGTCCCAGTAAAACTATTTGCAGTTGTTTCAACTTCATTTATGATTGAAAAGAAACTGTTTTAATTCTGAGTATAGTTTATTCAATTATGAATAAAACCCACCATTGTAGTCAATAATTGAACAACCATAGAATCAAAATTTGAAGTCATATAAAAAAAATTCCATTGAAGAAAAAATACAGTCAGAATAATTTCTATTCATGACATCACCAGTGTTTTCCACATGGAAGGGGTGCAGTTGAGTACTGATGCCAATTTTCAAGTCTGTAGCCAGAACAGTATGGACAGGAGTACTGGGACGAACAAACATGCTCACACACCTACACATGAACACATGCATGTATAAAGAAAGGAGAGGAAAGAAGATTGATGACTACGGTTATTCAATACCTATAAGTACTAAATTCATTTCCTGGTATACATCTTACAATTATATCATGAATCAGGATAAAATTTTCTGCTGTAGTGGAGTGAAATTTTCTGAGAGCTCTGTACCAAGGCCAAGCTTGATAACTGACCGATTGTCAACTGATCACATCACATTAGAAAAAATGTGCTGGGATGCTGGTTTGTTTTCAGTATCTAAATTGTCAGAGGATTATCAATACGATACTGACCAGACAGAACAATATTCATCAAATGCCACTAAGAAAAAAGTTTACTTCATCATCAATTGCTTTCTCCGTCTGTGGCAGAATGTGCACAAACATGGGAGAGTCTTTTCAAGTGACATTGATCTTTCAAAGCTAAAGTTCAGAG
Organism: Thysanoteuthis rhombus; assembly: GCA_963457665.1. Lineage (NCBI taxonomy): Eukaryota > Metazoa > Mollusca > Cephalopoda > Oegopsida > Thysanoteuthidae > Thysanoteuthis > Thysanoteuthis major. Next base: position 33,296,090 of record OY735211.1, on the reverse strand, counting down.
ATGTTGTCCTGCTGGCGGCTTCTTGGTCTACCTCTTGATTAAACACTTTCAATCATTCCCACAAAACATGCTTTTGCAAGACCAATCTCATTGTGATGTGATTAAAGAGTTTGAGTACTCCAGACCTGATGGTTTGGGATATTGTTTAATGGTGTGTTGTAGCTCTTTTATCCCAATGTGATCTTGAAGATGGTTTCCTTTCAAAAATCTTAGAATGATATTTTGAGGAACTTCAATTTTTTCAAGAAGTGCTTTGATGTATATAGGATGACAGGTAATATGTAGATGTCATATAACTTGATTTTAACTGATATTGAGACGCATTTGGATTTCAAAAAGTGTTCATTTTTCACAAAAGCTTCCCAGCCGAGAGCAATACAGTGTTTAAGAGTTACAAATTTGTTATTGGCTGATGATAGTTTGTGTCCGAGATTCATTAATTCTTGAAATTGCTCCATCATGAATAGTTATGCTGAATTTTGGTTGCTTTTTGTTGGTTGACTTGAAATTTGTTTTTCCAACGTTGATATGATGGCCTACTTAAAGAGCATTATGGACTATGAAGTCCAAGTTTGTAGTTAGTCATGGTTTGAGTGTGTTAGGGCAATGTTGTCAGAATAGCCCAGGTTTGAGATTAGGAGACCTCTGATGGAATATCCTGGGTTTTGAAGATGATTGCTGAGATGACTATAACAAAGAGGAGATGTGCAAGAATATCTCTCTCACACCTTTCCAAATATCCATGAATTTTGTGCTATTGATATCAGTTTTGATGGCTGACTTTGAGCCATTGAGCCATAGATGTTGCAGATTAGAATTATGTAAGCTTTGTCTATTGATATTTTTTCCAGCTCTTTCCAAAGGTGAGATAATTTGATGCTATTGAAAGCATTGGTGAAGTCAACGAGTTCAAGATGTACAAGGTTATCGAATTCAATTGATTTTTCCAATCAGTTGCTGCAGTGCAAAGATTTACTCTATAGTGCCGTTCAAGACTCTGGGAAGAAGGAGTATAAGTCATTCTTCAGTCTTGTTTTGATTATGCAGATAGAGAGTTAATAAATATGTCTGAGAGTTCTTGCATTCTGACGGATCCCCCTTTTTGAAGATTATGACAATGAGTGCTTTCTTGTAAATTTCTGCAATTTCTAACTATGACGTTGAATAGCCGTTGTAATATTGAGACTATGCTTACACCTCCGCTTGTAGAAACTTTTCCTTTTTCGATTGATGTTGAGTATAATTTCATCTGCGGTAATTGGTGGGAGATTATCAGTAGTTGGGCCATAGTCAGTTTAGTCATTATCATTGTATAAGTTGCTCATAGTATTTTGTTCATCATGCCAATGTTTCAGATTTATTTGTGAACATCTTGCCATCATCATTTTTATTCCCCAGCTAATGAGTTTTGGTTAAGCTTTTATTTTTTTCACAGCATGATATAACTGTTTATGGGGTGGGAAAGTGCACAATAATTCATGTTCTTTCTCGATATGCTAGAGTTTATTCTTTTTGACAATTTTCTTTATTTCTGCTTTTGCAATTTTACATTGGTGTGAGTCACTTCCAGAACTTGGTGTTTATTTGTGATTGCGAATATTAATTCATCAAGGTCAAATTTTTGAATTGATTTGTTTTTTCACCAGGAGAATTTCAGATGTAATGACAGTCATAGCATCCAATGGCCTGAGAACAAAGAGCAGTGCAGTCTTTGATGGTTTGCTGCTGAGAATTCCTAGACAGAATGAAGTCAATTGGACTTTTAGTTTTTCCATATGAAAAACGGCATTTCTGGATATTGCTATCGTGGACTGTAAGGTTATTCTGTGCGTTAAAGCTGGCCAAGCGTTCACCATCATCATTTGCAGTTCTTATTGTAAGCTTGCCAATCACAGAGGGGTGAGAGGTATGAAGGCCTCCTCATTTGCTGTTGAAATCCCTCATTATGATGAGGTGGTCTCGATTGGAAGTTGATTAGCTTTGGATGTTGTCATGCAGTGATTTGACGTTATCATTAGAATGGTCAGGGGTATAGTAGTAGCATTGTATTAGTATAATTTTTGAGAACCTGCTTTCAAGGGTTAGTGTAGCTAAGCGATCTGATATGGAGGTATAATCTTCTACTGAGTTGGCAAGTGATCTATTGAAAAGGAAGCATGCGCCATTTGATTTGCTATTTCATTTCCTGATAGGAAGAGTCGATACCCATTGGGCAGGTCTTCAATTTCAGTGTTTTTGCATTTTGCCTCTCAAAGACCTATAACATCCCACTTAATTGTTTTCAGTTCCTGAATCATAACGTCTAATGCTTCATCATTTATTGTGTGTGCATTGTATATACTGTTGCATAAAGTGAATTTAGATCGTAATGAATAGTAATGATATCAATTAAAAAAAATGAAAAACTTTATGAAAAAAATATCATTTATGATATTTCAAAAGAATATGATATAATTATGGTTGAATGATCAGCCTGATGTCTTATGTGAACCAATCTCATTTAACACTGTGCTAGTTCTAGATTAGCAAGATGCTTAATAAATATAAAGACTTATTCTATCTATTAACAAAACACAATAGAAACAATTATTTTATTATAACTTGCTCATTTCAATGCACCTATTTACAAATATTATTAAATATGCTTACAGTTACCTGAAAAAATCTAATAGGAGATAGTTTTGTGAACATCACTCAATGAAAAATCATAACAAAAATGATTTTATAAGTGTATTTTTCGTAAGTTTTTGTATATTTTCCAGAATCAATCACTGTCATATACATGCTTATGCTAATAGTATAGGTTTATGATATAACCTCTATTTAAAACCATATGAGATTTTAAAATTCATACCTCACCCGTTGAATTAGTAACACTTCACAGACCAGTATCTTTTAACTATACTCAAGTAAGAGTTATTAGACCCAGTCAAAGAGCATTACATTTATTTGGAGCCAGTTTTATAGCGGAATTTAAAACAAATGATATAGAAGTTCAAAAGGATCCATATTGTTTCAGATAATGAAGAGAAATCTAAATCTACACAGTAGACATTGTGATTATCATATTATTCATTATAATTGGTTCACTATACTTTGTATAAAACTTTTTAAAACTGAATAAATCAAATAGCTATGGGTAGATTGCTATTATATTGAGGCAACATATATTGAAATGAATTATTTTTAAAAGATTGAAAACATGTCAAATCACTTACGTGGTTCACTATTTGTCCGAGCTTTACCATCCTGATCTAGATGACGATTCTGATTTAATCCTTCTAATGATGAAGCTCTTCTGAGGTCAGCATTATCTCCTAAATGAGCTTTAGGTTCAAGTAAACTGCTAGAATCTGAGGGTAGACTGTCAGCTTTCCTCCTGCTAGGAGAGGTATTAAGAGGAAAGCTTGAATCTGGAGTAGAAATCTGGTTGAGAGGAACAGATTCTTCTGGAATTGGTGGATTTTCAGGATCTTGAAGGCCATTGATACTTTTTGGAGATCGAAAATCCTTTCGAATAGATGGTAGTCGTAATTTGAAACTTTTGTGTCGACCTTTCAATGAAATAGACAATAGTATTATTGCTGAGAGCCTTTTGGTACAAACATGAAAAGTCAATGGTAAAGAGAATGATCAATACAATTTTTTCATTATCCATTAATTATATTTAGAAATTTGTATCAACTGTAATAGTTGAATTCAGTTACTAGTTAAATGTTTACTCATAGCTGAATCACCCAAGCAAACAAATGTTCTTGGGTTCGTCATTTGTGATGTTTCAGCAAATAGATCAAATGCTTCATGAATACTGAAAAAAAAAATTAACATGGTGTCTTGGACAACATTCGTGGTTGTTTCTATATGGATGAGAAAAAAAATTCTAATTTACATGCAAAAAACTTTCCAAGGTTCATTTAGTATCAAACACTGAACGGAACAAGTTTCTACAATATCTGATTTAATCTGCAATAAATACAAATAAGAAAAAATTTCTAATTTACATGCAAAAAAAAACATTCCAAAGTTTATACAGTATCAAACACCGAATGGAACAAGTTTCTTCAATATTAGATCTAATGGAGGGTTGAAGAAATATTTAAATCTAAAATTGAAGCAATTATTTCAATATTTTATCATTTACAACAAAGTTGAAAATCATATAAATACTGCCAATGTTTTTTTGAAAAGAATATAGAGAACATGAGGATAACATTATTGATATTTATCATTACAGTAAAAATCAACCGTCTTTAACTTTTTAGCAACATATTTTGTTACTCTTACAGTTAATTCAATGAAAAATACCAAACATTTTTCAACTGCTAATATAGATCATTGTGGCTATAAAGAAATAGATATTGATAAAAAGTAAACACTAGAAAAGTATACATGATCTTTTTTTTTTATTATTGGTATAATTCATTTAAACATTTGTTATTTTTTGGTTGTAAGGTTAAAAACTTCAGTTGGCTATGATTGAATATAGGCTGGAGGAGGAACAAACCTTCTTTGTCAAAAGATTATTTTTGAGAGTCATTTATCATTTTTGCTAATGCAAGAATAACTGGTCCTTTGTGTGTTTTAATGCCAGAGTAAGCTGAAATTTTTATACTTGGAATGGTATTCTCAGAAAGGATGGAATAGAAGTCTGTAACAACAATGGATATCTGACAGCTTTGCACAGAAAGGAACTCTCCATCAGCATCACCTAATCCCAACAGAATGAAAAAAGCCAAAAACACACCAACTCAAAACACTAGCCCCTAACAGACTATATTCTCATGTAACAGTGACATGATTGATGACTAACATAATGAAGAAGCATGGAATCAAAACTGGAGGAATTTGGTTCTCCTCAAAATCCTTCTCCAGAAGTCCTCTGGGGACAAATGAAGTCTACCATCCTAGAAGTCTCCCCAAAAGCCCTTTAGTACTCTAGGAGCCATACACACACGTACACACAAATATATACAAATCCACAGACATATTTTTTGATACACGTATATATATATATATATCAGATATGCTTTTTTCAATCCAAAGCACTTATGGAATAAAACCAAATTTGTGACGCTTCACTCACTCTTATTTCTTATAGCCATGAAGAATATGAAAGAAACACTTATGCGTAAATAGGAAGATAGAACCGGGCTGGATCCAAGATTGAAAGTTATTGTCGGCCAGTCAGAGAACTAAAATTCATGATAAGATTTGAAGTATATCACCAAGGGAGTGAGGGTATCAAGTATATCCACAATCACTCATGCATACATGCACATACGAACAAAATTCTGAAATACATATACACAAACGAGGTAAGCCCAACTATGAATGGCCTTCAACAGATACCTTCACTCATTCTCTCCAATATGGATCAAATGTTTCTATCTGAAAGTTGAAGAGGTGGAAAGGTGAAGGAAAGATTATCATTGAAGATGATCACCAATATGAGGCAAGGTGTAGACCATATGAGAATCAGTGGTCAACCACAATTGTCATAGAGCAAACTCTGAACCCCAATTTCCTATGCAATGTACAGCCAGCTACCCACACAAGACTGGTTGAAAATTATGTGAGGGAACAAGGATCCTGGAAGTATATTCTTACAGAATGCTGGGTAGCATTCTACAAGTATACACAGAGACGCAATCAGATACCTTGAAAGAGAGACATATTGCAATAAAAAAAAATGAGGGAAATATTGTATAATTCGTATTTGGATGACTGGAAGGGAACAGAGAAATAAAGAAATTCCACCATTTATCTGACTCACATGAAATGACACCTGTATACAAAAGCATATACATGCAAATGTGGGCAGTTACCTGCTACCATTCAACACATTGTAAAGGTATCAGATTGTTCAGTGAATAAATAACAGACCATAACATAAAATACCATTGCCCAATGCTAGATGTTGCCCAGATTATATTAAAAGACATTAACTATCAAGAACACTGAACACTGCAAAGGAATTTCTAACACAAGGCACTTCCTGACAAGCCATCTGGTATGATTTATACTAACTTGTATACTAGTAACCAAATACCTTCAAAGCTTGAGAATTTACATGAGGATTTACCTTGAACTGACCCAGTGATACTGACAGATCAGTTATCAAACTATCATATAGTCTCCATGACTTCATCAACATTGACAATGAACAATGTGCCATCTCCAGACTGGATTCTATGTATACACACAAACATACATATGAATGTATATACACTCACATATGCATTAATACATGCATACATATCTATAAATATATCCTGACCCTGTTTTCAGTGTCTTCACACCTTTAACAGTGAGCAGCTGACTACCCCACTCCCTCAGATAGAATATTTTTGTGAATCAATATTAAGACCACTTTTCTGCTACACTTACAATATAACTACGTTTCCACTACAGGAACAAATGTTTTGAAACTGTTCTCAGGCAAGGACAAAGCATCAGTGACTTAGTAACAGGAGAAAACCTCTTACTAATCAGTCAAGCCTCTTGGAAAGAATTGTTTTAAAGAGATTATGTGAGACATTTGATTGTTCAAAGTGGTTCTGTGACATGACTTATCACATTTGTTTGGTGAAGTTTAGAGGCTAAGGTGGCTACAAGGTGAAGCAGTATCTATAGCAAAAGGAGAATGATAGGTTTATGTGTAAACAGCCGAAGATTAAGGGTAGATATCAGAATAATTCTGTTAGTGTGATGCAAAATTTTCCAGCTTTAAGAAAAAAAGATTTGTCAGAAGAGTCATAACATCACCAGAACAGGTTTTTAAAGGAGCAGGCATACTGAAAGACACACGCTTATTTCTTCCAAGATCTGCAGAAAATCTGCAAGGGAATTCTAGAGAGGAACAGGTTTGTACTTTCTCTGAATGAGATGGAGCCGTTCTTAACGTGCATGTACTCAGATCCCAACAGAGTAGCTCCATCAATGGAGATCAATGTTTTGGTCTACCTTACAGATCAAACACTCAGCTCAAAATGTCCAAGATATGGCAAAGTGAGGCTAAAGTCATGACTCACAAGCCATAGGCTATGAGTGCTTCTGTTAGGTGTTATATAACAGATTTCAAGAGTGACAGAGCATGCAAGGAGCAGTAATGATAAAGGGCATCTTCATTCTAAAAAACACCATCATGAGGTTGCTAAATCAGTTAAAGACAATATGTCCTATTACGTATTCTTGTGCATCAGGTTGATTAAGTTTATATTTTCAAATATGTATATAAATTGTTCAGTTCAGAAGATGAGCCCTTGTAGTTCTCCTTGAGAATATGTGTAATTTGGATAACAATTATGAAATCCAGGAGGGAAAGAAAGGCCATCTAGACTCTCTCGCTTGACTGAATTAATGCACATGATTTTTACCCCAAAGTGTCATAAAAAAAGAGCCCTCCTGTTCATTACCCCATGAGTAGACAGGGTTCATAATAAGTTACCTTAGCTTAATCAGTAATTAACTACTGTGAAGTTTTTAACCTTGTGGTAGTTCCTTCGGATTAGCCTACTGACTGAATGTACCTTGTCAGGGATGGCTAGAGGCAAATACAAATAACCCCCAAACTTACGATTGGGTTAAGGATAGAAAAAAATCAGATCATGAATTGAAAAAAATCATAACTCGAACAGACGAAAGTGTATTCCATACAAATGGGACCAAAGTCCCCATTCTTAAATGTTTTCATTTTGAAAATAGAGTTAAAATAAATAAGCTAAATTACCATTATTAATTGAAAGGAAAACATAATTCACAGTATGTAATTAAATGAAATTAGTCAATTACCATTCATATAATGAATAAACAAATCACTAATTGCTGTTAGATGAAGCATACATTTCCACAGAGTCATCATCTCCTTCATATATACTAAAAGGTTGGATGTCACTTGTTTGAGAAGCAGATGTTCTTTTTTTTCATTGGAGATTCCCTTGAAGCATGAAATGGACTCATTTACCATTCTCGCAACTTTTGCAAATCTTTCTACAGTGGGTCAGTTGCAATGAACAGTTGAACTGCTTTGATAAGCATAGAAAATGCAAGTGCTGATCTGTCCTTGGTAAATTTTGTTTTTTCTTCATCTTTTTCTTCATTTTCTTCTTTTACTTTTGCAATTCATCATTTAAGAGTTCCTAAGCCTCAATATACAAATCTGCAACATCATCATTGTTGACTTCTAGCACGAGTTTACTTCCAAGCACCACAATATTTTTGTTATTTCATTAACACTGCCATCTATGACAAAGCCTACAAAAGATGCTCAAGTAATAAGTTCTTCCAAATTCCATTCATACATTTTTCTGTAATTTTGTTCATGCAGTTCCAATGTTTCTTATTGCCAACAAGATATTGAAATCTTTCCAAACTTTGTGAATGACATTCTTTGTTCAACAGCTTTGATAGCTTGGGCAATGCAAAAGTTCTGCATAAATAGTATACTTTGAAGGTGGCCACTGTAACTTGATCCATTGGTTGGGTTATAGTAGTTGTGGTTAGTGGCGAAGAAGCTATTTTGTAATAAGGATGTTGATCATTGAGATGTTTGGGGTGCCCTGTGGCATCATCCAAAAGAATCCTGAATAGCATCTTTGCTATATTCTCTCACCTCAGGAATGAAAAAGTTGAAAACATTCTTCAAGTAATGCATCAGTCATCCATACTTTTTTTTTATTAAGTCCTTAAATCACAGGGAATGTCTACTTACTAACTCCTTTTTCCTTATCTTCTCAAAATGGTACATAAAGAAAGTTTTCAGTTTGAAGTGAACAACATTCCCAATGAGAAGAAAAGTGACATGCTCTCTGAACACTTTGAAACATAGCATTGCTTTTGCCTCCTAAAGAATATTAGTTTATTCCAGCATTCTTTTCAAGCTCAAGCTGGTTTCATCAGCCCCAAATATTTTTCAGGCAAGAAATTTTGTTTATCCATAGTTTCAGTAAGTTTCTTCTTGAACTCTTCAGCGTCTTCATAATTTGCACTAGCTGCCTCACCACTAATCTTAACATTATGGAAATGATGTTTCCTTAACTGTTGAAACCATCCATGGTTAGCAACAAATGTTTTTGCAACTGATGAATCATCAGTACATTCCTTCAAAGTCTCAAAAAGGCCCTCAGCCTAAGATTGAATTATCATTAAGTGAAACCCATTTTTTGAATTTGATTCCTCCATCAAAACTTCTCCATTTCTCCAGTCAGGCCTGTTCTCTTTTTCTGATATTATTGTTGATTTTAGCGAAGCAGATGATTTTACTGCATCGATTATTCACTTTGGATCTTTCAGAATAGTAGATACTGCGGACTGTGAAAGCTGAAAATCTTCCTCAATTGATACAACTGATATACGAGCTTTATGCAAGATAATTATTTTCATTTTTGTTTCTAAATGAATTGTTTCCTTCATCTTCTTTCTCTCTTCCTCTTAACAACATTTCCCAGACATGATAAAAGGGTAACCAAAAATAATTAAAAAATTAAAATAATTTGAATAACGAGAGAGGCATGCACCTGTGATAACAACTGACAACATTCTGTTTCCTTTGTGCACTGGCCATCCAGCGTACTGCCATCTTGTTTTTCAAGTTGTCATAGAGCAGTGGAGAGCTATTTAGTTATGCTGTTTATTTAGTATAATTTCCAATTTTAATGAAAAAAATACAATTGTAATTTTGAAATAGTAAGTCAAGCAATAGTTAGTCAAGCAATTGTTAGTCAGGAACTATCTGTATATCAAAAGATATATCAATTTATTGAAAGTACATAGATCTCAATCCAGAAGGCAAGCTATTCTTTTTGTCATCACCCAAAATGACATTCTTGATGTAATGATTAAAAAACAAAAAGAATGTTACTCACTAATTTTAAAGTTCTTAAATTCTGTTTTTGACGGAGCATCAGTAATATCTTCAAAATTGATGATGAACATAATAATATCACCATGTTCATTTTTAACTGGTGCCACAAGTATACTAGCCAAGAATTTGCTACCTGCAAAGAGAAAAAAAAGGAAATATGTTAAAAATAGAGGATAAGAAAAAAATATAAAGCAGTAAAAATCATTTTTTAAAAGATTTCAACAGTTCATTATCATAGATATTTTTCCTTAATTGGCATTCTAGAACAAGGAAACAAATTCATTGTGTGTATGATAGAAAAAAAGATAGAGCTACTAGTAAAATCCAGCCAAGCTTTCATGCATTTTTACCTATATGTGAGTTTTACCATAACATCCCTTAACATGATCAATGCCCATGTATTTTTCTGTTTTAATTCCATCAAGTCTTAACCTTAAGCCCACATTTGTGTATTTAATATCTAAAACAGTCAATATAGAAAGCTAACATAAAAGCTGGTTCACACCTTTAGCTGAATAGTCAGCTGAATCTAGGCTTGTTGCAAAAGTCTCAGACGATGATAAGGATTCAAGAAAGAAGGCAATAGACAGTCAGAGGAAGATTAGGACAATAAATTCTTTCCAGCATAATGATCAGTAGACAGATGTAAATCTCATTTATCACAGAAGGCGATTACACAGACCTCAGTTTTCTGTCAGTTCACTAAAATCTAAACAGCACGCATTCACACTTCAATGAAAGATTCTTTTCGACACATATTGCGATGGAAACAATAAATATTTCTATCATTCCCTTTCATGATAGATATTTTTTCATTTTGGAAAAGATTTCCCAGTTTTCATTCTCATACTTTTTCTCTTCTTTTCAGGAACTTGAAGCAGAAATTCTGCATTTTCTACTTTTATCAAATTCTTCTCCTACCTCTCTAAAATAAATCTGGAAGTATTTCCTGTCTTTAAATAATCAAATTATAATCAAATACTTCCTATAAGCTAAATTCTTAAATTTCCTAAATTCTGATACTTTCTGCTATTCTGAATACATCTCTTCTTTAAAATGTTTTTTTTTACAGACAACTCTACAACAGCACAACTATTTCTACTTTCATGAGTGTGCATTTATTTCTATTTACATCAAGTGCACAGTAAATGCGTATTTTTGTATTTTATTCCTAATCTCAACTTCTGACAAAAAAAAATTATCTTACTTTTCTAGGGTGGGATACTTTTCAGTAATGTAATCAATTTTTTTCTAAAATTTTGTTCTAAATTTTTTTTCTTATTTTTTCTAGAAAGAAAATGTCCAATTATTTTTCTAAAAAAAGAAAAACAAATTTCAATTTACAATGAACCTAGATTTGGACTGGTTAATTCAGTGTTGAAAAAAAAAGTGTTTGCAAAATATCAATAATGGGTGTGAACACATTATTGACAAGGGGGACATCAAAGCTTTTCCTCACCTATTCAAAAAATGGCAGTCAAAAGCATAATTAAACTGGAACTAAAAATCAAATTTAAACTTCAATTGAAGGATGAAAAACTTGAAATATAAGGGATACATCCAAATCATGTCATAATGCTTTCAATTGGTGTAAAAAGCAAAAACAGTGGAGTCTTCAAGTTGACTTCTGGCCTTCCAATACTTACAAAAAAGCTTTTAATGGAACATTTCAATTATTATCTTTGATTAAACATATTGTAACATAATGATTAACAGAATCTTACAGTTGGGCAAACATTGAAAGGATAAAACAAGAATTTCAAAAAATTAAGGGAATCAAAAACTCACTAAAAAAAAGAGATTTTAAGATTTTTCCTACTTACCAAAAATAGCCCAAACATATAAGTTAGCAAATAAAAAAAAGTTGCCAAGAAGAGAAATATTTACTTTATTTTTCACTGATTTTTTCACTTCTCAAGTGACAAGTTTTTAGAGAGGCCTGGCCACTTGTCAATCAAAAAATAAACAGAATTTCTAATTCATATGAGTGGAAATCATGATTGGGAAAAAATCATAAGTAAAATAAATCATCAAATAAATTGAGTGCGAGTGGAGGTGGGGGATAATTATAATCACAAGGAAAAATGATTTTCTAAAAGTTTGGAACGGAAGCTAATTTTCAAAAAATTTGTCCTTTATTAGATGAGTATTGAAAATTTTTAGAAAAATCCAATGAGTAGTTGATTTTTTGTAATTTTCCAAAATCTGTGTGTTTTTGCACGTAAGAATTTTGGATATTTCTCTTATGTAAATTTTTACAGCAAATATTTTCTTTAGATGGTCACAACTTTTACACCATTTATTTAGAAAAAATATCTCCAGTTCTATGAGGAGTATATAAATAATTCTTATCACAGTATGGTTGTAACAAAACAATTTTCTTTCCTAAAAAGTGCAGCTTACAAGATGAAATCGTTTTTTGAATCCACCTATGTTTGCTTTGCAAATCACTGTTTTTGAGTATGAATATAATAAAATCAGAATACGGATCTTGTCTTACCTATGAACATCTTGATGATTGTTTATGAACAGCAATATCATCCTACTCTCCTAACTATAAGGCATTGATCGATGAAATTCTGTGCCAAAAATAATATTGACTGTATTATCTGTACAGTATTTTTTTCCATTTGATGTTCAGTATCAAAGACATGTGCATAAGAATAAAAAAAAGATATAATTATTTAGATTTGTTAGGCATTACATTGTTATCAGGGCCATAACAATTGTGGGGCAACCCCTTTCAAACTTTTTGCCAAAAAATATATTTCATAATCTCAGACTGCCACAATGCATGGAATTTTGGTCCTGGGATGCAAGAAAATTCAAAATTTTTCTGGAGCTTTACCCCAGGACCCCATGGGCAAGCTTACAGCTCCCCAACCCCCCAGCTGTATTTGGTTTGGTTACCTTTCCTACCCCCCAACAAACATTTTTCCCTTATTACAGCCGTGTTTATGCATTATTTCACATAGGATTTGGTTTAGGGTGTAATAGATTTGTTTTTAGTTTATTCGAAATGGTTTGTTTTGTGTATCATGCTCACAATCTAACAAGGAGGCTGCATGGTATATCGCATATCATTGAATCTTGCCTTGATTGTTTTCCATAACAATAAAAGAAAATTATGAAAACCTGCTCTTTCACAGTAATTTATTTTGTGCATCATCTTGAATAGATATTAAACATCATTACGTATGTTTTTATTATTAAATCTGAATATGAATTTGATTAGAAAAATATAAGGTGCCTGCTGCACTATAGGTAGTTGTGAATGAGCTTTTAGATACAAAATGGTTGAGGACCTATGGTTCGTAGTTACTTATTACCACTGCCAACAAAGTTGCAGATGTATATGTATTTGGTTGTGTCAGTTTTTCCATCTGCCAGTTCACATTATATCTCCAACAGTACTCAATGAATTTCAATTAAATTTTGTGGACAGGTGGTAAGGAAGAGTGGATAGAAATTGGGGGTGGATCCATGCTCAATTACCCTGCCTTACGTCATAGCTATATGTCTTCTCCATATAATGTTGCCAATAGTTTAGGTCTGTCTATACAATATCTGAATGAATTTCAATGAAAGTTTGTGGAAGGGTGAATAATAGTCAACGGAAGAAGTTATTGAATTTTAGTGTTGATACATGCAAAATTACTTCCTCAGACAACGGTATTGGCAGAGGTATGTGCTCTCCAAGTGCTTTCTAGTTAATTTAGTATAACAATTTCTCTGAGTGGATATCAGTAATTTCTTTTCAGCAAAATAAACAGCTCTTTGATACTTAGAGGGAGAGATATGCAGTTGCCTAGTAGGCAGAAAAATGATGCTAGGGCTCAAGTCATTACTGATGCCAAGATAAGTATGTCATACGGCTGAGTGATGGACAGAATCTTTCAGATCAAGAAAATTAAAAGATAAAAACAGGACATTAAAAGTTAAGCTCTTGTCTGTGTTAACAGCAGTGACTTCAAAAAATGTTTGATAGGAATGAATTATAGGTAAGGTAAGTGTACTGTTACTTGAGAAACAACTTCCAATGGAGTATAGAGGCCTCTAAATAAGACCCGGTTTCTGTTGCATGTGTCAGCTGCGTGATCCTGGGACTTTACTCCTACAAGTTTTTATGACCGCCCCTTGTTAAGTTCAGTGAAGGGATACCTCAATCCTAATCACACAGCTCAGAGGGTACAGGGAAATTTGTCCGAATGAAGAGTTTTCCACACCCTTCGCTCATACCAGGAATTGAACCCATGAGTGTCCGTGTGTGAGGTAGATGTGCTAACCATTACACTATCAGAGTGGATGAATGAATCATAATCAATCCCAATATAACTAGTGGCGGTGGTGATATAAGAAAGAGGGAGAGAGGCTGCTAGCAGTTCTTATCACAGCCACTATGACACATAGCAGCCCTAACACTATCTTCATGTCTTAATTCATTACTAATCAACCAGCCATAATACTAGCTTTTAAAATCCCTTATCTCTATATATGTCTACAGTGAACAAAAAAAAAGATAAATTGTAAATGTATGTTAAAATAAGAACTTTGAAACTTTCAATGTTTTGTTTGCTTCATACAGGAATTACAGATTCATGACACACAAGAATACATAGACTAAGCATCATATCCTGGGAAATTGAGCTCTTTTGGCCACAGCATGAAGTCAACATCTATCTCTATTATCATCATCACATCTTGAAATTGGCTGTAATGCATAATCACCAAGTGATATAGTAACTGATGTCACTAACCTGGTACCAGAGATATGATATCAGAACTTATGATCAACACAATATTTTACCATTTCATTTGATGATCATGATCATCATCATCTGTCTTTTAATGTTCCTCAGGATTTGCTTCACTTCTTTAGTGTGAGCATTACGGAGCCAAAACTTTCTCACTCTATCTAGTTTGTCTCTCCATCTAGAATTCTGCCTCGGTTGTGCATGTGATCTCTGAGGATCCATGTTGTGAGTTGTGATGTCTATTGGTTGTTTGCCATTCTATTGGTTGTCCGCCATTCTTACAACATGACCAGCCCATTGCCATTTGAGTTTTTTAATGGATTCTATAATGTCTCGGACTCCTGTTTTCTCCCTGATATATTGTGCTGTCTTGTAATCTCACAATGTAAGGTTGAGCAGGATTCTTTCAAGTGCACGTTGCATGGTTCTCAGTTTGTGGGTCAGTCTCTTGGTTAGGTTCCATGTTTTAGCTCCATAAGTGACTATCAGGAGGATGCATTGGTTGTATACTCTTCTTTTCAGGATTAATTGGATCTTCTTGTTCTTGAAGGATTAGCTTGCTCTGCCAAAGGCTTGCCATCCCAGACTGATTCTTTGCTTGATTTCATCTTCTTTTGAGGATTTCATGGAAACACATTGTCCTAGGTAGATGTAGTGGTCTATTTTTTCCAGTCCTGCATCTTCAATTTTGATCACTCGCTTGATCACAATTAATCAAACAAATTGACTTTCAAACTGAAAACCATGCAATGCACACGAGAGAATCATGCTCAATATAACATGGAGAGAACGTGAGACGGCACAATATAATTAGATGAAAAACAGGAGATATGGAAATACATTAGAAAACTCAAATGGCAATGGGCAGGCCATGTCGCTAGGATAACATACAAGTGATATACTAGACAAGTTAAAAAGTATTGGCTCTACAACGCCCATGATAGAGAGATCTGGCAAATCTTAGGAAAGGTCTATGTCCAACGATGGAAACTAAAAGGCTCATGATGATGATGAATAAAATAGATATTTATCCAAGTAAATAACATATAAAGTGTATGAGTAGTACTAGTGAATATAAACACTGTTTTTTCTATAAGGCAATGCAAATTACTACGTAGGAATCATAAATCGTAAAAGCAGTCTTTTATGAAGAAGAACCTTGTGCATCACAGATTTTACAATTACATAAACAAACTGATAGTGACCAAGAAATGATGCCAACATTCTCTCTATAGGCTTAAATTGAATCCACCATGAATATTCAAGAGCCATTACTTCTAATAAATGCTTTGTAACATCAACTTTAATAGAGTATAGGATATACATGAGCATAATTATTTATTACCCAATCACTTTTATGATTTCAGTGAATTTACAGGTATAAGAGATATTCAGTTTGGAAGGTCAATAGTTAGTAGAAATCATGGTTCTAGAGACTTCTAGTAGTTCTTGTCAAAGAATGGGCACATGCTGGAATTGTGGGCCCTCATGGACGTCAGCAGAAAAGTTGATGAAGGAAAGGAGATGTATAAACAACATGTGCACCAAATACAAATGTGGATGCAGATATTAAACAGTGTAAAAAAGACACATACAAGTATTTAAATGTGAAAAATGAGAGATAAATTTAATGCACAGATGAAGAATGTAAATGAAATACATGGAATGGAAACATGAATACATTCGATCATGTAAAGAAGAGTAGAAAAGAGACCTGTTAGGTTTAGGTTATTCCTATGTCTAAAAATGAAGTATAGGATTGAATAAAAATGGGACACATGGTATATGTCAGATTTAATGTCGTTTCATCTATCTATCAAATGGAGCCTGATGAGTCTTGCCTGTTATAATGAGTGGTATGGTTGACCAAGCTAGATTGTAGAGAGGCGGTTAGTCAGGATAGTTGCAAAGAGGAGCTATAGCCGATCCAACACCATCATCAGATCAAAGAAACTGATTCAAATCATTCAATACAAAAGGCAACAAATGAACTATGAAAACAATGGCAGTGAAATAAGTAAAGAAACAGATTTTAGAAAAGTTCATTCTTTTCTTATCTCTAATGAGCCAACTGAAAAAGACAGTGGACTATATTATCTCAACAAAGCAAAACCGATAATGGATACAAAATATATTGTAGTTGTAGTGCTGTATTCCAAGTATTAAGGAAGTCTACCAAACACAAACTTGATGGATGTAGATTAAGATTTCACCAGCAATGCTGAACTGTTTTGATATACTTTCACAAAAATTCTCTCCTTTATATTTTTCTTACATGAAATGAGAAATCAACGGAAGGTTTAACATATTCTATAAACGAATATATATTATTAATAAACCCTTCAAACACTAAATGATTAACTTGGGGCAATCAGTTCAAGTCATCAAACAAAATACACATTTGTTGAATAGCATTTTTACATTAGGTTAAATGATAAATCAAACAAGTATAAGTAGAGATTGAAGGTTATAAGCAGAGATTGAAGGTTACATTCACAGTTTATCTTCTTTGATACTAATACAATAACTCTATTCATAAACTTTTTCTTATAAGCAAATATCACTCGTTTACTTGCTTTTCAATTTGAAATAAAATCCAGTTGATGTTTTTTCACTAACTGTTTTGGCAAGTAACCATTGAAAAGTAAGGCTTTGTCAGAATATAGATGCAAGAATTGTGAATCTTCAATTGCTCCAAGTTTATAAATTGGGCATGTCAGCATATCGAGAGGCAGAGGCAAAAAATTGAACACCTTTTACAAATCCAGATCCGGCACTAACAAATTTCAAGTAAAGGGAAAACTGAATGAAATGGCAACTTACCAGTAGAGTTAAAAGCTATGAGAAATTGTGGCCTAAGTATAGATTTTATTCTTTGAATAATGGCTCAAATCCCAATTTTTCACCGCAGTTTGCAGTTGAATGAATACAGAGTATTGTGAAAGTTGTCTAATGAGTTCAAAATCATTTTTCACCAGTATAATATCCTGTTTCAAACTTTTTAAAGCTGATTATAATAGAGAAATGATAGGGAATAATCAATTATTTTTTCTGGTTAAGTATTATCTGATTTAAGTGATTTCCAAGAGGTAAAATGGTGACCTCAAATTTTCATTTATGAATAGTATATTTTTTTCAGTCTACATGAAAAACATTTTTTTTAACCTACAGCCCATTATGATTATGATATATGTACTATATATGTAGCTAAGACCAACAGGAAAAAAGATATGGCAATTTGAAAGAGGGGACCCCCAAAATGACACTGCCTCTAACGTTTACATTGTTGATCAGAATTAGCTAAAATTTAGGAATTGTGTTTTTTGCCCTGAATCTACACATATGCCAAAGGTCCACAAAATCAAGGGATGGTGGTGGTGATATCTTCCATTGGAAGTGGAGGGGATTTGTCCAGGAATGGCCCTATTGGAGATATTTTTTCTCTTTTAGGTGCCATAATCAAAAAAGAACAGGGGGGTCTAAGTTGAGGGATATTTTTTTTCTCACTTATACGGGTCAAAATTGAGTGGTATTTTTTTTTTTCAGTTTCAGGTGTTGAAATCTAAAGGAAATTTTTTTTTACTTTTAGGAGTCAAAATTAAGGGGAAAATATTTTTTTTTCCTTTGAGGAGTCAAAATCAAGGGAAAGATTTTTTTTCTATTTCTGGGGACTAAATCAAATGGGAACTTTCATTCTAATATGTAGGTGTCAAATCGGAGGATACATTTTTTTTTAGTTTTAGGGGTCGAAGTGAGGAGAGAAATTTACTTTCATTTTTAGTGGTTAAAACCATTTTTAAGGATCAAAATCGAAAAGGATATTTTTTCTCATTTAGTGGTCAAAATCAAGGAGGGAAGTTTTCATTCAATTTTAGTATCAAAATCAATGGGGAATTTTTTCAACTCTTAGAGGTCAGAATCAAAATGAAATCTTTTTCTTCAAGTTCAGTTGGCAAATTGCAGAGACTTTATTTTCACTCTTGGGGTTTAAATCATGGGCGAGTTTTTTCCTCAATTTTAGGGCATTAGAGTAAAGGGAAACGTTTACTTTCATTTTTAGGGGGCAAAATTAAATGGGAACTTTTCTTCTACTTTCCAGGACTACAATCAAGGAGAAAATTATCTTCGAATTTCAGATTTTGTTAGCTGAATACCTTTTTTCACATTAGACCCCCTTTTTTTTAACAGTGCATAGGGAAGTAATGAATCAATTTTTTAAAAAATTAAATTAAATGCAATCTGATTTCCATCCATCTATCTTTCAATTTTAAATGGCAATTTAATTCACCCACTAGGGCATGTATTTTGTGTACTTGATAAATTGCACAAAAAAATTTCAGTACAGGATTTTCAGTTTTTATTGAACTTATGAATCTCAACATAACTATGTTAAAAAAAAATTTTTTCTAATTTTTTTCTTATATTCATATAGAAATGTTGGTCATTTTTTGTTGAAGGAAACATTTTTTTCTTTTAAGGAAGAATATCTATCTCCTTTCAAGTGATTTTTGTATAATTAAATGAATAAATTAAAATAAAACATTATTTTGTTTGAAAAAAGATTGTGAAGCTGCTGCAATGCAAATAACAGAAAATGATTAAAGTTACTACCATAAAAAAACTGAAAAATTCAGATGATAGTGAATAGTAATATAAAAAAATCAATTGTTTGAAACATCGCAATACTGCATGTAGCACAGACCAAAAATTAGAATTTATCAAAAATACAACTGTAACGAAAGTCAACATACTTATTAATTGCAAACAAGGTAGCCCTCATACCTATGATTATAACTTGGGGTTAATATTTAAATGCAGTGATACGCAAACGTCTGGCACACAAAAATATTGGTACGCAAATGTCCAGTATGCAATTGACCTGTCACCTGTATCAGTATAGGATTGAATGATTCAAAGAAGTTCCAGGATGACACCAAATACACATTTTACAAAAGTATTGTTGAACTGTATTCTGTGTTACGAAAAGTGATCATGAAAACCTCTCGAACATTTATCAGACTTATGATTCTTATATTTTGGGGGGGAGAGTAGTAATGATTGTTGGTCGTGTGTAATGAGATCTTGTTGGTGAAGACAAAGGGTTTTGCCTCCACATGGTGTGGTTGTTAGCACCACACACCAACGTTACTGGAGATCTTGGAGGAAGGGTGATGTATGGTTGCCATGACAGCATGGAGAGTATGGGCGCCAAGTATGATTATAGATGTGGAGATTGATCAGAGTAAAGAAGACACATACAAGTATTTAGACGAACAAATAGAACACACATTTAATACATAACATTGATATCAATACAACAAAATACGATCATGAAGAAAACAGAAAGATAAGAGATAGCTTCTACACAAAAGATGGGAGCTTTGTACTGAGTGATAGTAGTAGAAATCGTATGCTTCTAAAGCGGAGATGACTGAACTGCTATGGATTCATAAGACTTGGAGCGTACCATGGAATGGTTATGAAGACCGGGTATCAGTATGTATGCCTAACTGCCAAGTTGTGGGTGATGTATTTTGAATTGTGTGTCATCAACTTGGGGGTCATTCTCAGATGCAGAAAACACACAACGGACAGACTATTTAAGACACAGAAAATACATGGAGTTCAACTCATATGCGCTTCCCTAAGTAAGGTGATTAAGAAGACAGATCATCGTGACTTTTGTGTAGTAGATGCATTGCCATTTCATCAACAAGTATATGCGTTTTGAGCTAGTGGTGAGGACATGGTTGAGTAGTTATGTAAACAAGAGATGCATCGACATTGGTGAACTAAAATGTGCAACATTTAGTACAGTGATTGGTCATAGTGGAAAAAAATGATCAGCGAAATGATACTGATCCTAGGGAAGTGCCAGGGTAAACAAGCAATTAAACACGTATGTTCAGGGCTTTCATAGGGAGGAGTTGTTGGAAATGACATTTTAAACATCAAACTAAAAGTCGAGTTTTATATTAGATTCTTGACTTGGAGTGAAGGGGGCAGTACACGTTCATTGGCAAGTGTTACGCACACTCAAGAAAACATTTAACACAAAATCCCATTCACACAGTCCCAAAAGCAATTTGAGAGAAGAAAAGAAGAATAATACAAAAGTTATATTCACTCTGCCCTACATTGCCACTGAGACAGATAACCTTACATCTCTCTATAGAGCTAGCACAGTGGTTACAATTTTGGATGAGAAATAATTCTGACACATATTCAACACATATAGCAAAATTAGAAAATTCTGAATAGTAGTGGGTGAAAGTAAGAGTACCTCTGAATATTACTTTTGGCTTAAAATTAAGTTCCTTGGCTTGTATACTCTACATCAATGCAAGCCAGTCTCTCATAAAATATGAAGGTAGATGTGTCGACTTGAGAAAAGGAAGTAGTAGCCATCCTATTGTGTATTCACATTCGCAAAAAATCATGATTCACTGTGCCCCACGATCGACTGTGTGTTGTGAGTACAGACTGCATCAATGGAGCTAAACAGCAGAAAATTTAAACATTCACTTATAATTTTTTTGTTTTTGAAAAAATCCACCATATATGGGTTTTTAGAGGGGGGGTCTTCAATTTGCAATATAAGTGTAAGCTAAATTGGTCATTTATTTTTGAAAATTCAGACTTTTTTAGTGATCACTGCCCAACAGAGAGCGAGAGAACATTCCCTGATCACCATTTTTTAAGACTTTTAGACTTTTTAGTTGATTACCCCGAAATTAGTACGCTGCCAAAAGACATTGGTCACCACATGACAATTTCTATTGAGTGACTAAGCAGACTTGTTTTTTGTAGTTTTTTCTGATTGGATGACACATCCTCTTCATATTTGTCAGACTGTAAGTATAGCTTAGTGATTAATGCATAAGTAAAGGCTAAGATCATTTTAGTTGATAGTATTCACTGTCCCTGGAGAATTATGATTTCAATCAAGATAGAGAGCTATTCAAATAAATAATGTACAGATTCTGCAAACTTTGGAGTGCAAATTTTATATCATATTTCTATGATTATCTGATTTGAAAAAAAAATTAACTTTCTATAGTTCAATATTTATAAAGTAAATTGATTTCAAGCCAGGGAAAACATTAGCCTAGAAGAAAATGCTTACTTCTTTTATGAAAGATACTAGGGGTTCTTGGGGTTACGTAAAGATCATTGGGTATTGCAGAAATGTTCAAGAGGATAAAATGTCAAGCCTCAATTTAACCTTTGGCATTTACATTTTCCGCTCTCAGAAACTTTAAAAGCTTGCAGTTTGTGTGTCTGTTCATGTATGACTGAGATTGACATGATAACACAACTGCAAAATTCAAACACTTTGTTTGGTGATCAGAGCTGCCTACAGAGTGCTAATGGTTGAAGTCATGTGGCAGAAAAAAAGATTCTGTCCGGCTAATGAAGTCTACTAAGTGCTAAAGATTAACCCTATGACCACTGAAGTCGCAAAATTAACACTTGTAACTGTAGCAGCAATAGGTCTGATATAAAAATTTCCAGAAAAATTCAGCACCATAAATTTGCAAATAGATAAACCTACCGAAATTACATAGTTGAGTGCAAAAAAGATGCAATATGGATTTACTTTCATTATCAGAAATAATGAACACTGACCTGTCTGCTTGATTTGTAATGAATTTTGCAAGAAAGAGCAAGAAACCAGCAAAATTAAGAGGACAACTTGATACAAGAAATGCAACCTATGCAAGTAAATCAGTTGAGATTTCTGGTAGACAAGTGAATTGATCCACTGAGCAAAAGCAACCTCTTGAAAGGTAAGGTATCTACTGGTTCATAAAAAGAACTTGAGAGCATTTTTGAAGCCTGTCATCTGATTGCAATAGTTAACAAGCATACACCATCAGTGAAGACCTTATGCTACCAGTGGTAGTAAGAATAGATGAATTTATACAAGGAAAAATTACGTGGACTAATTAAGAATAATTCCACTGTCACAATACATTGTGGGTGGATGAATTTCTGAAATTAGCAACGACTAGTTTGAGCAACTCATAGGAAGCATTAAAGGAAATTTGACATTTGCAAAGATGAATCAGTTGACATTACAAGCATGGCACAACTATTTGAATATATCAGGTATTGTTACAATAACAGTGTCCATGAGGATTTATTGATCTGTCAGTTGCTAGATAAATGTACAACAGGTAAGGCAATTTTTTGAAAAGCGGAAGAATTTTCCAAGGAAATGGGGCTAGAATGGAATGACTGTAATGAAGTATATACCAACAGAGCAGCAGTAATGACAGGAAGGATTGACAGGTAAATGTGAAGGCAATGAACCAACTACTTTCAATGGTATGATTGATCAAGAGACATAAGTCGCAGAGAAAATTTGTACTGATCTGAACACAGCACTACAAGTTGCAGTTAACATTATCAACTTCATTGAAAGTTGCCTTTTTTCAGCTTAAGGGATAGAATAGGCTCCAATTTTAGCCAAATTATACTACGTACAGAAGTATGATGGCTGTCAAGGGAACGAGTTTTGAGATAGTTATTAGATTAAAAAAAATGAGGTTATACAATCTATATTTTTTAAAAAAATTCAATTTTCACATTCAAAATTTGCTGTGCAAATCATGCTATTTGATATGTTTAATTAATCTAACTTACTATGTCTCGACAAGAAATATTTTCACACTGAAATCCAAAATTCAAGTGTTCATGAAGACATAGACAAATGGAAGCAAAAAGTTGAGAGCAACTCATTTGAAATGTGTCCAAGTATAGAGGATTTTATTGTTGAATTTGAATTTTGATTTGATCAAGCAAATCATAATTGATCATTTAGAATGCTTGGAAAATTATTTCTATGAATATTTCTTACCTGAATTAGACAATAATCAAACAAAGATCAATTAGATTGGATCCAAGTAACATTCATCATTGAAATGGAACAAGTGAAACATCTTTCATTAAAACCTCTTGAGGGATTAATAGAACAGCTATGATTTATGGATGCAAAACATAAAAATTGACAAACAAAGTGAAAACAAACTAAGAATTGCACAGGGCCACAGAAAGAGCAATTCGGGAGATAACACTAAGAGATAGAAAAAGATTATCATGGATCAGAAGGAAAACTAAAGTCAAGGGTATAGAAATAATTAAGCAACAAATGGATATGGGCTGGATACTGCACAAGAAGAAATAACAACAGAAGAAGCAAGAGACTAACCAACTGGTGCCTACAGGACAGTACACACAGTAGGGAAAGACCTGATACAGGATGGAGGGATGAGATTGAAAGGTTCAACACAATCACAATCACCATGGAAGGTGGAAGCAAAGGCAAAGTAGTGATCATAGAATGTGGACAAAAATCATTTAAACGTCTGCACAGAGACAATCATGCAATTTGATACCCATGTCTTAGAAAGCATTTGTGAGCATGCTCATGTTTATGTGTTCAATTCAATAAAGAGTTCCAAATTTGGACAATTAAACTCATTCTTTCTGCTGCTTTTATTGTTACCAAAAGGTTTTCGTCCATCCATTTAACAACCTTCTTTAAATGTTCAATCCATATGGAATGAAGAGATTCTCTTTTTTCTTGGTAGTGCAAATCAGTATTCATTTGCCATCACACAAAGGCAAGATGTGACATGTTTTGTTTTTTCAGTATATTCAGTATATACATATTACCCACCTGATACAGTACATGTCTCCAAGTTGCATCTAATGGTGGTCATCCGAAAAAAAAACCCC
>OY735211.1:33084230-33266730 GCA_963457665.1 Thysanoteuthis rhombus | reverse complement strand
GCAACATTAGGTTTGAAGCTCCAACTCTTAATGGACACATGGCCAAGTGGATAAGAGTATTGGTTAAGCATATCTAGTAACTTGCCTGGTGGTAGCAAGTTCAATTCCTGGGTCAGAAAGTGCAAAAAAAGTTTTATACTCTAGGTCAGTGGCAGGCAGACAAGACGTGGCAAGAATTAATTAACTAATGTGAAATATCTTCTGGTATGGAGAGTGGAATGAGAACAATCTATCCCCCAACCCTGAGGATTGAATAAAGGTTCAGTACGGGATTTTCCAGAAGATTACCAACTATAACAGATACCTGAGGTTGAGGACACTAGTCCAACTAGAGAAGAAGATGATAATAATAATTCTTCTTCTTCCTCTTCTCTGAAATTCAGACCACTGTTTCTATAAATATGAGAACACAATTCGGGAATATACACCAGAAGTAATTTTTATGATACTTAACTTCCCAAACAACTAGTCTTTTAAAAGTGATATTAATTAAAAGTCCTTTTCTCAATTATAAAGCTTGTTTGAAAAAATATTTCATAGACCAATCTTTCATGAACAAATAATCTGTAAGTGCTATAAATGAAAATTTCTAAAAGTTTTTCATCAATTTCACAAAAATTACAAATTTTCAAGAACATCTTATCTACATATTCTGCATAAGCTGTTGAAATATATGCAACATTTTGATGAAGCGATAAGAGAAAATTTTCCATGTTTCTATGAACACTTGCAATGCTTGATCCAGATGCTCATGTCAGTTTCCAGTAATGAGTAAGTTTTATGACACAGCATATTTTCATTAGAATGCTTATTGTTGGTAGCTATATCAGGTAAAGAAAAAAGTTCTATAAATGGTGCGTATTTTAATGCAGCTAATCTAATTTGGTCTTTAAAATCTACCATTAAATATGATGGTTTTTTTTTTAGACTAGCAATCCAACTGCTATAGTAATAAAATACCATAGAAAATATTTTCTGTTTCATTTATCAAACCTCATAGTTTTCATTAATTCTGGATGGTTTTAATTTATGAAATATGCTTCTGTCTTCATCTCATTAAAAGCTAAAGTTGTGTTACTAGAGAAAATATCTGTTTTTAAAACCAATTATAATTTCTTTTTAGATATATCATACTGTAATTGATCACATAAAACAAAAAAATTGTAAACCAAAGATAGACACAGAACAATTCTTAATTCATCTCCCTGAATGAAAATGTAGGGAAATACTTCATGTAGGTATGGTGAAATTCAATCTCCTTCAGGTCCAAGAATTCATAATTATTTCCCAATAAACTGAATAATACTGCAAATCTTCGACTAGAAAATAATCTTATCAACTTCAAGAATTCAGGATGGATAAGAATAAAAGTCTTCATCAAGGACATACACATTTTCAACATGAAATATTTTATATCATGGAGTAATACTTTTTTGCCAATTTCAATGCTCAAACCTGATTTAAATCTCACTTATCTTTTCCAAACTAAACTCTGCTTATCCTGATAGTAATTGAATGATTATGCTGATTGAAGCCTAAGGCAGTCTTATCTTGGAAGACTGTTATTAATCATTTTTCAATGGACTCCTCTGAGGTCTACACACTTTTTCCAAAGATGCTGCAGTGCGTAGATCCTGCTGTAAAAGATTTCACCATTGGAAGTCAAAAAATATAACAAAATTGATGTTGTGTTCAAGTGATCAAAGAAGAGAATACTGGAGACCATTTACATTTTGAAGGGGCGGATAACAGGAAAATACCATTCTTCCCTACGGAACTACAGCATGTTGAAACATTGTCACCAAACATCATTTGTACCCAAGAAATACAGATAAAAAAGCTATAAATCTGTGTATACGTATCAGTGTTAGAAATACATTAGTAGATGTATATTAGTTAGTATAAGTTCATTCATTCATATTTTCAAAGTCATTTTATTGCAAGATTAGTTCAGTCATATTGTAAAGTTACACACATTTGGTCATTCAGTATTGAAAATGGCACATAGAAGTTGTGCGCCATTTCAAACATCAAGTGAGTGAGCCAGTGGAGTGCATGGATTAACCAATATAATTTATGTATTAGCTTGTTTTCCTTTCCTAAATTTTCAACAGTGTTGCTAAATCAATGTTAAAACTTGCACATAAAAGTATTTTTGTATGCAGAAGTGACAAAATACAAACGAACGATTGTACAACATACGTTGAAGATATTCACATTAGTACACTTAGTGGTTGTTTCACACAATGGGTTGTACGTAACATAGACCATAACATTATTACACTAAATTGACTGGTTACAATTCATGGCAAGGGAATGATGGCTGTATCTACTAAATTAGAGGAAATATTTGTTATCCAAGATAGACCAATTAGGAGATCTAAGACAGACATGAAGGTAAATGATATAGTTATGGGAAAAGTGGATCAAATAAAGTGTTATAATTTCCAAAATAGGAAAGAATTGAAATCAGTCATTTTTAGATCTATCAATACACTTCTTGAAGAGTCAGTGCACTCGTTAACAAATATTGACTTAATTTGGCAGTCAACAGCATTCTTCAAATCAGCTTGATGATCATGACTTGATTGGTCAGGGTTCATACAGTTTCCCGGGGAGAGTGCCCTCCTAAATCAACAATGATTTTCCAATAATTGATCTTAATCCATTTGACTACTCTTGTATGTATTCTTTTCTTGTCTACTTATAAGGTCAAGCAAAAGAGTTAAACATGCCAACAACTAACATTACTTTTAACCAGCCTCCTTATTTCGAGGTAATGGGGATCATTACAGCCAAATTGATATATATTGTGTGTAAACTTGCAGGATTTCATTTTAGGATGAGGTTTTTGGGTAGCATTGGTGATGATGGCAGGATATGGAATTGAAGACTGTACAGCAAAAAGTATATGGTAAGAATTCTATGGAACACATGATGTGTAGAAACACCATAACAAGAACTCAGAGAGGACATATGTTAGTTGATGCTAAAAACATGAGCTCAGAGAGGACACATGTTAATTGATGCTGAACATGACACTCATGAAGGGATGCTTCCTGTCAGCAAAATCAACACTGAGAACAAGGTAGAGCATTTGATGTTTATCTAGTAACCTGCCTGATGGTCATTATTTTAATCCCTGGGTCAGAGTAGTGCTAAAAATGTCATATACTCTGGTTAAGTGGAAGAGGCTGACAAGTGACATCATTAGGAAGAATTAAATGATATGCGATATTTTCTGGCATGGGCAGCGATATGAAAACAATCTACCCCCCACCAGATTGAATAGAGAGTTTAGTTCACGATTCCCAGATGGTTACAAACTACCAGGGAAAGGACACCTGAAGAAGAATGTAGAGTACAATGGTCAAAATGTTGTGACTAACAACCAAGATAAGGACACTAGTCTGAGTAAATTAAGGTATGATAACGATGATTCTTCACTTCAGAAATTCAGACAAAAAGCTATGTAAATCATAAAGAAGTAATACTAATTTGAATTGTTTGTTTATATTTCAAAATTAATTCACATTTAATGCATGATTTTGAAAGCTCAAACTTTGAAAACCAAGGAGATAATATTTTGCCCCTCAATACGGACCATTCAATTTTGTAGATATTATATGAACAAAAATTTGTAATTTTATAACTTGAATTTTCAAGAATACTTTCTGTCTTTCATTAATCGTTGGAAGATGGGTGATATTTTCTATGCTATGTCTTGATAAGTGATAGAGAAGTACAGATGTTTCAAGGAACAACCTTCCATTCAGACACATCACACCAGCATCTAGTTGAAAGTATTTCCACAGAAAATTCCAAGGAGACATTTCTATCTAGAAACATATTGAGTCACTGGCAACATAGCAAAAGCAGAAATAAAAAAAAATCAGGAAAACAGGTGCATTTTTATTGCAGTTGTTCTCAATTTTGTCTTTATAGTTAAATATAAAAAACTAGAGCTCTTCAACAAGACTTCCAATCCTACAAGATAAAAAATTTGCATCAAATCAGTAATTTTTCATTCGTTTAGGATAGACATAAAAATGTAAAATTAATCCTACGTGTTCATTTTTTCATATCTTGAAAATGTGGCATCTGCGTTTATATAAAATTCTACTTTAAACCTAAAAAATCCGGAAGAATAAATATGTTTTTGGTCCACAAATTGTTAGAGTACCTTTGACCACAAAACAATTATCAGCCAAAGTGATGGTTTCTTAGTTTATCCATTCATTTCAATAGACACTACATCATTTTTATTCAATTTCTCAGTGAATAGAATCAGGAAAAAGAAAAAAGGCAATGCGTTTCCTGAAGATATAGTTTTTAAAATGAATGAAGTAACTCCTGTAATTGGTGTCAAAAATCTGTGGTTGTCTGGAGTTGATGCCTTGAGGAGGTCATTTTTAGGAGCAAAAAGTATCTTTGTTGGACACAGTCAGTTAAACTAGCCACCATTCGCATCAATTCACACAACCATGGATTTTTTAGATTACTTACAGCTAACAACTGTGGAAACAAAAAATCAACCACACCTGATATTAGACAATGGAATGTTTCTATGCAACCAACAAGATGGGTGTTTCAGTATGAATGATGAAAAATACACCCATTCATCACCTGAAGATGGCTGAAACATTGTGTTAAAAAAATGAACCAAGATGAGGATCAGAGTCTGCAAAAAAATTTTCATATGGAGCATTTTTCAGTGAGATATCTCATGAAACAAACCACTTTTGACTCATTAACTCCATCACTGTACCTTTTCCATAAATAACATGGATCTTTCTTTGAGTTCAAGTTTCATTTTCAACTTGGAGGCCAAAATATTGCTTATTTTCCTTGTAAGAATCAATAAGCAAAAATATGCCAATCTTGACAAATTTAAAAAGAAAAATGCAAGCTGATATAACAGCTGTCACAATGAAACCAAAAGTGATCTCTTTGAATGAAGTTTGTTTAAACGAAATGCTCGTAATGTCATCTAATAACAACTCACTGAGGTGTTCTGAATTTTAAAAACTCAGAGAAAAAAGTGCTACAAACTTCATACATTAGGAAATGAATACATGGAGAATTTCAGATAATTCTTTCCATGAACTGTAAGGGTTTGGGCCCTATGCATAACTTTAAAATCAAAGAGTTTGCCATAATGAGTTTCAGCTATGATTGAAGTCCTAAGTTCTACTACTGAGTAAAAGTCAAAAGCACTATTATCATGACAATGTAATAACCAAATCGCCAATTGAAATCTTTCAACAATCAATATTAATGCTGGAGTATGAATGTCTTCAAGTAAGATAATTTGAAAAATATGAAAAACTTACCATCTTTCTTGTAATATAAAATTTCCACCTGCTTTTCCTCAGATCCCTGTAGCGCTTCCTTGATTTGTACAATAGCATAGGCATTTGTTAGCGGGCCATGTAGGAAATCACACAGACAGGATTTCTGCATAACTTCCGCCCGCGAATATCCTGTTAACTCACAAAACCCATCATTACAAAAAATGATGGGGATATTTTCAACCTGAGCATTAGCAATCAGGAACTTGCGATCTGAAATAAAAAACAAAACAAAAATGATATGTTTGAAGTACTGACAAATATCATAGTGATAATGATCTAGAGAATATGCTTATCCTAAATTGAATATACAATCTCTTGAAACTTTCAACAGCATCAAGAGTTTTTCAGACATACAGAAAATTTAAAATTGTAAAATGCTGAGGGGTGAGAGTCTTATTCATTTAGCATATAACTCACTATTATATGGATATAAGACTTAACATGCCATTCTGCCTTATGTAATGTGGACATATTTTCATTGTTGCATTTTGGGTAGATTTTTCAGTGTCTTTTATTGCTATAGGAATGATTCATCTCAAGTTGTTATATAACTAATATCATTAATGTTGTTGTGGGAGTTTTTGAAAAAAAATAATCCAAAAAGCATTCAAAGAAAAAAAATTATATCTCTGAGGATTCTTCAATCATTATACAAACATTGGTAATGATGAGGGAATGAAGGCAATTACTTCATATTCAAATACAAGAACAAGGGCTATTAGGTTATATATTCCATGTGAAATCATATTTCCCAAGAATGGAGTGACACATCAGTAATTATCAGGATATACAAGGTTTTTGTACCAAAATTTGCACTTTTTAAAGCTTTTGTGTTTGCTTCATGTGGAAATCTATAGAAACTGGTCAGCAAAAGATATATTTGAAGAAAAGGTTGGGGCCATGGTAACAAGATTTTTAAAATTATCAAGAAAAATAGAAAGTTTATTTCACAAATTGCTAGAAATTGGCAAACTGCAAATTTGTCATTGAACTCATTTCTAGAAGCAAAAAGATGAATGAATATTCAACAAGGACAAGATACAAATTGATAAATACACTGAAAAATTGTAACATCATATATTTCTTTACTTGTACAACATTTAAAAGAAAGATTCAATCAACATTTCAACTAAGAAGAATCTTCATCTTCATCAGAGCACAAATATGAATGAATAGGTGAAAGCAGAAAGTTTATTCAAACTCACAAAAGAACCCTACTTGCATTTGAAATATTGGATATTGATATATTCCATGAAAATGGTTTTACAGTTTTGTACATTCAAAACATACCATTTCTTTTACTATATGATATATTGAAGTACATACTTACTAATACTTTCTTGAATATGTCTTGACACTTACAAAATTTAAATCAAAAGAAAAGAAATTTTATCATTAAAATGTAAGATTTTTTGCCAATGAAAATTATTTTTGAAAGTCAAATGATCTCAATGATATCATAACGGGGATTTTGATTCATAGTAAATATTATTAGTTCTATCAGCAAAGTAAACTGTTAGTTTGTTTTCTTTTAAATCTCAGTTTTCATTTTTAAGTTAGTGCTTATGTTTTTTATCACTTTTACGACAATGTATTTTCACTAAAAATTACTAATGAATATAAGTTCTATTAGGGAAAAATATTCTGCTTGCATTTTTTTCTCTTTCTTTCATCTTTTTCTATTTTATGTTATTGTCAAAACATAATAATCTCTCCCAGAACTAAATTTGTTCAATACTACAGGACACTAAATCAGAAAATGGTTATGTCTTTTTACTCTGGAGTTATTTGAAAGTTGACTAATACAGCTACTCCTTGGCTTTCAAAGCATTGTATATTTCTTTATACAGTATGCTCTTCATGATAGTAAGATCAAGTCTTAGACATTTTAGATATTTCAGATGTTTCTATATCAGTAATATTGGACAGTCTGTGAAATTGTATATATATTACTAATATGGTACAGGCTGTGAAATTGTATCTATATTACTAATATTGAATATTGTGCAGGCTGTGAAATTAAATGCATGAGTAGAGATGTTGGAAAATAGCTGCTCTGCTTACTTTGTTATATAAGCTTGTTGATGGTGCAGGTGTTTGGCTTACTACAGGTAATTTTATTTCATGGTCTTTAACCTTAATCTGGTAATCTTTAAATTCATCCCTATGTCAATTTTATCATTAAAAAACACCAAAGCTTAACCTGGTATGATCTGCTTCATTAAGATGCATGAGTATTTAAAGAAAATAACATAATGAAATACAAGCAATACAATACTACTATAATAAGCCACTTCAACATTTGAATCTACAACCTTACTCCAAAATTTATACATGTGGCCATTGCAGTGTCAAATTAATAACCTCTAAAAATACATTGAATTTTGTTAATACATTTGACTCATCCAGAGCTCTGACTATGCAATATTATGAATTTATTGCATAAATAGTAAGTAGATATAATAATTAAGAATATTGACAGAATATTATTGAGTAAATATTAGAAGATAGGTAAAAAATTGCAACATTTGTATCATACATCAAACCTGAAGCGACAAGTTAGGGCTTTTTTCTGTATCAATTTTCTTTCTTTAGATACAGTAATAAAAAAATAAAAAAAACTACACTTGGGGGTGATGTATGAGAAGTCACTGTCCCAAACTAAGGGATCAATTTAGCATAAACTGACATTGAAAACTGAACCCACTACTAAAACTTATTTAGAGAGAGAATTTCAAAAAGCAAAGAAAATTTTTTCGAGACATAATAAGGATCAAATTTCGAAATTTTCAGATAAGTCCATCAGTGCAGTCTGTATGCATGATACAAACATACATAGCCAGACCAGCTAAAAAACTGATGAAATCTATGTTGGCTGACGGTTTCTACAAATATTTCAAAATAATAATTGGAAGCATTTCAATATCAAATATTACAAATAAAACTGAATACTAAAACGGTGAAAAAACATCATACAATGGAAATCACACCAAATTTTTTTTTTTTGATATGTCCACACATCTCTATGAAACACTTTTCGGTCTGTTGGTCCCTTATATGTTAAATATAAATTTCCTCAGCAATATTATGTTGGATTGATACAAAACTCGATTCAGAACCTTGGCTGAACCATACTCATCTTCCCCTTCCTCCTCCTCTTACTTATACCAACTCAACTAATGCCACTACTACTACTATTTCATTCTGAATCCCTCTAAAATAAGAAATCATACTCAACTCCTCTTCTTCTTCTTACCTTTGCTTTAAAAGTCAGCCTTTTCTCCTCCCCCTCTTTTCTTACAGAGTGAGGTAAGATGCAAAACTCGGGAAAGTAGACCAATACATCTACTTGGGACAACGAATCTCTATGAAATCAAATGCATCTTCCCGATAGTCACTTATGGAGCTGTAATGTGGAACCTAACCTAGAGACAAACCCGCAAACTGAGAAGCATGCAATGTGCGTATGAGAGAATCATGCTCAACCTTACATGGAGAGATCACAAGATAGCGCAATATATCAGAAAGAAAACGGGGGTCAGAGACATCATAGAATCCATTAGAAAACTCAAATGACAATGGACTGGTCATGGTGAGAGAATGAGAGACAACCAATGGACATCACGATTCACAACATGGATCCCTAGAGACCATATGTGAAACTGAGGCCGACAAAATACAAGATGCAGAGATGAACCAGACAAATTGAGGAAATACTGGCTCCACGACGCCCATGATAGAGAAATGTGGCAGGTCCTGGGGAAAGTCTATGTCTAACTACGGACATCAAAAGACTGATGATGAGACTGTTTCCGGTTAGATTGATTTGAAAGTTGAGATCTTCAGGTTAATCAGGGGTATTATTCTTCTTCTCCTCCTTCTCCTCTTCCTCCTCTTCCTTGGTTGCAAAGGAAAGTTGATGGTCAAGGCTGTAAGACTTTATAATTTGAAAGCTCAGTTCTCTTTCTCTCAATATATATAGGTATATTTATCGGCGGCCAAGGAAATCAAAAACCTCAAGCATA
Source organism: Thysanoteuthis rhombus (assembly GCA_963457665.1). Classification (NCBI taxonomy): domain Eukaryota; kingdom Metazoa; phylum Mollusca; class Cephalopoda; order Oegopsida; family Thysanoteuthidae; genus Thysanoteuthis; species Thysanoteuthis major. The sequence continues at coordinate 33,257,351 of OY735211.1, read as the reverse complement.
AAAATCATTGTCAGGCTTGAAACCGTTCATGTTCATGGAACTAGAAATTCTGTTGATAAAAATGAGTTTTTTGCTAAATAGGGTTACGAAGGCATGGCAACATATTGGTTAGGGTTAGTGAGGGGTAGGATAATGCCTTTCTTTCCTTATTACAAAAGATTTTATTTTAAGAAGCAACCAGCTCCTAATCCTGACCCTCCCTGCGAACAAAATAACCCATTATGCCATCTGCTGGGTTTAGATCGAATCTAATTTTAAAGTCAGAAATAACCATTTCTACAACCTAAGTTATCCAAAAATAGCGATGTTATAGCCAAAATAACCAAAAAATAGCCATATTATAGCCAACTATATTTTAATCTCTTCAAACCAAGCATTTGTACATAGTGTAACCTTGAAAACATATCTCCCAAATGTAAAGCTGATGTAAGTGATGGTGAAAAGGAAAACAAAGACCACAACTGACCAGAAAATGGAAACAAAGCAATTGGAGCACTTCTGCTTAATATGCTTATTCAACGTAAACCATCCAAAACAGCATGGAAATGAAGCTATTTGTAAATACTAAGAGAAATATTTGACTAATTGATGCTAGATATACACCATGTGTAACTGTTGATGTACACACAAATCTGATTTAGAAGATAACTTAGAAATGGCAATTTGTGCATAACCTGGGGACTTCCTGGTTATAAGAATACTCACACACTGATTTTCCAAACAAGAAATGTTTTAAAAGCAATGACTGCTTTTTACATATAAACACAATGCAAAAATGAAGTTGAAATGTAAATTGATGCCTATGATATGAAAAACATAACAAAGGTTCTCATACGAATGCGACAGTCTGCATTCAATGTTCAACGATTTCCTAGGATTACTCAGTATGATATTGCTGTTTTTTTTAAAGATATTTTTCATACATAAAGTTCTTAGCTGCCTCAAAAACACAAGAGATGCTCAGAAAATGTGAATATGATAACTGACACTATTAATTGTTATGTATTCCAATTGATTATACCCTCAGATGTGATTTAGTAGCAGTGATCATGTGGGAATTTGCCAAATTAAAGTGCTGCAATTATGATTTCCATAATTTTAGAGAATACAAATTAGTTTTGGTAAATACATCCAGAGCCAGAAGTCATTTCCATTTGTACTGATAGTTTTCTTTTTTTTAATGATAAATGTATGGATAATTATCCTTTTGACTGTTCTTAAAAGTCCAATTGAGAAAGATAGATGATATTAGGAGATATCATTGACTTGGATTTATGGCTGAATCTAAATGTTAGACCCAAATGTATTTTCCATGCCATTCATGAAAATGAAAACACTTTGGTAGTTTCACATCTTAACTTAAAGCAAGATGAAAAATTGACAAATTGAAACAAGGAATCAAAGAAAGTAATTTTATTCTTGGTTTAGAACTCAAAACATTATAATATCAAACTAAACGTTACACTGACACCATGCTGTGTAAGAGCTGCATTCGGCCACTCACACAAAATGCATTTCAATATTGTGAAATCAATCTGTCAGAATAAATGTCTGCAATGTGTGCCATGCATCAAGCAGTGTTGACTCATGGGTCTTCCACTATTAAAAAGGCATTTCACTAGCTGTAACAAGTTCTAATGTAAAAATGATTACATAAAATTAATCAATAGTTATTTAACACTTGAATAGACTTCATTTGGTACATTTGACGATTATACTTTCTTTTTTTAAGTAAAAGAAACAAACTAACAAAAGCTGACTTAAAATCCATGTGAAACAATTTGCAGAAAAATCAATCCAGTCAACCAACGTTTCAGAATGTAAAAGGAAAAACATTTATTACACATTCTCTCATAGGCTAATGTTTACAACAGAATTAAATCTTATTGAAAATATGTTTTCATGTGATTTATTAAACCGTAAAAATCTAAATTCTAATTTTGACCTTTCACAAATCACCTGGAAAAGTTCTCATAAAATGGAAATATTCTGAAATTTCTTTTATCATAACTCAGTAAAAGGCCATCTTTGATTGCCATTAAGCTCCATGTCAAGTCATTTACTTTGTATCAAATTAATCATATAAGAATTTTATAACTGTGCTATAACAAACCGCATTATATTGGAGGACGCCTATACCAATCTAATAAATGTGTCTTTGATTTGTACAATATATATCCATTAAACCGCACAATGATGAACTACCCTATTTCAGGGGATACCCACACCAATAAATGTGCCATTGATTTGTATGATATATATATATATTATATATATATATATATATATATATATATATATATATATATATATATATATATATATATATATGAATCACAAATCACACTATATTGGGGAATGTGATCTGCACTATAACAGACCGCTTTATATCACAGGACACCTGCTGCAATACCATAGATGTGTCTTTGATTCATAAACTATATATATATATATATATATATATATATATATATATATATATCCCAAACTGCGCTTTTTCAGGGGATGCAAACCATGCTATGATGAACTGCATAATATCAGAGGACGACTGCACTAATGTAACAAATGTATCTGATTTGAACAATATATATATATATATATATATATATATATATATATATATATATATATATATATATATATATATATATATATATATAAATATATATTTTGTGAGCAGTGCTATATTGAATCACTATACTAATATGATAAATGTGTCTTTGACATGTACAATATGTATGTATAGCAAGCCATGCTATGTCCGGGGATGCCTGTACCAATTTAATAAATGTATCTTTGATTTCTACGCTATATTAGTACATACCATTAAAAACTGACTGGGTTATTTTTGTATGAATTGGCACTAAGGAGTCCAAAGCTATTTTATTAGATAATTTAGTTTTAATAATTCAAGTATCCTAGTTTTAATTTTTTTTTCAACGTCAACTGAAGCTGTTTCTAAGGTAATCAGACATAGATTCTTAAGAGTTTCCTTACTATAACATTTAGCATTTCAGTCACTCACACTTTTTTTTTAGTTTCAAACAATTAGCATTGTTATGATGTATTCTTCATTATTATGACAACAAGCTATCACACTTTACAACCCTTTCATAGTTTTATTGGCTTTCTTCATGTATCTTTTAGATAATAATAGGATTCTAACTTGACAGATAACTAATAAACAAACATGCTAATTTGCATGAGAGGTTTTCATATGAATAGATTGCAAACTGCACTATATTGGAGGATGCCTGTGCCAATTTGTGTCTTTGATCTGTGCAAGGTCAGGTAAAAAAATAACTTTGAAGAGAAAGTATTGTCAGAAGAAAAATTCAAAATGATGTCATAAAAATTCCAATTTGACCTAATCAGCTTAGGCATAAAATCAGAATCCAGTTCCACATTGTAATCGTATAGTAAATTGACCCCCCCCCCAACATAATGTAATGGTTGAAAATTACCCAGACTTGTTTTATTCTTTATTATCCTTAAGATGTGGGGCTGAAAAAATTTGATCATGTTCCAGATTTTTCTTAGAATTGCAAGCATTAATGAATATATATTACTAACATAAAATATCCAATGGGGAAATTTAACTCTAATCACCACTTGATACAAGTTTTCAAAGGTCACCAAGAAACAGCATAGAAGCAGAATTATTTTGAAATGGCATCATCATGATTATGTATATATTTGTTAAATAAGCTTTGTATTTTTTTACTTATTTTACAGTCTTATTTTATATGATGTCACAAATCTCATCTATTTCATAAGAATTCTCAAAAACTGTTTAATGTCAAAGTGTAAGCATTTAATTTGAGAGGAAATTATTTACAATCTCTTGTAGGTATTGTAGATTTTACAAATTTGATTGTTAGGAGGAAGGCCATTTGATCGAGCTTTGATGTCAGTTTTTTCTTTTTGCTCAAAATGTTAACAAATTTCACTGAGCCAATATGTAGAACAATAATATCATATTTATGATGAGCCAGACTTAATGTATACATAAACATTTAATCTAACAGATCAACCACGCCAAGATGAAATGCATGTAGATAGAGCAAGTGACTGGAAACAACAAAGAAAACACGCTCTTTCATTTTTCATGACCTAATTATAAAAACAAAAAATAAATGGTCCCCTCACTTGTGATGAGGCCAAACTATAAGAAAATACCTTAAAAGATAGATTAATTTCCAAACAAAGTATACAAAATACCATAAATGATTGTGTTCTAAATTGTGTAATGAAAGATACACCTGGACGGACTTGATCAGAGATTAGAAATAGGTTTCATTTTCAGGAACTTTATTAATGTTGCTGATATCTGTACAATCTTCAGATTATTGTTTTACCAAATATCTGTACTTGACTGAAAATATCATTCAACTTATCACAGCTCCTTATGTTTCTTCAAAAAAAGATTTGAGAAAGATAGCATCAAAATCTGCTGGAAGCTTATTAGAGAATCAGTTTACGTTTATGCAACTGGGATGATTTGTAAGCCATTTACTGAGTCAAACTGAACGATTTCATTCACTAGGAAGAGAATTGTTTGTTACTTTCATGCAAATGAATTTTAGAAATTTATAATCAGGGTGGAGACAAGAAAGCCAACATATCATTACAAAATTGAAAGTTTTAGAAGCTCAAATGTTGTTCCTTTATCATTTTTGTAATATCAGTACAACATATGAACTTCTATGATTTAGCATAATTCATAGGGACAGCCAGGTTCAAAATAAAATCATTGCTTACTCAAGATAGTAAAAAATGCATAATTGCCCCGAGAGTTTACAAGCTACTCTTTTAATGAGTGAACTGTTTGTGTTGGCCATGGATGTCAATGTGCCACTGAACTGCTGAGCTGCAACCGTTGCCTTGTCTCGGCAAACTATATAGCTTCCCTTGTTAAAGGGTGCCAAAACCCAGCTTTTTCAATTACGAGCAACTCTAGGGCTGGCACAGTGACCAGGAAAAAAGAAAAAAATATCAATACAACAGGTAATGATACTATTTTTGCTATTATTGATTATTAAAATGAGGATCAGACTGTATACTCATAACTCCAAAGTCACTTTAATTATCAATGGAATTATCATGAAATTATTCTGTTCTATGCTACCGTACTGAGTTTTTGACTTAATAAATTACAATCAAATAAATAAATAAAAATGTTTATATCTGATTTGACTTATTTTATACAAGAAGTAATAAGTGGTATTGCAACTAGCACTTCTACTCTTAAATATTTGATAAAACTGGATTTCAAACATATAAAAATTATTTTTCATAAAATTTATTTTTATTATGAAAAAGAGAACTTACTTTTGGCTAAAGCAAAGTTTTTTTTCAGTCAGGTAGTTTTTCAATACAATGACCTATTCAGTCTATATCTTAGTACTATAAAAAGGCAACAATTTGATATACTTTTTAGCAATAGTAACAATAATATCATATTTATGATGAGCCAGACTTAATGTATACATAAACATTTAATCTAACAGATCAACCACGCCAAGATGAAATGCATGTAGATAGAGCAAGTGACTGGAAACAACAAAGAAAACACGCTCTGTTGAGACATGAACATCTAGCTGTTTTATTTTGTTTCTTGTGATGGGACCTCTATATTGACAAGGCTTGGAACAGTGCATTGAGCCAGAACAACAAATGCTAATGCCTGCATGACTCCGGATGAATATCGGATCTTTCTCAGTCATTGTTCCTGCTGATCCCATCTTCTCCTGATAACCTTTGACCTTCTCTGCTCTGTTGCTAACTGCTTGTCTCAGCTGGCAAGCCAAAAGTATATAGACTTTTGAGCTTTCTGTCAGAGCTAATTGAGACTAAATTTACCATTGCTATCCACTTGAGCCACTTAACAACCACTTGAGAATTCAGGCATCATTTGATGCCACCTTTTACTTTGTCACACTTGTAAGCAAGATCCACTGGCTCAGGCAAGAACTGAAGAGCTTGAAGTGGCAGCTTAGGGAGTCAAGGAAGGAGGAGAGAGAACTCTGGCAGAGCTGGGCAGCATCCTCTGCTAGCTTATGATCTAGAGGAGGGCCAAATGGCACAGAAGTCAGAGGAAGTTGAGCCCAGGCAGCAAATAGCCTTTCCAGCAAATCCATTTGTGTTTAAAAAATAGCTGTTATGACAGAAGTACAGTGGCCAGCTCATCTGCAAGAAAGATTGACTGCCACTTCAGGGACACATTCAGTGATGAATCCTGGGAGCAAGATCTGGGCCACTGAAAGTATTTGGTAATCCACCTGCACCAACTCTGGGATATAATGGAAAGGAGCCCAGCTGGAAGAAGTTCAGGAGATAGTCAAGAAAACTGGCCCTTCTTGGTTTACGAGGTCCTGATCTCCGCAGTCATGGGCTTTGAGAGGATCGGTAGATTACAGTGAAGGTGGCTAGCATTACCTAGGAACCTGAGTAGCATCACCCTGTACTGAGAGAACAATAAAGTGAAGCTCCCACTTAGCAGACTGAATGGAGAGTGACCTTTACTAGGGAGGTACTGCAATACCAAAAATCATCTAGGCTGGTATCGAAGTCAGGACAGCAGAGGCTGTGTATGTCATTGAGTTGCAGCTAAGGCACAGGGTGTTAGTAGATGCAATATTCTATGGAAGGGCTCAGGGTTAACCCTGAGTAGAAGCACAACACATTGCTACAACAAGGTGCATGAGAGGTACAGATACATTTGTACACGAAGATCTACATAAAAATGAAGTAGCCAAAAAATATTTTAAGTTAATTCTAGATTTTATAATACTAGACTGAGTAACATTAAAAGGTAATTCATTTTGGTTTCAAATCAAATTTCATTCCCTGAATAGATTTTTTTCTAGCAATGGATCTTAATAAGGTAGCATTTTGGGATACAATTTTGAATAAAGAAGACATCACTTTCAACTGTTGATAACTGGTTTGTCTCAGCATTGTAGAGGAGGCTACAAATTCTGCCTTTAGTATTATTATCAGATATAAAAACATTTTGTGTATTTCAAAAGTTATAAAACAATTATATCAAAATTATTGATCGAAATGTTCATTGTTCATAAAACTGTAGTCTCTCACATAGTTAATTCATTTGCAGCTTATGTGTGGGTTTTGATGGACCCTTGTTTTCAGGTCTTTATAATTTGTGCAAAAAGAGGCTCCAAACCTCAGTGAAAAAAAAGGTACAAATTGCTTGCTTATGATGCAAGAAGAAATTAGCAGTGGCAGTGTAAAGTATAGACATAGTTGGGAACAGTCATGTGACAAAAAATCCCTTCTTCTTTTGCCAATTGGCACCCATTAAAACTTGTGTTTGCTGGAACCTGCATTGGAAGGAGAAACATGCATATATTGCTGTTCCTCGCTCTCACCACAAACTCGCCTTTCAGCTCTCCTGCCATTCCAGTCAAAAGAGGAAGTAACAGCAATTACAATCTTAAGTTGTTGCTCACAAGAAATGTAATGGTCTGGATTTTCACTCACTATAAGTGTTAGTCTCAGACTTGCTTTGTTAATAGATGGACTTTCACTGCCTATGCAATAGCTCTCAAATTTCTGAACTCATACATAAACTTGTTAGAAATTGTTTAACTTCAAACACACACTTCAACTACAATTTCAAAGAACTGTTATTATTTCTAATTCCCACAGAAGACCTTATTTTTTGTAACCCACCTTTTCTTCTTGTTCTACTTCTCTGTTCTTTACATCTTTGAATAAAAGATTGGAATTTATTATAGAACTGAAGTCTTTACATTTTTTGTTTCTTCATTTATTTCAAGGCAAAATGTTTATTTGAACGTGGATATCAATGGTTATTGTTAAAAATAAGGCCCACATTTTGCAAAATTATCAAATTTCCTACACAGATAACTGTGGACTTTGAAAATAAAAGAAGGAAAATAAAAGAAATTTTGAAGCAGAAAAATTCTTCTTTCAAGTAATAAATCATGGACTTAAGCAATGGGCAAGACAAAACACTTTATCAATCACAATTATTCAACAAGTTTATCGATAGAAATGCTAAAAATATCCTTTCTATTCTTTTAACAAATTAGTTTCTGAAAATCTAATGATTTAAACACTTATTTTGCTTTTTTAAATCATGAGAATGATTTCAACTATTCTGGTTTTTTTTTGCTTTAATTTTAGCCTTTCACAAAAATGAAAGCAATTGTGTATTTGCAAGTATCTCATAAAATAGGCTAAATAGAAGCTTTTTTTTCAAATCTGAAGCCTGAATAGATGATTTATAACTGATTTCTATATCTATAGATTTGTGATTGATTAAATAACAATTCCAGAATGCTATAAGGTGAAAAGATCAAATACATATTTTTCTTCCTCATCACTAGAAAGCAGAGATGCACAATATACTCCATCAATGACCAAATGCAGTAAGATATCAAATATTAATGATAATGGTTTCTATTTTAATTTAATTTTGATCAGTTCTATGTGGTAAGATCAAAAAATCTGCGAGAGGTATGTTAACTAATTCCATCAAACTAAGCACAATAGGCACACATCAATGAAGCTAGAAAATCATATTAAAATCAACCATTTGTACCAAATTCACCTATGTGCAGCCAGTCAGTTTCACAGCAAGGGTAAAACAAATTAATCACAAAGAGTTCACGTATTAACAAGAAAATGGTAATGTCAGTAAAGTGTACAATATTTTCATTATTTGACTAAAAAGATGAACTAGTAGGGCTTTAATTAAACTGAATTTGAAACAAACTATGGTCTATTGAGCTACATACAAGCTCAGTAAATAAAAGAAATTAGCAAGTGTAGATGAACTATGATCGTAAATGCATCTATGTTGAAAAGAATTATCAATCTTAGCTCTCAATTGTGTACACCAAGTACAAAGCAAGGCATAAATAAGAGCATGGATAATTCATTGCAACCTTGACTTGTTTATTTTTTAAATGGATTATAAGGACATTTTCAGATTTCTGACTGCAGCTTTCTAAAATTCATTCCTATTAGACAAGTCATAAAAAAAATATCAAGGTTATCAGATTACTATTCCATCTCACCTTTGTAATTTTTATTTTTTTTTGTATTTTTTAAGTGCACAAAAGTCAACTGACTTAGTGATCAAGAAGCTCATTCATAAAAAAATATCTGTTCAACATCTCTTAAAAACAGAAACAACTTGATAGGAAATTATACAGCATTTCTCAGAAGCAGTCAATCCGAAACAGTGATTATAATAAATTAAACAGAAGCTTCCTGAATTCTAAAAAGAAGTGGGTAATTAGAACAGTAAGAGTTATGCTTCCATTGTTCAATTTTCACTAGTGTATTCATAAATATTGGCATGATTTTTGACATTTGTTTAAGAATTAATTTCTTGAAAATGAAGCTTTTAAAACAGCATTTACCAAAATCATCCAAATAGAATCTCAGGGAAAGTTTGTATTCAAAGAGCATATAAAAATGGGTAAAATTGTAATCAAAGATATCATTTCCATTATTAGCAGAGACAGTATCTCATATAGTTCTGTCCTTTTTGATGTAAAGAAATTTAAGAGATTTGAACTGATGTTTTCTTTATTTCTGCATGTCATTACATTAAGAAAACAATTGATTAAAATGAGCAACCAAAACAAATTCAAAGGTCCTAAGCCTTGATGAGTATGAAGAAAAAGGTGAAACTTCTTATCATAATAACTTTATATTTCCCTGGTTCAATTTTTTTTAGTGAGGATGACACCTTTTCGGTTCAAAGTTGTGCATTTGTAGTATCATACACTACAAATAGGCTCGAGTGGTTAACAAATTAGGTCGACAGGGATGATTTTTTTTAGGATTCAGTAACTCATAGTGCATGATACCTGCTATGTTCCACTAGAGGCATAACAAAATCATTTGTGGATTAATCAATAATCAACCCAATACTTTTTCTGTGATCCAAATATATGGTTCCCAAGAATCAGACAAGGTTTTATATAGTCTCAACAGTGTAACAGCTCTGCTGATCTGCACAAGGTATACTCCAAGCTTGAATTGTAGTCCAATAAATATCAAGCAAGAGTCAAAAATATCAATGCATCCTTTCTTTTGAATTGCAAATTCAAAACACGAGAAAGATTAACCTTCAGCGTGATATACTAGTTATGAAAATGTGTACGGAAAGTGAAAAGAGAAATTGTATCACAGTAAAATGTGTGTTTCTGAAGTTCCAGTACATATAATACACAGATACAAATGAGATTTTATGTATATCTAACTTGTTTCACATTGTATATGAGAGTGTATGCATGCCTATGGATTATGGATGTGGAAATCTGATCTAAAAATAATCATATGTGGTACAATGTGCTGATGAATAGAATAAATTATAAAATTATATCTTAAAATTTGTGCATGCATATGTGTGAGAGAGAAGATGTGCATGTCTGACATAAGATATATGTGTGTGAAAGTAACTGAGAGAGACAGTTACATGCTCATAAACTGCATATAAAGTCTCAAGAGCAGATTTTTGTTTTCACATGAATAACAATATGGTTCTCCAACTGTATAAATATATTAAATAAAACATCAAAAATATACTTAATGTAAAATAAAATATCAAAAATACATAATTCAATAAAACAAAACATGAAAAAATGTAGTTATCCTATGTCATCAGCTAACAGGAATCAAGTCATTGCTAATTAATTTAATTAAATAAATGAAATAGAGTGTGAAAATAGAAATATCAGAATTCATTTTCTCTTCTGGTGGCTGCTAACAATACCTTGTACATGATGTTTATGTATCAACTAGGTTAATACCTTTTGCTTGTACTAATCAAAATTAGTCGGCTGTACTGAATAAAGCATTCAGACTCAATGATAGGATTTATGTAATTGCATAATAATTTCAAGTTTTCTTTAACGTTGGAGGCTTCACATTGTTTATTATGAAATTATGACCTGAAAATAAATCAGTTAATCTGAATGAAACTAGCGTTTTTAGAAATATTATTTAAATAACTGAATACAAACCCTTTGACAAATTATTATTGAACATTTTAAGAAAGAGTCAGGAGTTTACATATATATATCAAATATAGCATGAACACAATATCGTTGGAATGAGAAGACTTTTCCTAAATATGAATGAATAAAAAAAATGAGAAGATTCGAAGTTTATCTCTTCTAACCTAATTTTTGTTTCAATCTTAAAATTTAGGGATTATTGCATAGAGATTTGAGTCCTGTATTTTCACCTTGCACACATTCTCTGTCTATATATATATATATATGTGTGTGTGTGTGTTGTATTATGGATGTGAAGTGATCGGACAGAATGTTAATGGAAATGATAATTGGAAAGTGAAGAGAAAAAACCTCGAGAGATAGGTGTTACATCTCAATTTTTTTATTCCGTGGTCATGTTACAGTGCATTCCAATGGGAACAAATATATCTGCAAATATTTTCTCTGAAAAAGATAGCTGGCTCCTGTTGAAATGTATCAAAACATACCTATGGAAAAAATTTTTTTAAAATGTAATATCTATCTTGAGTTTTTCTCTTCACCTTCCAATTGTCATTTTCATCAATATATATATATATACATACATATATATATGCACTTAAAAAATTGGTCAGTTGTTACTCTAAAAATGTATCTAATCAAAATGATATAAAATAAACATCACATTTCTTAAATATTTGCCCTAACATTTGTTAAATCCTAATCCTTACCAACCATATTTTTATATTATGATAATGTTAATGTAGACTTGGACGATTGGAACTTCATCAAGATCATTTCTTTGCTTTCTTGTTTCAATGAAAATTTGCATTAATGTTAAGCTATATGTATATATTCTAGCAGAATACTTGTCTGTCTATCAAATAGTTTGATATTTCAAAGGATTAAACAGAATTAGATGGCTGTACAAAGAAGTTCTTTAAGTGTGCCACATAATGATTAGATATAATTCCATACAAATTCTGCTGCAAAAAGCAACATCTGTGCTGCCAAGAAAGCTTCCATTTGATGATGTCTGGAGCATGGTTTTGGAGCCAAAGCATCATTACCACTAACCGAGAGCATCACAGCCGTACCTGACAATACCACCAGACTTAGTTATTATTTTAATATAAAATGAGAATAAATGAGCAAGGAGAGAAATATATGCTATTAATACACTGCTCATAATTTCCATACATTATGCTGTAATAAGTCAATTTATCAGAAACTGACCAATCACAAGAGGGAGAATTTTTGAATGCAGAAATTTGAATAAAGCATACAACAGAGGCATTAGTTTTTTTGCTACATTATGGAATTATAAGTTTGTAAAAAATCTGAGTTAATATTTAGCAAACCAGAGTAATTTTTATGAAAATATATAACTGTTTTTCATTTACTATAAATTAAATAAATGAAAATATCACTCATATTATAAAAAATATTGTTCTATTAATATAAATTATACAAATTAAAATGTTACTTATTTCATGATCACAAATCAAAAGAATTTATTTTATTTAAAATAAACCTAATTTTATTCAAAAAACAAAAGGAGAGAAAAGGTGGTGGTGAGTTTACTAAAGGGATGGGGAGAAATGAAGGTTAGGTAAGTCAGAAGGGAGAAGGCAGAAAAGAACTTAGGTAGTCTACTGAAGGGGTAAGAAAATCTCCAAATACGAAACTAATCCATGTTAGTATATCATTCAGATAAAATCATTGACTGGCAACAAAGATTGGATGGCTTCTCTATTGAACATTTTACTTTGGATATGAAGTTCAAAATACCTAAAGAGATAATAATCTGTAGGATGAATGTCAAGCGGATGTGAAGGATGCAGCAAGACTTCATATTCCAATTCTCCAAGCTTAGACACAACTGAGAGGTGTAGGGTCTGCTAATGTCATAGAGCATTTCATTAAAATCCCGTGGGACCCATTTTATCAACCTTTTCACCTTTTCTATTGCCTTGAGATGGTCATTGTTGGAGTCTTGAAGTCTCTAGATATTGCTTCAACCATTGTTTGTCAGTCATTGACCACTGTTCATCATTAAGAACAGGTTTGGACCTCATTTAAAGTTTATTATTGGTATCATTATTCCCAGGCCTAAACCTGTTTAACCAACACTGAGCAGTTTTCCCTGTAGTTATATTTACTCAAAATGTTTTGTTGACGCTATCAGTAACTTGAGCAGTATCATTTTCTAATTTGAAATCGAACATGAGAATTAGTCTAACTTCTTGTGTAGGCAACATCTTTATAATAATTTGCGAGCTGTCAGTCCATAACAAGAACAGAAAGAAATTAAGGGCATAATGTAATTCATTTACCAGTGGCTGTGACATCATGAGAGAATGTGATGCTATGAGAATGTTTATTACATTTGTAATTTCTCTGACTTCATATTCTGATCAAACATTTTTGAAAGTTGAATGGTCAAAAGTTAAGGGTTTTTTCTTCCCTTTTCAAGGAGTCATATGTGGGGTGGGGAATTTTCTCTTTTTCCTTTAAGGATCAAAAGTGAAAGGGAGCCTATCTCTCCACTTTTGGAGATCAATGATGAAGGGAATTTCTTTCCAACTTTTAGTGGTCTAAAGTTAAGGGAATCTCTTTCAACTTTTAGGGATCAAAACTGAAGAGAAACTTGTTTCAATTTTAGGGGTCAAAAGTAAAAGGAAACTTTCTTTTATTTTACAAATCAAAAGTTCAAGGGAGAACTTTTTCCCCTACCTTTAGGGTTCGAAAGCGAAGGGAAAATTACTATATATGAATCTATTACTAGTTCTGACTGTGACAGAAAAGCTACTCTATTCAATATCAATAGAAGCTGAAGATCTCCATAACCTGATTCACAAGTTACCCCATCATGCACAGATGCATTTCTGATTCTCACTGGGATGGAAATCTATTTGCTCGATTCAATGATAATGACTAACACTTTCTACAACCTGATTCACAAGTAACTTTTCTATACACAGATTGATTTCTGATTGAAAATGGGATTGAAAAATTCCATTCTCCATTCAATCTTCTGTACTACAATTTGCAAAATGTCCATCTGTCAGTGACACAAAGGGAGGCTACTCCGCAAAGTTGCTTTCAAAATGATCTTCCTTCTACTATCGTTGTTTTCAATTCATTTGTTAATTTCAAGTAGGTAAAGTGTTGAATGATATCAAATAAATGTCCTCTATATGTTTTTGTCATCACTTGTACACCCAGGACTTCTTTTCAGACACTACATGGCTCAAGAATTTGACCCCTAGCTAAACTATAAGCAAAGCAACAGGTATTTTACTAAATAAAACACATTTATTACTTAATAAAATTTTCAGTAATTCACTTTGATTACTGAATTTATTACTGTGTAAACATACAGACAAAGAACATAACAGTAGGTATACCATTAGCAAAGCAACAGGTATTTACTAGTTGCTATTAAAGGCTAAGAAACCATCACAAATAATGAATTATATCTCTACTTACATTGAATATGGAAAAAAGTGAAATATAATAGTAAATCTTTGACTTTTAGAATTATCCTCTATAATGTAAAAGAAAACAGCATTTCATGTGTATCAACCTGTCTTCAGTGTTAGATCCTACTACTGTAACCCTGTTAGATTTAGCTAAGCTCAGTAAATATTCAAAACCATCACAACTGTCAACATAGGTTTCTTCGGTTTTTAACCGGGTCTGACTGGCTGGCTATGTATGTACATATGTATGTATCATGCAGCTAGAGTGCACAAATTTTTGATATTTACTCATTATTATGTCTAGAAAAAACTTACCATTTTTTTTAAAATTCCCCCATATAGTTTATGAGTGGGGCAATGAAAATGTTTCCTAAATTCCTTATTTTGTGTCCAGCAGCACTGACACATTTTTTTTTTAATTCAGACTATTTTTTAGTGATCTCTGTCCAACAAAAGGTCAGAGAAGTAACTCATTATTTGATCAACCCAACATGGCATGCTGCCAAAAGACTTTGGTCACATGATAGTTTCTATTGAATAACTAAGCAGACCTGTCTATAATAAAAATGAGTTAGAGAAATTAAATTCTTTATCACCATAATTATTCTAGACAGACTAACACCATAATGATGCATTTAATTGGCGTCTGATCTGTTTTCAATAAATTGCCATGAGATGAAATTAATCTTAAGCTCAATCCAAAAAAGTTGAACTTGGATATCTAATAACTTTACTATTTACAATTTACAACACATTATGTAATAAATCCTGGAACGCTTATAGAGTAAATAAAATCACTGATCTTAAAGGGGAAAAAACATATTTTATTAAACATTTGTTCGATAGTTCTTAAATAAAATGTAACAGAAGTAGTATAGGTTGCTTTCTGAGTTTGGTAATTTCATAAAATTAAGATATTGTGATAGAAATGCCAGAAAGATCAACGAAATTATCATACTGAATGTTCACAAAATAAACCACATCTTCTCATTTATTAATCAATTATTGATTACCTAAAATAATAATTTTCTGAGTTTTTATCATCATCTATTTTTTAGAATTGTCAGATGGACAAGATTTGTTTTTACTGTTGACTTTCATTTTAGTCCTAATTGTTGGTATTTTATTGTCTATATATATCCTAAATTTTTTGAATGCTAACCACAATAGGAGGTATTTTTCAAGTATAACATTTGAACAGTCTTCAGATTCAAAATCTTTCAATAAAGACATGGAAATTGAATCGCAGCTTACATTTGAAATGGATCTGGAATTGTTTCTTTATTTTTAATCAATTAACACATACACTGAACAGAATCTCAACATTCAAGTTTCTTGCTTTTACTAAATAAAAAAAATCTCATTAGAAGTTGAGTAGGTTACTTAGCATGAACAAAACAGTTTTAGTTGTAAATTCATCTTCTCATTCACTACCTCCCTATAATAAGACACATTCTGTTACTTACATGGTAAATCATCAAAACATCTTTTGTGTATCTATGGATAATATATATAGATATGCTCATATCTCTAAGCATGACAGAAAAGTTACAGTTATTGCAAAAACTTGGAAAATTATACAACAAATAAAGCTTTATACTTGATAAAAGAGAAGAGAATTTTTATTACTAAAGAGGATTTTCAAACTTATCTTTATCTATTTGAGAAACATTTAATAAACCAATGGTAATAATGTTGCTTTATTTCATATCAATGGCCACGCTTATAGAATCATATAAAAAAACTGCTCTAGTTTAATTGAAAGCATGTATTTGATATTAAATAACACTGGATATTGTGATGTTCTAATGGAAGTGCTCTCCAAAAAGGAGAGCGGGGGTAATGATAATGATAGTGGCCATTTTGTTTTCTAACAGAAGCGCTCTCCAAATAAGAGATGGTAAGAGTATAAATACTGGTGCCATCTTGCTACAGGGACAATTCTTTGTGACTGAGACTTTGACTCCTTGTTACATAGAACAAGACTGTCTTCGCTACTCATAACAGATATTAATGAAAACTTAATACAAAGGCATAAATTTAGGGACACAAATTATTTCATTTAATTTATTTCATACACCCTCTCAATAATAAGTGCAGTTTTTGCTTTTTAAATTGATATGTATTTTAATGTGAGTGATTTAAGTGCAAAGTATGTTAATTTGTCAAAAATACTATCGTGAAATAGTTTTGTGACTCAACAATTATCAACCATTTTTATTTGATAACAAGTACAGACAAACACCTAAAAGGAATAAATGGAAGAGCAAACAGTAATATTTAGTAATGTAACGAAAATTTTTCAATGCAACATCACATCAACAAGGGCATCAGTGTTATAAGATTCCTAACATTTGATTTGACTTTTCCCCAACATTCTACACTATCACTGTGAAGATTATTCACATTCATAAGCTTACTGTGTCAGATATTAGTTTAGATCCTTTACTAAGTTCTCAATGGATTAGAGATTGGGCAGGCCACTGCAGCCCCTTAATGTTATTGTCTTCAATATTGGCTCTGACTGATCTGCTGCGTGTTTGAAGTTGACATCAAGCTTGAAAACTCATATATATGATTTTGAACCTATAGTAGCATAAGCTTAAATCAATATTTTCAGACAAGACAAACAATCCACAATTCCTTCAATTCAATACAACGGGCAGAAACAGGTTCAATACATACAATACCACATGACACTACCTCTTGTTCAATAGTTAGTCTAAAGCAGCGAGGGTGATACTCTTTATTTAACCTTCTTATGCACCTCCAACCATCAGATCCAAAGATGTTAAATTTGATTTGTCACTCCATATCACTTTAAATCACTTTTCCCAGTTCCAATCCTTCTGCTCTTTGGTAAATTGGATATGTGCTCACCTACTCATCTAGTAAATTGGAGGCAATTCTTTTATGGCAGTCACATGTATTTTCAAACCATATTTTTGACTCACATCATTTCTGATATTGTTGGCAAGTGAAGATACCAAGTTGTTTTATGTTTCTGTTCATAAACGTTAAGTTTATTTCGTTCAGCATGACCGCAGAACTTTTCAGAACAAAAGCTGATTGGACACTTAACTTCAAATTTCAATAGATTTAGTATTCAGACAGTGCCAATCAAAATTTCAAAATGAATTTAGATATTTTGTAAAATAAATACATTGCGAATACATATAATCACATGATACCTCAAATTTTTATTGAACTTTTCATCAAAAATGCAAATTATATACATACTTATGCAAATACACACATGTACACATGTACCTCATAGACAAGTGTGATGTGTCTGGCTGTATATGTATGCATTTTGTATTATTGATGAATTGCATTTGATGAAGCGTCATTCCATGAATCACACACCTACTGCCAAATAAATTCATATACATATGCAAGCAGCAGTCCAAGTTATTACAATGAATATAATAAGAATATTTTTGCTTGCAACTCCTTTTTCAGTAAGCAAATATTACATATAATACACTAAGATATGAATATACATGCATACACCTCAGAAGTGGCATATGGGACCCGCAAATCCTGCAACAACGGAGAACATTTGAGGTTTGGGGGAGCGATACACCTGAGGAGTCTTGGGAAATCTAAAAAAGTAATCTAAAAAATAATCCTGAGAAATCTAAGAAAATTTGCAGAGTGGGGAGGACTCAGTTGAACCTAGCACTGTCATTGATACACATACAGGTGTATGAGGACATACATATTCAGTAGTGAGTTAGCTGGCTGACAGTATGGCAGAAAAATTGATTTATACGTTTGAATAGTATCAGAGATCAGGAATGATAGTCTCTTATATGCGTGAGGAGTAGCTTTTTATTTTATTAAATGGCACATTTTTGTAACAAGGTAGCTAACTAAGAATTGTAATAAGAACAACAGAGCCTGTCTACAATTTTTGAAAGCTTTTTTTTCAGTCCCATACATGAATACTGATGAAAAAAAATAGAAAACTGCCTTACAACTAAAAACAAAACAATCTACAACCGTTTTGTACTCAGATTCAATGTGTCTCATCAGGAGTATAATAATTGGGAATTATTTGAAGAATGTTCGCGATGCATTTCAGTAAGAGCCTAATAAGGTAAAACATACTTTTTCAAAATGATTTTTTCTAAATAAATTGCCTCCCTCACTGATTATTTATTATTTCTATTATTACTATTGGCCTCATATTTGTGGATTACAAGATTTATAAATCATCGAAGCAATAAAAAATTTACCAAAACAAAACTCTAAAGAATAAAGAGCTGAAATATTTTGTTGTTAATTGTAAATGAACATTTTATCAAATCTACATCATTAGTACTTTTGTATACTAAAAGTTTTTTTAAAAATGAACATGTGTTCATTTTTAGATGAAAAATGCATTGTCAGGCATTTTAAAAGTTTATGTAAGCTTGAAAATTGCCTGACAATGCACTTTTCATTTTGTTACAATTATAAGAGTAAATCACATTAACAAGGTCCGTTTTTTATCCTTCTCTGTTCCTTACAAGACTAACACCACTTGATAAATGCATTTCATACAATCAATGATCTATTTACAAATGTATTCCAATTCTGGCTACATTGAAATATTTGTTCTTTACTTCATTTTTAATTTCAAATAATACATTAATAAGATTACTTTCTATTTTAAATGCTTATTTGGTAAAACTGAGTCAAGTAGAGTTAAATAGCCATCTGCAGAATTTTCAAACTATCATAAAAAGAATCAAGATGAAAATTTGAATGAAAAACTTGAATTATTCAAGTGAAATAAAAAGCAATAGTCACAGCATATTGGATCTTTTGAAAGAGATGCTAAATTCAACAGCAAGAGAACAACAGAGAATGTAGTGAATTGGCTTACAAGAAATGTAGCTGTTGAGCTCATTATAGTATAATGGTCAGTTTTACCATTTCAAAGTTTCCAACCGACTCCTTTGTTTTTAAAAATTCTATTAAGGAAGAAATAAAATCCTTCACCTACAAATGAAATTCAAAAGCTAAGATTGAATATGCCTTTGTGCTTTAAGCAAAAAGAACTGCAAATTTTTTCTCTTTCTGCTAGGGCAGCCAAGGTGTGATGTCTATCATCACACCTTGGCTGCCCTCATCTTGAAGTAAAATGTTTCAATTAAATCATTTGATATTTCATCTTTTGCAATTAACCCTTTACAATTCACATTCTGCATGTACCTTTTGACATTCACAGTGTGTAATATAAAAACTTTTGAATTCTTTCCCAACTGAACTAACAAAATATGAACTCATGCAAAGAACTTATTTCTTTCTTCTTTCATCCAGAAGTCTGGTTACATGAAAATGCCTTACAACTCAAGTCCAAAGTCAATTACCAGTTAGTTGCTAGATAAATATCTGACAACATGTGTTCCTTCTTACATACTGCCAGGTATATATGGGTTATCTAAATGAATGAAACACTACCTATCTAAAATATACATCAAAATTTCTTTATATTAAGATTGTGAAGGTGCAAATTCTTCAAACATGTTTGCTGGAACATTGGAATGCTTATGAGTTCTACATTCATTGCCTGCCTATCTTCAATTATCTTTTCAAGCTGATTGCTGAATATTTTCTTGTTTAAATTCAACTGGTTGGTCTCTTTTTTTTAATTCCTAGTAAATTCCCAAAAATCTTTTGTAATAAATAGAAGGGAAAAACTGAGTTGCAACGGAACGGAATAACTCTCATTTTGAAATCATGAGAGTAAACTGAGAAATTATCATTTTTGGTAACCCTATATTCATTCAACTTTTACATCAAGCCAGGCCATTAGCATCATCAAGACAACTTAGATTTGAACAGCCTTACCAATGGAAGAACTAATTATTGCCAATTTTATGATATCTTGAAAGAAAATTGATTTTACTTCGAAATTAAGTCCACTCCTTTTGGCTTTACATCCTATACAAAGGAATATATGCCAAACTTGACAACAAACTTAATTGAGATAATTCATTTCAGAAATTAAGTTCAGAGAAAACATAGATAAAATTTCAAATTAATCACTTGGCAAAGTATTTTTATGCAACTTTTTTGAGTCAGACGAAAGTAAATTGCATGCATGAAACTTCTTCATTACTGACTCCATCTTTCAATATCAAAAGCTTTTTTATTTTCTTTATCATCTTGTGTGCAAGTTGTTGACACAGCATAATCAAATCTAAGACAGTTGCTTATATGATGAGAGCTGTCAGTACCAGACTAATTTGGGTTGTGAATTAAAATCTCATTATTTGCAATTCTTACCATAAAAATAAAAAATGGGAATTAATTATCTAAAATATTTGTGTTGATTTACACAAAAAATAAACAGATATATTAAATAGCGCTGTTCTATTGAAGAAATACTCAATCATTATCAACAGAAAAAATAGTCTTCTATGTATACACAATAGAGAGAAGCTATCACTTTTGTGTACATGGGATGCTGCTTTTTACACCAGCCACCTCAGTCAATAAAGATACCCCAGCTAAAAATTCAAGCAAGGTAACTCCATTATTTGACTTGCTCAGGGTTATGAGTTATCTCTTTCCTATAGAATAAGTGATACATAATGAGAAAAAAACTTTCAAAACATATATAAGAATTATATTTATTGTGAGAAGTATTTACCTCATTCATAAGAAGACTAAATGAAGAATTTTGTGAGGAAAAATTAGTTGTTTTTCCAAATAGTTCCGTCAGTACTTGAGTTTTTGTTTTAATTGCACAAAAGTATATTTCTTTTTTTTCAACAAATGATTTTATGCTATTGGATTTAGATCTGAAATTAAAACTTGAAAGAAAAAATGGATCTTTTATCTAAAAAAATACCTGTGCAAGATTTGAGCACGGCTCATCTAAAAGAAGAGACCACATGAAGCACTTTAAATAGAAAAAAAAATGTTTTTGGAAGGTGCCTAGTGGTGTACTCATTCAAATTTTCAAGATAGAAGCCCCAGAAATGTGACCAAGAGCACCCTGAGATACACTGATACAGTCACATAAATAAACGGAGAAACATAGGTGAGCAAAGAGAGAAAAATTCGTAGTACACTTAGCTGATTGGTTGGACAGGCCATTTGAGGGGCTACAGTGATTTGATAAGAATAGTTTTATATATTGCAAGGAAATTTTATTCTTTTCAAACTACATTATCATACATCACTAGAAAGTGAGAGAGTCATTCCTCATTTTATATCTTACTTTTCCACTTATCTCTTTTAACAATTGAAAAAATTGGTTATCTAAAACATTTTTTAATTGCAAAAAAGTATTTTTTTCTTTTCAAACAACTAACAAGAGGCTAATTTTTGCATTTAAAGGTCCCGATTTGAGTCCTCTTCCTAATTTTCCTTAGTAATATTTAGGTAAAGAAATCTGATTCAAAAGAAAATTCTTTGTACCTTTTTTTTAGAACAAACAAAGTTCTTGAAGTTTTGTAGAAATATAGTACTTCGGAAGATAAAGAAAAATGCTGAATTGACTAAAATTCTTCTTGAAAACTTCTTGGTCTTATTTGATTATTTGTATATTTCTTTTGGTTTTTGAATAGCTAATCCTGGATGAAAATGTGTATGTGTGGGGTGGTGTACGCAGAGAGACTGATATTTGACTTGCTGGTGTAGAGTAAAGGGTTATTTAATAGAACTGCCAGGAATGCGATAAAAGGAATGTGAGGTCAAACATCAGTGGCTGGTCAAAAGGCATCAGTTGAAAGGACAACATTGTAGTATGGATTACAATTTCATATGGTGGTGAAATCTGATGAAGACATAATCATGCCTTTTAATTAAAAATTATACTTTTTAGAGACTTTGAATAACTTCAGGGACCATTTCAAAGCAAAGATTAACAGATCTTACTTATTTTAGTTGTAAAAAACTGTCCTAAAATAATACTTAATTCATTTAAATGTATTATCTTATTACTCCAATTAAATATTAGTATAAATTCTGTCAAAATATCCATACAACAATGTTTACATTCTGGACTGATGTTTTTTGACTGAACTATATTGTTATTTGCAGTAGTCTGTACGACACGGTTACCCTTTTAATTGATGTCATTTATCTTGATGCTTTTTGGCCTGAATTCCAAATATCAGCCTCTCTGCATGCACATGTACTCACACAGATACACACATTCTCATCCAGGATTAGCTAACCAAAAAACAAATAAAAATGCTGTTAATTTCAACCTTGTTTCCTTAATGATTTTCTATAATTTGTTTATCTCAATTTTCAGAATCATGAGAATGATACAAACTAGCAATCTATTTCAGCATTAAACTTCCTCAAACTAGAAGGTCAAAAAATGAATAAATATGACAAAAACAAAAATGAATTAGTTTGAATTTACTGGATTGAATTACAAAGAATATTAATCATAAATATTTTAAGAATAATGAAAAGAACAATGACTGAATAAAATTTTTTTTTAAATTGAACTCACAAATTTCCAATTGTAAAACTCTATACATTATTATACACAATCAGTTTACATGAAAGGGCAAACAAGTTGACTTTAAGAAATATACAGTAATCTTTTTCTAAATAGGATAAGTATCAAGAAACATTTTTCTTTTCATAAATCTAAAAGTCAATTATCAATTTATGCTCACACTTTTTTTAAGAACAAGGCAATTTTCTTAGTACAAGTTAGTCTTATATACAATTGATATTGTATTTCGTTCGATTCTCATCATTGAGTGTTTCCCTATTATGATCCTAAACCAGATCACACTAAGATATCTACATGTATTTTGAGTATAACATCTATATCAAATATTGAACAATTTACCAGACATACGTATAGCATAACCTTAGGTATAAATCAAACTTACAAATAAAAAGTAATGTCTGTCACATTTGCTTTTTTTGTGTTGTTAATTAATATTGATTTATGGAAAAAAGAAATATGAAAATATTACAATACTAAAGAATATGTGCATTAAGTGAAGCTAAGATGAAAAAAGTCTGTTTCAAAGGCAAGATAGGAGCATGAAGGTACCAAATATGATGGGCACCTGAAGAAGGCTGGAGGATACAACAGCTGAAACATTGTGACCATAATAAACAAGATGTATAGAAATATTTTACAAAATCTCAATTTGAATCTTAAATAGATTAAACACATTGCAATTTTATCAAACATATTCTAAGTTTATATTTAATACAAGTTCACCAGTAACGATATTTTCTAAAAAAAATCAATTAATTTGTGAAGCAAACATTCCCATCAAAACAACACGAAAAATGTATAAAATCTACATGGATACCAAATTGACAGAATTACACCTCTGCAGAACACAATCAATGTATATCAGCGATATAATTAGAATCGATAAGTATGAAGAAAAATGATAAATAAGCATTGAAGTAAACACACACTTCAGTAATGAAGCAAGTTTTAACATTACCATTAAAATAATGCCTGAAAGAGGTTAGAAGACATCAAGGCTTACATTGGCCCAACCTACTGTGTTTCTACTGAGCAAACAATACCAACAATAGTTTCTATTGCTTACATCAGAGACACAGGCATCAATATAAGAAGGATAAACAACATCAAAAATCAATACATTATAGTACGAGCTAAAAAAATATGATCTACAAATGTACACAGATACATATCTGTATAAACACATACTAACACCTATATATAGACATATTTTAATTCCAGCATAAACCATATGTGAGTATTGATTCTATGTTGTTCATATAGATACTGATCATAGTAATGTTAACTGAACATAACAGATTTGTCTGTAGTATTGATTACTAAAACAGATATAATAGTTTCATAGTAGGTAGACTTGCCATAGCCTACAAAGCAAGTGATGCATGCTGGCAGAACTATTAAGCCATTTTAAGGGGAAAGAGCAGAAAAAGGTGTTTTAAACCAAGTCACATACCTAAAAAATGCTAATAAATGTTGTGTTGAGAATCTCAATGAGTAAAAGTATCAAATAGTCTGATTCTATACTAATTTTATAGTAAATATCATTAAAAGACAATAATAAGAAAATAAGAATGTGCCAATATATAAAATTGAATTTCGCAAATTTGAACCAATATATAAAAGTGAATTTCCTAAAAAGAGTATATATATATATATATATATATATATATATATACATATATATATATATATATATCATTTAGCATCACATCTTTTTATTATTCCCAGCATTGACTATGTTTCCTTTGCTTTTTCCTTGATTCATGGATGTTGAAAAATGACAATATTTTAAAGATATAAGATTTTCAGTGGGTATAGCAAAAAGTGAAAATGAAAAAACTATCCAGGAGTAAAGAAAATAGTTCATACTCTTCAGAATAAGCCATATATCATTCAAGGTCATCTAAGGCCTGAAAGCCTTCAAGTAACTGAGTGAATAATGAAGAAATTGAATAAGATGACAAACAGCCAAGGCCAATGCAATACATGACACACCCTTCAAAATTTTGTAGAGTTTGCTTAAAATCAAACAAACTATTCAAGAGATAGTATCCCTTCTACTATTTTTTTCTCTTATTACTATTTGTAGACTTGATGAATAGAGTGTTTCAACGAGTGATAATTAAAGCATCTGCTTTAATCATGTACACACCAAATAATTTTGTATTTTTTCATTATTTTCATTACTTCCATTACCCACAAACCCCAGGTACTGTTACTACAAGAAAAGTTTCACATTCCTCTAAATACATAGGTAAGATCATTCACTTTATCTAGGATTGATTTGTTTTAATGAGCCTTAACCAATCCAATAATTGGGATAGAGCCTGAGATTTTCTGGTCTGATGTCTTGATATATAATACTGTACATTGTCTGATGGTCTGAACATTGTTCTTAAATGGCCATTTCACGTTTGGGTTGAAAAACAAAAATCTAAACTAAATGGACACAAATAAATATGAACAGTTTTAATGTAATAAAATTCATAATATATCAGTAATTTTGAAAAGAAAATGGTATCATTTTTACACACAAGTATAAAGCTACCTGATTATTTATATTAAATTTCTTGTATTATACATGAGTAAATAAGGTATTTTTTTACTTTTATATTAAAAATAAACATGACAAAGTTTTTAAAAAATCAAGAAATGAAGTGTAATGTGAGCTTGTGTGCAATTTTAAATAAAATATGTAATATTTTTATTGAATGACTTATATTTATTTAAAGACACTAGTTTCCTAAATCAAATCTTAACCCAGACATAAAAAAATGTAATTCCATGACAAAACAAGGATGGAAATTTTGCAACAAAAAATCAGAATAGAAGCCTCATTTTAAAAATATGAAATTCAAATAATAATTGAAAAATAATTAAAGTTTCTGTAATTATCACTTCTACAATCAATGGATCTATCAAGAGGCTTTCTTTTAAAAATAATTTTTTTGAAAAATTTTTTCCTACACCCCTGCTTTTGAAATCTCAAAAAAATGCCACATGGTTGAGAAAAATCTTAGGTCTTCTAAAGGATAAATCTCTGGATAATTAAACAATTCAATTTTTATCTTATGACAAAAACCATGGCACAGGTTCAAACTATGCTCCGAATTGGCAAATTTCAAACTTCAAAATAAAATGTATTTCTTTGTCAACTTTGTAGCTTTTGATTTTAATTAGTTACATTACATTGTAGACTTTTTGTTGGGGAAAAAATATAGTTTTTTAAAAGATTTTCAAAAATTCAATAAAATTTTAACAAATTTAAAAATTTTCAAAAGCCTTGCTCATAATCACCAAATGATTTAAATTAGGGTTTCTCTTGGCATTCAATATTTTTTTTTTAGATAAAATACATTTTTGTGATTAACAGTTTTAATTCATTTATTTATTAGTAGATGAAGTTTTGTAAATTATTATTTACAAGATTTTCATTTTAGTTCCACTATTTACCTCCATCTTTTTTTTTCTCTAAGTTGAGTTGTGATAAAAATCAACAAAAATATTAAGATGAAGGTTAATAGAAGCATAAAAATAAAAAAAATTAGCAAATTTATGGGTTTTTTTTTCAATAAAGTTACATTTATAAACGCCAAAATGTCCAACGCCAAATGGGCTCATGCCAAATCAAATATCGTCTAAACATTCATTCCAGTGTGCCTACGCCTAATTGCTTACGTCAGATAGTCCCATCCTCTTACACACACACATATATATATATATATACATATATATATACATATATACATACATATATATATATATATATATAAATATATATATATGTATATATGTAAGAGGAGGGGACTATATATATATATATATATATATATATATATATGTATATATATATATATATATATATATATATATACATATATATATATATACATATATATATATATACATATATATATATATACATATATATATATATACATATATATATATATACATATATATATATATACATATATATATACATATATATATATATACATATATATATACATATATATATATATATATATATATATATATATATATATATATATATATATATATATATATATATATATATATATATATATATATATATATATATCTCACAGCAGAAAGGCCTGCCTCTCCCACACTGACTTCACTGGCCACTTAAGACATGGAAAACCCTTCTAAATCTTCATTTACAAAGCAAAGCCATAATAGCTGGGGAGCCAGAGGTGCCTATCATGCATCCCCACCCCACAGGTATCCTCCACCATATAGTTTTTCTAGTCAGTACATGTCTGTAGTTTACGGTTTAGAAAGTTACTCAAAAATATTTGGGGATGAACTATGATTTTGGGGGAGATTTTCAGGGGGTACTCTTATCTCAAAAACTGAGGAATTGAAAATACTGATTACTTGGAAATGTTTCTTCAGACACAGAATTGTACCATATTTGGGGCAGAGCCGGAGATTTTGGTTCTTGTGAGCCCCTACCTCCAACATTTAGTCCAGTATTTTCACAAAGTTTTTAATGAGGCTCCCTGGACTGACCTTCAAGTCTGGGGTCTGTGAACTTATTGACTGGCAGACCATTCAAAAGTATTTATTTTGATAGGTATATGTCAGAAGATTAGGATTTCGATAGTATGATTTTAGGGAGTAGTGTTATCTCAGAAATTGAGGAATTGGAAATACTGATTATTTGGAAATCTTTGACACAACATCATACCACAATCTGGGGCAGAGCTGGAGATTTGACTCTAAAATTTACAGCAAAAGTTCCAAATAAGCAGGCTGCAGAATTCATGATGGTTCAAAATGTTATTAATAAGACCCAGATCGTGATTGTGAGCTTGTTGAGTAGGCAGACCATTCAAAAGTTTTTCTGCTAGGCACATGTCTGGAGGTAATGGTTTTATAGTTACTCAAATATTTTTGGATGAACAATGATTTATAGGGGTACTGTCATCTCAAAAATAGAGAAATAATCTAGTTCTGAATCTGGAAAAACTGTGCATATATCCATTAAATTTTCTGTGTATACTTCTGACACCCAAAACATATTTTTAGCATGTTAGTTTCTGAAAATACTAAAAAGAAAAATAATAGTTTGGGATCTGTGTTTGCACTCACACCGATATAATCCTGTAAAATTTGAGCAAAATAATACAAACATAAAAAAAAGTAAATAGATTGACATGATATATTGTTGGGAAGAAAATTCAATCAGCTTTTCAACAGTGTATATTGTCAATTTTTATCTGCTGAGCATAAATGGTTACAACTAAAAACAAAGGTAGGTATTCCAGAATTTTACAAGGAAATTTCAAGTATGCACTTAATATGCCTCAGTTTATGAATCGTAGATTTAGTTCTTGGGGGAGATATTTACATATATATATACATTGTGGGAAAGAAAATTTCATACGCTTTCTAATAATGGATCTTGTCAATTTGCCAAAACTGCCAAAAATATGAAGTGAGATATTAAGCATTTCACAAAAAAAAAATTTTTTTAGTCCCAAGTCTATGGATTGTAGATAAAATCAATTATGGAGATAAATGTGCAAACACACATAGATATATAAATATACATACATATATATATTGTTAGAAAGAGACATTCATCAGCTTCCCAGAAGTGTATTATGTTGATTTGTATCTGTTCAGCATAAAAAGTTACTGCCAAAAACATGATGCTAAGTGATAAGCATTTTTCAAGGAAAGTATAAGTGTACCTCATAATCAACAAACTATGGATTTGGGATTTAATTCTTGGTGGGAATATATTTGTAACAGTGTATATTGTCAATTTGTATCTGTTGGGTATACAGCCCAAAATGTGAAGCTCGTTATTTAATATTTTACAAGAAAATTTCAAGTATATTTGAACTTCATAGTACAAAATCTACAGATTATGGATTCAATTCATGATGGAAAGATGATGATCGTTTGAAAGAGAATTTCACCAGCTTTCCAACATTGTATCTTGCCAAGGTGCATCTCTTTAGCATAAAAAGTTACTGCCAAAAATATGGAACTTGGTATTTAGCGTTTTATATGAAAATTTCAAGTCAATGTGTAATTTATAGTCTATAGTCTAATCTAAGACTTGATGCAGATATATACATATATATATGTATTGAAAGAGACTTTCATCAGCTTTCCAAAAGTGTATTATGTCAATTTGTATCTGTTGAGCATGAAAAGTTACAGCTAAAAACATGAAGCAAGGTATTTCACAAGTAAATACTTCATAGTCTAAAGTCTATAGACTGTGGATTTAATTTTTGATGAAGATATATACATATATACATTTGAATCTGTTATAATACAGAATCGCTTATAACTTGGTTATGGACCCTAATTTTCAAAATGTTCAATTTGGCTCTCAAAATACTAACTGAATACAAAAATAGAAAGATCCCTAAGAAATGTTATGCATTAGGCCATCAATGAAAGATTCAACCCTGTCAGCAGTGCAGAAGTATTGAAACTAGAAAAGCCAATCCGGTCAGTGTTGTCAACTCAAAAAACATTTTTCGCACTAGTTTGAGAGCCAAAAAGTGCTAAATTTTAACTGTCAGAAAGATACTGGTGATAGCTGAGGGGGTCATTTATTGACTACTGAAAAGTTTTTGTCTAATTCATCCCACAGCTGATAGAGTCAGATTAGAGCTGGTCAAAAATTTGGATGGGAGATGGGGAGGGGGGTGTTAAAGCAGTGTTGCCAACTTGAAGAATTTTTTGTAATCTTGAAAAAGTGTTGAAAATGCCAAAATCCATTTAAAACACTATTAGCCGTTTTATGGCCATTCAAATGGCTAAATTAACTAGATTAGCCAAAAAATGTCTAGAAATAAATGAAAATCAGCAAAAAAAATTGCTAAAGAAATGGCGCTGAAATGATATTAAGCATTCAAAGTACATCATACCCTTGACTGTTTTCTCGCTTCCTCCTCTCTCATTTGTTGTTTCTAAGTCTTCCTCGATAATCACTACACATGAATTTTGAGATTAGTCAAAATGCAATTTTCTGGTGAAGTATTACAATTTTTTTTAATTTCTATATTCATTGTCCCCCTCCCCATTTTCTTTTCATTTCTGCACAAATTATGAGTATAGATCTTGTAAAAGTTGATCTGGGATCTGGAACCCTCATTCCCTCCCTGGTTCTTGCCAATGTATGTTACCTAATTTTCAGTAGGGATACTAATATATCATTTTATATAACTTTACACCTATTTTCACTCACCATCAAGAAATGACTCCCAGCATTTTTAATGCATCAAAAGGGAAAAAAGTTTGTAAAAATAGACAATTTGTACCATTGTGGTCTCATAACGAAAAAATATAGATCCCAACTTCCATGTTATGTAGGGCCTACAGTGTATATCATCAGAAAGAAAATTTCAACAGCTTTCCAACAGTGTATTTTGTTAAATTGTATCTGTTGAGCATAAAAAGAATCAACAAAAAACATAAAGCTAGGTATTTAGCATTTTTCAAGGAAATTTCAAGTATACGTATAATTACTGATAGAGATATATATTGCACAAAACAGAATTTCACCCGCTTTGCAACAAGTGTATCTTGTCAATTTGTATCCGTTGGGTATGAAAAGTTACAGCCAAAAACATTAAGCATTTTACAAGGAAACTTCAAGTTATTGTACAATTTATAGTCCAAAATCTAATCTAATTCTTGGTGCAGATATCGTTAGAAAGAGAATTTCACCAACTTTCAAACAACCCATACATTAAAGATTTGATTTTCAACAGAGATGTATAGATATGTATATTATTCAAAAAAAATTTTGTCCGTTTTGCAACATTGTATCTTGTCAATTTGTACCTGTTAAGCATGAAATTTACAGCCAAAAATGTGAAACCAGGTATTTAGCATTTTACAAGGAAATTAAAAGTACTTCATAGTCCAAAATCTATGAATTGTGGAATTGATACTTGATGGTAATAAATGTATGCATATATATATATATATATATATATATATATATATATATAAATATAGATATATCATTTGAAAGAGAATTTCATCAGCCTTCTAACAGGGCATATTGTCAACTTGTATCTGTTGAGCATGCAAAGTTACATCCAAAAACATGAACTTGAATATTAAGAATTTCTCAAAGTTTTCATCTTTTTGCTATTTTTGCCCCTACAATAAAAAAATGTTTTTAAAACTGCCTACATGTGCTCAGTGAACAGAATTATCGATTGTATATCAAAAGATGTGTTTCTTTTTATCAGCTTCTCCATTTCTGAGAAAACAGTTCCCCCTAAAAATACCCCCTGACACCATAGTTTATCTAAAAAATATATCTTGATAACCATCTCAACCATTAGAAACAAGAGGTGGAACATTAGCCATCAGCCAAGCTACTAGTGATTATATTGAAACAAACAGTAAAATACATGAAAAATAAAATAAAAAGTATGCTGATAACAAGACCATGGTTTTGTTAGAACCAGACCAACTAAAAGGAACAAGGGAACTTTGATTTAATATCAAAACTAGCTTTCAAGTGTTTTAACATGTTTGGCAAACATACCAACTGTAACATAATTCAATCTCAGCCCCGATTGGGAGGAAAATTTTGTAGTATGAATATAATAGAAATTGAATTTTTTACAAACCTCTTTAGTATATTTCATTCATTCTTTATCTACAAGCAGATCTGACAAAATCGAGTGAACCAGCAAAGATTAATAATGACTCTCAAAATCTTGCTGTTATATGCACAATGCATAAAATCAATCTGAAACTATTGTTATGGTCTGCTTACAGGCATGAAAAATACACATTATACAGTTGTTTGATAATTTTTTTAAATCATTTTTTAATGTGATTGTTTATGGTGGTTATACAATGATTTAACTTGAACTTGTTTCGGTTTTGTTTTCAGTTCTATAAAGTCGATTATAATAGTAAAATGTGCAAACTACGATAATAATTTCATGAATAGGCTGTCTCATTGTTCAATGTAACAGTTTAAAGCTGTAAAGAATCTATACATTTAATGAATTATTACTGTCATAAGCCTATAAAGGAGAGTGAAAATATTAGTAAGATACATAACTCAGAGGTGAAATATGTTAATAATGATCTACGGATCTGAAAAAAGCAGGCAGTTTCTATAGAAATGAAAAGAAAAATTTGAAATAAAAAGCACAAATTCATTTCTCTCAACAACTTGTTCCACATTCATCAATTTTCTTTCTTCATAGATTTTATTAAAGTTTTTTGCTTTAATTTAAAATAAAAGAAGATACAATCCCCGTTTTGTTTGCAATATTACATAAATAATCCCATCATTGCTTATGAGTAATATGCTAGGTATTAAATATAATACAGTTTCTGGTGGTAAAAGTATGAGGTAATGCATACACACACATATCAAACATACTGACAATGACACAGTCATTAGCTGAATTTTGATTAAAAATTTTCCCTATATAATGTTTGATCTATTGCGATTCATGGAAAAGCATTGGATTTAGTGTATTGATAAGGAGAGAGATTATGTTGAAAAATGAATATTTGTTGCATAAAATAAGCGTTTGTTTATTAAGCTATGAACTTACTGATCTGTTTATGTAAATATACACGAGGGTGTATAAATAAGTATCTATTATAGTCTGAATTAATGACTCAATTATTGATTGACAGTTTTCATTTTTTGTGTAAAACTGAAAAAGGTAGATCAATTGGGTGGGAGTAAGGAAGAACGTCTTCCATAAATCAATTGGGTGGGAGTAGGAAAGAATGTTTTCTATGAATCCTTCATAAAGATCAAAATTATTGGATTATAGTTCAAGTAGACAAGAATCAAACAGAGAAATATGCCAAAGGTGAAAGAACAGAATAGATTCTAAAAGGAAGAATTTTTTCCAATAAAACAACACAAGACATGGAATAGAAAGGTACCAAATAAACAGGAAGTACTAATGTCAAGGTTCTGAAGATCGAAAATACTAGAGAAACTGTCAGTTAAAGGAATTGGGAGAATTCAAAAATGATATGACTAATGACTCATCAACAAATGGATTCTACATATCAGTTCCATTCACGCTGACTATGCTGTCTTCGCAAAGGAAATGTACCGAGTTAATGAGCAATGATTTTATAGCAAATAACTGCACAGAATACAGAGATATGTTTTCCTTACATGTGCACACTCAAGAGAAACATTATAGAAGAAAGAAAATTAGGTCATTGAGAACAGTGATTTGTTTTAAAGGAAGAGAAGCAATAGTCATAAGTTGAATATGATGTAAATTTCATTTTTTGGATAATAATACAAAATTGATTTTTTTCAAGTTATCTATCAAGGTACAAAACTCTTAATAGATTACGAAAATTTTAGGGATGTGAGTGTAATAGATGATATAGAAGAATAAAAGTTCATCTAAAAACAGGGATTTGAAAAAAACGATAGATCAACTGTAAATCTAAATCAAATTCCACATTACTTCCTCAACTTTTTTATGCACTGAACATTAATGAATATAAGTACATTATTTTTTGACATGGACTTTTACATGTTATATCAAAAAGCATTTGGAGGCCTTATGTGAACCTAAGAACTAAGTTTACCAATACCTTTACTTATTATGTACATGCAGAGATATGGAATAGAAATATAAGTGCAAGCCAAACATCATTATCAGAAAAAAAAAAAAAACAAGCCATGTATATAAATGAAAACTTAAAATTTCATAACCTATCAAGTCTGGTAGTAAGTGGGAAACTGGATTTCAAAAGATATCGGAATGAGGTAAGACTTATCATGAAGATAGTACATCTGTTAGGGTGTGGCCAAACGCATAACCGACTTGATAATAGTAAGTGCCGAGTTTTGAATTGTTTGATCACTAAAGGGTTAACATCTGTTACTTTCCAAACTGTTGCACCATCAAATATTTTATTTGAACAGTCCAAGAATAAATATGACTAACACTTAAATACCAAATCCTGTGCATTGGATATTCATGAAAAAACATTTTTTTAAATATAAGTGTCAAGCTACAAAACAATGACAAGAGAGAAGTAAACGGAGCAAGGGGGGATATAAAAAAAAATCATTTTGGTTTTATTTGATCAGAGTTGGTTACGTAAACATCTGAAGATAAAGTATCTCTGGTTACTGAAACCAGATGTTACTTCAATCTATGCTTTTCTGACCACAGCTTTCCCCTGACCTAAATTTATACTTTCTACCTTTATAAATCTAATTTTACATAATCCTATTTAATCATGAGTGCATGTCATGAGTGAAGGAACTTGGCAATTTTACAATGAATTAGCCATAAGATATTTTCCGAAAATTAAATAGCCAAAGCTGGCATGCTAAGCTTACTTTAAAATAAAATAAAGAAAACAGTTTATCAATTCGCAGACAGTGATTTAGATAAACAAGAACCATAAGTTCAACGATGCATCCACCATACACACTAGCAGAAGCAGGAGGAGGAGGAGGTGGAAGAGTCTTTCTTTGACTTTGAAAAGTGTTTCCATACCTTTTTCTTACAAAATACATTTTTGTATAACAAAATACAGTCAAAAATGAATACTTGAAATTTTATTGAAATCGACTCTTTTTTTTTTTTTAACTTTAAGGTAAAGATTTGAAATCTCTGAGTTCTGGGCTCTAAATATGCTAACTTATCTATCAAATTACACCGGTTTCAGTTTCTAAAAGTGTAAACATAGTCTGCTTGAACATCTGGAGGGAAAAACAAATTTTAAAAATTTGATAAAATGACAATATTTTTTGTACAATTTTAACTGGCAGTCCTATATTTTCAAACTATAATAAGATTCATGTTAAATTGATGAAAAATTCCATGAAGAAAAAAAAAGAGTGATTTTTCTTTGTTATTTTAACATTATCTTGAACTGGATGTACACAATAACATCAGACTTTGCCACTCTGATAACTCTCATACTTGAAAATATTGCGGTACAGAATTATTTTGCCAGTATTATTTTTAATATGAATCGTAAATGGCCATTCATCTCCATTTTTGGCTCTTATGCAGACCTTGGATGTTATATCATGATATCATTAGCAGCTGATGAAAAAACTGTTTGGAAAAGAGTGACACCTTTTAATGACATAATACCACATCATTCCTTCCTATTTCTGTTGTTTAACATAACTGAGACCAACCAAAATGCTCTTATAGAGATGTCTGCATACATCTAAAAATAAATTTTCAAATGCAAAAGACTACTGGAAATTGTCAACGAAAACTGTCAACAAAGGTTTCTCCAGTTTTCAAGTTGGTCTGGCTGGCTGGCAATGAATCACGTGTATAGGCTGCACTATTGGAGCAAGAGGGCTGAAAATTTAAACATTTACCCTTTATTGTGTTTAGAAATGAACATGCAGATTCATGAATGAAAAAAATAAAAAATGAAAATAACCTTCCCACAAAAGATTATTCCATCAGCAAAAGTTGGCGAAACATCGAAAGTGGAGAAGGGGCAAAATGTCACTCTGACAAAACGTGTGTTGGTTAAATGTCCATACACAAAGTTAGGAACACGAACTTGTCAAAAAAAAATGCAAAATAGAGATTTTATTGCTACATGAAAACCAGAGCTCAGAAAAACTTGTTTTAGCATTTAAGACTTCCCATATTGGGTTCAACAAGAGGCTCTTCGAAGTGCTCCAGCTATGGAACTCAGACTTCATAAACATACCAACAACAATGGTAAACAAGAAAGTAGATTCCTTGAGTGGACACAACTTTTCCAATCCAACTATTTCTCACAGTACTAAGTGATCTCTAAAACCCAGATATATAAACAAGTATACATCAGTCAGAACATTGTGCTAGAAATAAAAAAAGATTGAAACAACAATCCTAAAGAATAGATCAAATAATGAAAATTATTTTGAAACTTTGGAAATCGATCAATCTGAAATTCATTTTCATTTTTTTTTTTACAATACTCAAGGCTACATAAATTTATTTTCCCACCAAGCATACAATGTAAAAAGGATCATCCATTGCTGACAAAACTATGCTAATTCAAAGAATAGTAACTCATACAGAAATCAATATGGGGCGATTCATATAAGAAATAACTAACCAATGTACATGAATATGCCAGCAGACATACAGACTTGGAGGACAACAAGCGTAATTCAAGAGTCACCCTAACATCAGAAACACAGCAGAGAAAATTCAAAGGATCCCCAAGTGCAGGTATATCTTGATTACTGGGGTTAACTTGTTTCAAAATTTTTTGTACTATCCAAAACTGCACTGTTCAGGGTTATATTATGATTTAATATTGTTTTTTTTTTTCCAGCTTCTACTTTAGTCACAACAATTTGTACTATAATACCTTGATCGTACGACATCAAAACCACACAAAGGTATTACTGTGGTATAAAAGTTGCCTCAGACAGTATTCCAAAGCAACAACACTTCATAGTTGCCAAAACAAAATCCAACTTCTACTGGATGAAAATATATCCAATAATTGCTATGCATTTGCAATATTAATATAAAGGTGAAAACACTCCTCTCGGAAGAAGAAAGTTGAAAAGCCAAAGCTCATGGAGAGACTATGAAATCATGAATAGCAAATAACAAATGGAAGCAAAAGAGAGGACACCAAGCCCCATGAAACAAAATTAAAATACAAAATAACACTAAAAAATGCATAACTTGGAAGAATCAGTTCATATGCATTGCTTGAATAATCTTATCAGTAAGCTTAGTTTAGACATCTTCCTCTATTGTTTCTCATTTTATTTCAAAATTTATGACTGAAATATTTAAGATAATTATTTTTTTCCATTGCATAGAAACAGGATTGTTTTTGAAGTGTGTGTTTATGTTTGAAAAAAAACAGGCAGAAAATCAATTGGAAAATTTTCAGTGTCAAGTATATATCAATATTTTTAAAATCAACTAATTAATGGAATCTAATAAAAAAAATCAGCATTTATTCATTGATTAATAAATTTATTTATGAAAAAGTTACCTAGTGGGAAAATTAGTGGAAATATTGTTTAATGTATCCTCCACCCTATTTAATCTTGACAGCTCAATAAATAACAGAGCCAAAAAGCGTTTATACTGTAAAAAGATACATAGGCTTAATCAATTAAAATTTTTTTCGAAAATGTATCTAATGAGATTGAATTATTGACCTAAAACTGATACATTTAAAACTGCAGTATAAACTAAAGAACTTTTTATTTGTTAAAACATATTGTACATTTACAGTATGTAAAGGCTTTTGTTGACAATTTACTTTACAAAGGTCGACTGACTGCCTAACCTAAGTAATTACTTCTGGCACGTGCCTGTCTGAAGGTTACCAGATAGAACTTAAAGAAGGCTGGTGTGTATACTAGTTAGAACTGTGATAAATACAACATAGGCGAGGACACTAGTCTAAAAGAATAATCAAACAGTACCAATACCAGAAATTCAGACACTAACAGACATAACTCACCATGCCAAGGAGAAACAACAAATATTTAGAAAAAGAAATCAACATCTCACCAGCAGTTCTTGAATCATTTCTAATCGTAAACACAGTAACTTGAAGCAGATTGCACAGAACAGGTGTGAAGCTATATTTAGTTCTCAAAGAAAAGTAATGATTTACCAGTTATAGAACTAGTTATAGAATTGGAAGTGGAGTTACTTAGTAAAAAAAAACATCATTATTTTTTTGCTTTTTTAGGAATTACATTGTTTCATTGGGTGATTTTAAATATTTCTTTTAAAACTGAAATGTGTATATTTTCTCTAGTAGATAATTATTAAGAATTATCCAGTTGTAAGTATGCATAACTACTGGATCATATGGATTTCACCAATTCTTCATTCAAGAAATACTGGTATATTTCTATAATACAACTGTTTTCCTGAACATGAATATTAGTTTTTCCTATTCCATATTTTGGCAAAACATTTCAAAATTTCATCAGCATTTGTAGTTCTTTGCCATGCAGACAAGAAGTAAAAATAATAGAAGTATATTTCAATTTTTTTGCAATTCAATAATACCATAAGTTATACAGGGCTATCAATGCTATAAAATATAGGAAAAAGAATCAAAATTACTAGTTGTTCTTATGTTCACATAAGCTCCGTAAGTTCTTAAATGAGACATCTTACAAGTGAAACAAATAAAGTGCAAATAATTTAGTAGGAAATTCAATTTGACTTTGAGATAAATTTTCATCTACACTTGTTTTTGACATGCAAACTCATAGATAAGATTAGTTTTAATGTTCAGACTGTTAGAATAACAAAGAATACTCAAATTAGTAAAGCATAAACCTCATGTAAACTACCATACAGTGCATCCAAAAAGCAGGCCAAGTTGAATCATAATTGCAATTCTATACTATATTGTATATGCTATGACTAGAGCATTCAAATAACTGTTGGCATATTCATGCAAGAAGGCAACAAATGAGAATATTTCTGTGATATTACATTTAACATGTAATTATATAATATGAACTTTTAAATATCTCTGCTAGAACAATGATACTAAGATCCTTGATATGTTGAGTACTAATGTAATATTTTTTATTTCTTTAGATTAATTTGTAGTCATGTATATTCACTGGCAAAAGGCTGTATGTAAAACGTAGTACATCTGCTAACTTAATCCATGCAACCATAACCACAGCTGCCAATAGTAACATTATTTTGTAGCCTCCAATGACAGTGTTTTTTCTTTCCCAAATACTAATCTTCATGAAAATTCTTCAGTTGTCATGAAGATCTAGAGATCAAGGACTTGATCTGTAAATGAAACAGCTTGAATTAAATACATTAAAAAATTAGAACAGAAAAGGCCTGCATCGTGGCTAAGATAGTTGTGTTTTCCTGTCAGTATGGATGGTTACGTTCTCATCAAGTCAACATTTTGAATGTTGAGTACTAAGATCAGCCCCCTTCTTCAAACATATGAAATATTGAAACAGACATTAAATTAGAATGAATATAGTAATCCTTTTGCAGGTAAAATCTGAGATATGTATGGTGAACTTACTGTCATTTTAATGGAAGATTGAATAGCAATTATAATCTAAAAACACATAGAGGGAAAGCTTGCTCTAAACCAATGATCCCACTAATTTTTTGTAGCCAATGTGCACAAAAATCTTACGTTGTGCAAATTTTTTCCGAGGACAGTTATGACTTGGGGAAAAATTAAAAAGTACACATAAATTTAGTATATGTGCACTTTTGAATTCAACAGAGTAAATTAATATATTTTTTTCAATGAAAATTCAGTTACCAATCTACAGAATTTGAAATCTTTTGTGTGCACATCAATTTCCTTTGTGCACTGGTTGCATAATGAATACACAGACAGCTTATACATGCACTTTGAATCCAACAAAGTGAATCAATATTTTCTCAATAAATATTCAGTTAACTATTTACAGAATTTGAAATATTTTGTGCACTTTGTGCGTTAGTTACAAAATGTGTATGCATACACCTTGGAGGGAAGTTGCTTTAAACTAAGACAGTTCTTTACTTTGCAGTGTCTTCTACCTGTAAATTGTGTGATATCCAAAGCATATCAATGATGCTTATAAAAGACAAAATGATGATTAGAAGAATCAAAGGTTTCAAGCTTGGTTTAATTGTTCAACTGAATTTATTCACTAAGATCAATGAGAGCCATGAAAAAGTTGGAAAGCGAGGTTAGTCACTCAATAGAAAGTCACGTGACCAAAGTCTTTTGGCAGCATACCACATCAGGATAATAAATTAAAAATAGGAAAAAGTTACTTCTCTTGTCTTTTGTTGGGCTGTGATCAATAAAAAAGTTTGAATTTTCAAATAACAAGTGTGAATACTGCCAGATGCAAAATAAGGGACCAATTTAGCAAAATTTCAAAAAAATCATTTTTTCTAGACATAATAAGGATTAAATGTTGAAATTTTCAACCCTTTTGCTCCATTGGTGCTGCCTGTATGTGAGATAGCCAGCCATACCAACTTGAAATCTAAAGTAACCTATGTTGACAATTTTGGTTGATGGTATTAAATATTATAGCTCTAGAAATTTACAGCGACATGTTGATTTCTTAAAAGTAAATACATGTAAGTCTGTATGTTTTAAATTGTAGAAACTGAAATTTGGCATAGAAGTACATCTTTTACAGGTGAAGGTAATGGGCTATCTGATATTTGACTTCGGAGGTCAATTGTGGCCATCAAAAGTCATTTCAGGTCATTTCTAGTCAATTCAAGCAACCTCCAGCCAGAATTTTGCACCTAGAAAGCTGAAATTTAATATAAGGGTACAACTTTTCAAGAGGTCAGTAGGTCATTTCTGTTCATTTCAAGCCAACTGAAGTTATATTGAAATTGAAAATACTGACTTGGTTATGAAGTACAAAAATGTTTTTGATTGCCCAAATGATAGGACAAATGAGATAGAATAGGTTGTGCTGACTTCTCAAATAATTAGAGGGCAATTTAGGATTAAAATGGCTTTTTTCAGCTATATTGCAGCCAAACCATTAAATTCTTGTAGGTAAATTAGTACATGGGGTGAACTTGGGTGAAAAAAGATGATAGGATAAGTAGTGTCACCAGAGGTCTATTTTGGATTAAAATAGCATTTTTTCATCCATACTGCAGCCAACTAATAACATTCTTGGGAGTAAATTGTTAGATCAGGTTAACTTGAACAGAAAAAAAATGATAGGATAAGTGGTGCTGAATTCCAAGGTAATTGGAGGTCAATTTGGGATTAAAATATTTTTCAGACATATAGCACCCTAACAATTACATTCTCAGAGATAAATTGGCATGTCAGGTTAACTTAGGCAGATTAAGATGATAAGGTAAGTAGTGCTGTGGGCAGGGGTGTTTCAAGCCAAAAATTGGATAGAGGGTATTGGATGTACCAACTAGCAGGTTGTGTGATCAAATCTTGGCATGGCTGTTGCACACCCTCAGGCACCTTTGCACAGACTCTTGAACAGACCAGTGTGAGCCCCCACACACAGGTCAAAGTAGTCTGCAATGCTTTTCCTGTGGCTGTTATTAAAAAGTTTGAAAGTGAAGTTTGGGTTTAAGATTCTGCTAATATGAAATTTAAGAAGATTTTTTAAAAATCTCAAATGATATTTGGCGATCCTTCATTTTGTAAAGGTAAAAATTTCAACCACTGTTGAAATCGACTATGGAAGCAGAAAAGGGCAAAAATGAAGTTACTAGACTAAAATTGTACAAATGAATCTGTGGAAATTACACAAAAGGAAAACTGAAGTGAATACATGAATTATATTGCTATTCGTTTGAATTTCAATCTGCTGTGACAATAGTTTTTACTGTTTTCTATACCCAAAGTCAATTTTGACAGTGATAAAGATTTTTGCGTTCATAAAACAAAGAATTGACCAATATTTTTTTCACACAAAAGGAAGTAACTGAAAGGAACTAATGGAAGTAACTGAATTCTCCAGAGGGGTACTTCTATATGACAGATGAAAAGTAACGGTCCAGTTTAGCATTGTAGTTACAATGTAAATACAACCTTGCTTTCAAGGCTTAAAAAAATGATTTCTCTAAATACTGATTCTGACCTTAATTTTTTTAGAAAATTTTTTCGTTTTTTAGAAAAATGTGTGCAAAAGTTTTCAGCGAGACAGTTTTCTGAAAAATTAAATAACAATGATTTTACAAAAATACTTTTGCCTATTGGAAAATATCTGTTTATTGATGACTTGCTACTGCTCATGAAACATCAAGAATTTAGAAAGAAATCTGATTGTATTTATCAAGATTGTCTCCAGGGGGCAATTGGAGAGTATCTGATTCTCACCAGTTGCACATTTAAATACTAGTACAGTCATAACATTTTTCTTATATCTCTTCGCTTCAATTCCAATCATTTGTGCATACAAACATACTAACAGACAACCAAATTTATACACATATATATATATATATACAAGTCTTCTGTTTGTGTATTTGTACCACTATCATCATAAAACTACAAGGCCCATTGACCCAAGTAATAGTAGGGCATGAAGACTAATGAGAGATCCAGTTGTGACATGAGCTGTATGAAGTTGGCCTTGGAGATGATTAGAGGTCACCAGATGTCATTTCTAGCTAATTGAAGCAATTTTTAGCAAAATAGAGTGAAATATTGAGTATACTACAAAATGTTTTTGACCTTACAAATGGTAAGGCAGATCAAAATCAACTTCCGAGGTCATAAGAGGTAGAAATATTTGGCATTTATGATCTGTATTGCAGTCAAATAATTACATTCTCAGGGGGTAAACTGGTACATGAGATCAATTTGGGCAGATGATAGGATAGGTGATGCTGACTTCCAAGGTCATTAGAGGTCATGAAAGGTTGATTTTGGATTAAATGGCTTTTTTTAGCCTAATGAAAGACATTAAAGAGCTGGATACTAGATTTTTTCTGTTTTCTTAGTAAAATGTTATACAATGCTTTCAAACAAAAATTATAAGGCACAAGAACAATCTCTCAAGTTTGCTAACTTCTCCATGCTTTTCCCCTTGGCCACCTCTATATTAGGGTTGGATTCCTGAACAAACTTTTCATACTGACACCCAAAGGGAGATACACTGATGTTGTGTATCCAGAAGCCCTGTCAAACTAAGGGACTACATCATTAGTAATGTTTTGTGCATGTTTTCTTCAGTAACAACTACTTTTTCATGTGCAAATAGCGCAGATAGTCTTTTTTTCATTTGTTGTACGTGTAAGAAGAAATTCATTAAAGAACATATTTTTCTAGTGTTGTTATATTTTGAGTTATTCTCCTAAGCCATCGCTAAGTATTCTTGCCAGTCTAAAGATATTTATAACTAGGACTAATATACAAGAGAAAGTGACAAAATCATAAGGCTTAATGAGAAATGGTTTAAAACAATTGATCATCAGAAAT
Source organism: Thysanoteuthis rhombus (assembly GCA_963457665.1). Classification (NCBI taxonomy): domain Eukaryota; kingdom Metazoa; phylum Mollusca; class Cephalopoda; order Oegopsida; family Thysanoteuthidae; genus Thysanoteuthis; species Thysanoteuthis major. Next base: position 33,214,437 of record OY735211.1, on the reverse strand, counting down.
TCTAAATGGTTCCTTCAAAAAAATTTAGCTGTGAAGATTGATCCGTATTCTTTTCTTCATCATATGATATTTTCTGTTTGCGTGTCTGCTACCAAGGAGCTTACAAGACATCGAATTTTACACTTACTGAAACATTTTCTTAAGAATTTTTTTTTCATGTGCACAAACAGCAAAACAAGGTAAAATAAAAATGAGCTTATTCCCACTATCTACTTACTTTACAAAGAGAAATGCAATTGAAAAAAGGGAGAATGTGAAAAATTAATAGCATTCCTACCTATATCTTTCAAATAGGCTCTATATAAGACACCTGATAAGAGATGTGGAGATCAAAGTAAAGTGATCATTAAAATCAAAAGATTAGTTTAGAACCCAAATAAACACACTTCCCCCAATGATTATATGAGTGAATTTATTATGCTGAAGAGTACAACGGTAGACTGACTGTAAAGGTGATGGTACTTGGCACAGAGCCATCAGCTCAAAATGAACCAAGCTTTGGAGTCCAGCCCTCTTCCTACTGAGTAATAGTGATACTTTAGCAAGGATCTGAATCAAATATTTGATCCAGAATTAGACATCTTGAGTGTCTTTAAGAGATTTTCAACTCTATTCACAGTTGCCTTGGCATTATAAGATTAAAACAGTTTCCAATAACACCAGTAACCTTATACGTACAATTCCAACATAGCAGTTGAATAAATAGTATAAGGGAATTTTTAGATTATATAACCAAATCTTCACTCATTTTTATCACCACCTACAAATTTTTATATTAGAATCAGTTGATGAGGGACAGGGGGTTTCTGGATAATTGGAAGCAAGAAGAACAAATACCAGAATGATTTAGCAGATAAACCTATACTATCAAGGTGAGCTATTAGCTTGCAAATAATATACCCAAAGGTAAGTTTCCTTAATTATAGTTAATATATAAAGATACTTAGTCTTGGGTACTTGCCATAGAGTTATGGTTGGCAAGCTATTAATGTAGCCCATCTGAAAGTGGCCCTTTGCCAGATTAAGTCAAGCTTAGTAAATATCAGGAATTGCATATTTCCAACCAATTCAAGTAAAAGGTTAGGAATTTCAAAGCAGATTTTCAAGACAGGCAAACCTTTTCAACTGAAAGTTTGACACAGCACAATCTTCCTCACCTCACCCTAAGGTAGCCCAGTTCTAGTTCAAGCCAAGCTATAAAGAGAATTTGCTTGGGAGCCAACAGGTACATTTTATTGCAAAAGTTCAGTTAATAAATAGCCATTCATGAGCGGATAAAACAGTTATTGTTAAAGATCTACTTAATGGGGAAATCAGATATTTCTTTTAATGAAATCATCAAATGGACACAAGCCAGGAATAAATATGATGGCTTATGGCCATAATATATTACCACTCAAGTTAAGCAATATTGAATAAACCATCAGAGAATAACAGATGTGTAAAATTAGTATATTGAGGAAATATTTTGATTTACATGCTGAAAAATACAACTTGATAGCTAAACGTAATATAGAGACAGATTGACAGTTTCAATTATTCAAAATATCAAGATATAAAAGTAAAAAGAAATAACCTCTGTTCAGATACAATTAATCTGAGGGTATTTCATGAAAACCTTCTCCGGATTAGGACAGAAGTCATCTTAATTCATTATCTCATAAAATGAATAAATCAATTTAATAGGGCTTTTAGTGAAATAGGAGGAGGTAGTATATTTTTCAATATGGCATGGGAACAACCCAAGTGACTTATAGATAGCATATATGTTCATGACCTGTTACATAACCTCAATTACAAATACATTCACCTATAATTTTAGTGCTTATTTTTAATCTCCTAAACACTGCTAACTTCACTCAATACAGTCCATCCATCTCTCTGTCTCTGTCTCTGTCTCTCTCTCTCAGATAGGAAATTTGGTCTCTACCCTATTTATCACAAGATAATCTTCAGGGTGCAAAATTGTCCATGCAAATTATTTTTTGTGTTTTAATAACAGATAATAGTATAATCAGCAAATGCTGCTTGTGATAAAACTAAGACAGAAATGAAAGAAAGAGTTGTTGAAAAGTTGATCTCGGTTGGTATGTCCAGCAAGCTTATCCAAAATAAACACATTCACACAAAATGTCTTTCTGAAAAATCACACACCAGGAACTCAGAAGGCATTTAGTGGAAGGTACTGTAGTCCAATGGAACCAAAGGAGAATTGCATTCAAAAAGCAATGCATAGCAAAAATCCTGAGTTTACCATCCAGAAAAAAAAACCACCTCCACTGTCAAGGATGAAGTTTGGATCTATGATGCTTTGGGGATACTTGATTGCATTTGGGCTAAAAGAGCTTGTCACCATTAACCAAACAATAGACAGCGCCATGTAACACCATATTTTTGAGAATTTCTCGAAATCTCTCAGGAAACTCCATTCAGATCACAATTTCATATTTCAGCAGAATAGAGACCCAAAACATACATTCTTAAATGCTCAGGAATGATTGGATCAAGAGAAAAAGTTCCAGACAGGCCTAATCAAAGCTTACGCTTGAATGCCATCAAAATCTATGACAAGAGCTCAAACCAGCCAGCAAACAAAGAGATTGCGCAAATAGCATTGTTTGGCCCTTCCACAAAATGAATAGTTTATTTACTTGAGAGTTGTTTGGCAGATGTTATACAACTCATTTTGCCTTCAATGAATTTATTGTGATGTTGACTTGGATGAACTGGATATCTACTTAGTTTCTTATTAAAATTCATGACACTACTTCATTTGCTTTGTAACCTCTTCCGGTTCCTACCTCAGCATTTGAAAGTAACGTCATCAGGTTTTAAGCTAGCTAGCCAGCAGAAAAAAAACCCAAAGAAGCATAGAAATTCAAAAAACATTTCACACATCCACAGAATGTTTATGAATTTTTTCTGCACAGTTATTTTCAGCAAATATCCTATATTTTGCTTATACCAGCGTATAATTGTCAAACACCAGTCCAAGACTGAAGTTGACTCTGTTTTTCTACCATAACAATAACAATCCTCAACTAATTTAGGTAATTCTTCACTGCTTATCTTTAATTCAAAAATTGAAGAATAGACATTAAAAGTCTGTTTCCACACTCATTCTTCAAACTTTGCTTTTATGAACAATACATTGATTACCTACAATTTACTTATTTTGCCTCAGACAGCTTAGGGAAGGTACTCAAAAGCCACAAACTCTTCATCCAGAGCTGTGACAAACTGTTTAATAAGGCCTAACTTCATATGCAGAGATGGTATCAACACATTCAAGGAGTCAACCAGTGGCTCCCATATGATGTTGCACATCCCCACATAAAATTCAGATGGCTATGGCCAGTCCTGCCTTTGTTAGTGTATCAATTATCCTGTCTATTCCTAAGCCAAAGACAGTAGGAAGACTTGGAGAATGCTACCATATTGAAGTCTCCCATGATCTCCCAGCTGTACACATCATATGAGGCATCTAGCAAGGTTTTGACACTGTTGTATTGTAGGTGAAATGAAGTGCTCAGAATTTGTCTTGATTCCTGATAGGCATGCCAAAATATACCTTGTAGACCTGGCACATCATAGTAGACTACTCACAGAGGCAAATGTCATAGTTGAAGTCTTTGTCTTTGTTGGACCACAAATAGTAAGGTTTTTGGATGCAAGGAATTCCCCAAGAAACCCACTAGGAAGAAGAAAGAAGCTTCTAGGGCAACCACAAGACCGAAAACTATGAGGAACTGATCAAGATTATGGTGAAAAACTATGGTAAAATGCATTGCAGGTTGTCCCTATCCTTGACACTCATTTTGATAAATTCAAGAACATTGGAGAATAACCAGAGAGGCACTTCCATCAGGATATACTGGAAATGGAATGCCACTAAGAAGGAACATATAATGAGAATATGGTGGGATATTATATTTTGAGGTCTGATCTGAAAAGTAAATAACAGTACTATCATAAATCTGAGAAAACTGGTTAGTTCTAAATCTTTTTAGGTCACTTCTGTTCAACATTAGTGTACATACATGTCAATTCAGATTCACATCTTTTTCTAGAAAAAATGATTTTTCCGATACGTGAATAAAAAATCCGCCAATTCACCTGCTGTAGAATTGGGAATTGGTAAATTTCAAAATATCAATGTCCTAGTCACAAAAGTGAAAGTTCGAAAAGAAGGAATAATGACTATTTTTTAAATACTTTTTACACATAAACGATTAGAAAATAACACTCACCCACTACCCAGGAACAAAAATCGCGTTGTATGGTGTTATTATATGCCTCAGGGATAATGTTTTTTTCGGACTATTAAGTGACATGTACTAAAAAAGCAACGCACCTTTCTTTTTTTATATCCATAAACTAGAAATAAACTATGAAAATATATATTTTAGTGAAAATGTTTTGAATTCTTTTTTTTTTTAATGCAAACAAGGAGTAGATATGGCACTGATAAAGAGTAACACTCTAGTCTTCAAATAAAAAAAGTGATCCCGTGAGCGAAGTGTGATGTGTTATCAATATTGTCCATCATTACCCTTAATAATACAAAACACATTCCGAATTGTCAGAACTGAAGTTTGCTCTTGAAGTGAAAGAATAAAAAGAAAGCGGAAAAAAAAAAACAAAAAAAAAACAAAGGATTTGGAAACAAACCACCCAAAATAACCGAATGAGAAATCACATAGAAATCTGAGCTATGAAATCATCAACAAGCACGCTAAGTGTTAGTAGATGTTAATTCAACACACACACACACACACACACACACAAAAAAAAAAAAAAAAAAACACAATAAGCCTTAAGGTTATTTTCAAATATAGTAATGTTCTGTAAAACAGGCGATATAATCTACGGATATGAAAAATAGAAGCTATATTAGTATAATTCGTTAGATCGACACTTTCATCGAATCGAAATTAAATTGATAACGGTTTTTTCGGGTTACGGATTTAAGGACCAGATCATCTGATCTCTCTTTTCTAAACTAAGACACATTAATTTAAATACATATGAGTTTGTTCATTTACACGATTGAATTGGTTTAGTCAATTTTGTGACGTGACCAATATAAATGAAAACATCACATAATAAGCCGACACGATGTCAAGTAATGATAGTTATGGTTACCAGGATTTCTCACCTTCCTTAAAAATGTCTTAATATCACTAGTACACTTTTGCACTTACACCCTAATGGTACCAAGTACGGTTTCGTTTCGCACCTCGCTTGAAATTGAACATAATAAGATATAACCTTAATCTTAACATTCTCTTTCCTTTAAATTATCTAACAGGTCATTTAGTGGACATGCCAGTGAAAGCCTTATTCCATTTTTCTACAGCATGCTCAAAGTTTATTTGTTGATAAATTATTTTTCATCTAAATTATTGTTCTGCTAGTGTCGGGCGCAAATATAAAGCATTTTTCTAATATAAAAAACAAAACAAAAAACAACTATTGTTGAAGAAGACATGGTCTTCACGACAGAAATATGACCACTGAACAAAGACGTTGATGTTGTGTCACTGGTGTCAGGAACTGGTTGGTCCCCACCCTCTAGAGATTTTGTCCAAGGCATGAAAATTTCCGATTATGCAAGTCAGTCACCGTCAAAGTTTTAGTTATAGAATGGTCACCGTCAAAGTTTTAGTTATAGAATGGATCAGTAAAGAGAACTTCAAAGCAAGAAAGAGGCCAGGGTTAAAAGGTGTCATATTTCTTTCCTTTTCGAGGTTTCCTAGCTCTAAAGTTCCGTTTCTTTATTTCATTACGCAAGCGCGCGATAGATATGACAGACCGGCTCGATGATTGACTTGCATATTCGACAACTATCTTGTTTTACTGTCTCGATGTTGTGAATAATCAGAGTTTTTTTTTATCAAGCAATGTCACAAAAAGGAGTCCCTGGGTCATACTGTGTATGACGATTTTTTCAAATGGTTATTTTTTTTCCTAATCGAAGACATTACTTGCGAAACTGAGAATACAAAAACCAAACTTGTTAAAAAAATATTCTGCTGACCAGACTATTTGTTTTACGGGCATCAAATTTATGAGTTCTGAAACTATTCAAAATTCCTAAGATGTAGGCACATCAACGAAACAATATACTCTGTTCTATCCATTCGTTATCATTAAATTACAACTAAATAGAGAAAAAAATATTAACCAAGCCAAGATCTAAGTAGTCAATTGCGCAAATGCAAAAAATTAAGAAAAAAAAAAGTCCAACACACGTGTTCATTGCTATTTGTTTTTCAACGCAACACGTATCACGTGATATACACACGTCTAAATTGGAATTCTCTATTCATCCATCTTAAGAGAGAAAATAATTGTGATTCACTATTCATCCATCTTAAGAAAGGGAATAATTGTGAAAGAAATACTTTCTTCTTTAATTATTTTCTCCAAAATTATTTTTTCTACGATGAATTTATATTTTTCTCGATTTTTTTACAGCAAAACAAATACAAATACAAATTCATTGTTTTTGTTTTCCTCAAAGAAAAATATCCCCCCAAACTTTTCTTATCATGTATTTCTTCATTTATTTTGGTATTCTTAGTGGGTGGTGAAGTATTTAGTTAAGCAATAAACACTCGAGGGTTTTTTCGGACGATTGAACTCCTTGATGTCTATGTTGTTAACACAGCGTTCCAGCTGATCTATTCTACCGCCTTCTTCTGGTATTCTATCCAAATATGTGATATGTTGGTAACGCTTAATGATGGTGATATCCTTTCCTAGTAGTTAAACTTTGGGGGAGTAACTATCTTCTTATCACTTAATTTGCTCAAGGGATAAGAGAAGGTGAATAATGTTATGAAAGTGTTTGGACAAGAAAAAATAACATGAAATGAACTGACTTAGAATGGAAAAGGGTTAGGGTTAGGGTATCCTTCAGTTTCCCTTGTCTAAACTCAAGTTACCTTCCTTTCATACCGTTACTAAAACTTTTCAAGTAACCTATTTCAAACCGAATATTGGGTCTTCTAGAGGGTAAATGAACTCGAACTCACTATTTGTATGGATTTGTTTACCTGTTGAAAAAACAAAACACTGATACGGACAAAAATTGATGCACTCACTACTTGGGTAAATAAGGATTCTGGGGATCTTCTTTTTTTTTTCTTTCAAATTGGAAGTTATCATAGGAATTTATTTATCAATTTTTGCAACGTTAGGCCTTTCTGGGGATGCATTTTAGAGTGGTAAATGGTGTGTAAACTAGAAAGGTGGGCCAGGGTCTGGCATCAAGCATGAGCAGAGAAAGGAAAGGAAGGGAAGCCAGTCGCCGTACAAACAGAAGTAATTTCTACTAACGAAAGATACTCACTCTGATCGTCAAATTTCCTGATAATTGTGTCGATAAACGTATTTGGTGGAGCAACATGGCCTCTTCTGACGGGCATTTTGGTGTATTAACTGAACAGTAAAACTAACAGGGTTCTCGGCAGTGGTAGCAAAAAAAAGAAAAAGCGTCACCCACAGCTCGGGCCAGTTATTTGTTTATTTATTTTATTTATATTTTCTCTCTTTAGGAGCGAATTTGGTGTTCGGACACGAACTGAGAAGTGAGCTGGGGTTTCCCACCCCCCCTCTTGAATATTTTTTTCCTCTCCTCTTTCCTCTTCCACTTTTTTTCACAAGATGTTGTTCTCCATCGCTTCCTCCTCCTACTCCGTCGTTCTGTTTATTTCTCTTTTTTTCTCACTTTTTACTCAGTCGATCGGTACTTGTGATGCAGCCCACTCCTCCTACTTTCTTGCTACCACTACCTCCCACTGCCGACCAAAAGCGCACTGGATTTGTACGCGCACTTTTCTCTTAATCGTTCATTTTCTTTCTTTCTTTCTTTCCTTTTTTCCAAATATTTTGTTTTTATTTTCTTTCTCTTGGTTCTCTTTTTCTTTCTTTTATTATGGCCTCCAAAATGGCTGGCCTCTCCTTGGAGATCGTACCGTCGGAAAAATTTGCTATTTTTGCTCCGCCATCGCTAAAAAAAATAATTTAAACAAGATAGAACTAGAAATTACATCACTGGAAATCCCAGGGAAACATTGTGACAATCAAGAATCGCTTTTCGTTACGATGAAAAATAAAATTATCTAATAAACTTGGGTATTATTGTAACTTTCCTCATCTTCGTTGTTGTTAACTTGAAAAATATGTTTTCATAGCGCTTCGTTTTCAATAATGTCCTCCCTTTCGATGCGCGCAACATAACACACTTCTCTTCCTTTAACTAACTTCCTTCCTTGTGCTTTTCTTCACGATTTAATTTTTCGACCTTTTTAACGTTAAAATAACGACAGATTTTTTTTCTGTAAATTTTGTTTGGTTCAAAACTTGTTCAATCTCTCTTTCTTTAAGAAAAAAAAGGTCTTGATCTTGGGTGCGCAAAGAAGGAAGGAATGAATATAAAAAAAATCTAAATAGATAAAATTCGATGATCAAATTGATGCATCGAATTAATTTCTAGGTAAGGTAAAGTTCCTTGAATTGAGAAATAATAGTTGAATTTTGCTCACTCAGGTTATGGTTGCATATTTGTACAATATTGTACATTGTACACAAGAACAAAACAGATACATTGACATTATCATTTGTATCGTATGTCCTTTTTCTTGTGAGTTATAATTTCGCCGAAGAGTTAACATGTATGTGTCTGTATGTTTTTTATGTACCGCCTTTTTCTCCTTACACTCCTGTCAGCTTGTTTGAGAGGTTTCACTTCAGGGATAGGAAAACATTAAACAAGAATCAAATGAACGGGCTGTGTACGCGCACGCGCGCGTGTGTGAATACCACGGGAAGATGATTTTTAATCAACTATATACGCGAAAATTGAATTATTTGAAATGTGCTTTGAATGGTTTGGAAAAAGACTCGAGGTTGATTATTATTTTTTTAAATAAATCTCCTTGATTCTCAATATTTTTTGTCGATTAAGTTATCAAAATTTCTCTCATTTTTTCTTTTTTTTCACAAATAAAATGTCCCCCTTTTTTAGCGAAGAAAACGACTTTTGCTTGTTGATAGTTCTAAAGAATCTTCCCTTTTATTTTTTCTTCTTATTTTTTTTCGTTTTTTTCTTTTTCTTCTTTTTTCTCGTTTTTGCTTTTCGCTTTTTTCCTTGCTGGTCACTGCCCGTCGGCTCCCCGTCCCGAAGTGACACACCACAACTCAGCTCTGCTGCTGGTGCAATGGTTCCTTCTTAATGAAGATCTTCCCGTTCTTGATTCGAAGACTATTGGCAGCAGATCCAGTATAATGAAACGCAGCTCTGGATTAACAAAACCTTTTTGGTTATTAATTGTCTCCTTCTTTTCCCCCTTTTTTATAAAATTGACCTCGAGTCGTGTTAATAAGTCCAGTTGTAAAAATGTGGTACACCATATTCCGTGGAACTGACATTGGGGGTGTGACTACAGCCGTTTTTCTCTCGTTATTCTTCTGCGAGCCGCTACTATCCTACCCAGTTACTGAGCTGAGAAGACTCCAAGTACTTTGCTCATTCTCGCTCTGTCTATCGCCCCTCTATCATCTATTTCACTTGCCTTCTCCCACTCTCTCTTTCTCTCTCTGTTTATATATGTATGATAGTGATGATGACTTTGATCACTGTATTTCCCCCTGCCTCTCTAATCTGATCAAAGTGATCGCCATGATTACTCTCCACACTCCATCACATTTATTACCGCTCCCTTCTCCTCCTGATCCTTCCTTTTCTGCTTTACTTATTCGAGAATATTTGAACTATGATGATGATGACCTTTTCTGTTTGAAACCTTCATACACTTTGCTTCCTGAATAGCACTTGAACCTTCCCTTCCGCTTCGCTTCGACTCTTTTTCTTCAGTGTACCTGCCTGTCAAAGACAGCCATTCCGCACAAACTCCACTCTTTCTTTAGTCTTGAGCCTACAATTTTATCTAGACCCCGTTTTGTATTTCTCAATATCACTACTTACGTACTTACAAATATCACTATTAATGCTACTACTAAATGCTATCCGTTATTTCTTCGACCCTCCTTTCTCTTATTACTTTGACTTATCTTTTTGAACCATAAACCTTTATCTGTTTTATAGCTTAGTTTATATTTACTATCTGTTCTTGATCACTGTCATCGTCACAGTACAACACACACACACACACACACACACACACACACACACACACACACATACACACACACACACACAAACTAACCTGTGCAGACATTTTCACATGGTATGCATGACACTACACACACTCACTACAGTGTTGTGTTTGTAGTCTACTACCACTGCTACAAACACAACACTTAGCACATACGCATAAAAACGCAGTAAACTACATTCTATTACATAAGGCTAAGCAATCACACACAAAACGTACTCACATTGACGAACATAAACAAAACATTAATCAAAAATAACACCCGCACAATACGTACGTTCACTGTACTGACAGTGACACTTGAATAAAATAGTCTCAACATTCATCATACACAGACAGAAATTTAATGCTACTTATATAACTCTTCTCAATCTCGTGCATGTGTACACACTCCATCTTATCTTTTGTAACCCTTCTTCAGTCCTTCACCTTCCCGTATATAATTCTTTACTTATTTATCCCTCCTCGCCTGTGTTTAATTTTTTCTACTTTCACTTTCTTTAAGCGAGTTTGTTTTTTTTTCCTCTCTTCATCTTTCGTGCACACACAACAGATGTCTTTCTCCTGCTTGCTAATTATCTTCCTTCTTCCTTTCCATCCTTTCTCTTTGCTAAGCGTCTTGCTTGTTGTCGTTGCTGCTGCTGCTGCTACTACTGAACATATTTCTTTCTTCATCCATCTACTCGCCTCCTCGGTTTTCCAACCGCCCTGTTGATAAACTTCCTCTTTCACAATTTTTTCCCCTTTAATCATTTATTTTTCAGACTATTGTCTTCATCTTGGTTGTTTTAACCTAACTTTCTGGACGATACATTCTGAGGTTTTCTCCGGGTGTGTAAAGATGAAGACAATAACCCCCAAGATATGGAATAGGGAAAATATTTAATCACAGAACTTCAGAAGATAGCTAATTTTCATCTCCTTTCCTTGTTAATCTCTTTCTATCTCATTCTTTACTTACAGGTCAACTCATTCTATCTTCTTTTTTTTTTTACCCCTCCTTTTTATATTCCTATCTTCTGTATTTTCAACTCTCTCTGTCTCTCTCGGTCTCTGTCTGTCTCTCTCTCTCTCTTTCACTCTCACTTCATTATCAATATTCAATCTTCCTGCTTTCTGCCTCATCTTTCTTGTTTCTACTATTTTTCACTATCTCTCGTCTTCTAGCCTCTTTCTTGTATTACCATTCCTTACGTCTCATATCCAATTCAAGTCTTGTTTACAGTCAATCAGTTCACATGTAGTATTTTTTTGTTCTATTTTCCTTTTCTCACTCCTTCCATTCCTTGAGTCAATTATACACCCTCACCATTTGCACATCACTTTGCCCGTACCACCACAATAGGACTTAATCCCTTCTTTTCTGACATACTGAATAATGGATACAAGACTATGAGAACTAAAGAAAATAATACTAATTCAGTATTTTTCCATTTCCATGACTGACATTTTCCACAATTATCATCATTTCATTTTTGTTTTTAAAAGAAGAGTACTTTGCATCTACAGATTGATTATCTATGTATTGATTATATATATATGGGTAGAGATAGAGAGTCAGAAAGAATCAATATATTTGGAACCCACAAATATCTTCACTAGGCTTGCAACCCAATCACACCATATTGTCATGTTAGTATCATAGTAGGAAAAAAAATTACATTGATAAAATCATGATAAAGCTTGAAAACAGTTGTATTAATAAAATATGTATAAAGTTTAGTTATTGTGGTAATGAAAGGGTTTTTCAAGTTCCGTATAAAATACTTAATCTTAATGGATTTTTTCACTTTAATCTTTGAATTTTTTCTTTCCCTCAACAAAATTGTTATAAGTTTTGTCCAAAAGAAATGTTTTCAATAAAACATCTTTAATTCTTGCTTTAGAAAGTATAGCAATAACATATGCATAAGTTTGAATTTTAAGTATTCAGCTCATCAAATCCTATATACAACAATCTGTCGGGAAATGAAATAAGGTATGTCAGAATATTTAAAATCATTCATTGGTTATGTGTGATATTTATTACATTAATCATTATATCCTTATATAATAATATGCTCTATCTATCTCCTATTCATATCTATCTGTTGATTGATAAATAGATCTGAACAATGGAGATAAAGATTAAATCTTTTTTAAATGTAAAATACCTTCATATATATATATATATATATATATATATATATATATATATATATATATATTTATATGTGTGTGTCTGTGTCTGTGTCTCTGAGTGTATGTCTCAGTGTGTGTATAATGTGTATATGTGCCTCCATCTAGTAATCATAGCCTGCTCAAATAAATCTATATATTGGCAAAGAATTCACACATTTTTTCTCATATTGTGAAATGTTTATCTCTGATCTTATAGTTATATCAGTCCATCTCAGCCTAGACATATGCATCAATATATCATTAGCGGACCAAGTGAGGTGTAGCAGAGAGGACAGCTCGCCACAGATGACACCATCAGAGTGAGTGACACCAAGATGACTGCTTAAAATATTTCCATATAGTTCCTTGGTAATTCTTTTTTCTAGTGAAACCTCTCTCTCTCTACGCACAACATCACCCAATGAATTTCATTTCAGAGTGGGCAATGGGGCAAGGAAGAGTTGGATCAATTTTGGGGCGGATCCAGGGATAGAGCATATTATCATATAAGGATATTTTCCCGTATATCTTTTTTCTATACATTTTTGTACCTGTTCATGACTGTTGAAAAGTTCTCAAAATGTCCGCACCACATATCGCCAAAATTCCACTCTATATTTCCAAGAGTTCTCTATGAATTTCACTAATATATTGTGGAGGGTGGGCAATGGGTTACAGGGAAATGGTTAAATTTCAGGGCGGATCCATGCTCGACTACTTCCCCTGACAATGAACTTGACAGAGGTATGTACTCTTTGAGTACTTTTTAGATTCATTGTATAGTTTTTTTTCATAGGTGGTGAATAAAAATATTTTCATGGTGCCCATATTTATTTTTTCATATCGTTTCACTAAGTCAGAACTGAAAAATTAAAAACTGAAAATGAATAGAATTGTTAGTAAAGGTAGACTTATGTCATCACATTCAATAGTATGGGAGAATCTTGATGAATAATGAATAAAATTAGTACAAAAAGACCTCCAAAATTCCAGATATCCTAGAAAGAGAGGAAGTTCTGGAAGGAGTAGTGTGACATTATAAGTTACCGCCTTGGGTGACATTTATCGCAAGTCAAACACTGTCTATATCTATACATACCTGTCAGTTTAAAGCTATTCATAATGATTATAATCTTTACTAGGCATTTCAAATATATGGCCGTATGCCAGATAGTGCTTTGTTGAGTAAATTAACTATCAATTAACTATTCTTCTATGAACTATATTGATCCACCAACCGAATTCAATCAAAGTTGTTATTCTTATATATACTGACATTTTTTTTTTTTTTGCCTTTACAAATATTTTGCTGATATTGTAAGCCATTTCCACTGCTTTATATCCCATTTTGAACTCATACTACAAAATTGCTTGAATTTGCTTTTATTTTTTCCATCTTTGATTTGACAGCCTCAAATAAACCACAATAAATAGTGGAAAGAAAATGTTTAACTTGAATAAATTGGGCAAAATTCATGCTTTAAAATGGTATAGTTTATCAAAAATATAACGATCAAAGTTTGAAATGACAAAAACCACAATTATTTGTGCACCAACCTAATAAGAGTAGACTGGTAGTTATGACAAAGGATTTTGGAGCAGGTCCATTGTCAATTATGTCAATTGTCAATGGATCTGCTCCAAAATCTTTCCAAAGTCTATTGTCCACCCTTCCACAAAAGTTCATTGAAATTTACAGAGAACTCTTGGAGTTATTGTGTGGACAAACAGAGAAACTTTGAAGCTATGATGTAGGGAGATAATCGTGCATAGATCCACTCCAAAATTTAATCACTCCCGTCCTAATCCATTGCTCATTATCCCACAAAATCTCATTGATATTCATTGAGAACTTATCGAGACATCATGTGAACAAACTGAGAAAGATATTGTGTGATGTAGGTAAATAGCTACGATGAAATGGGGTGGTAATTGAGCATGGATCCCCATCTGAATTTAATCACTTCTTCCATAGATTATTGTCCATCCTTTCACAAACTTCATTTAAATACATTGAGAACTATTAGGGATAATGAGTGGACAGACGTAGAACTCTGTGGTTGCTGAAAGTTAGCTAGGATGTAGGGAAGATAATCGTGCATATATCCACTCCAAAATTTCCTAACTTCTTTCATAGCCTATTGCCTGTATTTACACTAAATTCTATTGATATTCATTGAGAACTTTTAGAGATATGTGGATGGAAAGAGAACTTTTGAAGATATCTTATAGTGTGGACGGATAGCTACATTATGGGCACAAGGCTACATATTTAGAATGTCCAGTAAAGACTAAAATCATTATAGATGGTTTTAATCATCATCATCATAGCATCCGTCGTTGAACATCAATCTTCCGAAAGATTCGCCAGATATCTCTATCATGGATGCCGCAGAGCCAGTACTTTCCGAACTTGTCTACTTTATCACACTATCTCATTTTTTGCTGGCCACAGTTTCACATATGATCTCTGGGGATCCACGATATGAAATGTGATGTCCAGCAGTTATCTGACATTCTCGCAACAGTTGAGTTTTGGTGTAGAACATTTTCCTTTCTTTGAGTCAATTTGAATTTTATATATCACCATCCTTTGGTTGCTTCCTTCATTGACTTGGTTTAGAACCTGGATATCTTCAACAATATTGCACTTTTCTGCTAGGATGTAATTGATTATGTCTTTGGTTTCATGATGGAGCTTCTCCATTTTTATTGGGTCTCTTCTCAAAGCAGCTCATGATGTTGAAACTGTTCACTGTTGCAAAGTTCACAAGATCTTCTCCTGTTTTGTATCATACTTTGTATCCAAACATGCCAGTGCAATTTTCATATCCTCATCCGACTGGAACACTGAAATCTCTCATGATGGTATTAAAGTGCAGTCATAAAAGTTTTCCATCTCTTCCATGGTTGACTGCATAGGAGCAAAAGGTTGAATGATGTTCAATGTGTACCTCTTTGATGGTTATATGATGACATTGGCTCTGCAATCTGGAGTAACTTTAAATTCAACCATGTTGTTCTTGGGGGTCGTTCGAGAAAGACAACTCTGCATTATTTTTATTTTTCCAATCCTGTGGAGATGTTTGGTTTTTAATCCAACTAGCTTTTCTCGTGATTTTTTCATCATGCTATTTCTGATGAAGATATTTTCTTTTTTTGCCTAAACAGGTTATTAGATTTATTTCTTCAGAAAGAGTCCTTACATTGTTGATGCCAATGTAGAGTGTTGTTATCTTGGTGCTGTTTTTTAAATTGTGTTCAGACGATTGTCCTGAGAGCATATCACCCCTAATCAATGAAAACAATGTGGCCAGACCTTGATTTAAACAGCCAGTATATTGTTATAGCTGTAAGACATAGGGAGTGATGGGCTTATTAGCGTAGCACACTGTCTCATGATGTATTGAAAAGGGTGGAGTTGTCTTCTGGTAATTCAGTCTTGGCTTCCTTGACAAAGTAGAATGTACTCTGTACAGTCCTATACTTCTTCACTGCACACAAGCCTTGTTACCACAACAAAGACTAAATTATAATTTTTTTTATGAAGAACATATACGAATAAATTATATAAAATAAAATTGAAAAATGAATCATTTTCAAAATTTTACAAATAAAAGTATATCAGTATTGAAAAAATGCATTATATAAAAGAATATAAAAAAATATATACAAATAAATTATACAAAAGATTTTATGCAAATGAAACATACAAAAGATGTAAAAATAAATATACAGAATAGGTATTGATCTTAGAAATGATATTCTCAAAATAAGAATAAGATATCATATCAGCAAAGAAATATATAAATGTGTAAATAATTCAATCATGCAAATAAAAAATATTGATAAATCTGGTAGAAAATTAATTTATATAAGTAATATATATATATATATATATATATATATATATATATATATATATATATATATATATATAAAAAAAAATATGAATAATTAATTACTTTTTGAATATATCCATTAAAACTGTTGTTTTCTAGGAGCTTCGAAAATGACATCCATTTTCTTTGATTGTGAGATGTGTTTATCAATAATTTTTCATGTTGTTAAATGGATCCAAATCAATAATGGAAATTTTCATTAAAAAATTATGCGATAATTTGTTTCATATACTCAATTGCATAAACATACTAACTGATGATAATGATAACTATGCAAAGGGTCTATTAATAATTTTTTGCATGAGCAATAAAAAATATTAAAATAAAGATTAGAATTTTTCTATGAAAATTAATTTTTTGATAAAAAATATCATATTCAAAACTGTAGGTGTTCAGATTCCTTTATTAAACTTATATAAGATTGTAACCAGGAATATTTTTTCTTGCCTTCTTTTTAGAAACGTCTATACATACCCCTTTTAGAGGGTCCTTTTGCATATGGTAGAAAGAATCTGTTTAGCCCTGCATCTTTACTATGCTCTAACTAAACCAAGTAGTTTTGACCTGTCACATCATCTTTTAGAAGGGAGGTTCAATTTGCTATACAATTACAATATGGAGCTGCATCCTGACTTTATGGACGTTTGAAATTACATCATCCAGAAAATTGAAAAAATCCTCTGATGATGTCATGAAAATCGAAGAACAAAACAATCTGATCAGACATTCTTTCTTTAGGAAGTTGGTATCTTTTTACCTGACCTCATATTGGTTCTACAAAAATACTACTAGTACAAGAATCATCTGATATAACATGGTTCATGATATCAAAAGACACTATCATCATATTGTTACAGGCATTCCTGATATAGCACTGTTTGCCATATATACACATCAGATGCCATATACAGATCAGAAATATTTATTATTTTAATATAGGCATCCTCTGATACAACATGGTTCATTATAGCACTGTTCACAATATATATATTGAATGTTAATTTTCTTAGCCAGTCACAGAAGATTGATGTAAGTAGAAGACTTTTGTAGTAATGACAGATGGAATATAGACGCATCATTGGACTAATGTCCCTGTTTTTGTTTTTTTTCTCTCTCTCTTCATCATCACTTCCTTTTTCTTTCTGTAAACACACATGCTTTTAATAGAATTATGAATAGAAATTCAAGAAAATTAATTTTCCTGACTTGTTTTTTCTTCAATTAAAATTAAGGTGTGGTGTATGTTTTCATTTCAAAGGAATATCATTATTATCATCAGCCATTCCAGGTTGACCCTGACTGTGCTGACCTTTGCTGTGTCTAAACTGTAAACGTTCTTATCTCGTCTCTCTATTTCTTTTTTTCTCCTGATGTGTTTGTTACCCTTTGGATACCAATAGATCAACCATTTGCACCTTCTGTTATCCTTACTTCCTATTAATGAATGCTTTCCAATCAATTGTCATTTTATATCACTTTCAGAGTTTCTCTCTAACTTAATTAATCAGGTAGATGTATAGTCAACCTCTAGCAAATCCTTATCCTTACAGTCGTTCTCAGGACATTACTGTTGAATATTACTTTTGTCTTATTTCTGTTCATCTTTAACCCCACTTTGAGACTTTCCCTACTTAGGATGTTTTGTATCTCATCTGATAATATTCCAATGTTGTCAGCAAATCAAAAATGGTTCGAATCTTCTAAGTTTACTGCCATTTCTTTCGAGTTGGTTTTCCAAAAAGAGCATTACAAGGCTCACTGTAAATAGTCAAGGCAAAATTGTATCCCCTTATCTCACTTCTTTCCTTGCTTGTATCTTTATGCTGTCTGATTACAGCAGTGCCATTTTCATATGTATTCTCAACAACTTTTACATAATTTTCATCAATACCCCTCTCTTGCTTTGAGTTGAATACTGCCATGGGTTCCACTGAGTCAAATGATGTTTCATAGACAATAAAAGTCAAAGAGGTTTGTTTTATTCTGCTTTTATATCAATCAAGTGATATACTATACATAGATAGTCTATTGTTGAGTAACCACTCTTGAAACCTGCCTATTTGTGTGGTTGACTTCCATCTAGAGTCATCGCCTGTCAGTGAGTATTTTCAATAACAGTTTTCATATGTTAGATAACAATGTAATAGAATGATAGTTGCCAAGGTCTTTCTCATAAAGTAGGATCACTATTTGTTGGCAGAAGTTTTTCCCATATGTGCAGTGTGAATAGCTGAGCTACTCCTTTCAAAAGGTCTGTTACAATGTCTTCTTCACTTGGGGTTTTTTCACATTTCATATTCTCAAGTGCAAACATTATTTCATCTGTTAATACACCTGAAAAATCACTAGTGTCTGCCAAAGTGTCTTTCATTTTCAAAGCATGCATGTTTGGTTATTCTTATCATCTAGTCCCTACATTTGATAACCACTTTTTGTATCTTTTAATGCAAGCATCTGCAGTTTACCAATATGAGCCATAGATTGAGCTTGGTTTAAACTTTGCTCTCCTCTGATAGCTTCTTCTATCTTCTCCATGTTCTTCCTCTATTTTTCTTCTTTCATTGTTTTGTTGATAAGTTTATTTATTGGAGGAGCATTGGGTTAAGTGCATTAACTGCAAAGGAGATTATGTTGAAAAGAAATACGTGTTGTGTGAGATAATTCCTTTTTTCGTCATTAGGCCACAGATTTACTGATGTATCTGCATATACCATTACTAGTGAGCTAGAATCTTGCAAAAATAACACATGATATGGTGTTAATTATAGCACTGCCTCTAATTACCATTAACAGGTGGTAGGATATTATCCTTTGCAAGCTGCATGTGGTAACATGAATCTGGGATATAGGACCCTGGGAGTACAAATATACAACAGTGGTAATTTTGGTTATGATCTTCAGAATACAAAGTTTCTTTGTTTTCCACAGCTTGAAAGCAGTAACAATTTTCAACAAATAGTGACTTATGTGCACATCTTTTGATTGCATTCTAAAAGACTTGCCAGCACAAGACATACCCGAACAAAAGTTTTTGGATGACAAAGTGAATACAGATGAAAAGAAATGAGAAGACAAACTAAAAACTGCATCACATGTATCGGTAGATGAAAAAAACAAAACGAAAAAAGAAATCGTAAAATTGCTTCTTCAATTTTCACACAATATCGTATCTAATAAAGCAACACAAATTAAAAACTCAGGAACAAGACTGAAAGAATAAATAAAAATGAAAACAAAATTATTTTAAAGAACATTAAGCAGGTACTGCTGCTTCCATATTTTTCAAGGTTGAGGTTTGAAGTGTCAACTCTTCCGAATATTCTTTTTTTTCCAATTTTTCCTTCTACCAATTAACTCACTCCCTCCAATTCCACCATCCTGTAATTCTGGTAATGCATACTAATTCACAGTCAGATTGTATATAAAGCACTCTTGAAATAGTTGTGTGTATCAGGTATAAAGTGTTTAAATATAGACTTGAATGGAGCGGATCATATTTAACTTGTCCTCTTAAAATTTTCTATGGTTTCCTCAAAATACAGGGTTATATATAGCTTCTGTCAGCAGGCACAATGGCAGTCATTGATCACAGCTTCTGACAGTAGAGCAAGTTTGATCAGCTCTGATTGAGTATTCAATTTAGACTTGAAGGTTCATGAGAATTCTATTTGCAAATCTCTAGTTTTTTTTATTATAGAAGATATTATGAAGCTTATATGATGTACAAAAACACATTAGTGATGTTTCCATGTTCTTCATTCTTGCATTATCTTTAGGAAATAATTGAAGTGTCAAATTACACTTTCTTTTTCAAGTATTTATTTGTAGATGTGTGAGATTTGAGGACTTTTCACTTAGACTGCTAAATAACTGTAATGTCAGTATTAGATAAGTTGAAAATCACATTTTTTTTGTGTATTGGTGTATGAATAAGTGAGTTTTTCGAGATAAGAATTTTGAGGCACATAACTATAGAAGGCAATTTCAGATTTGAAAATGTTTTATCCTATGTCAAGGTTATTATTCCTCTCAAAATTTGTTATACCAAATGAAAATGATGGCTTGATTACATGACTTAAGTATTGAGATAATGGTCAGCAGTTAAACTCACCAAAGTTTTCTAAAACTTAACTTCAGGTCATAATGAATTGCAGATTTCATACATGCATTCTGCTATTTACTTTTAAAATTTGGTTGGAAGAGGAGGAAATGGAAGATGAAAATGGTTCACCTTAAGTTCTGGACCAATTTTCTGTCAGTCCAACAAGCTACGACAGAGAAAATTGATATTTAACATTTTAAAGACCAACCAAATGACAGGAAAGTATCTTATAGATATATACATGCATCTAAAAAAGCATCTATCTGATGAAAGAAAGATCTTACTGAAATACTTTGAATAATGTGGTTTTGATTAGTGCAGGTTTTGATGTAGTGTGGTTAAGGTATTTCAGCACAATTTAATGCAACTAAGTATAACTGAAAAAAAAACTCATTAAGTCATAATAAAACCTTGGATTGTAAAATTTTGAATTGTATAGAAAATTTTAGAACAAACTAACCACATTTATCAAGGTATACCTGTATATCATATTCAGGTTTAACCTTTAGCTAAAATAACACATACAAGTAGTCCCCACTCCACAATTGCAATGAGCAATAGTAGTGAATATTATTTCTGATGTTTATTTCACCTAGCTAAGACAGGATACTCAATGCCTTCATTCTCAGTTAATATGTGTGGCTCGTTATATTGTCCACAGCCCATTTTGCAACTGATATCATAACATGTATTTCATAGTGAATTTGAAAGACACAGAAAAGTCATACCCAAGATGAAAATAATACCTCTAATCGATAAAAATTGACACATTTAATCTATAAATACTGTATATAAATGTAACAACTATTATAGAACAGAGATGGAAACCTTCTACTGCATTATATATTGAATTTAGGGCATTAAGTTACTAATTGACTGATGAATGAATGAATTGGAAATCTTTCACTTTTTATGTTTAATAATTAACCTCTATGATTTTTACACAGGGTAGGCAGTGCCTACCTTGCTTACTCAGACAGCATGACCCTGCTTCTCACATGCACACATAACACATATGCTACATTGACACTTGTACACATGCACACCATATACACACGTCATACATGCACACATAAACATATGCAATCAATATATACACACACGCCACATATGCACAAACATATTACGAACACATGATGCGGAATGGGTGTGCATGTAGTGTGATTATGTGTTTCTATAGCATGTGTGTGTATTAGTATGTATGTGTGTGCGTATATGACATGTGTCTGCTGTTTACCAATATGAGCTTGCTTCAAACTTTCCTTCTCTCTGATAGCTTCTTCTATGGTCTATGTGTATACATACACATATATGGCATGTGTTTATGTGTGTATTTGTGGTACATTTATGTACATTACGTGTGTGCATAAGTGTATGTGTGTGAGTATGTTGCTGTGTCTTTATGTGTGCATATGTGTATACTCGTGTGAATATAGGTATATGGTATGTATGTATGTATGTGATATGCATGTACTCTGTATGTGTGTGTGTATGTGGCATATCTGAGCATGTTGTGCATATGTATGATTTTGTGTATGTATATGGCATGTGTGTACATGTGTGCGTGTATACATTTGAGTATCCAGTATGTGTGTTTATACATATGTGGCAGGTATGTGCATGTGTACCAGTGGCTTATATTTGGTGTGTGATAGGTGTGCACTGTGCACTTACCAAAGTATTCATCATCAATATTAATTTGATATAATTAAGTTCACTCCATAATATAATCATGGATCATAATGGGGAACTGATTTTTCTGTCCCTAGTAATGAAATATTTTGGAAGTTGAGCTGAGATCCTCTTACACATTTCAGCTAGTTGTATTATAATATGGCACTGGGGTGATGGAGTTCTGATGGGAGAGAAATAGAAAATAAGGATCCAAGGTGTGCGATATTTCAGCAGTCCACATCATGTGTTCCTATTCATGTTGAGAAGTTGTATGTATAAATAGGTTGAAAATTCATTTACTAAAAGTGATTTTCTTTACATCAATTATGTTTTAGCAGTATAATGACATAAATCGGTCATAATTTGTTTTCTTGGTTAATAATGCACAATCAGAAACAGAGACCAAATCGGGTCAAAGAGGTGATTTTTTAAAAAGCATTTTGGCTTTTCTATGCATTTTTGACAAGGTGACTTTTGTCAACAAAAACACCTGAAATTTGTAAATGTGTTGAGTTTATTGAGATAAGTTTATGCCATTTGAAAGAAGAATAATTGGAGAAAATTCTGATATCAAAAATATTTGTGTTTAATGTATAGAAATAGGGGATTTTTGTCTTTGGAATGTTGTGTACAACGCAAAACAAATGGGACGTAATAATTTGCTTAAAACTATTTTTATATGAATCACACCCAAATTTTTATAAATAAAATATCTTTTTACTAAAAATATTTACTTTTCTGTAAAGATTAGTCTCCAGAAAAATCAAATCAGTTGAAATTTTATTCAAAACCTCTTCCAGGGATTGTGAAAATTATGAAATGAATCTGGAAAAAGAATGAAATAAAACTAAAATATTGTTTTTTAAAATTTTTTTTCATTAAAAACATTGCAGACTTTGATGTGGTGAAAAAATATTTGTTGACGTACAACTGAATTAAGTAAGTAAGATTATCTGAACGGACAGAAGAAATAACGCAATCTATATCTCCACCTCCACACAACACCTCAAGTACAAGTGGAAGATTGAGAAAAACAAAAATTATCTTGTGCTTTTATTTTTAAATTTATCATCATCATTATCATCATTCAGACACTTTGTGCCTTTTGAGTGTTTTTGCATATGCTGATAACACTGACATATCAAAAACATGAAACTCCTTTTTATTTCTCATTCTCTTCTGTACTGCATGGTAGCTAAACCTAACGTTTTTTCAATCTTAACCCATGAATTAATTGAGAATTTTTTCTTTTCATTAGCAAATAGCAATTGTTTATGTTTCAAAAAATTAAGTTGTCTTGTTACTTAGACTGTATATTTTAAATATTGTGCGTAATGCATAAAATAAAATTCATCACTTTCTTGCGATTCATACAATTGTAGAATATTAGAGATTCAGTATATTTCCTCATGACAATTAATATGTTGAAATTTTTCATCTGTACTATAGTCAAGGAGCCATGTGCAGCCGGAGAATGTCCCATGGGACTTGGGTGGTGAAAGCAAACCAACTAGATAGGTGTTTATATAGAACTTCAAGCTTAAAAAAAACAATGTTGACAAGCTGACATCTTGCCCAGTTAAAATTCATATTGAATTGAAGTTATACTTTATTTTTCATGTTTTTTTCCCAGGAGAGTACTAAAATTTAGGGATAGGGGAAACAGAAAATTTGATATCTTGAGAAGTGTATGTTACAGAACAACAAATAATACCTAAAAAGGTTTTACTAAAGCACTTCATAAATTATGATTGTTCTTATGCAAATTGATATGCTAATTAGGTCATTAGAGTTTAAAAGTTCATGAAACTCAGCAATTACTGAAAATTTTACTTCTCTTGGGAAAAATCCACTCAATGTTTAAGTTTTTATATTACTAACGCATGGAATGACTAGAAAACACCCCATCAAAGATATATGTATATATATATATATATATATATATATATATATATATATATATATATATATATATATACATATATATATATGTGTGTGTGTGTGTGTGTGTGTGTGTGTGTGTGTGTGTGTGTGTGTGTGTGTGTGTGGATTTAAGGCCACTTCTTGCCAAAGTTGTACACAAATAATTTGTTGAAAAATGGTGCGGGTTTAAAACCTGTACTTTAACTGCTCTAAATGTTATAAGTTCATATTGTACAGAGTAAAGGTATAAATGTTATCAATTTAAGCATGCATTATCATAGTTATTTTCTAGGATTTCTGTTCATGGATGTAGTTAACCCTTATAGCTTCTTGTAAGTAAGTGATCAGAGGTCAAAATATCAGATTCTACTGAAACCAAAGAAATAATAGCAGCATTGGGAAATAGGCTGCATATGTTTATCATTTAAATTCTTTTGTCTTAGATGTAGGCGACCATGTAAAGCAAATAAGGTTGGGTTCTTCCTTGGTTTGTTTGGAAAAGTCTTTCTAGTGCATAAATTTGTGTAGTGTAAGATGGTACTTGCTAATTTCAATGACATTATCATAAGCTGGGTTTAAGTCCTTATCTTTGATAGACAGCTGGATTGAGGTAGAATATTCATCCAATTAATAGAATCACCCCCCAAACAACCCACTAAATAAAATATTTAACAAGAATAAACTGAAAATTTGCTTTAGTTGTACAGAAAATACACTCATCACTAAAAAGACGACAATAGAATAATTAGAATCATTACTCTTGAAGAAAGCATAAATAAACTAGATTGCAATTGTACAAATAAGAATAAATGCTCTTTACAAAATAAATGTTTCAAATCAAATATTATATACCAAGCTGAAATATCAACGCAAGAACACTCCTAGAAGTGAAATATTATATAAAAATATCGAAAACACCCTTTGAACTTAGATTAGCCAACCATATATCATCCTTTACTAATGAAAAAAGAATAGTACATCACTGTCTACATATTACTGGAGAATGCATGATAACAATTTTAAACCAACTGTTTATGGAAAATATTAAAACAGAGATACATAAGCCAAAATATTGAAATAGCTATTCCTAAATGAGATATTTGAAATCCTTAGTTTTGCCAATTAAACAAAAAACATTAAATAGATTTATTAAACAGAAAAAAAGAAATAGCATTAAAATGCCAGCACCGTTCAAAATCTTATTAACAAGCATGACTCAATAACCCACATATAGATATACTACTAATAACTAACATAGATATTTTATTCACAAAGCCATCTCAAAGAACCATCCAATCAACATTAACTACCTCAGATATGAGGAAGTAGACCAAATCCAAGATAATCATATAACCCACCAAGGTCATATGAAAGAGAGCCTTGCATGCGAGAATAAATCCAAGATATCTAAGTAAAAATAAGATATCATCGAGAACACACACCAGCAACCATTTACTGATAATGTAAACACTCATACCATACCCCCTAGCTTGTAATTTATAACCACCAGCAGAAACTACAAATCAAATAACATAAAAGAAGAACTCATCCCACCTAAAATGGAAGACACCCCCCCCCCCCGCATGTCCCAAACAGGAATCTAGAATATACCGAATCATTCGCCTGAAGAAGCATTGATAGAACAGAAACATAAACGTGTTTGTGTAGCAAACCGCCATTCTACTATATATCCAGCTCTACTCTAAACAAACATGATATTCAAAGTTGAATGTATCAAACACTCTATGAAATAAACCCAACATACATTGGATATTGCATTATATTGTATTATATTGCATCCCTGAT
Source organism: Thysanoteuthis rhombus (assembly GCA_963457665.1). NCBI lineage: Eukaryota > Metazoa > Mollusca > Cephalopoda > Oegopsida > Thysanoteuthidae > Thysanoteuthis > Thysanoteuthis major. The sequence continues at coordinate 33,188,686 of OY735211.1, read as the reverse complement.
TTGTACAATGTAAACACATATACATATGTCAACACAAAAAACGGAGACTACAGCATACTTTTAGTTTAAGAAAAGAAACGCCAACTCCTTGAATTTTGAGGAGTTGTTTTATTTTGATCCACAAAATCAACTACTACATGTGTCTTCTAGAGACACTGACTCCTGGAATTTTATGAACTCTCTGCTGCTATTAAGAGAACACAGCAAGTATTTACAGATGGTAATAGTGGGACAAGAAAGAAAGAGGATAGCAAAATGACAAAACTTATTGTCTCTAAACCTCTTACAAATGATGACAGAATTTGATTCAAAGCACAATCAAAAGTCATTGTCCAATGTTATGGTCCAATACATGAACATGATTTTCAACATTGATGCTCATACAGCTGACTGAAATCTTCATCTGCTTGGCATGAAAACCTTTAAGTATTTTTTGTCCATGACAAGTTAAATCATGCTCAGATCATTCCAATTTACCTTGCTGAGATGGCTAAACTTCGGGAGACAGATAGAGCTGTATATGAAGAAGTGATGCAAGGAAATTGGGTTTTAAACAAAAATATGCACACATCTTTCTGTGCCATTGGTGCTGACCATGTTTCTATAGCATCTAAACTGTACACTAAAGGTTACTGGGGTTCTTGTGGGTATAACACTGAATTGAATTGCTAAAAATAAGTTCTTCTTTATTTCACCTGAGTAAGCAAGACTGTTTCCAAGAAGCTAAAATCAGATGTAAGGGAATTTTCGAAATGATGGTAAAATCTGAGATATGACAGCAATAGGTTTCTGGTTTCCAAGTCTTCTGTTTCTTGCTGCCTGATTCAGAGATGTTTCAATCTCATAATTGTCAAACATTATATGTATTTTACCCCCTCTACATAGCTACATACAGCCCCCTCTTATGAAACCTTCAAACATGTACAACTGAGTTCAGCTCTTGTACAAGAACATCTGTTTATTTTGCATCTTGTTTTGCATCCACATTTCACCAATTGTAAGATAGATGATGGAGCTGGTCTCTACTGTCATTATAGGTAACCATTCATTGCCTTCAAGTTTCAATCCATAATCCCCTGAAGATGGATCATAGGATATGCAATGGTGGCAAGGCTTCAAACAATTGACTGGTGATGACTTGTCAAAATGGAATGATAGAAAACCATCAATAGGCCACAACTTTTCAGGTTCTGCGTGTTTCTTTTTGAACAACCAACATTTCAGTCCCTTCATTTCTGTGATTGTTATCTCTGGAAGGTAAACCAGGCAAAAGAATTTCTCTAAATTTGCACAAGTACCATCATCAATTTCAGGCATAGTTCTGAGATTAGCCAAGACACTGATGACACCTGTATCTACATCTAGAAAGTCTACTTTACTCTTCCATCAAAATAACAAGTAGTGTCATGCCCACTCAAAGCATGGAACCCTAACAGTGCTGCTGTTTTATCAGATCCCAAGGCATCATAAACAGGATCAAATGCAATGTTCCTGTGGCTTTTCCTTGTACCAGTCATAAATGACACAGCGCTACAAAGTTTAAGAGAGTGATGCACAACAAGTACAAATATATTTGTGTCAAGAGAATGTAACTTGATACTTGAGGCACCATTTTCAGTTGTATCTGCTGCATGCAATATCAATGTTGTGTCAGCTTCCTCATGGTTGCTGTCAAGGAAGCTCATGTCTTGAATTGCTCTACATTTGCCTCCCCATGCCATGATATTACATTTTTCTGACTCCCGAACCTGCTGGGAAATCTTTTCAGAAAAGTAACCATTCAGATCATTCTTGGTGTTGTTTAGTGATAGATGTTCATGTGGAAGAACTGGACTCAGTTGTAGATATCTTTGCTACTGAAAAGATATATTTGAAGGTTTTATAAGAAGGAGTTCTATGTAGCTATGTAGAGGGGATAAAATGTAGCTATGATACCGAACTGCATCCCTACTTTCCATTCGTCATAGGTGACCATGGGCATGAATCTAACCCTAAATAGTAAAACGTTTTGTTTTTTTGTTTTTTTCAAAGTAAAAACAATAACCCATCCAGATTTGAACAGTGTTGTCACGTCCTGTCATGAGATTTTTCCTCAAGCACTGCCCGGTATCTCAGCTAGTACATAATAATTCTATTTTTCAGCATCACTTCTGGAATCTTCCTTAAGTTTTATGATGACTTATGAGCATTGTGTTTTTCCGTGAATTCTTATAAATTCTATTCATACCATATAGTGAGGATTTTTCAAAGAATTTTCAAAACATTTTTGAGTATTCATCTCTTAGATTCAGCCAATGCAAATATTCATTTTCAATAAAACCAAACAAAAAACAATGAATAATTTCAAAGTAAGATGATTTTGTTATAATAACTGAGTTACAGCCAAATTGCATTGCATACACCGGTTTTTGTACGATTCCCAAAGTTAAGCAATGTCAAATCTGGTCAACACCTAGATGGGTGACCTTCTAAGTAGATTGGGTACTGTGAGCAGCTGGGATCATACAGAGAGCTTCCTGTGGTAATCCTGTAAATACTTTTAAGAGGAAACAGATTTCTGCACTAGGCTCGATAACACAAGCCTAAGGCCCCTCATCCACACTGAACCTACTCACTGGTCTGGCTGTGAGTGACAAGAAATAAATGAATAACTTTTATCTTATAAGTGAAGTCTTCATGCAATATTTACACAGACTCCCCTTTTCAACAAGTTTTTATTGCATCAATTTTTGATAAAAGAAAACCACATTTCTTTCATACTTTGACTTCAAACAGTCCCAGTTGAAGCTTTGTTGGCAGCAAATCATAATGCACTACTTCTTTCTTATATCTACTTAATAAGCCAGCCTAAACAAATTTCAGCCACTTCCCACAGCTGGTAGACTTGGTTGGCATAATGCATTACACCTGTACTTCATTAGAACATTTAACCGAACAGTGTTTTGGTAAACAAATCTGTTCTTATTTTATCATATATTTTTATTAGATGATGTATTGTAGCCCATTATTAATTTTTGACTATCATTTACCTTCATCTTAATTTTAGTCGCTTTGTATTTACTTACTGCTTTATATTGATGGCCTGAGTTGTTGCAATAAAAAGAAATTAAAATTAAGATGATATGGTAAATAGTATTCAAAAATTGATGATGGAATACAACACTTCATTCAATAAAAAAAATTCTGTTCTAGTACTTAACAAGTAAAAAAAAGAAACTGCTTGTGCTGTATATACATGATCAAGAGCTGACCTTTTATTTAGAGTGAGACTGTGACATCATTGAAGGTCATCACTCAATGTGATTACTAAATACAATGAGATAACATAACATCTCCCCTTTCAAGTTATTCAAGTCTGCAAATATCTCAAGATTTGAAAAAAAAAATACAGAATGATGCACAGATAAGTATTCATGATAATGTCCAGACCTTAATGGAAAACCAGGCTTTTTTCTTTAAAAGTTCAATTTGGTAGATGGTTTCAAAAGTCATCCAGACCTGGCCTTTACACTGTCCCAAGGAGCAGAACATGGATGTACTGTTTATTCAGTATCACCTGTTGGTGATTAGAAGTTTTCAGGGCTCTTCGATTCATTCATTTTTTTGTTTTTATGAGATGGTTTTGGCACAATATGATGATTCCTTTATTACGATTGGTCTCCGAGATGAAGGAGTTTGGTGTGGAAGCAGTCCCAATTACAGTGCCTCCTTGGCCTGCAAGGTTTGGACTCCTTATCTACACTTGAGTTCCAGTCTTAAGTAGTGTCAGCTCTTTTGCTCTGTGTCTCAAATGATATGTGTTATTGTTGAGCATTTTGGTGCTGTTCTCTCTCTTGGAGAACATCAAAATTAGTACACTTGGATGGATTGGAATGTTAGTCCTTAAACATCATCTCATTAGTAGTTCACTACAACTAGAACTACAGACTATAGATGTTGTTTTGTAGGTAAGCAAGGAAAGATAGAGGCCATTCGATTTCTTCAGTATAGTTTTTATGATCTTTACATATGCTCATTTGCTTTGAGAGAAGCATGAGCAGTTTGAGATGAGCTGAAATCCCCAGTCATTTGCAAAATTAGTGAAGTCTTTCAAGGTATATTGACTGCCTGGATCAGTTCTCAGGATGTCCAATACTCCATGTCTGGCAAATATAAATTTCAGGCTTTTATCTACTGCTTTGGAAGTGACTGACTTGAAATTAACAATGCAATTTCCATATATCTGGAAAAGCGATTATGACATAGGTACAACCTTCAAGCTAAAATTGGTTAGAGGCTAAGGAGTGTCGTAGTCATATTGGAGGCTCTGTTATCATGAATGGTTCGGCTGGTTTCTGTCTTAGGATAGCACATATGCAGTTCTCAGCAGTGTTTTTTATTTTTTTGATGATATTGCCCACATTGATTGGCGAGCTCTTCGTAAGCATCTGTTGATCCCTAGCTGACTGGAGTAAATTTTGTCAATTATGACCAGTTTCAATGACAGCTAGAAAACGGATTCCACACATTAGTAGTCCATCTTGCTTGATGATGTGGCTGCATGGGATTCAGTTCGATTTGACAAACATTGGAACTTGATCTTTTGGAGACCAGCCATTTTTCAAATGATTCAAAATGCAGTCTCATATCTCGTCAGTTTTATTGGCTCCTCTTAGTTCCTCTCAGTGGCTTATGGTAGCTGGTAGGGATCTCATGCAGCTGAGTCTTCCTCTAGATCCTAGTCCTATTCAATTTATATTTCTCAGGAATAGGTGAGTTTCAGTAATGTCTGTCAGTGTTAGGAAGTTAGAAACATGAGCAACTCTTCCTGGACTTGGCCATAGGCCATCACCACTGAGTGTGTGTCCCAAGAACTTTTGGGGTTCCAGTATGATACTGGCTATTTGGAATTTTTTTATATGACTTTCAGTCGAGCATTGTGCACTTGTTGGTCCTTGTCTTGGATTAATACATCATGCTGCATATCACACCATCTTTGTTTCCTAGCATCTGCAACATGCCTTTCTGGTAGATTTCACTGGCTGATCAGATTGCAAAAGGAGGGCAATTAAATTAGTATCATCCAAATGGACTGATGAAGGCCATTAGCATACAGGATGTTGTCAAAAGTGGAATTTGCTTTTCTCTACATTTGGCATCCATAACTTTTACTCTTCCAAGCTAAGCTAGTAGTTGGTCAACTGTTGGTATTGTGTGGAGCTTGCATTTCATGCACATTCAGATTTGAGAGATCCACTCATATCCTAACCTTTCCATTGACTTGTGATACCACTACTATAGGTGAGCAACATTGATTGGGTTCCTTAATTTTGCTTATGATCCCCATTTCTTCCATCCTCTGGAGTTCTGCCTATATCACTTATCATATAAAAGTAAGGGTGTATGGATGGAGTATGGCTTAGCATTTGCACACAAAGGTATGTTATATTCTTCTCCGAATATACCGTGACTAGTGCATAAATTTGGCATTTCCTTCTTTGGATTGTACGGCTGTACGTTGTTTGTACTTTTATGTAAGGTCAGCTGGACAGTCACAAGTTTGAAAGCTTCAATAGCTTGTCTACTCAGTAAAAGCTCTTCAAGTTTGGGGAAGACAAATTGCAGTTCATTTTTCAGATACATTGAGTGGGTTGCATTTGCAGCCCATACAGGGTTTCACTGACATTTGAGAGGGTTTGCACTCTGGATTGTCATAAGGATTTTCTGCCATTCCTAACCTTGTGTTTGTCTGTATTTTTTGTAATTATCAACAGAACGAACAGCAGCACTGTATCACTTAGCCATACACTTGACATACTCTCGGATGAGTTTCACTTTTGCATGCGTGTTTCACGGCACCATCTAGAGTGAAGTCTGAAATTATTTGTAAGTCCTCTGACATTTTCCTGTCTCTGCACTCAACAATTCTTTCACCAATTCACAATGATTTCATCATGAAGATTACCAAAAGCACTGACTTACCTTCTAACTGACATCAGCAATTGAATCAGGCTTTTTCATAGATTATTTTGTGTCGGCGATGAAATGTTTGTCGAGATGCCATCAAAGTTTTCTGCTTCCTCTGGTGAGAGTTCAAACATAGTGAGAATGTCCTCTGCTTTATCAACCATACACTATATCAAATTATCTACTTGGCTTTTCTCCGAATTTTTGCCTCGCGCGGACGCTATTTTGTAGCATGGAAATCTCTATATCCATTTTACCCATTGCTCAGGCTCAATGTCTGTATATGCTCAAGCATGTTATTTCCTTTTCATTCATTGTTCATGGTTACACATAGATCCCTTCTTCTAACATCATGGTTTGGTACTTAATGAGCAATAGAAGAAACTGCCTGTTATGTATATATGATCAATACGGCATCTTACCTTGACCTTTTATTCAAAATGAGGCAATGACATCGTTCAAGGGATATAACTCAACATGGTTAAAAAATACCAAGTGATAACATAAATACCTTTACTTATACTACAAGAAGGGCTGGATTAAGCTTATGCAGGGGCCTGTAGCATATGTTATAAAAGGGCCCTAAATTAAGATAATACATATGAATACTGAAACAGATGGGTCATTCCATAACAAATCACCCAGCGCTCCCCAAGTCACCCTCTCAGGCTTGAAAGAAAAAAAAACTGTTTTGAAATTAAAAATCTTTGAAATTTCACTCAATTTTACGCATTTTGCTGAATGAGAGAATATTGCAAGGTAAAGCAAATTATGCTGACCAATCAGCAGTGTGTTTATTAAGGGTCTGCCTTGTTTCAACCATTCATTCATTGAGTTGTTCGGTTTTGGTAGCACAATGGATGGTCTAAACTCTGCAAGAGAGTGGGATAGAGGAAGAATGTCAATGGGTGAGCGAAGAGGGTACTTGATTGTGTGATGATGAGCTAGGCCTAGGATTTTAATTAAATTATTACTACAGGTATGTAGCAATAAGCTTTTAGACTTTCAAGAAAATTACCAAGTTTATTTGAACAAGAATTCATACTGTTTTTTTTTATCTGCAAACTCATTCCTGCGTCACTGATGTTGATGCCTCCAACAAAAATAATATGAATAACTTTTTTTATGTAGATGGCTGGAATTTGTCATATTTTCTCTCTAAAACAAAGAGATCCTTTTCTGCATAAACCCACTTTTCCTTTCACAATCAGTATTGAAATGCATTTTTCATTTCCCTTCTCTCCTCTGTAATTTTCATTTGAGAATCTTATCATCGTCCCAACAAGATCAAGATGTTGCAGAAGAGATGCATTTGGAGATATGCAATTCGAATATCAAATACATATTGGTGTGTGCAGAAGCTATGGTAAATTAGTAAATTCAACTATTCCACTACACATAACTCAAATGTAAGTGAAAAATGCTGGATTACATATTACTTTCTTGTTTTTGATGTTTGAAATGTGTTTTTTTTTTCATGAATATATTTATAAAAATGAATTTTTCCATTTGCCCGGCACCCTCTCAAAATCTATTAGGACTTCCTAACCGGCTCAAAATCCTAGATCTTTTTTCATGTTCTTTTATTTCATAACCTTTCAATAAAGATATTGCCCTCTTCTTTAATTTTACTAGTTTTGTGTGATGTTTAATGTTCCTCGAAGTTTGTGACCATTTCATTGAATGATATAATAAAAGCCACAAAGCTATAGCCTTTAAAATCAAACTTTCATAGGAGAGGATGCTGAAAAGTAATTTGATTATTGACTTCAGCACTGATGAAATGCTGTGCATGTTGTGTAATTGCAATAAATATAGAATATATATAATTAGTCTAATTACAAGTAGAGGGGTCGGAGTACATACAGGAGGTACCATGAGTTGAGTTAGATTTGAAAGGTTCTATGCGCCAACTCCACAGTTCTGAAATATGCCTTAATTGAATAGCTCGAAAATTGGGAAAGTGTTAATTAAAACATCATCCAAGATCAACTTCTATAATGTGTATCAAAGGTGGGAAAACAGTGGTTGTATTCATCCAGCTGTGTACGCAATGTTGCAAACACACCCCTGTCAAACATGATCTCAACAACAAATGACAGTCACAGCAGATGTTGAATAATCAGTTCTAAGTAATAAAATGTCAACATAGGAATAGCATAAATATCAATAAATGCCATTTTGTATTTTCTTCAGGTAAAAATACATTTGCTAAGTTTGAATCCAATTGGACCTGTAGTAGCAGAGGAGATAATGAGCAAACAAACTAAATCAAATTACTAGTTACATACGCACTCATTAGCTGAGACCTGAGACAATATCTCAGATGTACACCTGGATAATGAATATTCTGTAATAGAGTACACTAGATTCTACTTCTATTGATATTCCTATTGATATTCCCCAGTACACTTTCCTTCTGATACATTTTACCCTTTGTTTTCATAGTTGTTTCCTATCATATATTTGTACAGTTTTGTATTAAATATTTCTTTTCTTCATGTTTCTTTCCTGCCCACATATTTCACGTTTATATTAAGTAAATAGATTATATTAAACAAATTAAGTAGATTATAATCATATAACTAAGTGCTCACAAATTCAGCTCATTCCTTGTTGTGATAGTATTGCAGCTCACATAATCAGTGAGCAAGCGATAACCTTCAATAAATGAAAATCGGTCAGCAGCAAAATTTTGCTAAAATAAGGGTTTTAACTATTTTTCAGGTGTTAAGAACAGGGATCGACTATACTTGAGAATGAGAATTGCACTCATAAAATGAATAATATAGAATTGCCTTTAAAGCCAATTTCTTTTATAGTGATTATTGGAAGTGTGCAAAAAGAGTTTAAACTCAAGATTTGTGTTCATGTCTAATTAATGCCCCTGCAAAAAACATGAGTCCATTTCATTCAAGAGCTATGGGTAAAATAGCAGGTGAAATGAATGATGCCACCTACAGTACTTATCATCTTTGAGTCTGTTTTACATACTGCAAACGGGAACCGAGTAAAAAGTAATGTGATATGTGGAACCTGAGCTAAAATGGCTGGAGCTGTAGCAAGCGTAAGGGCATTCTTCATAGTTCAGCATATAGAAAAGTTGTGCCTTACTTGAAATGTCTCCAGTACCAAATTTCAGCTTAATCTATAAGGTAATTTTCTTAGAAAGCACTACAAACAGTGCAGACCCACTTGCTAAATGGGTTCTGTGAGTAGATTTTTGCTTAACTTCTTCACCCACTCTTTTTCCATCAGGTTTTATTCGCAATAAGGCCAACTAAATAGACCAAACATTTCATTATATAGTAACAGTTCCACCTATATCAAAGAGGCAGAGTCAACTGATTTGCATAAGTTTAATTTCTAGCACCTATAATGAATCTTAAAGTGAATATTTTGAATTATCTCTATATATTCAAATATTCTAGTAGGCTAAATATGATGGGTGATCAGTTTTCTGAACAGGAACTCCCCAAAGCTGGAGCCAGCGTAAATGTACTTTTTATAGTTTGATGTATGCAAAAGTTGAACCTTGGTCCAAAAGTCTCTAGTACCAAATGTCAACTCAATTTGACAATCTATAAGGCAACCATTAACGCTTCCCTCGATAATTATTTATAGTGAATGTTGGTCATATCTGACCTCTCAGTTCTTTTGTTTTATTAGGCTGCAACTCTCAGTGCTTTTGATCATGTCTATTTTAATAAGTTTCCCTCAGGTTAGATAGCTCTCTGCACCTCTTAAATAGCACTCCATTCTGATAACCAATGAGGCAAACCTGTGCATTCATAATTTGATAAAATTGTGATATAATGGATTTTATAATATCAACAGTGGTATGAGGGTTGTGGTAGTCTACCAATAGATTGTTTCTCCAAAGAGTTAGAAGCCTGGTTCAAAATCCAACACATCTTGTTTGAGAAATATAGCGTTATTACTGTTGAGAAAGACATCCACTTTTAAAATCCAATACTTACAAGGATATATATCCACACATGAATTCATACTGAAATCATCTTTGAAGAGGGCCAAAGGTACAAAAGAATTGTTTCTCCCCTTACTACCAGAATATGAGTTGGACTCAAATGGATTTGAATTTCATTAAAAAAAAATACCTATTGAATTTTTTTTCATGGATGCTTGATTGCCACAAAACCTAAAGAGCTAAGAATAATGAAAAACTGGTCACTTGATGAAAAGAGCTGTTACTCCTCAAATTTCAAAACAAATTTCTGCACCATGGCAAACAAAAAGCTAATCCAAGGCTAAACCAGCAAATACCAGACAGTCACTTTTGTAAAATATGCATTTACTCTACCAGCAATATAAATGCTGGATTCATGGTTCTGATCATTTATGCTCAAGATAAAAATGTTCACTTGTCTGTCAATTATGTCTGTTGTGACTAAAATATTTTTCATTGAATTTTTACTTGAAATTTATTTATCATGGCATTGGCTTACTGTCCCTTTTCTAGGAATCACAGTCTAGCAATAGATGAGTAGTATATCTAGTTGTTTGCAGAAACCCTGAATTTATAAATCATTATATATATATATATATATATATATATATATATATATATATATAAACAAATTTATGAACAGGCTGTAGAGAAATTAGAGAAAGAAAAGGCTTATATGCCAGTGTATGGCTTCTTTGCTTTTAAAAGTAGATTTAGTTTAAAGCAACTGCCAATATATATAATATTTTGAGCTGACATTTTGCCATAGAGAAGATTTTAAGCTTGGTAAAGTAACTGAAACAAGAGAATGGAAAGAGGATCAAAATATAACTAAGCAGACTTTGACCTGAGAATAAACTAAGGGAAAGAAAAAGATGGCATTTTCAATGTAGACTTAAAAAAGGCTGTTTGTTAAAAGCTACTTTCAAAGCAAACAATGACTTTGAGGCTGAATATAAATACAGACTATATGATTTGGCTGAATCAAATTTAAAGCACATTCAGTAGATAAGGAATAATTATTTCCTTTTAAAATAGAAGAAACGCTTTTTCAGAATTTGGTAAAAATTCTCATGCTCTAAAGGTAATATTTCATTTATTTATCCACACTATTTGTACGTCACATAAGTTTTTGCAAGGAGATTTTTTTTAAAAATGGTAATAATATTTTCTATGATGATTTTGACTGAAATTATGCCAAGAAGAGGTGAATCGTTTCCATGGTTAAATCAACACTTGTTTGTGCAGGAAAACTTGTGTAATACCTCAACAAGAATATCAACAAAAAAAAAGTTTTTAAAAACTAGTTTTCTTTCGTCATTTTCTGCTTTGATAAGTGCAAAAGATGATTTGAGATTCTCAAGAAAATTGCTATCTCAGAGAAAGACGAATCATTTCAATGTGAAGATCCAGATTAGTGAATAAAAACAACTAGTGCATGCATGCATACATGGTATAAGGCTTTTGCTAGTTCTAACAGTAGTTGATATTTTATTTTGTATTTGTGTGTGGGTTCAAGTTAATTGTTATTGAGTAACTTAGGGGTTGTGAGCAATGTTCCCTCTAATTTTTGGTGATGCTATTTACCAAAATATCATTCTATTTACCAAAATACACAGTATATTACAAAATACCAAAGTTTCCTAAAACTGAGCAGAAATTAATATTCATAAGTGTTCAAGCCATGATGAAGCATTTTGAATGAAGTTGAAAATCATATATTTATAAAATACAAAATTTACTGGAATATCCTAATATTCACCAAAATACTGCAAAATACCTCAGAAATACCTTTGGTATGGGCTAAAACTAAAAAAAATGCTCCCCAGAAATCAATATTTACAAACATCAAGGCATATTAATTGAAAAAAAGCATTTTAAAAGTTGAAGATCATATAATTATAGAATATAGCATTAACCAAAATATCCACCTATTTAACAAAATACTACAAAATACTGCAAAATACAACAAAAATACACCAGAAATAATGCAAAATACCCGTGGTAAAGGCCATATCTAGATGAAATTCTCTACAGAAATCAATATTTATAAGCATGTAAGTCATGATAATACAAAACAAGCACTTTGAAAGAATTTGAAATTCATATATTTATTGAATATAATATTTTTTTGATAGATATTTTCACTAATTGTAGTGTAGTGCCCCTATACTTTTACTTAGGAATTAAATACAAAACCCTTCTTTTAGCTATATATCAAAAACATCACCTCCTACAATGACCCCTATAAAAGCCCTGGATGCACATGGTCAAATGCTTATTGGTGCCAGCACTCCTAGCTGGTTATGCTTTTGGCCCCGGCACTTGTTGCTTGCTACTCTTTCTCTCTCTTTCCTCCTCTCTAAGATTGGTATCATTTCGCCGACCACCTAGCCAATCAGATCTTGACCATTTTTCCACCATGATCTATCTCTGAACAAACCTAGCCCATTTCACTTTGCCAATGTTTAAACATCTCACATATGCACAGCTACATAGCCACACAACCGTGTCCTCACCACATGCTCCAAACGCGTATACACCTCTCACTGAATGAAGTAGCAATGTTTCTTACTATCCAATAGTCACTACGATCTCTCCCAATTTTCTTTACTTCAGGAAACACACATGGATATAACTCTGAGTTCTCTGTCTTTCATGGTCTGTCTGTCAAGTGTCTATCAGCATCGGGGAATAGCCCCAAGGCACAAATACAACTTGGCAATTTGGCTCACGCACTAAACCAGGTCTCCATATTCATTCTTTGGTACACTCCAAGCCATATGGATTCAAAAGCAGTTCAGACACCTCTGCTTTGACTCCAACGACTGTACTATCAATAACAACAAATCTTCCACCTTTCGCTATTTCTTCTCATCCCTTTACGTGATCAATCACTTCAATGTTATCATAACATGTATTTCATTTTCAATCGTCATTTGTCATTAATGTTCTTGTATTAAATGTACGTCTTATTTGTCCATCGAAATACTCGTATGTATTCTTTCTGCTTTGTTTCATCTCCATGTCATACTTGGCATGCATTCTCTTTGTACATCTCCTTTTCTCCTTCCACATCTCCAGTGATATTGATGCAACCATTGAACCACATGAGAAGCAAAATCCTTTGTCTACAACATCTTCGTGCAACCCATTCCTCAACCAAAACTACTAGAACTATCCAGAACCATTATTTCTACAACCCTCTCACTTTCAAACCAGATTATACACCACTATAACTGGTGATCACCAAAGATATTACCAAAAATTGGTGACCACCAAAGATGGCTACCAATAGTAGTTATAACATATCAGTATCATTAATACTATTATTCATCAAAATACCCAACTATTTACCAATACAGTGCAAAATAACCTTGATATGGTTAAAAAATAAATTATATTAATGGGCAAGTCACACTTCACCATAAGACTCCATTGTTCAGGTTAGAGGGTTATTCTGCACACAGGCTTTGCTATCTTTGGTCCTACTGCTATGGAAAAATCTTCCAAAGAATCTTCATTCATGAAGCCAGAGCCATCATAGGTAGTTTGTGACCAGTTAACTCTAGTATTTAACTGTAATAGTCATTTACAAGCCCTGGGAAAAATTCTGAGTCTTGGAAAATATATTTCATATAAATTTACAGTCAGTATTTAATAAGAAAGTTGACAGAAAGAGGGAAGAAAAAAAACCTTAGAAGGGGTGGTGAGAGAAGAAAGATAGTTTAATGAAATGATAGAAAGACAGAGAGAGAGAAGAGTTTAATTAGAGAGTAGGAAGAGAGGAGAAAAGAAAGGTAGTTTGATAAGGATATAGGAAGGGAGATGGGAAAAGGAAAGTTAGGTAGTTTAATAAGAAAGTAAGAATGAAGAGAGGAGAAAAGAATCTAGGTAGGTTGCTCAGATGGTAGAAAGGGTGAGGGAGAAAGAAAGAAAGAAAGATAGTTTAAGGGGGTCAAATGAGAGAGAGAGAGAGATGAAGAGAGATGGGTAGAGACAGATAGTTTAATAGGAGGTTAGGAAGAGAGAGTATGGAAAGAGTTAGATAATTAACTGAGGGGAAGTTTTTCAAATTTGAAACTAATCCATGTTTATATAACATTTAGATAAAAACATTGATAGGCAATAAAGACTAGAAGGGATAAGGGAGAGAATGAAGAAGCATTAGACAATGGATAATTTCAATTGTTAAAGACCATGGAATTTCCACAGCTCCTGCTACTCATTATAATCATTAATTATAATGAGTTAATTATTATCGCCTGGATAACACTATTATCATGAATGAACTTGAATTTTGTCAAACAAGATTTCTGTTATTTTTCAATATGGGGTAATAAGAGCAGCTATGAATGGATGTGAAAAAAAAATAAAAGAAAGATATAGAAAAAAGTAATGAAAGAATTCAACCTTTTTCTGCTTGTCTTTTTCATCTTTTTATTATTAATCTGCTTTACTTCTACTTGAATATTATCTTTTTTTAAAGTCTTCATTTTCCCTCTCTCATTATTCCTATCCCCTCTCTCATTATTCCTACCCCACTCGTTTTGCTCTTCTCTTATCCTTTTCTTTTCTCTTACATCCGTCTTCTTCCCTCCTCCTCTTTATATTTATCATCTTGGCCTTCTTAAAATTATTTTTCCATTCTTTTTTCTTTTAGTTGTATTTCCTTCCTCTTTTATATACATTCCCCATTTTCCCATTTCACCTTTCTCTATCTTCCTTCGTCTCCATTGTTTCATATTTTTTCTTCTTTTCATTCACTCTTCTCTCTTTTTCTTGAATGACTTATTTCAACTGATGTAGTTTGATGTTTTTCCACTTACTACTTGATTGGCATGCCAAAATTTGAATAAGCTGCTCTTTACTCGTACCATTACTAAAGAATCTACTTGGCAGTTTCAAAAAATCCTCCTCGATATCATCATTATCCAATTTGAAACTTTTATGAATTTTAAAAGAGCCTCTTTGATTTTGTTTCTGCTTTTATTCTTGATTTTCACTGCTCTTTTCATTGGTGTTTTATTTAAAAATTGCCTTCCAAAGAGGCCATTTAATATTTGATCAAAGAAGCCAGTTGAAAAAAATTCCCTCTAAAATTCTTGCCATATCAATCTTTATTCGTGATAAAACACTAAATAAAAGTATAGTCTTAATCATTTGGAGTCTTCAAAACAATATTTTCTGGGTATATTGTTTGTTTTTTGAGTCATATATTTATTTTATCAAAAGGATTAGTAGTCAAAGCTGAAAAAGCAAAAATTAAAAGAAATAAAGAAAAATTCGAAACAACAACTTTTACCTACATTTGAAATTTAATACTAGGTTTCTAAACAGTTTCAACTTTTGAAAAGTGAATTCTTTGGCATTCATATGAAAACTCAAGAAAAAAGAAGCTATGTGAAGCTAAGATGGAAGCAAGAAGCTTATTACAAATTTGATTGTACTAACAGCAAAAAATAAATGCTTGTGCTTTAAAATGCTTTGAAATAATGTTTTTTTCTTTGTAATGGAATGGTAGTTAATTCAACAGCCTCCACCAAAGATATAACAAAATATCTAAGCCTTTGTCTTTCTGGCCCAACAGAAAACTGTATCAGAAACTATTAGAAGATACATAGAAGAATGGTTACAACATTGTAGACTTTGAGGATATTGGTATCACTTTTACACTGATGCTTATAAGAAATACTTTCCATTATCACATCCAGCACCGCAAGGCAGGATTGATACCTTCACTTCAGATCTGGAGACCGATATCCTACCTCTGGGCTACAGAACTGGACAGTCAGTAAGGCTGAATTTAAGCAATATATTTATTTACACAGAAATTCCCCGTCCACCAGAGTGCTCTATTCTAGTGGAAGAGCATTATATATATATATATATATATATATATATATATATATATATATGTGTGTATACATACATATATATATACATACATATATATATATATATACATATATATATACATACATATATATATACATATATATATATAAATTATATATATATATAAAATATATCGATGTATATCTATATATCTATATATATGTATATATATATATATATATATATATATATAGAGAGAGAGAGAGAGAGAGAGAGAGAGAGAGAGACACTGTCTCATTTTATATATATGTATAACTCAATTTATCAAGCATCAGAATTTTGTCAAATCTAAACCAAAGGAACACTTCAGGAGGATCTACATTCTCCAGGAAAGATACTGAGGCTATCTCCTATAGCTTAAGAAATGTTAAAGAAACAAAAAACACCTAAAACTGAATCCTATTTGATTAAAAAGTAAAATTGAATAACAAATTTATGAAGATAATTATATTTCAAGAAATATATATGGAAGACAGAAAATTATTGTTGCCTTTTGGGTTCTGAACAATTTGAAAGTGTTAGAGAATTTTTAATGAGATTTATTTCATCATTGAACAACTGCAGCCACCAAAGGTTATACTGTTCTGTTAACAGACTTGAAAATTGGTATCAGTTTTCTTCTAAACCACTTTTTAAAATGTTTTTTCTTTTGAAAAAAAAGCTTTTTTGACCTTTTGGGGCTTTATTTTGATGAGTAAAATTCATCAATAGCATCTAGCTTCCGGAGAACCTAGATATTTCACCATTTTTTAAAAAACACTATTTTAGATGTTTTTTAAGTGGAAAACACTAGTGATGTCATAAATAAAATTTATTCTGACCATAATTACTCTTAGATGGAATTTTTTTTACATGGCTTCAAATTGGACACCACACCTTTTCAATTATTGACTGTAATGGCAAGTATATTACATATTTATACTAACAGGGATACCTGGCATTAGCCAGGAAAAAAGTGAAAATATAAAAACAAAGGAAAGCAAATTATATAATCATAAAATCAAATATGAGCAGGGTGTATGTGCGTGCTCCCAAAAAACAAACTGCCCAAAAGGCATAAGCACTGAGAGAAAGAGAAATTAACATCTGCAGTTTCCTACAACAAACTGAAAGTAAGGGTCCAGTTTAGCACAATATTTTCAATGCATATAGAACCAACTTGTAAAACCTTACAAATTTTTTTCTTCTCAAAACTGACAAATTTCTAGAAAGTTAGAAAGTCTAATAGGTAGATTGAAATTTTGTAAAATTAAAAGAAAAGAATTCTTAAAATTTTCCCTGACGGATTTTGGACTCAGTCTGCATAACCAGTTTGCAAATATTCAAAATGGCTGTATACTTTCTGGTAAGACCTTGTGTGTATATATATATATATATATATATATATATATATATATATATATATATATATATATATATATATATATATGTATATATATATGCATACCATGATAAAACAATCAGTAGAGAATCAGCCAAAATGTTCAGCAATCAGTGTTTGGGTCCAGATGTTGAATGCTGAATTTCTTTATGTCACTTCTATTTTCTGGAAGATTAACTCAGTACAATAAGAATGTCTGATCCTGTCTGACTTGCAGCCAGATCTTGGCAGAGCCAAGAAAATCTCTTTCTATCATCTCAGTCTGTTCAAATGTATCAGTATATCCATGTGTTCATTCCTACTGGTACAGGTGAAGAGTGAGGAAAACTCATCATAGGACAAAATTATCCCAGCTTTAGGTAAAATAGCAGAGAAGATTGGGCTCTCTAGCCTTGAGCAGGCAACTAGTCTAGGAGAAAAACAACTCTGATTCCAAACTAGGGAGTGATGCCAGACGTATCGCTTTAGGCTTTCCTCAGGACTCTGGAGAGGAGGATTCTGATTGGGCATCCCAGGATCTCCATGCACTTCATCCAGGCATATGCCCTGAAGCGGGTACTTCAGTGTTATTCCATTGTCTGTAGAGACGAAACAGAGGCCATTCATATGTCTATTGCTATCTTCATCTATTTATAGCTCTATCATTGCATATTTTATATTAATCACTTTATTTACGAATCTATTTTTATACCACTCCCACACACGTTTTATATATAGTCTGGAAAGCTTTGCACCTTCAAGCATTGTATATGTAGCTGAAAAATGTTTTCATTTATATATATATAGGTAGTGGCAACTGTTGTATATATTACTAAAGATTTTTTCATGGTTCATTATAGATTGTACATTCTATTTTACTTGAAAACAAGATATAAAAAAGAATGTACAATCTGTAATGAACCATTGAAAAAAATTTAACTCATGTTATACCTGCTCTATCAATGGTATTGAGCACTATTTTGAATAAAGATATATTCAATACATATACACATACTTGTTGTATATTGTTGTTGGGTACAATCGTTGCATTTTTATTCAACAATTTTCCAGTTCCCTGACAAGATTTATTCAGCTTCTCACTTTCAATTTTAGCTGGTGGTCTGCTGGAACAGTGGCATCTACTCTTAAGCAGGGTTTTTTCTTTTTGTTTATGATGACTTGATCTGATCCTGTGAATTTTGTAGACAACTTGGATTTGATTCTGCAGGCAAATGGTATAAAAAACAAAACAGAAGCTGTCCAAGAGAACAAGAAAAAAAATTCTGTAGGACCCAAATTCAAATGGATTTTCTAAATTAAGCCAGGAGACCAAACCCAAAATTCAAGGTTGCAGGATCATGTCATTAGCTTTTTGCAGTTTTCTCATGCAATTGCTAGATTTTTTCCTTCTTCTTTTAGAATCTATATTCAATTATAAGTAATAGATTTTTTTTTGTTTGCTCGTTTTTTTTCTTTGTGTCATATGAATTTTGGGTATATGCTAGCAAAATATACCTTTGATGGAACTCTTCCAAAAAAGTTCCTGTTATATTTTGTTATATTTGCGTTACTTAAGCTCACTGCTTTGAAATTCATGAGGATCCACTTGAACATTTTATAAGATTATACACGAAAAGAAGTAGTAATCAGTTTGTAACTCTGTTACTGTAGAGCTAAACATATTCAATTTCAATACTGCAGATAGTTCTTCTTATAATCCTATTTTAAAATTTTCAGGAGGCTAGTGTCAAATTATAGTAAATACACTTCTTATTAGATCTTTTGAATAGAAAAAATACAGTAAACCATTGTTATAACAAATTTTGGTTTTAACAAACACATGGATCAATCCAAACTGACTTCGGATTTACAGAATAAAGTTCAATAATTGCTGTGAACATGGACCAAAAAAGTTAGTATTTTCCAAGTTCCATAGTCCAGCCTTCTGTGGCCTTTAGATCAAGATTAAAGTGTACTATCACATCAATGGAACATAGCACCATTTTCTCACTTTGATTTTGAGTATTATCATGGTTGTATTTTAATTGTTTTCTTCATGAATTTTAATTTGATTTCAAACTTTTTCAATTGCTGTGTGTAATGCAGATAGGGAAAACTTGAAATTTAAAATGGGAATGCTGTCACATAGTTATCATGTGACAGCATTCCCATTTTAAATTTCAAGTTTTCCCCATTTGCATTACACACAGCAAAAAAGTCAAGTCATTTGATTTCACTAAATCATTTTAACTTATTATAAACCTTCATAAAACTCATCTTCAACTCATTAAGTATTATTAAATTCTGTATTGAAATATATTGTTTGTTTTTCATTTTTGTAATCAAATTAATGTGTTTCGTATGTAAATTACTGCTTTATGAAAACAATCAAAATACAACCACAATATAACTTTTTTATCAATTGGAAAAAATTTTCAAATTTAATTAAATCTAAATTCATTGAACAAACAATAAAATGTATAAATTAAAATACAACATAACATTCAAAATTGAAAAGAAGAACAGATACTACACTTTGATCTTGAACTAAACACTGCTTAAGGCTGGACCATGAAACTTGGACAGTGACACAAACTTGCTTATTATTTACCATAAAGAATAGAACAGAAGGCAACAGAAGTACCCTTGAATCTCTGAACAACATTTGTTAAGTGAGGCAAACAACTAAACTTACTTTTAATCTAACAAGCAGGGTACAACCATCAGGTATGATGGAATTTCAGCTTTAATAACAACACCCTCCTCCAAATCAGTTAGTTATGGCCAAGGTTTACAAGAATACATACTATAGAAACTTTCCAAATTAGAAAAATATTTTAAAATATTTTAAAATATTTTAAAATATTTTAAAATATTTTAAAATATTTTTCGCACTTTTATTGAAGAGATTTTGGGACTGAGAAAATTTCTCTAATAATGATAATACAGAGAAAAAAAATCAGACCTCTGAGAACAAGTAGTGTTATTTTAGTTATAGAAATAAAAATAGTTTTCAAAGTGCCAAGAAATATGGATGTAAGGTTTTTAAAATTTAATGATTTTGTTTTTATTTGATGCATAAATTTATTAGTGACTATCCTAGAACGTTCTTTCCATACTATATAGCAGTTTTATTTGTTTATAATTTTTTTACATAAGGAGAGCTTGTTATTAGATACAACCTGATTGTTTTGCATTTCATTTTATATAGAGAATGCTATTTAAATCTTAGGCATACAGAGTTCTTTTCTTAGTTCTTTTTTTTTTTTGTTCTCTTTTTTTCCTCCACTCTTTGTTTTAGGTTGTACTGTGTAAGTTATCAGTATTTTTTCTCCCAAATGCTGGCAATATGGTGATATTACGTATATGTTGATTACATTGATACATTGCACATTAAAGAACAGAAATGTTACCTCACATATATTTCACAAAGGTGGGAAATACACAGTGACTGTAACCAGTTCAGAAATCATAACATGATAAAAGTCACAAGGTATAAATATTAAGGTTTCTGTGATTGGTGTCTCTGTTATTCACTGCAAACTTCCCACTAGCTTAGCAAAAATGATCAGGACTGTGTACACAACCTGTAGATATCATAATATGATCATTAACAGTACAGCAATATTTTGATTTATCCGTATAGAGAAAATATCAATTAATATCTCTTCAATAAAACACCACTTCTTTTGGTAAATATCACTGTGATAAAAAAACACTCTGAAAGTAATACTCGTTAACTAATTCACACTGAGATACGCTTGCATCTCTCCAAAAAATAATATCTGTGGTGGCGGAACCTCCACTGATCCAGATACGTCCAACTGCTTATCATGCTATTTGCTATAGACTCATGAGTATGTTATATTTCAGCCATATTCAGGTTTATTAATAAAATGATTGGCATTTCAAACATGGATATCAATATCATGATATTCTGATTGATAATACATGGAAACTTATAATTGAAAAGTAAAAAACATATTTTGTGAAAATTGGTACGTGATGGAGAAAATGGTTCTTATTTTTCTATTCAGCATCCAAAAATAAATAAAAATCACAAAATAATCAAAACAATTTTCTCAATATATCAATATATATAGTGCAAAATTATATGAAAACCGATAATTTGCAACTAAAAAGCGTTTTTCATGAGATAATGGTAGGTGATGGAAAGAAATGGTTTTCATTTCTTAATTCTGCAACTAAAAATTTTTAAAAATCACCTGAAATAATCAAAACACTTTTTAATGACCTTAATTTTGCAGACCTCTTTCATTTTTCCAAGAGTTTTTTTTGACTATTGAAGTCAATCTCTATGCTGCTTTCAATGTTACCTCAATGTTTTAGTTGATCCATTCTACAGTTTTTTTAGGTGTACAATCTTTAATGATAGAGATTTCTTTTTTACTGCAAATAATGAACAGGGAGGAAATGGTTGTAAATATGTTGACCAGCTCAGTTCATTCCCAATTATTTGCCCTCCACAGATGATTCTATTCTCAGCAACCTGTGTAAAAGAGGTAATTTACCCCTGTTCTTTTGCTAGTGAACTTGGAGGAAATGTCCTTTATGATGCTTCTCCTGATCTATACCCTCTACTGATGCCTTACAAACTGTTTTAGATGATTAACTGTGCTGCTTTTTCTGGTTCAGACACCTCATTTTATCAGCTGGTTTTAATCTCTTTTGCCATTCTGAACTCCTTTCCACATTTACAGGTCATTATCTGTATACTAGTTTAATTTACAATGTTTAATTCATTACCATTAGGTTTGTCTTTGTTATCTTTCTTCTCCACACTCTTAGGATGTTGTGTATGTGTGTGTGTCTGCACTCTCAGAGGAGATGACCATGCAGACAAGAGTATACCTAGATGTCCTAGAACTGATCGAATAAATCTTACCACCTCCACTTATAAACATTGGTTAGAAATGATCAGGCTACACAGAATCAAGTCTATTCCGGCACAGAAAGAACTGTCATGATCTTTCTTCTTTCAGCCTCATGTTTTATTGTAGATTTTTCCATGCTGTCTACCTCTGTTCTTTCATAGCCTGCACAAATCCATGCAGGAATATCTGATTTTTTTTAACAACTTTAACTGTAAAAAACATTGAGACCATGATAGTGTTGTTTAGCATAAACATATAAATGATTGCTGCTCAGAGAGAGGTAAACCTTTGTTTAATGCAAATTCCTCAAATTGACGTTTCAGACACTGGTGTTTTCTTAGCAGTTATGTCAAATGATGGTGCCAGCTATGATTAGCTGACTGCTGTATTCCTGGCCAATATATTGATCTGCCTAATCAATGAGATGCAACCAATATTCACCTCTTTTCCACTTGCCATGAATGAATATGATTTGTTGTATTCCTTGAATATTTGTTTCTTAGTAGAAAGTGGCTTCTCTGGAGTTTTCGTACCATTAACCACCAATATTTATTTTCTAGCAAAAATATTGTACTTTTAGGGTGACTATTAGGAATCCAAGCTAAATGAATACACACAGAAAAATAAAGATAGGTTTCATATGAATATCATTTGAATGTAACAGATGTTTTTTGAGAGTCTAAAAGAGAAATTATTCACCAAAGTTTTGTTCCAAGTATTACAAGCAGTCAGCTTATTAATGAAGTCATAAATAATTATCAAAATTATTAAATCGATAACACACAATTGCTTTACCATGGCAAATGAATTTGGATTATGGCAAGAATTTTTTTTTTGAAAACTGAATGTGCTATTGTCAGCAAATATCTATGTTCATCACTCTTTTGAAATGTGGCATAGAGACAGTTATAGGTACCACACATTACCCAAGAATAACCTAGAACTGTGCAAAGCAAATGTTAATCTTTCTGATGTTTTTCATTTATAAAAGGAAGTTGTTCTTTTATCTCCCCCCACAATCATAGGGAACAGATAAATGTATTTTAACCCATATACTTATAGGTTGAAAAAAATTGCATAAAAAGAGAATATCCATACCTCGTATAAATGAATCACTGTAGCCTGCATGTGTACCAGAACTAATTATCTAAAATTATCTAAAAAAAATAGATTTCTATCTAAAATTATCTTTGACAAAAAATACCAGCACAAGATTTGTATAATCAGTTAAATTATAAGACATTGTTCATATGCTTTAGGGAAAATTCAGAAACTCGGAAAATGGGTTCTGCATGGAGTTATGGCAATGAACTGTAGGTATTTAAAGAGAGCCTTTAACATTTGAACTTAAATAGAATTTACTGAGGAAAGTTATTTTCTGTTTTTCGATATGGGATCTTTTTTATCACAAATTGCTAAAACCTCTGAATAATTACGAATTATAGTTTAAAAGACTAGCTCATGTTTAATGGAAAATTTTACAGAACTTATTGAAAACCTGCCCTAACAGGATTCCAACTAATTCCTGCTGAAGGCCTATATCAAGTTTGCCAATATTCAATCCAGAAATAAGTAATCATTTACTTAAACAGTTAAATTCATTTATTTTTATGATTGTTTGGTATTTGTTTTCACAAACTACAGCTTTTTTTAACTTTATTAAAAAACGATCTCAATTGAGGCAGCATATGCCAAAAAAAGAAAGAGTAGATGTGTTTGAGTTACTCAACTACTACTGCCACTACTGTTTCATTGACTAAGCCATACGTAACTAAAATGTGCCCAAAATTTTCATAAAATCCAATTTTAGAGTAATGAATCTTTGTGCCAATTGTAAGAAGAATGGTTGGAAAAGATTCTGATATAAGAATTATCTGTTTCCCCAAGTTCAGAACCAAAGATTGGCTAGACAAGAAAAAGAAAAAGAAAATGCAACATGATCTTCTATCCTATTTAGGCTTCTGTACTTTAAAAATATGGTTGTTAGTTTTTGGCTAGACCAAAACAAAATTAGCTTCTAGATACAAGGAACTCTTTGAGAGTATAATCCCAAACCTGAACCAGTGAAATATCAAAAGCATAGTACCGTTTTCTTAGAGAAAAATTACTTCAACCACTTAAGGTAGTTTTCCATTACAACAAGATCTCAATTCAAGCTTTTTATCTGAAAGTAAATAATAATATTTGCTGTGTCCTTTTAACATTAAACAAATCTCTCCACTAACTCTTCAAAAAAGACATGTTTTTTATCATGACAGTATGCCAAGAGTACTCAGCCTAAGGTTGAACCAAATATTCAACAAGGCTGCTAGAAATAATGTCTCTAACTGAAAACTCAATCTGTATGGTAAAGTCTTTAGATCTAAATCCTCACCAATATGATTAGTGCAAGAATCAAACTGACATGTACATGCTATGTTTTGTCAAAGGCCTAGATGCCTACACATAGGTTTGAGCTTGAGATAAATCCTTTATAGTTTGTGGAAGAAATAAAGCTTTTACCTTGGAAATATCTTTTCTAAGATTAAGCCGTATTCAAGCACTAAATCCTTATTTCTAGATTCATGCCAGAATCATTTCAACTCAGGATTAAAGAAAGAACTTACAAGAGGATACAGGAAGTTCATCTTTAGAAATGGTAGATATTTATACATTTCCAGATTTTAAAAGAATTCAAATGTACTAGCTGTAAACACTGGAGGTAGAAGAGTGTCTGCTTTTAAATAATGTCTCTATCCAGAACTGAATTTAAAATAAATTAATGAATCATATCCATAAAAAAAGTCGAGTATTTTTCAGTATCAGTGAGCAGATTTCCTGATGTTTTTTTTCCAATTCTCTTCAGCAAATCATAGTTTAATTGTTTTTTTCAGCAAAGATTTAAATACATTTTTTGATATAAAAATCCTTTACTTTTTCTATGCAAGTAACAACTTTATTTTCCATTATGCATGGAAATTTCCAGGGAATGTCAGTACCACACTAGCCTTTATTGCCTGATACTTATTGAAATTTAATGATGCAGTGAGCATTGTATGTTCTTTGGAATTTCATTGTAACCAATAACAAATTCTCGCATATAAGGTAACTTGATTGAATTCTGAACCAAGAATTTCGAAGTTGACTTCTGTACTGCTCCAGCATGCAATACTGGATCTACAATGAAAAACCTACATGGTTCAAAACATGATATATGTTATTACTGTCAAAAATGAAAGTGTTAACATGTTTGCAATGAAATACAAAATAGAAATATTAATGGTTTGCTATCTGAATATTCACGTAAGTTCACGTAAGAGACGTAAGTTAACAATTGCAAATATATGCATGCATGTAGATATATTACATATATTGTGTATAAACAAGAGAAGTTAATTGAAAAATTTAAAACAAAAAATCATAGTCTTATGCACTAATGGAAAATACACATTTATACATTTATATATATATATATATATATATATATATACATAGAGAGAGAAGCACAGAATTACTCATGCACACACACACACACACACACACACACATATATATATATGTATATATATATATATATATATATATATATATATATATATATATATATATATATATATATATATATATAAGTAGGGGCATGAATTGGTGAAGTTGGTTGCAAATTGTTGACCAAAAGTGATAAACCAGGCTCAAGTCATATTAGATATGTGTATATGATGGTTAGCTCTTAATAATGTTTTTCATTATCATCAGGTGCTACATGACCAAGGCTTTGTGTCAAACTTGACTTATTTTGCTGAATACTTTTGAGATCATTTCCTTTTTGTGTGATATCAATCATCACTGAGAGGATGAAGTTTGAATGTTCCTTAATACTTTCAACGCTGTTCATTTTTACAGTTAAACTCTTTATTGTGCTACCTGTTTTATGAAAAAAATATTACATGAATGTAATAAATTGTCAAACATAAATGTAAACCTATTTTTAATCAACTTGAATTATTCAATGAATGAAGTGCTTTTCTCGTAATAGTGAAAAATGGACCTTTTCATGACCAAAACTTATAAAAAAACAGAAACCTAGGATTCAAACAATGAATACTGAAGGTTACTTTTAGGATTGATAGAAAAAAAAAGAAGTGTTTGGAAGAAGTTTTACCTCATGAAAACTATAAAATGTTTGTATTGTACAGATGGTTTAAAATATAATTGGGGTTCAAGACTTTTTCAATTTTTGGCACATACCCTACGTTGTTTTATGGGATTTTTTTTTTTTTTTTTTTTTACACCGAGTTTGACCTGGTCATACTCCTTAAGACTACCTATGAGATGGGTAACTACGTCAAATCTAGAAGTTATATGTGCTACATGTAAGCTACCCTCATTACCATCAGACGTTGAAGAAAGGGGATCCTGAGCTTTACCTATCTCTGGGACTCTCTCATCAATGTTTCATTCAAAAACCTAGTAAGATCAGCTTGCCATTCTGATTTTACAATTGATAAGAATGTGGGCATTGACAAAGCATACTTTGAATAGATACAGATGATTTTGTAGGTGGGGGTTACATGTCTCTGCCACTTTAGTATGCCTTCATCTAGTGACAACTTTTCATTTGGAGCATAGATTGATTTGGATTCATCAATAATGTAATCATAAACAGGTTGTACCTTATATAAACTATCCTGACACTCAGCAGGATGGGCATCATTATCATTGTAACATAGAAATTTCATGAGAAGAAGGAATCTGTCACAGCCCATTGCAGGAAAAGGCACATACAATTTTCAGTCAGTTGATCAATATATTTGAAGTTCTGGCTTAACTACAGTTCCAGTTTAAAATAGAAGGGCAAATACCTTCCACAGTTCATTTATTGCATACATTTTTTAACGTGAATGTTTTCTTTCAAGTTGGGATTATCACACAAATATTGAGTTGCATACAGGTTTGTCTCGGTCACTATCTTATCTATGAGTTCATTACTTATAAACAACTTCAACCAAAGGCAGGCATTGGGTTTCACTGAATGTATTTTGATGCCAGACACACCACTAAATCGAAGAACATTGGTAGACTTATCAATGCTGTTCCAGCTATCATAAGGTGCTGCAGGCTTAGCCATATCCTTATGCACATTGATAGGGTAATTGTCAGATTTTAAAACAACTGACCACTCACCATAACCTAGATTCTCACCATTCTTCAGGTCAAGATCACCATCAGAGCTTGATCTACAAGATACTCTTCATTTGGTTTTGCTCCAAAATGATCAACTCCAGAATCATCATCAGAGAAAATTTAGGCAAAACAGCTACTATACTACAATGTGCTTTCCTTTTCATTAGCACTGCTATTTTTATTTATCATTGTATAACTGGTCTTTCTGAGCTCTCAAGTTATACTTTAAAATTGAGTAAGAAAGTACAAAACAATCATGATGTCAGCTCCGTTATTTATTTAGAATACTATATAGTTACATCAGGGATGTCTGTCTGTTTAGGAAGTAAAGTACTGTTAGATAAACAGAGATTTTTTAAAAATTCATTAAAATTTGATTTTCAATATATAATTTTTCACTGACTTTACAAGGGGAACTAATGAAATATATGCTCTAAAAGGGGTTTGTAGTCAGAGAAAGTTTGGGAAACACTTCTTTAGACTGTACCACCTCATTAAACTATCAGTAAAACAACACTCCTTGATATTTTTTGTTTAGTTAAACCACAGACATTTTTAATGATTCTTTCTCAGTAATGACCCTGTATTGCAGAGTAAATAATGTGTAATTCAATTTAAATATAATGATATGGTGTTTAACAAAGTGTCCAAAGTTTTATAGGCTTAATTTGAATTCACCACATGAATACTGACATCTTTAATGGGAGGAGGGCTAAATCACCATCCTTGAGTGCACAAAAATTAAGAAAAGAGGAACTGAGAGAAATAGAGAAAGTAAAGGAAAATGCAATAGAAAAATGGAAAAAGGTAGAAATGATGGAAAAAAGAGGAGGTAAAAGAACAAAGGAGAGAAAAAAATGGATGAGTAAGAAAGGGGGAATAGGAATGGACAAATCAAAAGAAGAAAAGATGCATGTGTGTGTATATGTTTTTATATTCTATATGACTGTTTATGTCTATGTGTGTATGAATTTATATGCCTAATTGGGTGTCTGTGTTTGTATATGTTTTTAGGTATATATTTATCTGTTTATTTATTAGGCAAATGATTATTGCTGCCAGACAAGTTATACTTAAACTGCTTCTGGTTTCTCTTCTAATTTATTGCCAAGTGACTTATTTCACTACTTTTACTGGGCTAATTAACATTTTCCTGCCCTAATTACCTGGCGTATCTACAGGTGACTGCACACCTGATAGAAGCTGAAATACTTTCTGTTTTTATTCCAAATTAACAAATTCTCATAGCATACCCACCATCAATTCTTTGACTGCATTGGACTTTTACTGATACCATTAGAGAGAGTGCTTTAACCTATTGGTAACACACAATTTATACGCCAGAGTACTGTGTTATCTCCCAAATATATTGATATTTGTACTCAAGATGCCAAAGCAAAAAGCTTTGCAGAAATAAAACAATATGAATAAAATATGAGTGTGTGAGTAAACAGAAAAGACAAGACCATGATATCAGCATAAAGTTCAATGCAGGTATTATATAACAACAAAAGAAGCATCAGAATTGAAGAGCAGGTGTTTAAAACTTTATCAGAATGATGACCAAGATACTGCTCCTTAATCCATAAAGTTGGAAGATAATGCTGTACTTAGCTGAAATGTCCGTTTTTCTTTCTATCCATCCTTTCATCCAATTTCTCAAGTATCTTGAGAAACCAGTTATTAATATGAAATTCTCAATCTCTTAGAAACGCTAGACTTGTGAAGGAAGATTGTATATCTCACTGATAGCTGCATGGGGGGGGGTGATTTGGACATATTGTTAAAACTTAATAAGTAGGCAAGGATTTATCAAACCTTGGAATCCTACTCCTATCCGTGCCTTGGTGGACCATAGGATGCTAAGGCTTGGTTTAAAGAGTGGGGTTGGCCCTGGGCAAGCAAGCTTCACCTTATAAATCCATTGCTCAGGCTGGAAGGAAAATCTACACACAAGCCTCACTGTCTAATGGTCCTACTGCTGTGGCAATCTCTCCCAGTAAACTTTGTCCACAAAGCCAAGCCATTCATTCATTCATATGATGAATCTAGCAGATGTGTGAGAACTTCACAGTCAAGTTGTAAGAATTTTTGCCAGGTCACCAAAGAACTGTATCAACTATATTTATATCAATGACTAAATGAAACCATACGTGCAAACTTTAAAAAGAAAAAATATTTGTAAATATTTTAGATGAGCATTTAATGCTAAAAATAGTTGTAACATGCAGTGGAGATAAATAATTTAGAGTTTTACGTTTTAGATTTTATCAAATGAAAAAATATTGCAACTTTTGCCTTCTCCCATTGTTAATCTTTTTACTTTGTTCTTAACTCACAAAACAAATAACACTTAATTCACTATTGAATAATTAAAGTAAAATCACAAAACAAAGAACAGTCAGTTCACTATTGAATAACTAAAGTATTTTATTTATTTATCATCTCCAAATCAATTTAATTCACCAAAAATCAGATTTGTAGGCTCCATCATTATTAGAAATAAATGACCGGCAATTATTCAAAAGTATAATCCTACAATGACTAATCACAGATGTAGTAGACAGCACACCGTGTGACTAGAATCAGTGAATTTTTAGACTAATCAAAATTCTGAATTGAGCAAAACACGAATTTTTGCTAAACCCAAATGTGAGTTTTCATGGAAGCCTAATTAACCAAATTTCTTGTGATATAAGTAACCCCAGTAGTCAGCCCTCACTTCCAAGCAGGGCACAGTCATTCCTCACACAAAGGGCAAGCTAAGTACTTACCACTACATACATTTTGAGAAGGGACTTCGTTCAACAAATATATAATATATATTCACAAAGAGACTTTCATCTATCTTACTCATTCACACACAACAACTCTCACACACCAAGACTCAATTTCAAATTATACACCAATTTTGACATTTCTCTCCTCTTTAATAAATCATACAAACACACAATATATTTTCAACATTCAACTCACACACAGCATACAAATTACACAAACATTACTTTTAACAAATTAGTTAAATAAGCCCTTGTTTATTGATATGAAATATAATTCCAAATTTTATTATCGATGTGTTCATTGTTCGATCCTTTTTACGGTAAGAGAATGATAATGATGATGATGATGATCATGATGATCATGATCATGATGATGATGATGATGATCTCCCTTTCCTCCACTTCGCCTTTCTCAGACTGTTGTCACTAAATGAACTTTTAAACCTAGTAGGTCCTCTTTCCTACTATGAGTTGCTAGGTCTTACTACTTATTTAATTTGTGAAGTAATAAGGCTTCCACTCAACTCATGAAGTAGTGTTTTATATAAATTGTAAACGCACTAACTTTAAACAACAGACACTATAGACTAATTATTTGACCTTATGACTGCCAATCCAATGGTCTTGCCACAGAGCTATCACCACAAAACTAAATTCATTCTTGTTCAAAATAGAAGTGGTTTTCAGTAGCTATAGACATGCAATGTTCATAGGTTGATACTGCTAACATGGGTTTCTCTTTCACAAACATATATTATTAACTATCTACACTTGTTAAGGTGACCGCATTAACAAACAAATGCTTTTTATGAACCTTCACTCTGGGGAAGATCAGCTCTAACTTCACCATAAATTAGATGCTTACAATCTGAAAGCACTCAGGATGTGAGTCTCTTCCGTTAAGACTGATCAATATCTGGTAGAAATTATTTATATCAGACATAACTTATGAACCGACTCAACTCCCCTCAGACATTGAAGTTTAGGTTTTATACTCGGGCTCTCCTCTTTCTTGCCAATATAAACAAACATATTATTAGAGACAAGATTAATTCTCCCAAGTGTTTCACCATTCTAATTTGAAAATGCATAAATATTTCAACTATATAGGTATAAATCTTTTTGACAAACAAGAAGTATGCAGAAATTCCACCAACTAAAACTTTTAACTGGAGGGAAGCAACTGTCTTTTCACTTATATGATTGAAACAAAATTATCTAAAAATAACATTATTGTTATAGCTTGATATTTCTAATGAATCTTAATTCAGTTTTTGAAGCAAGCCAGATTCCTCTGCTTTATACTGTTCAAGGCAAGAGGTCTTTATGAGACAAAGAGTGTATTACTATGTATTACTAAAATGAATATACCAGAGACAGCATCAGGTTAAAATTATCATTATTATATCAGTTGTATCAACTGTACATAATAAAACCGAATTATTTTTTCTTTTTAAACACAAGGATAAACAAAAACACAAGGGGAAACAATTGATAGATATACATGAAAGTAGGAAAGAAAAGAAGACTGACAGAATATCTAGTGCTGTTGCCAAATAAAAAGTAAGAGGAAGTAATTCATATAGAAAAAATTAAAATCTTATGTTTCCTGTGATAACAAATTATATAATGCTCTATTTTTCTTCTTTTTTTTTTTAAATCCAGGTGTAAGAGGAGAATAGTAAGTACTTGGATAGAAACATTAAATTAAATCAAATAATATGTTATGATGGCCCTTGAGCTAAGGACAAGGGGAAGTAAGTAAAAGTGCCTTCAGGGTCACCACCGGATGTAGAGACATGAGGGAGCTCATGTTTTTCTGGGGAAAGAAGGGTGTGGCACTAGTAGAGTCTGGAATTTTGTCTAGTTGATCACATTTTGGGGGTTTGGGAGATATGTCTCCCCCGACAAACCGTGAAAGGAATAGCAAAAGGTCTTAAAGTGGAGTGTTTGAAATGCTCCCAGTGAGTAGAAAAGTGTACAATCTATTCATGTCGTAAGGTCAACAGTCTGTAGAATTATGGGGTTCTAGATAGTTCTTGGGGTGATCAGTTAATGGTAGGATGGTTGGTATATAGTTCTAGTTGAAGAATGGTTGCCTGCTGAGTTTGTGGGCCCACACGGACATCAGTGGAAAAGTTGAAGGTGGAAGGGAGGTGTATGAAGAACATGCACGCAAAGTATGAATGTGGATGCAGATATTAGACAGAGTAAAAAAGACACATACAAGTATGAAGATGGGCAAATGATAGGTACATTTAATTCATGACATTTATAACAAATAAAGAATGTAAATGAAATACATGTAATGGAAACATTAATATGATCTATCGTGTAAAGAGAAGTGAAGAGGCCTATTTAGTTTAGGTTATTCCTGTACGTAAAAATAAAATATAGCAAAGAATAAGAATTAAGGGGACACATGGCACAACGGGTCTAATGTTGTTTAGTTTATTAAATGGAGCCTGATTAGTAGTGCCTGTTATAATGAGTGGTATAATTGACTAAGCTAGATTATAAAAAGAAGGTTAGTTCAGGTTAGGTGCAAGAAGGAGCTAAAAGAGGCAAAATAGTAAGTGCAGCGTTTGCGTAGTCACCCAAAATAGTAGTTGCAGTATTTGCATTTAGTATCTATAAAGTTCTCGCGAATTCTCACAACAAGGAAAATAAGTGACAAAAGACAATATGTATAAAGTCACAGTCGAGGAATAGAAACTATGCTAGCTGCGAATTTAGAGAGGGAAAAGAAGATAAGGTAACCCTTGAGAAAGCCGGGGTAAAAAAGGCAATTAAACACATGTGTTCAGGGCTTTTATAGAGAGTCATCAAAGGAATTTGAAATCAGAAGCATCCTTGGAAAAAGGTGAAATTGGATGACTTTACCAAATTACAGTATAGAAGTGAAAGAAAAAAGATTGAAGTAAGCATGGACATGTAATTTGCCTTATCATATGCTTATCAGAGCGATCTCAAACAAGAATCCCTAGCAAATATATAGAAGACAACCCATTTGTTTCCCCTGTATCATGTTATTGTGAGTTACAGAACTGTTTTGTCATCTCCTGTCGTGCCTTTTAATAATGGAACTATCTCCTCCCCTAATTGAGTTGTCTCTCTGTTTGTTGCCAATTAAAATTATCTATTATATTCATCTATCACACCCTCTGAGTCTTGTTATTCTGCTTTGTTCTTCACCAACACCCAAGAACTAAAATTTCTCTTTAACTGACCTTCTCATTTTCAGTAGCTGTGGTCAGCGCTGTTAGAGTTGTATATAAAGGAGAAGTGGCGGACAGCAAGTAAGCCTTCAGGTGCTGATTCGGGTGATGGTCAGAGGAGAGCGCCTGGCACTACAATATCATTCCACTATTGACATTTTTCAACTGTATAGTCCTAGCATTTTTTAAAAACAGGTACTACATCATTTGTGTGTTTCACTTACTTAAACATTTAAGTGTTAAAAGCTCATTTTTGCTACTTTGTGTACATATAAGATAATTTCTGAATTTAACTTATCAACAAACAATCTAAAAATGTATAATATAAATTCAAATTCTAATCATGGATTT
The DNA here is from genome assembly GCA_963457665.1 of Thysanoteuthis rhombus. Classification (NCBI taxonomy): domain Eukaryota; kingdom Metazoa; phylum Mollusca; class Cephalopoda; order Oegopsida; family Thysanoteuthidae; genus Thysanoteuthis; species Thysanoteuthis major. Next base: position 33,155,111 of record OY735211.1, on the reverse strand, counting down.
CCTTTATCCTTAAATGGCTAGTGGAAAATGTATCCATCTCTCGAAACAAGCTTTTAAAATTAGACTACGAATCTTCTAGCATATCATTAATAGTAATTATCCTAACCCTTTGAGGGCCATTGGTACTCAACATTTATCTGTGATAAATTTATGGCAACAACCTTGTGGTTTTCATCTCTTCTTCACATCTTAATAATTCTACTTTTATCTAGACACCAATTCTAAGTTCAGTTTCTAGCTGGCTTTGAAAGTTGTCTGGATATAGGTTTTGAGGTATATGCCTTTCCCAAATAACTCAAATAATTGATCATAACCCTTACCTCATACACGCAAACACAGATAGACATAATCATTAATCCAATCAGTATACACAAATAATTTGGCTGAATTATGCTAACAGCAACTTTGTATATAGATTGGAAATAGGCAAAAATAATCATAATGAGAGTGTCCAATTCAAATGACAAAAATTGACTTCATTAGATAAAATGCCTATAGAACATGGAAAGGTTTCTCCACAAAAAGTCTACATGTAAAATAAGTCTTTAAAAAGTATCAGCATAGGAAATAATAATCTCAGTGAAACTTCTAAAATTTGGCTCAGAGTTTTATTTAGCTTAATCATTCATTTAAAAATCAAGTGTGATGGTTGAATTACTCATGTTTAGAACATAAACACTACAGAATTCATTCTTATTTGAAGTTAGATATAGTTGCTTCTCAGTTCATAGCATTGCATCAACCTCAGTGATGAAAGGTGAAACCTCAAACAGCCTTGAGAGATCAGGAGTAGCACCCCTGATAGATTATCCCACCTCAACACTAAGCATATAGATGTTATACTCTTCCATGTAACACTTCAATGAAAAGTTGGTTTCACTTTCTTGTAGCCTGATATCTCTCCTGCTTTCCAAGTCATTGCTCAATCACTTTCTCATGTCCTTCACAAAGAGGAAATAAGTAACAGAAGTCAAATCGAAATCTCAATTTCTCAAGTTGGCCAGGGCAGAAGACAAGGTGAATTCTGAAAGATTGATAGTCAATCAATCATATTTCTTTACTACTCACACACCTGCTAGGCTTTGAATTTTTTCTTCTTTTCTTTTTTTTTTTTTTAGGTTATAATGAAAGAAGTATTTGTTTTTTATTTTATGGTTTTTTGCTCTGTCTCTTGATACTCTATGATTAAATACGATCTTGTGCATCACCTTAGTTTCTGGATTCTTATTTTAGCCAAAATTTTTTTTATCAAACCTTATGAAAAATAAAAGAAATTAATATGATAATTTAAGAAATTTAATATTATTTCTCTAATAGTAGCTAGTGTGCAAAGATATGCATTAAAATTACATAGATGCTGATTCTTTCAGTGGCAACTGATACTGTTTCTTACTTTACATAAATATGCAAATACAGAGTTATAAAATTGGATAGATATGTAGAATGTACATCATTCGCATCTGAAGTCATTCATTTCATACCTCTTTGCAAAATAGAGCCATGGAATGCCAGCATGGTATCTGGTGCTAAAAACTCTATTTTAGTGAGTAATGATTAGACCAAATTGTGTCTCTTAAGACAAAATTATAGTAATCTTTCCGTAATTGAAAACACTTGTAAAATACATGATTCAAAAAGACTATGATGAATCTTGGTCACAGCATAATGAGGAGAAATACATGAGGAAGATTTTTTTTAAAAATGTTAATTGTACACCACTATTACTGATTACTGATTATTATGTGACTGCTACCAATACGAGTAAATTGCATATCCCTCTGGCTTTTCTGTTACATTGTCTCCCCTGGACAACATTGTCTACAACCATTGAAGAAGGCAGAGTTCTTGATGAATCCAATTCTTTGAGTTTGGTACAATTCATTGTTCATATTCACTACTTTTGGAGAGAGAACTACCACTGCACAAATGCAATTAGAGATAAAATGAAGAAATAAGTGGACATCAAATGAATCCACTACACATCTGCTTCAAACGGAGGGATCAAGTCAACAGCAAAATGGAATAAAAATGTAAATTCTTAAACAATAAAACCTCATCAATAATCATCCACCCACAGACACAACCACATGAAGAGTAGAACAATAATACACCTGAGTATTTAGAGATAGGTCCTGCTGAGTTAACAGTTGCTCAACTCTTTAGAGTTATCATCAGGAAAGGCATCCATCTGTAAAATACACACATATATCAATAACTTGCATAAATGAATCATCATAGCCCGCATTTGTACCAGGACTAATTAATTAAAAAAATCTCTTTAAAAAAATAGATCTTTTGTCTAAATTTATTTAAAAAAAATACCAGCACATAATTTGACCATTGTTGGTCCAAAATGACCATAGAGACCTCAAAAAGCACCTTTTGAAGAAACAAATAGAAAGTTCCAGATGCTGCATAGTAATATGGGAATATTTTCAAAGTCAAAATTGAGGGCAAAATTTTTTTCAATTTCAGGGATCAAAATTGAGGGATGACCTTTTTTCTCTTTTAAGGATCAAGATTGCAGAGAAACTCTTTTTCACTTTAAGGAGTCAAAATTGGCATATGCAAACTTTATTTTTCTTCTTGGGGATTTTTTTCCAAAAAACGGAAGATTTCTATTTCAATTTTAAGGGTCTAAATCGGGGCGGAACTTCCCTCTCACTTTTAGGGGTCAAATTCAAGTGGTGACGTCTTTTTTACTTCTAGGTGTCAAGAGTGGGGGTGGGGGGACATTTTTTAGATTTATTCTTTTTCAGGAGCCTAAAGCTAGGGAAACAGTGTTGTTATATTTGCAGTTATTTTCCTCCCAGGCAATGCCAAGTACTATTGTTAGTATATGATAAATACTCAGAGAGATACACGTATGAAGAGAAATGGTGTTATAGTATTAGTTGATTGATTTCTGCTGATATTGATTGTTTGTGAGCTTTATCCTTTTTGTAGAGAGTGAACTGATTGACCACAAAGAATCTTTGTACTTGAATACCGAGACTGCTTTGTCATACGGGAAAACAAAAAATATGCAGATGAAAACACAATAAACAAAATTCAGACCTGAGCATTTTGTACATAACAATAAATGTAATTTGCAATAACCAGGATTACTTCATACTATTTTTGAGCATTAAGAAAATTATGCTGATCAAAAATTATCAGATAATGTTCAAAGATTAATATATATACAAGGGCGCATCAATAAGTCACATAGTTATTAGAAGGATTTTAATCTGAAATTTTTACAGTAAAATGTTCAACCTATGTGATTAATATTCACTACTGAATTACATGTATTAAAAAGAAAGAGGATTGAAAGATAAATATTTGTTGTGTAAAATTAACGTTTTTATCATCATCAGGCCATAGACTTATTGATTTACCTATATTTAAAAAAATACTGAAGAAAATTACATAAATCTAATTAACAGATATTTGAAAATAAGTAACTGAAGTGACACAAAAGAATTTTTGAAAAAAACATTTTTTAATGTGTTTTGTGTTTAAAACTGTAAAGCTTCCTAGACTATATATATATATGTGTACGTGTGTAATCAATTTTTTAACAAGGTTGTCACTCAATAGAAGTCGTCATGTGACAAATGTATTTTGCCAGCATACGCTATCAGAAAAAGGGTTGATCAATGAATAAGTTACCTCTCTTGCTTTTTGTTTAATGGTCTAAATAAAAGTCTGAATTTTCAAAAAACAAGCATGTTTTTCCTAGACATAATAATGTGTGAATTTTTCTATCTTTTTAGCTTCATTGGTATGGCCTGTAAGCAAGATACATTGATAGCCAGCCAGCCAGCCAACAAGGAGAAAATGTGTTAATTTGACATTTATATTCATCTTCAGAAGATATTCAGATGTGAATAAACATGAATATATCAAAGTGTGATAGATTTTGTTCTATATTTATTCATATCAGATCATATAACTTTCAAAGATAATTTGAACAAGAATTAAATATTTTGAGAATTCGCTACACATTCCTTTTAAAGAAATCAAGTATTGATGGCCAACAAATTTTTGTAAGACTTTCATCTGATTTAATCAGTATGTCGGCAATCAGAAATAGCTACCCATCAGAAACACAACAATCTTTATTCATATCACTTTGTTATGCGAATTTCACAACAGACCAACTTAAAATTAAATGATATATACATACTTCAAAAGGAATACTACTACATAGAACCAGAGGTCAGTATTCTCTGCATGATTCAAGACTAACACATATTACAGTTTATAGCATCTCACAAGGGTTTATGATAGTATTTCATATTAATCTACTTCAATTTGCTTTGCTCCTTCCTTCATCCTTCTCTTTCTTTGTAAAACTCAGGTGATGAGCAATTGAAGGAGAAAAATAAAGCAGCATACCAGTTATCATAACAAAAAATTGACTACCTTAAGTGCAGTTTTTATTTCACTAAATGAATGAATATATATATATCATTTTACAACACTCAAACATTGGTCTGAATAAGAATATTTTTTTACACTGATCCAATTAATCTAAAATTAGTTATTCAATGTCACATTTTCAAAGATACACAATGATTGCAGAACAAAACTTCTACATGATTAATGCATTTTATTTTATCTTGGATGAATTATTTGAACTATAATTCTTACGATATTGTTAATTTTTCAAATTTTATTTTTAGATGAAGTATTGCAATATCATTATTAATTTTGACTACTTTGTGATAAAAAGCAGATGGGTATACAGCCTTCCTCAGGAGTATGTCACTACTGATGAAACTTGAAATTTTTCTCCTTAATCTCCACAGTCTCAGTGGTCAAGCAAAATATTTGCATAGACACATACACATAAAAACTGAAAAGCCAAAATAATTAGAGATAGAATAGTTTAGTCCCCCTCAACTTGTAAAATTTAACTCAGTCAGATGTAATGTAATAGGCAAAGAAGTAATGTAGCTGTGGCAGTGTAGCTCTGGCAGTCATGGGACGTAGACAGGATTTAATACCATTTAGCAAGGGTATACCAGGAAAAGTGGCATGTTAAAATTGTGGGCACCTACAGATGATACAAGAATGGGACTATTGGTAAACATCCAATAAAAAAAGAACATAGCATTAAATCGCATCCCAATGCAATGCTGGTGCTGCTCAACCCATCAGTCAATGTACTGTACAGCATACACTGCATTCTATGAGATTTTGTAGTTTCCAATCAGCAAAAGTGTTATTGACACCACGTCATTGATTACTGCACCTCACCTGGGCCAGGGAACATCACTATTGGACTGTAAAAGACTGCCACTGAATCACCTGGTCAGATGAGTCATGTCTCCAGCTGACAGTTGAGTTGTGTGTGGAGGAGACCACATGAGGCTATAGATCCAGCTTGTCTGCAGGATGTTGTGCAAGCTGGTGGTGGCTCGCGATGGTGGAACTAGTCTATCTTGATAGGTGTGATATACACAGATCATGTAGCAGAGAGTTTGTTCCAGCAAGATAATTTAACCCTACATTGTGTGCAGGTGGCACAAAACTGGTTTCAGGAACACACAGCTGACTTCCAGGTACTCCATTGGTCCCTGTGCATACCAGATTTAAACTCCATTGAGCATGTATCAGACATGTTGCAGACCTCATTAAATTCCCTGTGGCCACACCCAACATACATATTGGTTATGGAGAGTCCTGGAACATGCCTGGATAGATATATCCTTGCAATAACACCAGCATCTCGTAGACTCCATACCACATTGTATAAGCACTGTTATTCAAGCGAATGAAGGAAAAATATTCAAAAAAAGGCATGATCAATGCAATATAAAGCAACAAATCAAAATGAGAGAAAAACTAGTCGAAAATGAAAATGATGATGATTATTTTATCATTAATTCTTTATTATTAGATGAAGTATTGTAGCCAATCATATTAAATTTGACTATTAGTTGAGTTGTAATAAAAACGATTAAAACAATAAGATGAGGGGAAATAGTCAAAATCAATACAGTGAATTACGATAATGTCAATGGTTCATGTGAAAAAAATCAAGACAAGTTAAGACTATTACAGTATAAACAGTAGTGTGGTGCTGTGGGAGCAGCATTTTCTCACTTTGGGAAATGAAACGACATTCCCTCACAATGTATACTACTAAAATTCTTTTTTGGTCTATCTGTTTGTACCTTTAAATTAGCCAAAATGGTCTTTTGTAGCTGTATATATTGAATCAAGTTAACCCTTGAATGCGCTCTAGAGCCTAGCTTAATTCACTGGATCACAACACTAGTTAGAGCAGTCAGACCTGTAATCCCTTACTTTTTTATTGGCACTACTATACTGGGTATAGGCATCAGTATGCAATAAAACAAACCTATGCCAAACCATATATGCACTAGTTCAATTTCATGGATTGGCATGCTGGAAGGCTGTCAAATGTGACCGATCTATCAATACTACCTGTCAGAGAATTCTGTCAGATCAATTTGTTAGCCAAATCTATCAAATTTATCTGTCAGATCAATTTGACAGGTGACCTGACATACTGACTGTATTTGTCAAACTTACCTTCAGACTGATCTTTCAGGACAACCTATCAAACCAATCCATCATCCATAAGACCAGTCTGTCAGAAAAATCTGTTGGACAGATCTGTGAGACCAACATGTGAGATGAATGTAACAGTCTGTCATTTAGGGATGTTTATAGGTTTTGAAGATGGTAATGCATATTGAAGTGAAAATTTGTACATAAAGAATGAAAAGAAATGAGGTATTTTAACTTTTACTCAAATGCACATACATTTAAACAAAGATAAAATTGATGTAAGCATTTTGAGTTCAATGCTTTTTAAATATTTACAAGTATTCTTTGCAAATAAACAACGCATAATTTGGAATTGTTCTTTGTGTTTCTTTGTAAATTATATTAACTGACAGAACTATGTGAGGATCTAATATGGGATGTTACTCTCAAAAGCAGTTAAAGAGTTCTCTCCTTTACACTTTCAGATATGTATAGAAGAGGGAAACAAGAGTTGGTGGGAGTTTTCCGGTATGTCAGTCAGTTAGTTACTAATCAGTGCAAATTGCATCAAATCCAGATGATGAACATCAGCCTATCGGCTTCATTCTTTACAGATTTTGGCGACTAAATACTGAATAAAACTGAGAAAGAGAAATGCATAATTTGTAAGAATTGCAAAATTTTTATTAGCTCTTAAAGTAGTCGATAGGATGAATAAATACAAGGCTAAAGTTTTCAATTAAACACAAAAGTATTTGACACCAAAGTTGGAAACAAAAGCATCACTATTAGGATGCAGTAAATGGAATATTGGATTAGATAAAAACGTTTGTGATTCTGTTTCTCATACTAGTGACAAGGAGAACATTTTTGAATTAGCAATCATAACAGGGATAAATTTTCTGCTGTTTATGATGAATTTTTAAAATTCATTAGATGATAAGAAAGTAACACAGAACAAATATGAAGAATTTTGAAGACAAAGTATTCAAATACAATTTAATTGAAATGCCTTCAAAATTTGTTTATTATGTTTATGAAAAGCTTTTTTTTAGATGTTTTAAGTATTTTCACAGATTCTCTTTGAAGTTTTGAGTTTAAGAATTATAACTATACACTGATCTTTTCAAACTGTTGTTCTCATCTTTATTATTTTTTTTATACTCCATTTCAGCCAGTGTATCCAACGGTCTTCCTCAGGTGCATGCATGCCAACCCAATATTTTGACTATCTGCTTATTCATTACATGCACCTGAGGAAGGCCATAGTGTACAACAGCTGAAAGATTGTGTAAGAAAAATCAGTAACAGTCTGAAAAAATCTATGCATATTTTTACAGTGTAATTTTTTTTTCTCAACAATGAAAACTGTTTTTTAAAGGTTGGATAAGTTGAATAAAATGTTTCAATTCAAATCAAATCATTTGATGGAATATAGCTACCTAAGGATAAATGGGTAAACTGAGCCTTAAATTTTAATCTATAAGTACTGAGTACATTGCTTGATTTTAAGCAACTTGTTCTGTGAAAGTAAATTCATGTAGTCTTATAATCTTCTCCAACTTCCATATGACTTGAGTAAGTCTTCATATACATGAGATGATTTTTGATACCTATGTGTTCATAACTAGCAGAAGTACCCTGCCTTGCCTTGGTTTCTAAATACCTAAAATGAATATAAACGCATGAGTTCACCATATTTTTGTATCAAATGCCTTGAAAAGATGCTTGCAATCTTCAGTTTGTCTGGGAATGTTGACTGTCAGATTCGTAGCTTACAAGCTATTGAGAGAATATCTTTGATATTTTACCTTTATAAGAATCCGCAAAAACATAACCATAAATGAACAAATATAGGATTTTAAATGAAATTCCATCGATACAATTTTTTTTAATTGTATCATTTATTCCTATTCAAGCCTTTCCCAAGGGCATTAGTTCAAAGTGAATGCAGTTTGAACTTGGTTTGCCGATTTCATTTTCCATACTGCTAACCACTCAGCTACCTGTACCTCCTCTGATATTGAGATAAATAAATGTTCACATACAATACATAGATGCCTTCAATTAGAGCACTTCCAGTTTATACAGTGTCACATACAAAGATGTCCCTTTTTGCATTTTGGCAAGAAATAGTAGTTTGATCAGTGCCACCTATGCCATGTTCATCTTTGAGTCAAGTTCCCTACCTAGAATAATATTCAGCCCTTAGAGTTCAGCCATTTAGCTGGTCATGAGATGTATACAACCAACCAAGCAAACAAATTTCAGGAGCTTTATTAATAGATTTTCACTAATCTTATTTGCTTCTATTGCCATTCTTCAACAGAATTTTTAATTGTTTTTTTGTTGTTTTCATTTTTGTTATTTTTCCATTATTTCAAATAGAAATGTATTAATTACTAAGCAAAAATGGCTATAATATAGTAATTTCCCTAAATGTATATTATTGACCACTGGAGACTAGAGACGTGTCATTTATTATACAATCTTGAACAGTGAGCTTATATTCCAATGATAAGTTTGAATTCCACCACTAACTTAGGGGATATCAATTAATGTAGGAATTGCTTTCTGTGTTTAGGAATCAAAGTATACGGAGTAATTCAGGAGGGGAAAGCATTTATTATAAGGGACTTCAAGGAAATAAAACATTACAAATTTGTCCTGGATAATAATGTGCAAAAAAGTCATATATTTTCTTATTCTTCAATAATATCACCAAATCTGTGACAATGCTGAGTAAAATAAGAGTGGAACTTCTGCATAATTTCATCATTATATTTCAAGAACGAATCAAGCCTTCTAAGAAGAATATAACTAGGGAGTGAAATATTGAGGACAGACACACCAAACCTGGCCAGTAGTGTCTCTTCATATAATCTGATAGCCATTAATACTTCACATTCAGTTACCTGATGTTGAAGGCTTAATTTTGTAAAACTGATAGCAAGTTTAGTGATTACCTCAATTGCAGATGCAGGAACGCTGGAATCATCCATGTTGTAACTCCTGATTCTATGTGATGCCAGGTAATATTCTTCAATCATCCTTCTGCTTTTCTTGCTCATACCAACCTGCCAGCCTTGCAAACATTTCAGCAAGTCAAGCATATCTGAGTCAAAGGAGCTGATACTGTCATCTTTTGAGGTCATAGCAATTGATAAAAGATGATTGCTAATCAGTTCATCAGTTTCTGAAGAAGTTCCTGGGTCTGTATAAACCAAAATACCAAAAGCATCCAGGAAACATTTTGGTATATCTGCAGAGTTACATTTTATCAATATATCATCAGAAGTCTGTGTCGGAGCAGTTGGCTTAGGGTCACAATAAGCCCACAACTGGCAATTCAAAGGATACTCAAGAATTTGAGGAAGACTATTCGTAAACTTGGATTCAACTTCAATCGGAATTTTGCTTGACATTACCACTGATTGAAGCTTGTCTCTTGAAGTTTTCTTATAACGACAGATATCTCCAAGATAGCAAATACCAGTTGATGCCAGAATCAAAGAACCAGCTTTTACATAGTAAGGAGAAGTGCCATACATATCTTTACAGGCTTTACCAGTCAGATAGTTATTTGTGTTATGCTTGATTACTCTTTGGCAATATGCAAGACTGTGGAGCAAGAGCTTCGATATTATAGAGGTCTCCTTTCCTATCACCAAAAGATGAAGTGGTAACAGATTTTCAGCATTAGGACATGATACTAGGTTCAATAAGATACACAATTTCAGCTTCCAAAATGTGCCAGGAGGAGTAATATCACCAGCAAAATAAAAGGACAAACTTAATGCAAACTTCCATGGAGAAGGGTCCATTTTTTCAAATATTTTCCTAAAATTCTGGGGCACATGATTGAAATAACTGTAGTAGTATTTCTCAGGTGAAGGAATAACATTATTTGCTTCAACTGTTAATGATATTTTATTCTCCACAATATCCTCGCGGATTATTCCAAAAAACCGATATTCTAACCCTAACGTCACTTTTTTTGATATGGAGCCCCTTACATAAACTGGAATTGCTTGATACCGTTGGATGTTTGAGATTGTAAATGCTCCGGATGGTGATACATCAACTATGATTTTCTCAGCCAAAGTGCGACATGATTTGGCCTCATTTAAAGCTGAGCCGCAGTAGACACAGATGAAATCGTTTTGGATAGTCTGAGTTTCCAGTGCACCAGGAACATGTGTTCGTATATATTCTTTGCTCCTAGATCCTTTGCAGGTTCTTTCTGGACACAAGTACATTGTGTGACGTGTATACTTGGATACTGTAGTCATACCAAGCACAATGCCTTTCAAGCATATTAGTCGAGACATTTTAGGAATTTTCCGAAGATCTGAAAAAGTTCTGATTGTGTACACACCAGGAATATTTGGAACTGACAGCAGATGAAGTACAACTGAAATTTGATTTGGGGACACTTTCATCTTGATCGAATTTTGTACCATGATATAATGATAAATAAGTTCGTGAAACAATAAGGTCACATCTTTTTGGGAGTTCAATAAAAGATTGCCTAGACCAGCATTTTGATTTAGAAGCTCCTGAGGATCGATCTCAATGTCAAATAAATAAAACAAATTACTTTGAGTGTTGTACTGTCTGCAAATCTCTCCAATGTTTTTAAGAATACCGAACTGGTCCATGTAAGATAAAGCAGCAATCAAAAGATTGTACCTTGACAGCGCCTCTGCTTTTGCCATTTCGGAATTTCCATCAAGATCGCAAGAAGAAACGTAATAACCAGGCTGGAATTATTTCCTTGTAAACAGACGAAATAATTCGTCTCATTTTACAGATCATTCATATTTTCAGAGAGTTAGGTGTAGAATATAGTCCGTTTTCTTTGATTTTAAGCAATCTTATTCAGTTTCCTCGACGGAATGAAGGTTGATTTTCAACACTTTCGTTTGTATTGGTTATACCGTTTTACCGTCGTCTTTCACTGGCAGCAGACCTTAAGAACCAGAACAAATTTCTTCAAAACTAAATGAAAAACTCCCTTTTATTTTACTGCATTTATCTTCTTCCTTTCAACAGTTTCTTTGATGGGTATAACTGCTTTAATTTCCTTACAATGATTGTGAACTATTTTACGAAGCGTAAGCGACCTCCGCGTAGGTTTAGCAGAATAATTCGACACCTATTCCCAAATCAAGTAATAGTGATTGTATGTTTACTAGAGTCTGATACGGGTGCACATAAAATCATTACCAACAATAACATTTAAGGCAATTAAATTGTAATCTGTGGATTAAATATAACGCCACTGATAATTCACAATAATTTTAAATGTAATTGGATTTATTGGCAATCTTCCAGAAAGACTGCCTTGTCATTTCGTTTCCAGCGGTTTAAATAACAGGCGATATCTTCTACGAAAGGATAGATAGACAAGCATAAATTTTAAGAAAATATCTTCCATAATCAATTTTATGATTAAATGAATACATTAAATCAATGAATCAAAATTAAACGAATATTCTTACTCTTCTTCAACTTTTATAATAACGTCACTTCTGAATTTAAATGACCAATGAAATGATTAACTGGTCACATTTTCTATGAATGAATTTAAACTGCTGAAAACTTCTGGATCTCATCAATTATAGTTTTGGTCTATTGAGGAGAAAAAAAACCTCCTTACTTTGGTTTAAAAGATGGAAAAGAAGAAATCTTTTTATTTTTTCCAAGAATTACTTCATCTATGCTGAAACATGCAATAGGGAATAAAGAAATTGAAGAATTTGTCTTTCATCTTGGAGCGAGAAAAAGAAAGAAAATTAATGCGTATCTATCCTTCCGTAGAAGATATCGCCAACAGCTGAAAAGGGTACAGTGGTCTAAAACGAAAGATAGCTGAATTTTTTCAACATTATAGCACCCAACGAAAAGATGATAATTATTTTACTTTTCATTTACCCCTGGAATTTATAGTTTATTTATATAACTTACGACACGAAATAGAATACGTTGATATTTTCATTTTAATTGATACCAACTTAGTTACTTGAGTTCCAGACTGACTGTAATCAAGTAACTGGATCTGAACGCGGAATCACGTTGTTCGTCTAACCAATAATACGCAATTTCCACTGCAAAGTGCATTACAATCGATAAAAGTAAAAGACGAATGTCGAATGTTTATTTTTTTAGATTTGCAAGCATCGATTACCGTCTTTGACTGACGAGCTGACACACCGAAATATGAGTTACGACCCTTCCTCAGTGTTGTCAATTTAGATGTTTTCCACCCGAACCTAAAGATAAAAAATGGCTATCAGATGATTTTTGATGAAATGATAAAATAAGTAGTGATGGAAATGGTATGGCAAAAACCTACTGTTTCCAGTTTTTGTGTGTTCAATATCTATTAATTAAGACCTAACCATGTACTTAGTTTCCAAAAGCTAGCTGTAAACCTTGACACAAAAATCTATTTCTATCACTGGAAATAAGTAATATTTTTGTTTGATTTATAGAAATGAAATAAGTATATAGTAATAGATTTGGTAATATTTCAATAAAATAAATGTTGAAGATTGAAGTCACATTTGATTTATTAATAATATCACATATCATTAATGGTATCTCCTAAATTTTAGATTTCTTAACTCTGAAGATTATTGACGTTTCTAGCTGTTTTAAGATGTTTTTTTGACTCAAATTCAGATGTAAACTTGAAAATAAAGTGGGCGACACTGACCTTGCTAGATCTTCCTGCAAGAAAAGAACTAGTGCATCTATGGTCTGACTATCAGTCTTGTCTTTCAATAATGGATCACATAATAGCACAAAAAAATTAGACTTTTAGAAAATGGCTTCTTCACATGGTAACTATAGAATTATTACGTGGTTCCAAATATTAGCATTTTCCTCCAAAGTATTTTGCATTTTTGAAAAAAAATATTTTGGATTTTCTCGAAAAGACTTCCATATCATTTATGTTTGATATATTTTTAATGCTGATGTCGAGTGGCAGAGAAAATGTTAATGGATTTAGAGGGATAATCCCCCACTTAGCACTTCACCATTTAGTTATAGCACTCTTTTTCAAATATTTTTCATAACTAGCAAACAGTATACACCAAATATGACAGTATCATTCAAGCATTAATAAATTATGCTGATATATATTTTAGTATAAATGCATTTATTGCATAACACTTTGAGGACAGCATTCTTTATAATAAGTGTGATTCCAAGAGTTTAGGTCTGATTCCTCGTTCTACTTATAACTACCTACATTGATACACAAATATATGTATTCATAAATGTTATCTATACTTGAATCTGTTTTTTTTTTTAATTCAATAGATTTAAGTGGTTTGTGATTAAGATTTCATACCCTACAAAGTTTCTTCCACCAAAATTTGTCCATCTGATATTTCCAAAAGTTTCCAATGAATATGTATGTAATTTTGTGGAGGGGTAGGCAATAGGATGCAGAAGGAGAGATTAAATTTGGGGGCAGATTGCCAGAAATTCATGTCTGTCCACTCCAATGAGTTTCAACAACATTCTATGGAATGGTGGGCAATGTGCCATTGAAAAGGTTAGATTATCATGTAGTGATATCAGTACCCTCTGATATTTCACCAGCTTTGGAATGAAGCTACTAAATGAGATACATAGCACTAATTCATCCCATCTTATTGAGTCTCAACAACGACATCATATATTTCAAAATGACTGCTGGCATAATATCTATTTATGCTATGTTATAATGACCCTATATAGCATGGTTTCATAGAATAGGAACATACCTAGAGCACTAACTGAGGTATCACTGTATCAGATTACAACATTTTTAGATACAACTTTATCAGTAACTGAGTGCAAGCCTCTTTTCCACCTCATTCTCCTTTATTCATTCTGAAAAAGCTGTTGATATTGGTTTGCAAATACTAACTAGAAAGCACTCAAAGAATGCATAATTCTGCCAAAACCATTTCCACTAGAAAATGAATGAAAGTCAGTACACAAATAGGTGGGATGTAGTGGAGGTAACTGTAAGAGAATTCCTGGATCCAACCCAAAATTGAATCAATTCTTTGCCAAAATATCATTGGAATTCATTGAGAACTTTTTAAGATATTACATGGAAAATCATGAGTAAATACATAAATGCATCAAAAAATTTTTCAAGTGAGATGATATTTACCATCTTATTGCCAGGTTCAAGTGGCTAATTTGTCATCTTCCTTCTTCAGTTCCCCTCTCTCTACAAATTCTTTTCTTCTCTTTTCTCTTGCTTGACTGTTTTCATGTCTTTTTTCATTTCCTTTCTTTCTCTTTTTCATGTACAGCGGCTATCTTTCTTGATTTTTTTCTCTTCGTTGTACATAGCATTCACCTTTTTCTTTCTTCTCTTTGCTAATCTTGTATAATGATAAATATGTTTTTCTGTTTTGTTTACGTGCCTTTCTGTAGGCTTTCTGCTTCAAAAACATTAATGAGAAGTCCAACAGCCTTTTTTCTTCAAATACTGGTGACAACTTTTGTTTAATTCTTAGCAAGACATTTAGATGGCAAAAAGCAACCTCAACAAATTGACCACAACTTTAACATGCATCCTCATAGAGATCTGAACCCTAACACTCCTGGGGGAACCAAACTCTCTGTTTTTATTTTTCAAACCTTCCTAGAGATGTACAAATATAATGTGATGAACTAAAATATTTTTTGTTTGGGAAGTTTTTAGTTTTTTTTCAAATAAGATATATATCGTAGACTTTGAGATTGAGCAAAAAAATACCCTAAGAATACATTTTAAAAGTTTTTTTTTCAAAAACTTATTTCATAGATAAGTATTTTTTAAATATCTAAAAAAATCTTTACTCTCCATGAATGATTTTTGAATAAAACTAAGTTTTGTTTACTAAGAAATGTTAAGTTTAACAAAATTTTAAGTTCTAGAATTTTTCATGTGATTATTTCAAATTTTTATCACATACCTGAGACAATTAGTTGATATGTGAGACTGGCTAAGAATTATTTTTCAAAACTTAGCTAGCAAAGTACTGGCAACATAAGGACTCACAGCACACCTGCAACTACTCCTACTGAGCCATGAAAAAAACTTTGAATATGCTTAGCAGGACTGCCCATCAAATGAAGTTGACCTTGGAAGAGGGTCTAATTATACTAATCAGATATCAAGTGACCTTTGCTGAAGATAAATAGTTAGATATATTGGCCTAAATACTCAAATAAAAAGAATGGTTTTGCAAACAGAGCTTACGGTTTCTGAAATACCAATCTCAATTTCTGTACGGGTATTATCTGAATGCAACAAAATTATTTTCCATGAGGGCTTTCTTCTATTTGGGCTTTTCCCTGTCCACATTTATGACTATGGGCTTTTTTATGGGTTTTTATCATGCAAACATTTTCCATAGAACCACATCATGATACTTAGATTAAATGAGATCCTTCAATTGGTAGCTTGAATGAATTTATCCTATTAAATGTTTCAAGTCCTCAAACTCCTAAAACTTTAAATGGCCACTATTAGGAGTCATGATGTCCATTGGTTGTCTGCCATTCTTGCAACATGACCAGACCATTGCCATTTGAGTTTTCTAAGGGATTCTATGATGTCTTGGACTTTTGAATTTCCCTAAAATATTGTGCTGTCTTGTGATCCCTCCATGTGAAGTTGAGCGTGATTCTTTCATGTGCACATTGCAAGATTCAGTCTCTTGGTTAGGTTCTATGTTTCTGCACCATAGGTGACTATCAAGAGGATACATTGGTTGTAGTGTCTACATTTAATGTTCATATTCTAATCTATAAAATTATGGGGGGTGTCTTTTAAAATCCATATTGTCACAAGTTGATTTTTCACTGAAGTGTCTAATAAATACACCCTGTATTATACAATGTTTGGCTAACATCTTTGAGATTCACTGTTTTGAAATTTCTGTTCTATTTTCTTCAATAAATGTCAGTCTACATTTTTTTATATTTCGCTTTCTATTTTTTTTTTTTTTTGACTGACTCACCTATCAACCCATAAGTTAATTATTCAGTTAACTCAACTGGTTTGTCTTGCAAAATCTTTTGCCTTGACTATAAATGGGTGGTTGGGGGTTCAGAATACAACTCTGACCAACGGTCCACTGCTGTACTGGTAATTATCTACTTTCTCAAAACACCTAGGACCAAATAACAAACAAGCCTTTCTTGCTAATCAATTAATTTAAATTTCCCCAAGACTACATTTCCCTAGGCTTTTCTTATCATTCTGCTGAAAATGAAAACACAACTAAAATAACATTTTGGATGTCTTTATCAATGTATTCTTTCTAAATTTTGGATTTCTTCACATCAATTTGATATTCTTTAATGATTATGGCCTTTCCCAAACTGTAGCAGTTTTGAGGAGATAACTGAAGAAGAAGGCCCAAGTGCAAACTGATTAACCAACCTGGCTGGATCCTGGAGGAAATGTGGGTGATAGGTACTGTACTCAATTTTAATACGGGCACATCCTGTGCCAATTATTTGATTTCTGTAAGTTCAGTTTTTACCTCTTTCAATATTCCTCCTCACCATTCCATAAGGTCTGTTGTCTCACGTTTTTGTCACAAGCTCAGCGAATAAATTTGTCAGTTATGTCCCTTCTTTTGAAAAATAATGTTTAATTTTTTCTATCAATGTATTGTCATTTTTGCTATTTGTTTTTTATTGATATTGGGTTGATCAAAAGGTTTGTTCAGTTTTTATCATTAGATAGCATAAGGAACAATGAGTTTTTACTAATTTTATTAAAAAAGATTGCTTTCAATTTTATCATGACAGCTGTTATATCCGCATGTATTTTTTAAATATGGATATTTTTGCTTATTTATTTTACCCTAGAAGATGGAAGAAAGTGAGCAATATAGATTTGTGCAGTTGGTACTCTGAATGACAGAATGTACCAAAAGTAGTTAGAAAAATTTTGTGCAGGAGATTTCTCACTAAGTGTATGGAAGCTAGTTTTACATTTTAAATATTTTACAAACATATTTGGCCAATCAGTGACTGCCTTAATGAACACAGAGTTCCCACCAGAAACTTCAGAAGCAAGATAATAATAAAAGAGACAACATCTCTTCAATACTCATTAATCAAATTGCAAGGGACTCATCAATTTAGCCAAACAATGCTGAGTGAACATCTTTCTCCAAAGACATTAATATGCTTGTACATTCACAACAACAAAGCAAGTTAAATTCATTATTCTCTTTGATGCTTTGAACTTACTCATTCATATAGACATGCATGTTCATACATAGACAACCTTAGGACTACATAAAAATACACTACCGTATATAAGTAAACTGAAGTGTAATGTGTAAAGAATACAATTTTCAACTCAATCGTTACGTCACTATGAACTTCCATTACTTTATTACTTTTTGATATAAATAAAACTTTTCATTTCAATTATGCCTTGTCCACTATGTTTACAATTACCTCACTTCAATTGATGTCTATAGTCTAGCTTATTTTTTTGCTTTATAATAGTGAAAGTCCACTGCAGGTTCATTTATCATAGACCAGCAAAGTAAGACTTTCTCTTAATTTATTCTGGATGTTTTTATAGATTGCTGCCTTCAGTTGGTCTAATTGTTAGACTCATTTAGTTCTCTGGAAAGAATTTATAATAGTGGACTTCCTTCCATTCCCACCATAAACATAGCATTACCCTCATCGGATAAAGACCAGCTTTTGTATGGTTAGTGGTGGTTGATTTCACTTGATACATGGTCTTTTGCATTCCATGTTGTTGTAAAGTATCCACTTTCCATTGCCCATCATAAAACATTTTTGCTACATTCAAGTAGTGAATTTTACCAATAAATATGGTTCAGTTGTTTTTTTTTACTTATGTGAAAGCCAGAAATCAAAGTGACGAACATAACTAAGTTGATACAAATGTTTTTTAATGCCTAACTTGGATATTTTGAGTATGTTGGCTATCTCTCAAATTGTATAACATTGATAATTTTTAAGTAATACACTGATATATTCAACAAGTTGAATACAGTGTAAGTTACATGCTAATTAGTATTGGAAAGACACAAATCATGAGGATCTGCCAGAGACCTTGATAATTCCATCAATGATATCCTGCTTCAACAGGCCAAGGAATTCAAATACCTTGGTAGCATCTTCACTGAAAGTGGCAAGTTGGACAGAAAGATAGTGATTTGAGTACAAAAAGCCAATAGCATCTGCTTCCAGCTGTCTCCTCAGCGGAAACATTCCAACATCCCAATGGAAATCAAGGTCTGGCTGATCAACATCATCTTTCTGCTCACGCTGACCAACCAGTGTCAGACATGGACATACAGCAAAGCCCATGAGAAGAAATCACTACCTGTGAGGTGAGGTGGATTAGCCAAGCAGCAGATAAGATGAAGAAGGCTTTGGTGTGTAATGAGAATATCAGAAAAATTGTCAAACTGATGCCAGTCCGCTAATTCATCCAGTGAAAGAAAATGAAATGGTTTGGACACCTGATAAGAATGGCAGTGGACAACCAGCATTGAGCCTAGAATCTCTCAAGTTCAGGCATCTAGGGAAGAGGACAACTTCCATAACATTGGATTGAAGGCATGGCCCGAAACCCTCAAGTACCACACGGAGGATAGTTTTTATATGTGTGATTACTTGATGAGGTTAGAAAGAAAAATGTAAAGCTATGTCATCAGAGGTGGTTGTCACACCTGTCCACATTTTTTAGTCCTCTTCATCTGCCTGTTTAAATCAGGTTGACATAAGAACGGATACAAAGACAAATAAAACACAGGGAAAGTACAGAAACTTTTCCAAACCACTTTGCTGTACAAAATAATTTGATATTTTTGGTTTTCCATCAGATTGATTATGAGAGGGAAGGGCTTTTCTATCATCTTAGAAGCATATCTGTGATACCAAGCCACAACTGCCTGGTATAGTTTTCATAAGTGATCATGCCCACAAATTGATACCTACACTGTGTGGATATAGTAGAATTTACCAAACTTATTGCTAGGTGAAGATTCTTTGTTTAAAGTAAGAATTTTATCTCTAGTAATAAGCCATGTTAGATGGTTTCCTTCAGACCTCACACCTGTCTTTCCTGTATTCAGGTACCAAGAATTAAAATTTGCTTAACAAAAAATGAAAAATATACGACAAAATTTGATGCTCTCAATTGCTTGATGAAGGCAGACTTGTCTCACATAAAAAGAAAAAAAGAGGACTTTCCCAAATCATTTAAAGATGGGAAATGGAAATTCAAATTTTTGTGTTATTCTGATGGTTTGGCTCAGTGCGAGAGATGAGGAGTGTAAGAACAGAAAACAGAAGGAACAGCATTCTTTTAGAGATAAGCCTTGTTTGGCTATCACTATTATCTTGTTTATAGCATTTAGAGATGCCATATGCAGAGGATATTGGTGGGAGGGGAAAAAAAAAGAAGATATAAGAATGAGTGAGGTAGTTGGAAGAGGGAAAGAAGGAGGAAATCTGAGAATTAGGAGAGAAGATGTTGGGGAAAGGTCTTGAAGAATTGAGAGCACAACATACAGCAATGGAGAGTAAGAGAGATAGAGGGAGAAAGGGGTGATATATAGGAAGACTCAAAAGATGACAGTGACAGGTTGGGAGGAGAGAAAGAAAGATAGAAAAAAATGAAAAATGGCCCTGGTAAAGAGTAAGAAAAAGAAATTCGAGTAAGAGGAGAGAGACAGGTGATAGGAAAGCCAACATAATGGGAGAGGAGGGAGTAATGCTGGGCAGGGCAAAAAAAAAAAGGAAAGGAGAAAGTTGAAGAGAGAAAAGATGAAGCATTGAAGAAAGAGCTGAGCAACAACAGGATAAGGAGTCTGGAGGTGGGGAAATTTCAAAATGGTGGGAATTTTGAAGGTAGCAATACTAATCAGTGAAAAAAGAGTTGAAAAATAGAAAGTGATGGTAATCTAGGGATATGGTAGAGCTAGGGGGTTGAGGTAAAGTGGAAATGGATATATGAAATGACGGGTGAATTTTGAAGGAGTATTAATGGGGGAAAAGAAGAGGAAGAACAAGGATAAAATCATTTTTGCTACATTCAAGTAGTATTACTTGCTAGCATTTTCAGTCTGTATTTCAGATAACTTAATCATCTCATAAACCACCTAAAAATAATGTACATAAGTCTACACTTCCTACCTGCAGAGAAACTACTCCTTTGAGTTAATCTTTACTTACTTGCCTAAGGATGGATAAAATCATTTCCAAGGACTTATCAATTATAAATTATATGACATAAATAAGGTCCATGAATTTGCTTTGCAATTAGTTTATCTGGATGCAAATTGTAAAGATCTTGCTTTGATTAAGCACACACACACACTGCAAATTTCTGTGAAAATCTAATTGCTTAGATATGAATTAGAATCAGAAGGTAAATTGATTTGAGAGACCTTATTGATGATGCCTAGATTTGGTTTTGAAATATTAGAGAAAATAGAATATGAAATTGAATATGCATTCTTATTCACATGAACTGTGTCCATTTGAATCTACCAGTTTTTCTACAACCGCAGGTGGCACAATATATACAATTTCAAATGGAATCATCTATGCAATTCTTAAAATTGATAACAGATTTCAAAATGTATGTATTATATAATAAGCGGCAATACTTTTTACCCGAGCCATCCCAGCTGATAAGCCATCCCAGTCAGAAATTCAAGACCTTTATTTAGAAACGATTTTTATGAAGAGAGAGGGAGGATGGTTATTTCTTTTTATGATAGCGTGAAAAAAGTGGGAGAAGGATGATGTTTACTTATTTCTTCATGGGATGGCTTATAGACTGGGATGGTTGGGGTGATAAGTAGTGTCCTATAAAAACTGTTACAAAAATATACATGACTAGCATTATTATTGACTTGTGAGAGGTTAGAAACAACAAACTGCAATAAAAGCAAAAGCGTTTGTAAATGCCTCCAACAATTTTTGGTATCATTTGGCAACATTTGTTTCTTTAACAAAACTATTTGCTTCCAATTAATTTTTCAAATTCTTCTTCTTCTTCTTCTTCTTCTTCTTCTTCTTCTTCTTCTTCTTCTTCTTCTTCTTCTTCTTCTTCTTCTTCTTCTTCTTCTTCATCATCATCATCATCATCATCATCATCATCATCATCATCATCATCATCATCATCATCATCATCATCATCATCATCATCATCATCATCATCCTCCTCCTCCTCCTCCTCCTCCTCCTCCTCCTTTTAACATCCGTTGTTGGACATAGACCTTCCCCAGGATCCAGTATCATGGGCGTCACGGAGGCAGTAGTTTCTGAATTTGTCCAGTTTATCTCGTCATCTTGCATTTTGTCAGCCTTGGTTTTGCATGTGGTCTCTGGGGACCCATGTTGTTAATCCCATTAAAATATCAGAAACAAAAATAAATGAGCATTGCATCAGAAATAAAACAAAAAACATCATCTGAGATGCAGTAGAATTCACATGGGAATGAAAAAGTTATAAATATTTATACAAAGTGTATACTTAAATTATACACACTGCATAGTCTATTCTTTTTCTTTCTTGTACTTATTATTTTTTAACACGAGAATTGATCTAGATCTAAAAAGGGAAATAATATGACATAGTGAGATGTAAAAAAAAACAAAAAATCTTCCTCTTTCTTTCGCCCACTCTCTCTATCCCTCCTTATGAACACTATCTACTGATTCAAATTTGGTCAGAACAAAAAACTTTTTGACATTCAAAGAACTGTTGACTTTCATCAAAATTAAAAACAACACAACAGACCATTATGGATTGTCCTGGTTCATTTACCAATGCTTTGATGAGTCATGTTCTTTATCTGTTTTCAGGTGAACAGTTGCAAAAGTTTATGAAGATATTCTAGAAAGACCCATTCTAGGTTCAATTCGGAATTTTTTTAAATCTTGTAAACCTTTCATTCTTTTTTTCTCGGTACGTTCAACTAAATTATTTACCAGGTCATCTCGATAGATAAAAATACATTTATAGGAATGATGGTTCCTTTATTGCATAGTAGAGAGTAGCAATTGCTGGTTATGTGTGTGTAGCACATAGGTGTTAGTGAAGACAAAGGATTTTGCCTCAACGTCGCTGGAGATGTTGAAGGAGGGAGGGAGATGTATGGAGAGTATGTGCGCCAAGTATGATTGTAGACACTGAGATTAAAGAAACAAAAAAAGACACGTACACGTTTCTAAATGACCAAATGAAATGTACATATAATGCATAGCATTTATGATAAATAAAGAATGAAATGGAAGACATGTAATAAAAACATTAACATGATCGATAGTGTGAAAAAGAGAAGAGTAGAGAAGAGGCCTGTTTAGTATAGAGGGCTATTCCTCTATATGAAAATGAAATATGGGTAAGAATAAGTATTTAGGGTACACATGACATAGCAGGTCTAATGTTGTTTGGTTTATCTATCGAATGGAGCCTGATTAGTAGTGCCTGTTATGAGCAAAATAATAAGTGCAGCATTTGCATTGTCACCAAAAATATGTCAAGTAAAGTAGTTATAGCGACCATGAGCTTAGAGAGAAGGAAAGGCAAAAGCTAACCAGCTAAAAAGCCAGGGCTATTCAATAATGGAACATGTGTGTTCAGGGCTTCAATAGGGAGTTTGGTTGCATGAATGACATTTTAGATATCTAGCCAAAAGAAGGATTTTGCATTAAATTCCCAACTAAAAGTATAGGGGGCACCACACAGTTATCTGAAAATATCTTTAATGTCCTCCCATACTTGTAACCAAGTTGATGGGGTCATGACGCAAAGCATCTTTCATGTTAGATTCACTTGAAAGCTTATCAGATTTTGACATGTCTCTTAGAAATTCTTTTAGATTTCTCTAGACCTTTTTCAATTGCTTATGGTAACTATAGAGGTCTTTCTGCTTGTTGAGGATTGGCACCACCATGTCGTATTAATTTGATAAATATCAATAATTTCAATTTGAACATGATTCAAAGCATAAACATTATCTGATCCATCTCTTTGATTTAAACACTTGTCCAAATTAGAATGGATTTTCCATAAATTTTCTCTGAAATTAAAAAAAGACAATAAATAGAATGAATATAACAACAAACATGTCAGGCAAAAGAGTATTGATGTAATCAGAGAATCAGATAGAAAAATAGATAGCCAAATAGTAATACAGTATGCATTAGCATTTTAAAAACTAAATTTATCTAAAGAAATCAAATGCAGGCCATTTAGATTGAATAGAAAAATGAACTAACATCCCTTTTTTCTTTTCTACTTTTTTTCTTATTCAATGATTATGCAATCATTAATGAGAAAAAATAAATTTAAAAAATAAATGCAAATAAGTTTTGTGAAGAATTAAATCTAAGTTGCCTCTATGATATTCTGAAATATTTCCTAAGTTTTTAAAAAAAAAATCTCGTGTAAAATAATTTTAAAAATTCTTTTCTAGTTATGCACCTTGATTAAATTTATGTTTACCAAACTATCTTTTCTCTGAGGATAAAACATTACACTAATTTAGATTTTTAGAAATGCCATTATTTTAGAGAAGAAAGAACTGGTAGATCCCAAGGACTGAATCCAAATAGGTACATGTATGTGTGTATAAATACGCAGAATTTTTTTTTGTTCCCAGGTAATAAATGTTATTTTCTGATTGATTATGTCTAGAAAGTATAGAAAATGGCTATTATTCCTTTCAAACTTTGCTTTTGTGATCAAAACATTGATATTTTGTAATTTACCTATTTTGCCTCAAACAGCTTTGGGATGGTACTTGGAAGCTGAAAACTCCTCATCTATAGTAGTGACATATTGTTTCATAAAGCAATTTTAAATGCAGTGGTGGCATCGACACCTTCAAAGGATCAACAAGTGGATCTCACCTGACATTTTTCATCTCCTCAAAAATTTGTGCCACTGTGACCAGTCCTGCCTTTGGTTATGTGCTGAGGTGTCCCTGCGGCCCCAAAGGCAAAGATAGTAGAGAAACTTGGTAAGATCACTTTGTACTCATCATACTTCAAGGCATCTAGCAAGGTCTTGACACTGTTGTATTACAGATGAAATTAGGTGCACAGAATTGGACTTTATCCCCGATGGGCATGCCAAAATATGACTTGTAGACCTCACATATCTAAGCAAATGCTGCCACAGAAAACTATCTGGGGCATCAGACCACAGATGAAAAAAAAATCCTGGAGTGCAAGAAACTTCCCAAGAAGACCATCAGGAAGGAGAAAGCAGCTTGGAACAGCTTTATCACAGTGGTTTGGGGTTTCTAGAGCATTCATTAGTCTGAAGATTATGTGGAGCTAGTCAAGACTATGGGGAGGAACTACAGTATAATGGACTGCAGGCTGTCACTCAAAATTTATATCCTTGACACTCATCATGATGAATTCAAGGAGAACAAGGCAGAGTATTCGGGGGGGGGGGGCAAGACAGGCTTTTCCATCCAGTGACTTTGAACACTGCTGCCAAGGAACATATTACAAGAATATGATTCTGAAGAATCTAGATGTTATTAATAAACCCATCAAAATAATGCCTCCAATAAATGCTATTTTTTTTCCAAAAATAAAAAAAAAAGCGTCTAGTGGAGTTTTGATGCCAATTTTCCAGTCAAAACAGTATGGCTAAGAACGCTGAAAGAAACAGACTAGAAAACAAACACATAAACAGACAATAAAAAAAGATTTTTGATGGCTATGGTTGTTCAATTTTATGCATTCCTTCAAACTCTATGAGCACAAATCTAGGAAGCAGCGCGAAAGAATAAAAAGCAAAGAAAAACGATGTTCATGAAGCATAAAATATGTAACATATATTTTGAACAGAGTACATCACTTCACAAACAAGAAAGGACTCAGAGAGTACCTACTTCTGCCAATGCCATTATCAGGGGAAGTAATTGTGCTTTGATCCAACCTAAAATTTAATCAATTTTTCTGTAGCCTATTATCCACCCCTCCACAAATTTCATTGAAATCCATTGAGAACTTTTGAAGATATCATGTGGACAGTCATGAGCATATACGTAAATGTACGAAAGAGAGAAAAAGGGAAAATATCTCTCTATCAGAGAAAAATTCCTGAATCCATCCCAAAATTTAACCAACACTTTCTTATCTCATTGCCCATCCTTACACAAAATTTCATTGAAATTCGTAGAATATACTTATCTCTCCAGACTTTGTTGGCAGAGGTAAGCAAGCAGGTTTTTATTATTTTCTTTTTTATATCAACATGGAGTCCAAAACACAGAACTGAAATGGAAGCAAGCAACAGGAAAGGAAGAAAGCATCAAGAAGTAGTGTTATAGATATGCGTATTCACAGATGAAAAGAAAACAAAAGTTTTATCTGGAAATTTATTATTTCAGATGAGCTTAATAAGTGCAGACAGGAGAGGTTCAGTGACATTGAGCAAAACAATACAGGGCTTTATAAGTTGATAGTAAGACTTTCATACTGTTTGATAAGAAGTAGGTATTAGCAGAACTCAGTCAACATTGACATATGGTAATATACATAGAGCACTCAGTGTGTAACAAACACCCTACGATTGGCTAGAAAGATGATTTAAAATTTAAAAGTTGTATAAATGATGTCTTTCCTCATCAATATCCACTTTGGAATCTATCTATTATTAATAAGGTTCTTTTTGAGGTTGTGTGTTGTGACATTAAGCATAGGGTTGTGGCTTGAGAAAGACAATGGTTTACCAAAACCAGATAGATTGTGGAACTCTCCTTTTACAATGGCATCTTGAATGAGATCCTTTACAACACGTTCAATGGTATTGCTACAAAATTTAAGAAAAAAAAAGAGAGAGAAGCATTAGCGTCCGACATGATATTCATAGCATTCATTTCACATAGAAAAGTAGTTTATCATACATAGACGAACAATTTTTGTTACATAAATCAAATCTGAATCTGACTCATTTTACAAAGTAAATATACATGAAAGATATGAATATGATATTTATTAAGTATATTTGTTAGGAAAAATGTGATACTTTGGCAAATAACTGATGGACCTTCAATAAATCAAGCTGAAAAGAGAACATTTTAGTTTTGCGAACATGTTCCTCACAAAAATAACTATGACCAATGGGAAGATTGATACGTATTTCCTCTTTTTGTAACTCCCTAAAGACTATCATCATTATTTCCAATCTGGATAACTGATGAAGAAAAATAATCTTCTAAATGCTGCACCTCCATTATGAGTTTTTATGGATAAATGGCAAAAAGTATAAATAGAATCCTAAATTCAACCTATCATTATAATACAAATATGATGTTATTTATACTGTGTCTTTAGAAAACCAAAGGACGGTGTTACAATGTTATTTCTTTGGGCAAATATCTCTTAGGTATTAATAACTGGCACAAAATCTTATTTTTAGGAAACCCAATAACAAAATATTCAGCAACAGGAGGAAGCAATTAAGAGTTAATACCTCTCAAAATAGATTTGGAAGTTGCTTTTTATTTACTTTATAAATAACCAACAAATCATTATTGTCCTGACAAAAAGTCAACTTCGAGGAAATAACTCTTCTGATGTTAGGGCTGTGATGAATCTCAAATTTGGTCGTTTGGTCATCAATTCTACTCATTACCATTATCCAATACTCACAACTCTAATACATAAATGAATTAACATTTTAAACAAAGTATGAACAAGTAAATAAGCCTCACCAACTCTTAACCAGAAACTGAATGACTCATTTTGAAGCCATTAGTAAACGAGAATACATTGTAATCTTGCACTAAAATCCACTCTCAAGTGTAGCAAACAGTAAAATTACTTTTTCAAAATCTATTTCAGTGTTGACTTGAAAATGAAGCATATCAATGCTGGATAATGTTAGCTGATTAAATTTCCCAACTTTTTAATTTTTGCCAGGATTTATTTGAGGTTGAAGAAGTCGAGTCAGTAGCAGCTTAACACTTGCAACATGATACATCCAAGTTCAAATTATGTACATAACACAGAACACAACTTCTACTGACCCAAGAGGAATGCCTCAAAATTATATAATCCTTATCTGAAAGATGCAGTAACGAAAACAAAAAAGTACAAAATAAGCCTGAAAATATTCACATTTGCAGGAACTTGAACAAAAGAGCTGTTATAAAATTCATATGGTCATTACTTGCAAGATATAACAATATCAAAGATTCACTGATGATTACTTTATATTAATATACATAATGCTTTGGTGTTACTTAACAATCAAATTCATAACTCATCTTTAAATCCTGTAGAAATAATTCTAAAAACTCCAATTCATTCTGTTTGTTTCATAATTGTATGATGAGGCATCATCATCATCATCATCCTCATTATCATCAGTCTTTTAACATCCATTGTTTCAACTTCCCTAGGATCTGCCACATTTCTCTATCATGGGCGTCGTGAAGCCGGTATTTTCTGAATTTGTCTAGTTCATCTCTCCATCTTGAATTTTGTTGGCCTCCGTTTTTATTTTAGGGATCCATGTTATGAGTTGTGATATCCATCACTTGTCTTTCATTCTTGCAACATGACTAGCCCATTGCCATTTAAATTTTCTAATAGATTCTATAATGTTTCAGACCCCCGTTTTCTTCCTGATATATTTTGCTGTCTTGTGATCTCTCCATGTAAGGTTGAGCAACATTCTCTCATGCGCGCGTTGCATGCTTCTAAGTTTGCAGGTCTGTCTCTTGGTTAGGTCCTATGTTTCAGCACCATTTTTGGGACCAAGAACCCAGTAGGAATGGCCGGTATAAGTTTCATTGTGCAGATCATAGGGAGTGTTGGGCCATGCCCTGCCACACTAGTCCGTGACGTGTTGGCAGGGGAATGAGGCATCATTAGTACCTATCTATTTAGACTAATATCTTATAATTGCTTTGCTATCTCTGGGTTTATTCAGATTAATATTCTCATCTCAAAGAGAGAAAGATCATGTAAATTATAAATTAATTGTACAATTAATCAAGTGTCTAACTATACCCCAAAAAGTAGAATAGATCTCTAGTGACCAAAAGTATGGCTTATTTATTTATGTATTTATGAAAAATGAAATGAAACCAGTTCTGTTGAATTTTCTAACTATCAAGCTGATAACACACCAGACATTGTGGAAGTTAGGACAAATACTTGCAAACAAAATTTGATATTCTTTATTTGGACATCATTACTCTGATTAAAATTCACAATTATTTTTTGAAGCCAGAATTATGAATAAGTACAATCATGCTCAACCTTACATGGAGGGATCACAAGACAGTACAGTATATCAGGAAGAAAACAGGAGTCCAAGACATCATAGAATCTATTAGGAAACTTATATGGCAATGGGCTGATCATGTTGCAAGAATGGCAGACAACCGATGGACATCACGATTCACAACATGGATCCCCAGAAATCACATGCAAAACCAAGGCTGACAAAATATCAGATGGAGAAATGAACGAAACAAATTCAGAAAATACTGGCTCCGTAATGCCCATGATAGAGAAATATTGCGAATCCTGGGGAAGGTCTATATCCAACGACAAACAATAAATGACTGATGATGATGATGATAAAATAATTTGAGTAAAAATATTCACGTAGAGGGTTGAATAACATCAATGAACCACAATCTCTCAAAAGAGAAATCATCTTAATCCTACAAACAGAAAAAAAGCTTTTTCAACTGAAACTTCTTTTGCTTGTGGCACCAAGAAACCAAGAATGAAGACTTATCTCATTTTGAATTTTCTGGCAGACTTTTTATCCTTTAGAACTGTGGTATCTTTTTGCGTGTAAGTAAACTTCTCTGCTTGATATTCGTGTATTTTTTTCCAGGAGCTCTCATCACTTTGTGGTGAATGTACTGTTTTCCCCTTTGACTCATTGTTCCTATTCCAAAGACCAACAAAAGTGAATGTGGAGAGGCCAGGTGGAAACAACGCATTCACTCTCCTCCTCCTCCTCCTCCTCCTCCTCTTCTTCATTATCGTCATCGATGCATCATTTCAGATGTAGGTCAGTAAGTAGAGAATAATACTGCTGGCCAAAATTATATCCCTTCTCATAATAAATGTTTATTTAAAGAAAAAATAGAGTCCTGCCCTCACTACTGGTCAACTTGGTACTTGGATACTAATATTGTTTTTGGTATAATACTATACAGTTATCATTTGATATTTGCAAGAGTTAGGGGCACTAGGGGGATGGCAAATATGAAACTCTGCAAATAATTTTTGCTGACCCTGCTCCCTGAACCCTTTTGGTCCCCAAAACCCATAAATCTTGGATCATAAGCAATAATTAAACACTTTACCATTCTCAAATTCTACAGTAAATCATACAGTAAATATTCAAGATTTTGATACTTTACTTCGTTTTTTTTCTGGTGTCAAATCCATCAACAATGGAGGAATCAATATTTTTTTAGTCGGAAATGTAAAAACAACCTTAATCTGCCCAGAAATCCTCTGTGTGAAAGCAAAATTATTTTTTCTCTCTCTTATGACTAAGATTATGCTATTTTCTTGCAGTTATAACCAAAATTTAATTTTCAAGAGGATATTTTATTATTTCAATACATCTTGAAGAATTGTTGAAAATTAGATGCTAGTTAAAAAAACAAAAAAAACATACAGTTTATACCATAAACTTCATGAAACCACGGTACAATGATTATAAACAATTTTTCCTCTTTTTTATGCTACCATTTACATCAGTGTTTTTCAACCTTTTTCAGTCCAATTCCCACTATGACACCTAACTATACAACAATGCCCCACTGTAGTTTAAATACAAGAAGTACTCAACATAGGCTTTTAGAAACATGTGGTAGTTTGTCATTAAGACAAATATCAACATTCAGTCCAAAGGTTTTTTAAGGAAAATCTTATAAAAAATATATCAATGAATCTCTAATGGATGCTCATAATCAAATTAATCGTGTCTGCAAGGCAACTTGACGGGTTTATCAAAGAGTAAATTATTTAAAAGAGAACATACAACATTTTTACTTCTTGTGTTAACCTTGGGCTTGATGATTTCTAACAAGTGAAGCAATGTTAGAAGAGGGGAAAACAATGGAAAGCAGTTTTGCTTTTTTCCAAAGAAAAGGAACTTTCCCATACTGATGCAGTCACATTTCATGACATCTTCTATGATCAAAAATTCCAATGAATTCTTCATCATTCTGCAGTTCAATGATTCCTTCCCGGAAGTCAATTTTTTGTCCTTCAACCTTGCAAATGAATGGATTCATAAGCCAGACAAGGATATTCATATCAATCAGATCTTCAAAGCACTTCTAAAAGATAATTTTTCAGTAATTGCATATTCATACAGTACGCTTCCAAATCCTGGTTGGAATAACAATCTTCTACTAAGCTCATGCTGGGAAATGACAAAAAAACTTCTCTTTCAATATTCTTTTTGAATAAAATCAGTTTTCTGATGGAGGTAGATACAGCAGTATTGGCTTTTTAACTGTAATTATCACCTTGAATCTGCAAGTTGTACAGTTTAATTGTATCATAAATACCAGCTAGATACACATTTCCATACAGATGAAAATTTTCTGACATAATTCATTATCACCAGATTACAGAAATTTGATTATCAAATAGAATAAATTAAAAAAGGGCTTTAGGCATGAACTTTGGGAAAGCCAGCACATGCCAGTGGACAGAAGAATGCGAACAAATTCCTACTCTTTATCTTGACATAGTTGGCTGATCAATCTGCTATGGGATGAATGTAATGAATGTGCTTTAATCTTATTAACGACTAAAATTGTAACAAAGAGTTGAGTGCCGGCGAAGACTGTGATGATATATTCTTGGGGTGAATATCCAGGCCTCTGACGCTCTGGAGGGCCATACAATGAAATAACAGTATGTATTTCAGTTCTACATTTTTTATTCCTACGTGGAAGCAGCTCAGAATGAGGCTTGCAAAGAAAGACAACTTTATCAAGTTTATGGACATCAATACTACACAGACTAAGCTTTTTAGCAACAGGATGCTGATGATAAATAGCACAATGGATAGCAAAAAGACTAGTCATTTTTTTTTTAAGGAATGCAATCAATCCAACATGGCGACCTGTCATTGATGGTGCCCCATCTGTTGCACAAGCACTAATGTTCATTATTGGGATATTATTTGTCATAAGATATGTCTTGAGCTCTTCATAGAGTGATTCTCCGCTCATGTTGGTCTTCACAGCATTTCTTCTTGTGTTTTCTCCTATTTGATAAATTGTACATAAGCCATTAACAACACTTTGCTGTCTTGTACAGTTCATTCATTTAGTTGGGTTCCATTTTCATTTTTTCTCAACTGTCTTTCCCGTTTCTCAATGTGGGTGATCTAGTGCTGTTACTGAAAGGGATGCATTTCAAAATAGTAGTTGCATTCATCTTGAGAACAGTAGTCATAACTTCAGATAATTATGGCAAAACTAACGTTTCAGTAACTGAATGAGATTTTCCACATTTTACAATCATTTTAGAAATATTGTGAAAAACATTGAGACCACTCTCAATAACAGAATGAATTTTTTCTTTGTGAAGAGAAAAAATGCATGAGTGGAATGCTTTTCAATTGTTTCCATCTGTTTGCTAAATACTGCAATATCACTACCAGTTTTATGTGACTGTTGCTCATGAAGATTAGCTTGAAGTCTTGACGGTTCCATAACCACATTGGAAAATATCACTACTAGCTTTACTTGAATGTTTCATATGGAAATTAGTTTGAAGTTTTAACGGTTTTACTGCTAAGCTGCTGTCAACGTCTTCACCTTTTCAGGTACTTATCCATATCTCAAAGTAAAAACATACAGAAATAACACATAGAGAAGATCTCGCTTTTTAATTATTACACCTGATTGTCCTTACAATAACTGCACATGAGCATGCTTTCACTATATCTAACTACGACAACAAATCTCCATGGAATGTTCAAAAGAAGAAGAAATCATGAGAAGAATCACTCTAGGATAGCAAGTCTTCTATAGAGCAAGCTCATCCTTCAAGAACAAAAAAATCCCACTAGTTCTAAAAAGAAGGTTATACAACCAAAACATCCTCCTGATAGTCACCTATGGGGCTGAAATATAAAACCTAACCAAGAGACTAACACTCAAACTGAGAGCCATGCAACGTGCACATGAGAGAATCCTAACTCACAACATCCCCAAAGATCGAATGTGGAACCAAGGTCGGCAGAATCTGAGATGGGAGACAAACTGGACGGGTTCAGAAAGTATTGGCTCTGTGATGCCCACAATAGAGAGGTCTGGCGAATCCTGGGGTCTATGTCAAATGATGGATGATAAAAGACAGTTGATGATGATGATACCAGTTTGAAAACAACAAGAGAGATGATTTCATCGGTTATTTCCCTTCATACATAGAAAATAGTAATACTAGAGGATAAAAGCACAATAGATCACCACTTTCCAGTTACTCACTTGTATAGAAAAAGTTGGCAAAGGAGCATTCAGCAACTGCCTAATACTAATTCCTTCTCATTTGTAAGCAGATACTACTAAACAACAGCCATTTTAAAATCAGAATCATAGATATTTATAGAATCTCCAAAACACGCTCTTAAGGTCCAGAGTCATCATATTGCTGATAAACCTTTTATAATTTATCAAAAGTTGTTCTGTCTGTCTGTACTCACATACCACAAAAACTACTTGATATAAATCCATAAAATTTTCTTTGGGGTCCAGATTTGAAGGGAATTTTTTTACTTATAGGGGTCATAATCAAGATGTTTTTCATCATTTTTAGAAGTTAAAATCAAGTTGTAATTTTTCTTAGTTTTAGGGGTCAAAATCCTTGTGAATTTCATCTTTGTTTATTTCCGAGATCAAAATCAGGGGAGGGGGAGATTGTTTCATTTCAAGTGGTCCAAATTGTGAGGTAATTTTTTCACACTCTTGAGGTCAAAGGAATATGGAGAAGAAATTTTTTTTACTTTCATGGGTCAAAGTTGAGGGGGAGACTTTTTCTCAAAAGGGTCAAAATTGAGGGGAAATTTTTAAAAATTTTCTGGTTCAAAATGGGGGGGGATTTTTTTTCACTTTTATCTTTTCACTGCCAGGGGTTAAAATCATGGGAAAGATTTTTTTCCATTTTAGAGGTTGAAATAGAGGGGAAATTTTTTAATTTTCAGGGGTCAAAGTTGAAAGGGGAGATTTTTTTTTCCATTTTCGGGAGTTGAAATCCAAGGGACTTTTTTTTTACTTTGAGGGGTGAAAATGGCCGGTGGGTGGGTTCACTCTTTGGGTTCCAAATTGAGTTGATTTTTTTCACTTTTAGGTATTGAAATCCAAGGGAATTCATTTTTCAATTTTACAGGTCAAAACGGGGGAGGGGATTTTTTCCACTATTAGGGGTTGAAATCCAAGGGGATCTTTTTCACTCTAAAGGTCCAAATTGAGTCTATTTTTTCCACTTTAATTTTTCAAATCGGAGTAGAGGGGGATTTTTTTTCAGAAGTCAAAGTTAAGAGGGAAATCAAAGCAATTTTTTCTTACCACTTTTAAGGCTCAAAATCCAAGGGAGTTTTTATTTACTTTTAGGGGTCAAAACGGGTTGATGTTCTCCCTCAGGGATCAAGATTGGGGTGGGGAGACTTTTTCCCCAATTTTCCGGGTCAAATCAAGGGGAAGATTTTTTTTTCCAATTTTTGGGTTAAAATCAAAGAGATTCTATTTCAAAATGGGTGGGGGTGGGGGTTAATCCTAGATGTCAACATCAGCTGGAAGAATTTTTTTTCCATCTTTGGAGGTTAAAATCAAGGGGAAATTTACTTTAACTTTCAAGGGTCAAAGTTGTAGGGAAAGATTTTTTTCTCCCACTTATAGGCATTGAAATTCAAATGGATTTTTTTTACTTTAAAGGGTAGAAATTGGAGGGGGGCAATTTTTTCCACTTTTACTGGTCAAAATTGAGGGGGGGGGGGGATTTTTTTCACTTCTAGAGGTCAAAATCGAAGATTTTTTTCCGCTTTTAGGAGTCAAAATCAAACGGAATTCTTTTTTTTACACCCAGGGATGGAAATTGGGGAAATTTTTTTCACTTTTTGAGATCAAAATCAGGAGGAGGAGTTTTTCTACCTTTGGGGGCCCACATTGAGAGGTAATTTTCCCCACTTTTAGAGGTTAAATTCAATGGAATCTTTTTTTGTTTTTAGGTATCAAAGTTGAGGAGAAAATTTTTTCTCAAGGTCAAAGTTGAGGGGGAGATTTTTTCCACTTTAAGGCATTGAAATCCAAGGCTATTTTTATTTTTCTTCCAAGGGTCGAAATGTTGGGAAGATTGGATGTTATCTCTTAATTGAAACAAAATTTTTATTTCGAGAAGACAAAATCAAGAGAAAATTTTCAAAATTCTATTTTTAATGATAAACTAGATGAGAATTTGGGTTGGAGGCAATTATTTGACCTTTGCATACCTGGCAGGCTGTTTAGCACAATGGTAAGTGCATCGCTACATTGAAGTAACTACCTATCGGTGGCAGCTTCAATTCGTGCAGCAGCCCCATTTTCTTTAATTGTTTATTCTATTTACATTATCTAATGATAGGAAATTATTTTGGATAAGAGCATGTTTATTAAGAAATGGATATATGATCTAAAAGAATGATTATAAATTGCATTATATTATATGGAAACTCTCTTTGAGATGATTCCCTGTTATTACATGGTGAATGTATCATTTGGCCTAGACAATGTAAATAGAATAAATAATCAAAGAAATTAAGTCTGCTGCAAGAAATTTCTTGCAATAACCCAATTTATATTTATATATATATATATATATATATATATATATATATATATATATAAGCTGAATCAAATAAATAAATAATTCTAAAACATTAAAAACATTCAATGATCTGAATATCGTCTGAAGACATCCAACTTGAAAATAGCATAACATAACCCCCTGCTTAGTGCAAATCAATTACCTCCCTTGAATTCCGCTCTTCACAAGGTGACTGCTACAGTTCCATCTCATAATGAGACACATTATGTTTTCTCGTAAGTCCGTGAATGTGCCCGCAACAAAAGTGATCTATCCAAAAGTAATTAAATTTACAAACAGTCAATAATCATTGAAAGTTGCATTAATTAATTTGCTTGACAGAACTGATGAAAAATAATTCTTTCTATGCTATAAAGCAACACTTTTCTCACATCTGAGAGGCAGCAAAACAATTGGTTTAAGCTGGCGCTTCCTGCTAGCTAATGACGATACTAAAAAAACCCTGCACAATGTTGTCGTTTCTGCTCCGTTTAATATCGCCAAAAGACATATTACTATGAAATAACATTACTTGATATCATTGGTATCAATGGAAATCAAGGGAGATTCGTACTGAGCAAATGTGAATAAATATAAGAAATAAACAGGTAGCTGCCCAACTTTTAATCATTTTGTAAACATCTATCGTACCTCAATTTAAATAAGATTTACAAAACAAAACTTTTAATTCACCTTTAAATCTTTTCAGTGTGAAACCTTATGAAAGTTATTCACATTTGCAACCCGATATACTATTAGAAATTGCGTTGGGAAATTTGAGCCCAATTTTCCCACACATTTTAGAATTTCACCAAAAATATGCTAATGGTCCGATTTCAAAAAAATAAAATTATGGAAATATTTTTTTTCAGATAACCCCCACCTTCCATTTGAATTTTATATAAACTCAGTAAAATATCCTAATCACCACAACCATATTACATTTAAGATAATAATACCCCAGAGAAACTAAATCTGTTGGAATTTTATTCGATCCTGCTACTGAATTGGAAAAAACAAATGCCAAAAAATGAAACATTTTCTGTTCAGTATTTTTTTCCTCTAAAGTACAGTTCACACTTTCAGTGTGGAAGAAAAAAAAACTGCTAGAACTTTTTTCATCGTGGTCTTTTAAGGATTTTGCCATTAAATTATTACTGTTTCAGCTACAGCAAAGACTTTAACATAAGAAAGAATGGTGTTCTATTCATCAATAAATATAAAGTTCCGTAAATTTCGAGGTATGCATTTTAAGAAAAAATAAGATTATTTTTGCTTCAATTACAGACGTTACCATTATTTGTGTGGTTGCTATTGACTGATTTTTTTTCCTTCGCTTGCTACGTTGTCACACACGCTGTATCTGCCAATCATATCATCCATTTTATCACAAACCGGCCAATACCTGACGTGCTTCGTGGTAGCGGGATGTTTAAATTACATTCTCACTATATTTCCAGAAATAAGTAAGCAATATTCATTAAATCAACTAATTTTCTACGATTCAAATTTCTATTTTTGAAAGGTTTTAAAAAATTGAGTTCCTCGTTTCTGTTAACACGTCAGACATAACGCAAAAATATCGGAATTTTAGTCAAATTACGTAATCATGGTGTGAAATCGTTTAGAAATCCTCCGTGAGTACGCAAAATTATGCTCTTATGAATAACTTTATGCTATATTCTTGAAATGTACAGTGATCCTTACAGCTGAGTTACGAACATAAATCTTCTTTTCAATCAATTTCATAAATGATTGCTCAAAGATTATCACACGCCACTAGGAAGATAGTCCCCAGTACTAGGTTCTATACTTGAAGTAGTAGCAGTTTCAAATTTAATATTGTAGCATTACCTGAAACAGTAGCACGAACGGAAACATCTTTTTTTGAATAACCCCCTTCAATTTTTTATAGATACTTTCGTGCACAGGCAGACTATAAGCCTCATACTCAGTGTAAAGAGTAGGCCCAGATGCCACCATTCTGTGGTGTTTTTCAAACGCCAAAGATCCTAGATCCATGGAATTTTACAAATCCTCTTTGAGCGCCATTAAATGTCTCAAAACATACCGACAACAGCAACTCTTTTTGTTATCTTTTAGAACATGTCATCATCCATTTTCAAGTTGGTATATTTATAAGTCTCTGTTTCTCTGTAGTTTTGTGATGATTATCCTGCAATCAGGTTTGTAGGCCAGCAATCAAAACTTTTATACCAAAATAATGTCAAGCTCAAGGATCTTCATTTTCTATCCTTGGTGTTTATCAATGAAAATAGGTTAGGATTGGGTTGGTAATAATTGTAGATTAGGTTAAGGTGAGAGGAAAATGATCTGAAATATAGATGACATTTGATAGTGTTCAATTTTTTTCCTACTGCCAAAAATGTTTTTTTCTCAGTGGATTATTCCTCTTCAAATATTTTTTTTTCCCAAACAAATAAAATCTTTATTTCTCATGCAAATTTTGTGCCTTCCAAAATCCATGAATTATTTCATGGGGGTGATTAGTTGCTATAGATTAGATAAATTACATTGTATTTGGACGCTATTTTTCGTTTTATTTTGGATGCTAGACTTTTCGAATCCAAAGGAGACGAGTCTGACTTGAAATAATTATTTATCATGGTTTAACAAATTTCAAATCTTCATGGTCAAAAATGTTCAATAATAACTATTTTTTATTTAAAAAAAAAAAAAGAAAACGAGTGATCGAAGTGTGCCGAGTCTCAAGGGAGATAATAAAGATCAACAAAATTATCAATTAACTCCCTTGGTATATTTCTCCAGGAGGAAAAAAAATCGCACAACACTAAATGGAGCATCAAAAAAAAAAAAAAAAAAATGAAAGGATTGGGAATGGCATGAAATTTACCTTTATTTCAATTTAACGAAAATCACACTACACAAATGGAGACAAATTATTACCATAATAATTCCACTAAATTTAATTGATTCAGCAAATCTCCGCCACCTCAAACATTCGACATAGTAAAAAGGATGCAAATTGTCAATGGTACCGTATTGAGGACTCAATTTCTTTATTGTTTTTTTTTTTAATTATTATTTCAAGTACATACACTCAATCATATTCGAAATTAGCGCTAATATATATATATTTATATATATATATATATATATATATATATATATATATATATATATATATATATATATATATATATATATATATATATATATATAAAGGGAGTTAATCTAGAATTTTGACTTTTTTGTCAATTTTGATTTTCATTACCTCCCTTGATGCACGGAAAGTCACTTGATTTTCAGATACTAAAAGTAACAGTTCCATGTTTCATGCTTAAGTAACATATTTGATTAATCAATTGATTGAATTTTTTTATTTTGCGTTCATTTAAACGGAAGTTTTGTTTGAGTCATTCACTAAAACTTTTAGTGATGTGTGATGGTTGGAAAATAGTTTTATGCTCTCTGCACTAATGAAGCGGCCATCAACCAGCTTGTTGATTTTAAAAAGATAACCTTAAACTACATAAAATTTACCTCTTAATTCTTCCCCTTGAAAATTCCTTTGGTTTTCAATATCTTATAAGCTTTCTGACTAATTTCATCTTTCAGTTTCAGTATTTTGAAGATGATGACTCCCAACATCTGTTTAAGTTCATTGTCGTATATGTTGGTCACATTTTTTTCAAGGTTACATGAGGGAGATTCTTTTTACAATATATCAACCATATTATAGCCAGCACTTAGTTTCAGCTAACTTACCAGGACTACAGGGGGTGAGAAAATATGAAGATGAAGTAACATGATAAATAATTTGGGAAATTAGGACCACTATCACTACCAACTCTAATCCCAAGCTGGTCTACTAATCCTTACCCCAAACCAACCTAACTCTTACACTAAACCTACCTACTAAACCTAAATCCTAACCCTAACTACACGCCATATTGTATCTAAAGTAGGGGTCATGTTGGCAATTTTTTTGTTTTTGAGAAAATAAATGAAAACATGAGATAGAAAACACAATAAGAGCTTGTAGATCTTTTTGATAAAAAAGTTGGTTTATTTGGATGAATAATAAAATCACGGAGTAGAATGTCACAAATGTAGGTAGCACACTGATCTAATAGTGGAATGCAGTCTAATGAACACATGCTTTTAATTTAGTTATTGCAATTATTTTTCATGAATACATTGTTTAATTATACTTCTTTTCTTTTTAAATCATACTCTTTAGAGCTTATGAGTGACTTTTGGATCCTATGTTTGTTGAATACAGCCTTAGGTTGATGGATGTGAGAGTATAGATTACCAAAAAATTCAATGATATAAAATTTGTTCAACAGTCAGTTTTGGCTCATCATCATTAGTAGCAACCTTTTAGTGTCCGTCGTTGGACATAAACCTTCCCCAAGACTTGCCAGACCATGGGCATTGCAGTGCCAGTATTCATACCATCTTATTTTCTGCCAACTACAATTTTGTATATGATCTCTGGGAATCCACGTTGTGAGCCATGATGTCCAGCAGTTGTCTAACATTCTTGCAACATGACTAGCCCATTGCCATTTTAGTTTCCTAAAAGTTAATATAACTCTGACTCCTATTTTTTCTCTGATGTACTTTGTTGTCATTTGATCTCTCCATTTGAGGTTGAGCATGATTCTCTTTCTCATGTTGCATGGTTCTCAGTTTGAGGGGCTATTTTTTGGTTAAGTTCCATGTTTCAGCTCCATAGATGACTATTGGGAGGATGCGTTGGTTGTATACCCTTCTTTTTAGAACTAGTGAGATTTTCTTGTTCTTGAAGGTTAATCTTGATCTACCAAAAGCTTGCCAACCTGATGACATTATCCTTTTTGCTGAGAACTCTGATGATCTCCAAATAATGCAAGAGGTACTAAATGAAGAAAGCTAGGAAGTTAGTCTCCACATGAACTTCAGTAAAACAAATGCCATTTTTGGCTCATTTGGACAAATTCTCATGACATTATTATTGTTCTTTAGTGAAACAAGTTCTAAAAATACATTGTTCCCTGTAGTAAAATTTTGATGCACAGTATCAATAGTGGAATAAATTTATTTCTAAAAAACAACAACATTATGTTCCTTCTTTTCAAAATGTCATGAGAACAAAGCAATGCAAAAATGATGCTGCCTACTAAGGCATATAATAATGCTGTAGTCAATTCTTTGAAAATAGTCTATGCACTTCCGAACCACAGAACTAAAATTTCAAAAAATATCCATACAAATATTACACAACTCAATGAATGTCATAGGACACATAAAAAACAGGGAGCCCCCATTTTCTTGAAAAAAGAAAAACAGTTAAAATTTTATACACTGAATTCATTCAATGACCTTTCCGGCAACTGCAGTCAAAACATTAGTTTAGAACATGTTTAATATTTTGAAATAGAAAATCAAGCAAGCCATGGTAAATAACATCTACCACCATAGATATTTGGCAAATAACAAGTGTCCAAATGAACATCTGGAACTTGTAACCAATCAATTTTGTTGTAGTAATCTCTATGTTAATAATAGGCAGAAAGGCAGTAGAAGATTATCAACTAAAAATTATCTGTGTTGAAAATCAAGGTTGAAAAGATACAAAAATATAAAGATGGATCCCAAGAAATCAGTTGAGCTTTTAATTGATACTGCAAACTTTTTTTTAAAAAATTGGCCCTGAATCAGAATAAAAGAAACGTAGTAAAACTGAATTATCTATTTTGATAGATTTTACATCAAGTTATCAATGTTTGTGTCGTGTGCATGCTTCGAAACATTGTTAATCAGATAGAACGGTGATATAATTATCGATAATTATAAAGTTTTACAAATTTTGATGATACTATTATTTTGAAAGAATTTTGATTTTTTTTTCATTTAATTACATACTATGCATTTCATCAGGGGCACTTTATGATTATTATTTTTCCCAGAATCCAGTCAATAAACCATTAAATTGATTAAATTTCTTTGAATCAAATTTCTATGAAGTAAATTCTATTTTTGGAAGAATTTTAAAGCTTGACTTCATAACTTTCATTTTGTGTCCTCTTGACTATTACCCATTGTCAAAATCATTTATGGATGCACAAAAGGGCAAAAATACTTTATTGTCTACAAAAAACAACAGACAGAAAAATCTTTTTCAGTACAATATAGGGAAGGTGGTCCAGATTGAAAATTGTACAGTTTCACACTATTGTTCACTTGATGTTAAAAATGGTGCACAAATAAAAAGAATTAGGACAAATTAATGAAAGAAAAACAGAATTTGGATTAGACACTATTATCCACTGTTACCATGATATATATTGATGAATTGATTAATTATTACCATATATGCACAAGTAAAAGTAAATTATTTAGACCTTTTTTCTAAGGTTAAATTTATGGAGTCAATTATTACATGGCT
The DNA here is from genome assembly GCA_963457665.1 of Thysanoteuthis rhombus. NCBI lineage: Eukaryota > Metazoa > Mollusca > Cephalopoda > Oegopsida > Thysanoteuthidae > Thysanoteuthis > Thysanoteuthis major. The sequence goes on along the minus strand of OY735211.1, from coordinate 33,113,296 downwards.
ACTACTTTCAAGGGGCTGAAATTCACATCATTATCCAAAATACTATATCACTAAATGGAAGCCCAAATGGTTTCAAAATGAATACAAAACAAAAACAATTTATAACTGTGATAATATTGATGCTGAAAAACACACATCCTGCTAACAAAATATAAATAAGACTCTGTAGCTCTTATGAATATTTACACAGACTCTTTTACTCCATTACACTCAGCATACTAGCTAAATGAAAATTTAAAGCTCTTAATTACAGAATATCATCGTTACTTATCACAATATTATGTATATCACTACTACCTGCTTGGTATGACTCCATCACAGCTCTTTAACCACAACATTTTCATATTTGTAGTGACACTTATTGTAGGTGTATTATGGTATAGTATATCAGTGGAACATTTTTATTTCTAATTTATTCAGTACAATGTAAGGCTATACCAAATAACAAAGATGATATAAACACAACACCACTTTCTCTCTCCACTCAAACAATGCTTTCTTCCCAAAACGTTTTCTTCTTTTTCATGGTTGGATTGGGGAATGCCATATCATTTTCTTTACGGCATTTTTATTTTTGATAAATTCAATGCAGCGTAAGGTTACAAAATATAAGACAAATATCAAAATAATTACAACAGAGACAAAAATGAATTAGGAAGTTTTTATTTATGCATACACAACTGAAGGAAGTAGACATTTAATATGTAGGCATCTCAGCTGACCAACTTAGCAGAAATTGACACCCCACTGACACCTCCTGCTGTTTGTCGACTGTCAGTAGCAGTTGATAATAGTAGGTAGATAATATATTACACTACATGTAAACTTGAAAAAAAGGTATTGTGGAATTTGTGGAAAAAACTCATTATTTTCTGCTCAGTTTTGTTGATGATGAAAGACAGTATTTCAAATTTGATTAAATTCATCGTAATAATACTTTATTTTTTGTATTTTTTTAAATTACAGGGTTGGAAATTTCTAAAATTTTTGAAAGGTCAGTCAAAATGGTGGCAAATTTAGGACTTGTAGAGATTTTAATATGATGTATGTTTTGATTCATACATCAGAACATAAAAGCATAGAAAAATTAATTTCCTGATTGTAACATTTATGTTCTGGATAATACCTTGATTCACTAACGTTGATTTATTATTTGTGTCAACTTTTACATGAGGTACATGGGAAAATCCAATTTTTTTTCAAAAATGGCGGTCGACTTTTGTATGCGATTGATTTCTACATGGGTATATGTTGTAAATATAAGTATGAAAATGAATGAATGATTAATAAGTTAGAAATAGTATCAATGAATCAAGTAAATTCAGTTGAACTGGAGTTGGTTTGTGAGTGGCCCAGTGAAATTCTTCTCTTCTCTTTTGTGCATCTGTAGTCAATTTTGAAAATGGTTATAAGTTATGTTGATACAAAAAGATAGAATGCCCTTTCTAGCAAACAATGTTTATTCATATTGAAGTTTTATGACAATAATTTAGGTAATTGTTTCATGGCATTTTTTTTCTTTATAAAATTCAGATGAGGGGATAAAGCTGGAAATCATTTTAAAAGCTTTTGTCGTCCCCTTTTGCGAACCTTTGCCATTTCTTCCTCTTTCTTTGTACAGCGAATGGTATTTAGCTGATTATGGCCAAATCAAATAGGAATCTGTCAGTTTCCTGTTCTTTGAAAATCATTTTCTTTTGGTGTGAAGATTGGATTATACTGTTCAAGTTCTACTTTCTAATGAATATGATCGTGTTTAGGTATGAGCAGGTTATTTGCTACCTCATGAAATACATGTTAAAGGACAAACGCAACAGTAATAGCTTGAATGCACTCAGCAAGGGAGTTGTATCAAATGCTACAGTGGGGGAATCTGTCTGAAAATAATTTGTAAACTAGCTGAGCAACACTTTGGGTGTGCAATTGATTGTGTTAAACAATATTAAATATCATGTCTTTTTGAAAGTTCTGAGATGAAATATTTTCATTACTTCCTATTAGTATTCAGACTATTATCGTCACCTTTATTAACACAGCATTTTGCTCTCTCTCTCTCCCATTCTTCTTTTCAACAAGGTAAAGCATGAAAATGCAAATGAAAGGAGAAGTATAAGCCAAATTTTAAAAACCAGTTGTCAGCTAGTTACTTCAAGAAAGCCAAAGAAAATATCAGTCTAGACATTGAGTTAATAACAAGAAAGATGAAGACAATATTCTGAATGAATAGTATATTGTTACAACTTCACTTGCTGTTTTCAGGCAATGTGCTAATGTCCTGACTTAGCATAATAATATGAGAATGTTAGGTCTCCATAAACAAAATTTCACCAGCAAACGTATGGTTGAAGTTTTTTTGTGTCTGCCACAGACATCAAATCTGAGGAATGCAACCCTTTATGTAAATCAATTTGAGGTAATGTTTTTTTTATGCACAGCAGATGTAAATAGAAATTTAATATGCTAGTTAAGTTTTAAAATGAAAAAACGAAACTCTATTTCCCTATCTTTTATTGACATTCCTTTCAGGTTTCTTGTGTGCAAGAAAACATTTTATCAAATCGTTACTTTAGGATTTGCATATTCACTTTAGCTAATCTCCACATTTAACGGGAAACGATTCTGAAAGTCAGACCATAGATGCGCTTCTTTGATCTCATTGATTTCTTTGAAAGCCCCTTGCTTTGAAAGTTCATTCTTTTCAAAGCCCCCTCTTTTAAAAGCACCGTCATTTAACACCCTCTTTCTTTAATTTTTCTTTCGATAGGTCAGTCGGTCAGGAGCTTAAATGCACTCAAGATGGAACTAGATTTGGCTCAAAAAGAGCTATATCAGCAAATTTAACTTCGATATGTTAGTCTGTCAGTCAGTCATAGGTACCAGGGATACTAGTGTATGTTTAAATATATTCTTTTTAAATAAACATATAAAATTTCTTATTACGTCAGACTGGCGTGCATATTAACATTACCTAAATAGTTCAACATGAAAGAGTTGCTTCCCTTCGACTCATATTAAAATATGACCCATTTAAAATACGAGTTTGCTCCCTTCTATCGTAGCATTTTTTTAAAATTCTTTTTTTATAAAGAAAATGTTGAAAAATTCAAAGGAAATAAAAAAACAGTAATGAATGAGTTTAGATTCAACAAGAGGATAATTATTAATCAACTTGGAAAAATCATTAAAGAATAGGCATGCAAATAATGTAGATATTATTGGACCATGCCATTGAAGTTTAAGCTGTGAACAAACTATAAAAATTAGGAGTAAAGTGAAATGATTTCATGCAAAAATCGGCTCCCAGGATAAAGTTGTCAACGTAACAGCCGTAATTTGAATATGAAAATAAGTTGGTGTCAGTTACTGTTTATTAGCCAATCAAGATGCAAGGATCACTAACCTCAGGGCATGTTGTTTAGAGTCTACCAGAAGACTTAGAAGAAGGTTGACATAAACCCTAAATGTAGAGAGACAGGTATAGTGACAGACTGCACGGGACGACAGGAGACAGTAATCAACTCAGCAGGCATTATTCAATGTTTAACGATTGCTGCACAAAATTGAATACCATATTCTACCATTTTCATATGCATATATTACATGTTACTTACGAATTCATCTTTTCATTCATTTCATTGAACCTTGAACAAAGCCAATTTGAATTGTTATTGTAGAGAGATATACACTGTCCCTACAAACTCATATGCATTCAAATGTCAAATATATAAAGAGTTTTAAGAATTCACACCACTACAACTTTCGTATAACAAAATTGTAGAAAACCACATCCCCCAGAAGCTATTTTTCCTGTCAGATATCAGGAAGTTCTGTAGTATATTTCCTTACTTTGAAGTGAACATTAAATGAGGCAATCTTATGAAGGCCATCATGTCCAGCAGGAAGAGTAAAACCAGATCATATCATCAAGAACAAATCAGTTGCTGACTACACACCATGGCCTCACCAAAAGAGGAGTCACTTAAATCGAGGAGCCAATGAGGAAGCATGACAAGCACGCATTGTATCGGAGTGGAAAAATTTATTTATAGTTTGAAAAAGTGAAGTCTTTCTTACAGATTCCATCTGTCTTTAGGGTCACATCATGTTTTAACTATCTTTTGATCCTGGAAGTCAAGGGTAGAGGAACAATGGCCCAGGTAATTTTGCCTGGCTTTGGAACTCAGATTCACTGGCTCCAGCTTTTGTCTGGGTCATTGGTAAAATGGAATTATTATTCCACTTCACAACTCTATGAGAAATTTTAATGTATACTTCATCCCAAATATTCATCACATCTTTTTGGTATATATTCTTACACTTGTTTTTCAATATTTCATTTTCACTCAGTTTTTAGATAGTTGATAGACATATGTACCTTCTGAGTGCTTACAAGTTTTATTAGTTTTTTGAAATTTCATTTTTAAAAAGTCAATAGATTTCATATAGATTTATGATGTGAAGTGGTTTATAACAATAAACTTGATAAAATAACAATGTGTGTAAATTGTTCTAAATCTTATATCCTTTGTATAATGTTATCAGCCAGTTATTGTTATACAAAAGGCCCAGTACCAAAGTGATCATAAGTGTTTTTTGCAATATATTGCTAGTATTGTGAATCAAACTCTTAAATATGTTGCTGAGCTTGAAAAAAAAAGAATTCTATAATTCTATGACAATAAACTCACATTCTAACACTACATTCAACAAAAAGTGAATACTGCCAACAAAACACTGAGTTGCCTCAACACACATTTAAAGAAAGGAACTCTCTCCTTTACGCTCTTGTACAAGGCACTCTTGTTTTATTTTATCTTCCATCTTAATCCTATTGCACTTCATCCATACAGCGTCCATCAACATATAAAATGGTATCAGAAGTGTAAAACAAGTCTAATCTACCAGAATACCAGATTATTTTAAAATATGTTGTTTATACCACCTCTGAAATCTTTGAATCAATCAATCAAGAAAATATAACCGATGCATTGTGCTAATGGAAAATAGATCTTCATCTGTTTCTGCAAGCAACAGAATCTGATACCAAATTAGGTAGGATTATAACTTCAATTCTCTTGAAAGCCTGCCAAAACTCAAAACTACATTCACTCTCATAAATTTTGTGGTGGTAGTCACCCCAAAAAATAACTTTCCAGCATACCATAGAATATGAAGTAAATGCTGCAAAAAAGGACAATATTCCAAGTTGTGTAATTCAGAAAGGTCAGTACAGAAAGTGAATTAGACACTGCAGATTTATAAACCCATCAGCCTGTCGTCAAACATTTGCCTGGTGAAGGAGTATAGACATGGAGGTGGATCCTTTCCTGTCATAATAGCTGCCCAGCTGGGTTTAATCAGCATTACTACATTGTGTTCAAGATCAAAAACATCGCTTTTAGGCACCAGCAAAGAATCAGTTGATGCTGGGTCCAAGGTTTTACTTGTAAAAGATGAAAGGTAACTGGATAAACAACAACACATTGGTTTAAATCAACAAATATAAAGTTTAATACCTCTAGGGCTACAATCATAGAAAACCCTTTACTTTTGATCGAAGTCTATTTGGGCGGCCTTCTTGTATGGAACAAACATCATGTAGCAGCAAGCAACTCGCAATAGAGTTGGTTCCTCCAAATGTTTCTTTACTGGTTTGGTAATTCAGACCAGCAAAAGTTATGATCCTTATGGGGTGATCAGTCAATCGAAGAACACGTGTCCCATAGGTTCTGGCTTGTCTTATATTTCTATGCTTACTGTCATCAAGTGTCCAAAACGTGCCACTTATACCTCCAATCACCTCCACAATGAGAGTGGAACTGATGGTAGGAGGAGATATTCAATCTTGGTTCAGAATACTTCCGCTTTTCTGCTATTTAGCCTTTCTTTTACCTCTCTCGGTTAATATTTCTGATGGATTTATTTTGACAAACACCTTCTTTAATTGCAATTATTCTGGAAGACGCCTAGTTTTGACATCTTGTTTACCAAAAGAGATTTCCACTTTCCTCCATAGCCTTGAAATCATTATGACAACAACAATCCCCAAATTCTGTTGAGAGTTTCGTATTGACAATGATCCCTTGGTTCTGTTTCAGGTTCTCGAGGGTAATTTCACTTCAAAATAGCTCCCTATTTCTGCCATCCACTCTTCCTTAACCTTTTTCAACTAACATTTCTGATGAGAGACTTTTGTTTTCATTCCTCTAGTCCCAAATAAAAATATACATTTTGATAACCAGCAAATTCAGGCTTTCATAATTTGTTATATAATGCTCAGTATAATACTTATGTACTCGTAAAATCTAGTGCATTTCTCAACAAAAGTATTCTCCTTAGGAATTTTCAAATATCTCTTTTTAGTATTAATCCCATTTTCCCATGGCCATCCTATAGTATCACAGATTTCTCCTTTGATACTATTGACTTCAGAGATCCAAATCTTGAGATAAAATCTCCATCACACAAGCTCCACACAATAACTAATGACAGACATCTAGGAAAATGGACAGTAAAGTTGAAACTCAAACAGCCTGCGATGAAATTTAAAATACACTACAGTGTGGAAATAAATATTACCAAAAAAATCTATCTCCCAGACCCAAACTAAGGAATACTTCAATGAAGTTGTCAGTATATAATAACACAAAAATTATTGTTTTGAGAAAGTACACTACTACTCTAAATCAAAGAGTTTGTAAAACTCTTGTACTCTTCATTGTTGCAGATACAAAATCTCAACCAATACTTGACACAAATACAAGCGAAAACTCAATTTAATCCCAAGAATCTTAAAAATCAAAAACTCAAATTTACAAAATTTTATTGCAAAAGTATGATGATATCCCCCCCCCCTGGAAAGTTCCACAAGTCCTGAAAAGCAAAATATAAAAAAGAACTTAGAAAATGCAAAAAATAGGAATAATTGTTCCTATAAAGGAACCCTCTGAATGGCTTGACTATCTCATTATTTTTGAAGAATCAAGCTGGAAATTAAGACTATCTACACCTGCATGATTTAAACAAGGCAATAAAATGAGAATACTATAAACTCCCCTCATCTGAAAAAATATTTGCTGAAATCCATGGTCCAAAATGCTTATCCTAGCTGGATGTCTCTAACAGATTTTTGCAAATTCCAGTTGACGAAGAAAGTTCTCGCCTTCTTACCTTCAATACACCCTTTGGAAGATACCATTTCACTAGTGTACCCTACAGAGTACACAACGCCAGCACAGGGTTCCAAATGAAAATAGCATAAATAATTGAAGTTATCATAGGAACAAAAACTCCTAAGGCAATATTATAATATGATCTAACTTTCTAGAACAGCATATCCCCAAATTTTTTCCCTTGGGTAACCCTTGAAATAAATTCCATGTCACACGGAATCCCTACATGAAAATTATTATACATCTGTATTAATCTTTTTCTTTCTCTTTTATAAGATGAATTTGATAATGTAAGTGTTATATATTTTTCTGATACAAGTTTAAGCAAAAAATGACTCAAATTTTTTTCAAGTTTAATGACAATGCAAAAATTATCAGAAATCAATATGCTTGTTCAAGAGACTTTGGGAGGTTTTCATTCACACACACACAAAAAAATCAAAGGTATCTGTATTTTCTAAAAATGAAATATTTGCAAGTAACACATCAAAGCAGAATGAAAATAGATAATAACTACAAGATAATCTTTTATGCACAATGTTGAAGAGACAGAAGATTAATCAAAGCTATATGTTTTATGGGTCAAGGCAATGTTATCTTTGAAGCCAATTTAGATTTGAAAATAGCTTTTCCTATTTGAAACCTGTACTTGTCTTTTGGAGTGCTAATACTTAATTTGGGTCAAACTTTAGTTAAACACACAAATTTAATCTTCAACTGTTCGGAGATGATTTCTGTCTTTGCTCTTGATACTTGTTAAATAAGAAAAAGCTTGCTCACACATGTAAGAAGTTGGAAACTGCAACAATATATCTATTGCTTTTCTATGAATAGCAGGATACTCTTCTTTCACAGCAATCCAGAGCTTGTCAAGGAAGAGGTCAGCAAATCTTATCTTGAGTCTATGATCAGACTGCAGTTCACAAAGTTCTTCCTTTTCTCTTGAAGTCAAGTTCTCAGGATGAGTGGAAGATTCAGAATATGGATCCTTCACCCAATCATTTTATCGCAAGTTAGGGTGAATGTTCAATTTTGATCACCCATTCTTCCAGGTGGCTTTCCATGAGACTTGAAATTTGCTAATATCCGTCTTTACTCTCGAGCCCCAGCCGTAACTGAAACATTTCAAGATTTCCTTTTGCAACATGTCTATTCCAGAGATTCAGTCTTCTTTTAAATCCAAGGACCTTACCACCGAAAGTCAATACATCTTCTCCTGGGTCTTGTGCTGACTTTCTGATTGATGAGATGAAAAACGTCTGCCCGTTTTAGAGGGTTAATAATACAGGAATATAGAAAGGTATAGATGGTATGTAGATTTATAGGGTGAAAAATAATGTAAATCATATCAGATAATGCTTTCACTTGAAACAGATCCCCCACTTGAAATACCTCAGCCTTTTTCATTGATTTTCTAATCAATAGTAGAAACAATGTAATTCCCATTTGGTTTCTATCACTTTCTGGTCATTAAGTATTGTACTCAATTAATCTCTTAAAATAATTACAACTCTACCAATGAAGCAAAATATTTTCTTTCTTCTGTTATTCTATAGAATTACATGAGTTGTTATTTGTTTAATCAAAGGTGTATAGAGAGATATCAAATCCAAATTTGAAGGCCTTAAAATCCCCCACTTAGAAATAACATCCTAACTATTCAATTCAATACTTCTATATTTTATTATTTTTTAGTCAATGGTACAAACAGATAAACATCGGCTTTTATTTTTATAGATTATACAAGGGTGTCTAATTTATAGCCTAATTTATAATTATTAGTTGAATTGTCATCTGAAATTTTCACTTTATCATGTTCAATGTAAATGATTAATATTCCCCAGTGAACTGTGCATTGACAAGAAAGGAGAAAATAAAAATTGAATTAAATGCTTTTTTCATCATTAGGCTACAGACTTATTTATTTAACTATGTGTACCACAATACAGGTTTCCCTTGCTATCTAAAAGTAGAGTGTTCCTCTAAAAATCTTTTGAAAGCTGAAATGGCATATAATGGGAAAGCAATTACCATTTATTCATATTGGAAAAACTTTTGAGCATCCCCAAAGCCAAAAAATGCTGATGATAGTATGTTAGGCTGAACCATTGGAAGTTGGGGTGGTAATTAGCAAAGGAGACTTGGATGTCAAAAAGAGAGAAAAAGAGAGTGCATGCTGCCTCTATAATGGCTCACTACAAGACAAATGTTGAACGCTATTTTGTTTTTTTTGCCTTTTTTCTCTAAAAGCCAAATAGTGGCATGAAGTGAACTCTTCAAATAGTGGGTGAAATCTGAACAAGCAAAAATTCTACTCAGTGTTTCTACCAGGTTAGTACATTTACCTATAGCTTATGACTAAAGAAAAAAAATTCACCGTCATCACTATTAAAATATCTTATTCCTCTAAAAACTACAATAATGCCTCATAAGACATTTTATAGGTGCGTTCACTGACCAGCACAAACTCACTATTTAGTTATACTAGTTGACTACAAATCTAAAAACAGTTGCAAATCTTCCCATTGATTGAGGAGAGAGTTCAGCATTCAAATTTCTTCTTTTTTTCTTTTATTCCTTTAACCTCCTTGTGGGTCATCGGGCTGTAACCACGTCTTGCCAGTCATCAACCATTGGGTTGATGCAGCAGCAAGTATGTTTTTACAAGGTAGAGTTGCAAGCCCCACACAAAATCAGAAGTGGTAAAGCAAGTTCAGAAATTGAGCTTATGGAAACAGTCGATCTAATCCTATTTGGGAAAAGATGCCAACTACTTCCAAAATAGATGATGAGGGATTTTCTTTACGAGACATTAATTCCACATAGATGGACAGCGGCTAAATGCTGCCTACTTGGCCAAAAAAGATTTTGCCATTTCAGTGGCTGCTAAGCTAGATTGTTGTTTGTCTGCGTTCACAAATGGATGGGGCAAAGGATTGGAGTGTGGCTCTAGATGCTGTCATCACCTTTTCTCCTTTAATCACAAATTTCCTCTAACACTTTGGTAGTTGTTGTTATTAAGTAGAAAGGTAATTGAAGATTCTAATCTATCTTTCATCTATCTAAATCTGGTGCCATAAATGGATTTTAAAAATAAAGAAATCCGGTTTAATGATAAGAATGACAGCAAAATGATATTTGAGATCAAAATCTGTAGTATTATTCTGATTGTTTCGACCTGCATCTGAATGTTATGCCTTCAGTGATAACACATGGAAAATGTAAGGTAGTTTAATGGGAGGAGAGGAAAAGAGAGGAAAAGGAAGAAAGGTAAGTAGTTATTGAAATTGGTATGGAGAAACCTTGATTATCCGAACATCAATTATCTAAATTTCAGATTATCCAAACAAGATTTCAAGGTCCCATTACTGTGTGACTTCCTTTATGATCAGATCAGTTATCTGAAAAATCAATTATTCAAGCAAAATACTCCCCACCTATTTTGTACAGATAATCGTGGTTTCTCTGCATAGTGTTACATTTATACCTAGAATTATTCTAGTACTGATACTTGTTTAATAATTTAGCCATTATTGGACTTTAGATTCATATATGCAGAGGAACCTGCTTGTTTTGATCACTTTGGGACAGAGTGTTTTAGATAGCAATGACCGGCTGATAAGGATAAAAAAATTGGAACATTTTACATTCGTCTAACTACAATCTAACAATTATGTATTGAAGAAATCTTTATCTGTCTGTGTGTGTGTATGCACTGTAATTACTCCACAGCTGGCCATTGTGCCAAGTTGACATTGAGTATTTATATTAGTCAGCACACAATGCAGTGTCAACTTTGAAGTTGTTTGCATCTGTGGTTCTGGAGAAATCTAAAATTATAGATCTAAATTTAGATTGATAATATCTAAATTGGCCATAGATCTAAATTTAGATATTTTATATCTATATTGCTAACCCTAAAGAGAACTAACCAAAATAGTTCCAAAGCTGCAGATTCATATGAAAAACGGAAAATTATTTCACATGATTATTATGACCGGCTGCTCAGCACATCATAAAGTCCGCCCATTCCAAACATGCTCTTTTGGAATGAGCACTGCTTTCATTATAAATTTCATTGCTGTTATTAAACTTATTATTATAAACAACTTAACTGTTTACATACCCTGTCATTTTAGTGCTTACAAGTATTTACTAAGCATAGCTGGGTCTGGCATAAGGCCAAAAGAATAGAGCACACATTCAAGATCAAACTCAATTCAATATTGATAGACTCTGAGATTGCTTGTTAGTCATTACTCTGCAGAAAAGCACCCAAAAGTGATTAGTCTGACACGAATAAATATGAGATTTATTTATGAAAAATTTTGAATTTTCAAATTAATTTTAAATAAAATGTTTTGGACCAACCGATTTTGATAACAATAACCATTTGATAACATTCGTGATTATAATAAACAGCTCCCTCTCTATTACAAGGATGGATTATACATCATCTTTTAAAAATAGAACACTGGTTTTTATTGAATAATCTTATTATAAGATAGAGTAATCAAATAATCAAGTTACTGAATGAGACCATAGTAATTACACCAACTTCCCCAACAATATCATATCATTAAACATTCTTTCGTTATAACATCATTGAAATGAAATGACATGCATACATAGTAATATATGATATTGTTGGTGAAATTGTGAATTGAGAGATTTTTCTGACTTGGCAGACTCTGCAGGAAAGCACCTAAAAGTGCTTAGTCTGACACAAGGTCACAGTAGTGGAGCATTCAAGTAAGATCAAACTCATTACACTAGTTAGTTGCAAAATTCCTACACTGCAATAAATTAAATAACTCCTACTCATATAATGGTGTCTATGGTAAAATCAGTTTCATTCAACGTTGTTTCAGTTAAGGTCGTGGTTTTCTGGAACCAAATCACAATGTTTATGGGAGAGTTGGTATACATCATCAAGTTGGATTAGCTTACCACTTGCTCAGTAATTACAACAGCAATTTGCAAATTGTGATATTTGATAATCTATATAAAGCAGTGACTCTTAACCTTTTTTGCTCAATGCCTCACCTCAGCAGATCAAAGCATTTGATATCCCCCTTACTACGATAAAAGAAGTTCGGTTTTGAAAAAGTAAGATAGTATATTTTTAAATTCATTTGTTTACTAAAACTTGGAGTTCAAAATCAAGGTCCAAAAATTTAAATCAACAAGAAATAATTTCAGCAACAAAAATATCATTTCAAGGTCTAAAGATGTTCATAGAATTTGACATGCTATATTAATACCAGTCCAAATTTACAATATTCTAAAAATATAACAAATTTAAATTTCTAAATTGGCAACACTGAAGTCTAGTAACCAAAATACTCTGAGGCAATAGTTAGACAGAAAAAACTTTGAAATTTCCATTTCATCATCTATTTCAACTTGAAATGTGCCCCATATTTTATATTAGGTTGACTAAAAAGTTTGTTCTATTTTTTTTCCATTAGAAGGCATTAGGAATCTTTTGTTGAAAAAAATTGCTTGTGATTGTATTGTGGTAGCTCACATAGCAACATGCATACATAAAAAACCCTAGCAAAATTTATATATATTTTGTTTATTAATTCTAACATTGAAGATGGAAGTAAATAAGCAATAAGCTTTTTTATTTTACGAAAGGTGAAAATGTAACTCAAATACTAAAAAAATTGTGCAGTTCATGGAGAAGATACTGTAAATGATCAAACAAGTCTAAAAAAGTTAGCAAAATTTTGAGCTGGAGATTTCTCACTGAATGAAGCCCCATGATAGGGTGAACCAGTTACGAATAATTGTTATCAAATCAAGACATTACCTGAGAATAATCAATGTCATGTGAGAGATAGCACACTCACTCAAAATATACAAATCAAGTAATGGAAATCATTTGTGCTGACTTAGTTATGATAGTTGCTTCGATGTGTAGTCTCCATATAAGTTGGAACATATTTAATTGATTAAATTGTGATGGGCAATAAAATTTAGATATTTTACAACAATCTGGAATGCAAGACACTGTGAGTTGAAGGCTGGTCATCATCTAAAGAAGATAACGCTGTGCATATGATGGGATTGGAAAGGAGTCCTCCACTGATTGATTTGAAAAAGTACTGCTCCCAATTAGACTAAATGAGGGCAGCAATCAACAAAAATTAACGAGAATTAGTTGATAGAGAAAGCGTAATATTTAGTCAGGATTATGTCTCTTTAGTGACCAGGCAAAAACTGTCATAGCTTGATAGGGAACTTTTCATTCATCCATCATATTCATCAGATATTGTACCCCCAGATTACCATTTATTCTGGTCTTTATAGATATCTTAATGAAAAGAATTTATTGAATCCAGGGAACAATGATATTTACTGTTCAGGCATAAATGACACTGTTGCACTTTGGCATAAGAGATTGAAATAATAATCAGATTGAACCTACTTTGATTAAACTTTATCAATTACATTTTTTTTTGTTTCAAACTTCTATTCTTATAAAAATGTCATTACTTTGAGGACGACTTAATATACAAGTTGATTATTATTGGCAAGTTGTGTTCTAAATGACTAAAAAGATCTAGAAATGAGTTTGAAGGAGAAATTTGAAAATACTTTCCGAAGTGGTAGTTGTTATGTAAAGCAAATACTGGATACATATTCACTCTTATGTGAAAAAATAGCATTCAGGAATATCACATCATGGAGTGGGCTGTTATGAATATATACAGGCTGATAGATGGCTGCAAGAGAATAGATCATCTGAGATCATGTTTGATTAGATCAGTTTTAGATCTTATTAGAGATCAGTTTTGAAGTAAAGGAAGTAAATCATTATAGTTTCTGATTTGGAATGTGTCAACCGATATCAAAAATTTTATGATTCAACTAACTTCAGCATATGACTTTGGTTATCTAATTGATACAACCCAAGACAGAATACTACAAATGCCGCTAAAGACTCAAACATACAGCAGCCACGGCTAAATGAGGGTGAGAAAAAGTTACGCTCCTTCTTTACCAGGCACAGAGTGTGAGGAACATGTGGTTATCTGGTAGATGAACAAAGAGACCATTCAAGACATAGAAACACAAGAGGCATAAACACTGACTTAAAACTAAGAGTATTTATAGGTGCTCACACGTGTACGCATCATAAATGATAGGCATACACATCAAAAACAGATCCCTGTATATACACAAACACATATACACAGAAAAAAAAACGAACACTGCATGCATTTACACTAGTTAACCTCTCTTAAAACCCACCACACATAGACATGCATGGGAACTATTACTTAAATGGATTACTTCATGTATCTGTTACAGTAAGATTGTGAATCTAGTGTCTTTGTGCAATCCCTAGTGATTTTGAGAAATCTCTGATCATTTCAGTAATTTCATGAAATCCCTATTTTCACAATCAGTATAGAAATGATTAAAAAGCTTATGATGCTAGCCATTACTTCTATAATGAGCTTGATCGTCAATGACCTACTACTGTGGCCTCGTGTCAAACTAAGATAGACTCAGTAAAGTATATTCTGCTTCAGTATTTACAGAGTATATACAGCTTTGTTTGACACAAAGCCACAGTAGTGAGGATCGCACTCATTACATTAGTAATGGTCAGCATCATAAGTTTGTTATCCATTTCTACATTGATAGTGAAACTAGGGATTTCATGAAATTACTGGATTGTTCAGATATTTCATGAAATCACAAGGATTTCATAAAATCATTAGTTTCACAAGTTTACTGTAACATATCTATGCTCACATACACAAGAAATTTGTTCCCAAGCTGCACAACATACACAGGAGCATTAAGAAAGAATATACACTTGCATAAATGTTAATATAATTATATAGATATGTTACACCAAATTGGGGAAATTTACTTATATTTTGTGAAAAAAAGTTTTTTTTCACTCTGATTGAAAAAGTGTAAATTCATCTGTTAGGCCATACCACTGATTTGGCATAACATATATACTATAGTGAAGTAGAAAATGAAATGGAAATAGACAATTTTGTCAAATTCTCACAATACCAATTGTAAAAATGAAATGAATTAGAAAAAAATAATTCTGCAGTTGATAAAAAAAACCTTTTATATCAGCATACTGATATTCGCTCTCATCACTGCTTTTTTATTTTGTCCGTTGCTAAAAACGTTGCGATGTCACAAAATCTAGTTGTCAGATGACTAGATTGGCAGATCAGTGGTGAAAGGGGGACAGACGTAATACCCATACTGGACATGTTCAAGGCTCAAAATACATGTTGGTGTAGTTGGAAAAATTTTCATGGCACACTTGGAAGATAGTTGTGGCATACTATTGTGCTGTGGCACACAGTTTGAGATCTGTTCTAAGATCAAAGGATCAGGGAAGAGGGGAAGTCATCAACCTGATTTGTTTGATTACTTGAAGTTGTTTATAATAGTGATGTGCATCTAATTATGAGTGATGTTTATTTGGGAAGGCTTTCATGATAGAGGTATCTCAGGATCATTATATAAGCTTCTAAAATATGATTTTTATTCAATGGCCTTGTGAGATGTGAAATTTAACTGCCCTTCTTAGTTGCATAGTCAGGGCCAGCCCAAGGTACCGACAACATAGTGCTAAGGGGCCCCATCATGTGTCTAAGACAGTACAACTTCACAAATGGAAAATGAGAAAATAAACAAATAAAACAGAATGAAAATAGCCAAAAAAAGAAAATTCCCTGATGTGAAGTTATGATTTTTCAAGAATATCTGACAGTTGAATACTTTCTGTTGTGGTGAAAGAAAGAAAAACTATTGGCAATTCATTTTAAAAAAATGAGATCCTTGGTAAGGAAAAGGTTGGGAATCACAGATTTAATGAGATTTGGTGAAAAAGAAAAATTTGCAATAATTGGTGAAAAACAAGTCCAAAAGATGACCGATTGAATTTCGGATCAATTCAATGCTTATCTGAGTTCAAGGTATGAGCAGATCAGATTACATGAACAATATAAAACGCTTGTAAAGATGTAGGCAATGTAGTATATCCTCTACATATAAAGTTCACCTTAAATTGTAAATTGACTACAGTAATAGTGATTTATTGCAGTACTATTGTTACTGTAAATGATGCTGAATTATTCTTCGCACAATTCTCGTATGTATTAATATATCCTTGTTATTGCATAATGTCTATAGAAATGCAGTAAGTGAATTTCTATTCAATCGGGGCTGATGGGTTGATTTAAAATCCCCCTCCCTCAGCTATACCCCTGGCCAACAACGTAATCATTCAATTAATGCATTGTAATTTATATCATTGATATTTAGGAGCAATTAGTATTGTGTGGTACCATGTCTGCCAGGCAATTGAGAACAAATTGTTATATAAAGAAAAACTAATATATTCAATATGAAAAAATAAATATAATATCTTAAAAATTGGTAAACATGTTCAACTGAATGTAAAGAAAAGGCTATTCAATGAAACTTCAGAGGCAACTAACACACCTAATCAAATAGTTTTTGTTCATGTTGGCCATAATATCCATGATAACAGCCTTCAACAAGTCCTCAGTATTGTGGGGCTACTTGTTGGTCTCCCTCGTGCTGATGCCCCAGACATAGTGGTCCAGGAGATTCAAATCAGGAGAGCTAAGAGGCCACCTATTGAGATGTGAGGTTACATGATTGTGAAAGTTCTTTGGTCAGGTGGGCTATGTGAGAGTTAGCTGACCAGACGGCCTCAATCTGCCACCTTAAGCTACTAAATGATGGAACCTCATCAACTTGTTAGGATCATTGTTGAAAATGTCCTAGACCTGCTGGATGAACTTGATCATCCTGATGATGTCTGACTTTTGAGAATATTTCTTTTTCTTGATCATGGATGACTCATCCTTGCCTGAGGCCCTCACCTCATTCCTGATCTTGGACATGAAGGTCTTGGCTACGTTCGAGAAGCTGTTGGTCTCCAAGTTGCTGTGGTTAGCGGCTTGGGCTACAAGCATGGCATGCCTTTTCATTTCCAGAGTAATTTCCTGCAGCCATGTTGATATTGTCTGAAAAAGAAATGACAAAGTTAAGATTTGGCGCATTTATAGCATTTATTGTTCTCAAATACCTGGCCCATCCTGTATTTTCATATTTTTCACTCTGTGAAACATAAATAGATAAATAGGATAACGTTATACTTTGGAGGGTGCTGAAGTACAGCTTATCTGGGGTGACAGGAACACTGAGACTGACCCTGTGCATAGTACACACTCTTGATGACTAGAAACATTTAACAGAGAGAAAACTTTTTAAATTTTGACCTCCAGCAGAAGCCCAATTTACTTGTGTCTGGATGTTTTATGATTACTTTCCTCTGCCAACAAAGTTGAGAGAAATTTATCGATCCGATTGTGTCTGTCTGTCTGTCCATCAATCCATATGTTTGTCTGTTTGTCCATGCAATATCTCCAAAAGTTCTCAATGAATTTCAATGATATCTTGAGGAAGAGTGATTGATTGACCAAAGAAGATATGATTAGATCTGGGGGCTGATCTAGGGATTCTTTTTACGGTTATGTTTCCTGCATTATAGCTATATGTCCATATAACTTCCCTCAAAGTTTTCAATTTCAATTGAATTTTCTGGAAGGGTAAGTCAGTTAGTAAGTAAGAATTGGTTAAATCTGGGCATCGAGAGATATTTTATCATTATTTTCCATAGATGCATTCACTCATCTTTGTCTATAAAATATCTCCAAAAGTTCTCAATGATGGGTAAGCCATGGGCTAAGGAAGAATTGATTAAATTTGGGGGTGGATCCACGATTTTATTTTTTTTAGTCACCTCCCCTGCATTGTAGCTGTATATGAACTGATTTTCATTCTGTGTCTAGAGATAGTGACATAGGCAGAGGTATGTGCTCTCTAAGAGTATTTACGTTTTTAACACACGCGTACACGTGAAGCAAGCATTGACTGTTCACGCCTGCACTCAAACACATACACACACGAGCCTGCACTCTCAAATGGATAGTAAACCCGAGGAAGGTTGTAGAAAGGATCGGTCGGAATGTAGAGTACACAACAAGGACGAGTTCGGCTGTCCCAAAAAGTTGAAAATTACTACTTGAATTTCTTCTGAGTTATGTTTTATCAACAATTCATACACACAATCCACACATACACATAAACGTGCGCGCGCACAAGTACATATGTTTATATACATCATCACATCACTTTACCAAGTATAACACCCACCACACACGCAAACACTTAAAGAAGCAAGCATTGATTGTAAAGTGTTGACTGAGAAGTCAATGTACATACAACCTTTTTGTCTTTCCTCTATCTATATGGATGGGGGTAGGGAGAGTGTGTCAAGGTGGTGGATGACGAACTGATTATTATTAGTGTGTAGTGTGCAGTAGTTTTTTAGTTTCGGCCTAGGTAACACCACGCAAGCAGTTGCGCTTAAAAAAAAAAAGCTACGGAGATCCACTATCCCGTGCAATTAATACATAAAGGAAAGGTTACAAGTATTTGTTTTTTTGAAAAACCGTGATTATCTTAGATTTAAGAGGGAAACTGATACATAACAAATTACTTGAGAACGCGAAACAAAAAAAAAAACAACAAAAAAACAAGCCGAAAAATAGAAAAGACGGAAAACCAATATAGATTTAATTTCTATTAACGTAATGTAGTATATTCATTGAAACGCACTATTTCCTTTTCTTCTTTACCAGCGAAGAAAAACAAAAACTTTTCTTCCTTATCATCAACGGACAGCGAAAGAATTTACAAAATATCTGATTGAAGGACAGAGGTAAAACGAACGTCCAAGCAAAGGTGATTTTACTTCCTTTTTTCCGGTCAAGATTCGGTCTAATTTAGATTGCCGTTCTCATAGAAAAAAAATCTCAGGTGAGTTGATGTTTTGAATCCATTCAGACCTTCTCTCCCAGAAATTTGTCAGTTTTGAGAAAAAAATTGTTTGTTTTGATCTTTTGGGGGAGGGGGGCTATTTACATTGTAACTATACAAAATTATAAATGTTAGGTGGAAGAAAGATGGATGTACATTCTAGACACAGAATTCTTTCTTCTTTTTTTCTGAAGATTTTAGAAACCCTTTCATCGAAACGAATTCATTTATTTTGGGGGAAGTAGCCAAGAAAGAAGATTCACTACCTCTATCAAAATACAAAATAAAAAGAAATAACTTATTTTGGGCTTTCAATCCATATGATCTTTGTTTCCTTAGGGAAATTTGTCCATTTTGAAGAGAAAATTTTTTTTAAAGGTTTTAGCGGTTGGTTCTATTTACAATGAAACTATATTGCTAAACTCGGCCTTTACCTTCCGTCCGTCATTCGGCTTAAATTTTTAAAAGTTGGACCTTTTTTTAAACTAGTTCTTTTCTTTGTAAATGACTAAAAAAGAAACGCTGCTGGGGTTACAGACAGAGGTTCACAATTGTACGAAAATTCATTGAAATATCTATCTTATTTTCTTCTTGTTTTGTCAAACAGAGATGTATAAAGACTATGTGGTCATAGCTGACAGGTGAAAGCTTGTGTGCCTGTGTGTGTGTGGATGTGTTCATATGACAACTGTAGGTGGTCTTTCAGCAACTTCAAATATTCTCGCGCAAACATGTCACTCAAAATACTTTTTCTAGCATGTTGATAGTCTACGGAGTAAGATTTTACCAAAGCTATATAGTCATTAACTAACTTTATCTTCATAGTTTTGACTCATAAATAATTAAAAACACGTAACGCTAATGAGGATTGAACTCACTAGACAATAGTATTGGTTAGCTTGACTACCTTGCCGACCATTACCCCTCAGCAAGGGACCTTACCTAAACTGTTATTATCATTATTGATTTCTTTTGCTCTCTGTCTATATCCCGGTGGGCTTCAACTACTATAACTTAATTTTTAGGCCTCAGACTTGTGAGGGATGAGTAATGAATGAATAACACTTATAGTTAAGGTTGAGTCCTTATTGTACCCATTCAAGTATAAGCATCCTCTTCTATTATAAATGAAAGAAAAAAGGAAGTTGTGGTTTGCCACTATATATGTATGAAACATGTTTTATTGAATTAGACTAACAAGGAGAGGCTATCCAGTTTTCTGATCAGCTCTTCCTTTCAGCAAATGCGTTACCTCAAAACTGGATTTAGATTATATAAGAATCACCAATGTTCATTGTATTGATGGATCTGTATTATTGGTTTGAGTACTTTCAATTTAAAGAAATAACATTACTTGTTCTTGTAAATGGCCAACGATCATCAGAAGTATGATCAACACAGAATCAAAGATAAATGAACTTTGGATTGTCCCAGTATAATTTTGAGGTAACTTATTAGCTGAGAAAAATCAATTGACATTCCTTATCAGTTGAATTCATAAAAGATTGTTTAATAAAAAAAACTGCTGCCCAAATATGCTTTGTGTTTGTGTATATAATATATATATGTATATATATATATATATATATATATATACATCATTCATAATGTATATTCTCAATTTGTAAAAAAACAAAAAGAAAGAAATAGAAAACAGATTTTATCTGTTGTAGATGTTTAATCACTATTTTCAACACAGTAAATACAGCTATTAATATTTAACACAGTAAATACAGCTATCAAGATATAAAAATAAGAATTACAAGGATATATACCCGCTGAATGTTAGCATAACATGCCCACCACACTCATCAGCAACTGGCAATATATATATATATATATATATATATATATATATATGTGTGTGTGTGTGTGTATGAAATATCTGACAATATGCATTGTTGACAATAAGATATTGTAAGATGTTGTAACTTGAAGAAATGAGCATTGATATAGTTTCATCTGAAATTGCCACTTTGAGAAAGCCAAAAGGCAAAATATCTTAGGATCTCCAACTAAAGGATACTTTTCTAATTGACACGAGTGTTTGCTGCAAAAAAACACCATTGTTAGCAGAAGTAATTGTGCATAGATCTACTCCAAAATTGAATCAATATTTCTGTAGCCCATTGCTCAACCTTCAACTAAATTTCATAGAAATTCAAGGAGAATTTTGACATTCATTCCTTTCTCTTCGAAAAGGTAAGGAAGACATTTGTACAATATACATGTTCATGTAAATATGTATGTATCAAGTTATCTTATGTTGTGTAGTGCGTAAATTTCACTTCACCCTGTAATAATTAACATGCCCAGATTGAGCTGCGTCCACAATACCGGAATGTGACCCAGACACCATTTGCGTAGCAAGGGTTCTCAGCACCCGGGGACTGAGACAGCGCTTGGGGACAGTTGCATGATATCATAGTGGAGGGCATAATTATTAATTAATGGATATTTTGTGCCCCTTCACAAGTGCGCTGGGGGTTGACTGCCCCCTCTTGCCACCCCTTCTTGTTACAACTCTGCCGAATGCAAGTTGACGCATGGCTGTACCCTGGTTCAGTGGAAAAATTATTAGTGGCATGGTAAGGATGAATTAACAGATGGAATATATCTCATGGCACGGACAGCAGTATGAGAACCATTTACCCAGGATTAGGTAAAAAGTTCAGTTCATAATTCCTAGAAGGTTACTAAGTACAACAAACATCTGAAAAGGCAATTGTGACTATTATAACCAAGATACTATAGTCTGAATAGATCAGTGTATAATCTCACTATAATTATTAGCCATGTGTTTTTATTTCTTTGTATGTTTATCTATTTGTTTTCTGTCACATTGAAAGAAACTGATATATAAGATTAAGTGGAACCACTGCAATTAGTACTCCGATGCACACCTTAGCAGCCTGATGACCAATAGGCCAATGTAAGACTGCTGACACAGTGTTGAAATTTTAAGTATTAAGTATGTCAGATTGTATACATTGGGGAAAGGGGACAATACACGAAAGCAGCAATCAGCCGTGATACACAGAATTTAGAAAACAAAAACAAATAAAAAATAGAACTGTTGTCGTTTTCGACAACATGGGTACACTAGTAGTTTTATAATAGCTTGAAAAATGTAGCTTCAGAATTAAAATATTGATTACAATGTGAAATTTAATTCACTAATGATAGTCTGAAAAAAAAGTGTCATGGGAAATTCAAAAACAAGAAAGAATGTCATTAAAGTGAAGAGGATGAAAATGTCATCTGATAGTGTTTTTGAAAACATCAATAAAAAAAAAAAGGCAGATAAAAGTCTTAAAAAGTATCAATTTACAAATGCTAATTCCAAAAGTGGCTTTGTAACCTTGTAAACCCAATAAAATCCAAACTTATTAGCCATTATTACACAGCTGACTACCAAAACTGTCCTTGGTGTTGATGCTGGCATTATAATGTAATCTCTCTACTTAAATCTGAAGCAAAGTCTGCTCAATATATTTTAATCTCATGTACAATAAGTGCTAAAAGTATTTGATGCATATTGAAGAGTTTGTTTTAAAACAATTATACACTTTCGAAATTGACTTAATTGGGACAAATGATTTCTGATTTTCATGCATGACATTCATTCTTGTTTCAGTATTTTTTTGACTTTTGTATTTTTTAATCTTTGATCTGAATTCTGTCAATTCTTAAGCTGTATAAGGATGTTGAATGAACATTTTTGAAATGCATCAGATACTTTTTGCTCTTACTGTATGTGTCTGTGATATAGTCACTAAATTAGGTTATTCCAAAATACTGTATATTTGGCATATACCGCAACCTTCAGATGAGACGAGACCTCAATACTGGTCTGAATTACATAGTTTTAGCACACTTTTTAGTTACTGTTTCTTTTATCTGGCCTGTAAAACAACTCTGTTTCTTAAATGGGCGATGTTGTCTTATCCAGGGAAACATACAGTAAATTACTTTGTGTAGATTCAAATGAATTATTTTTAGTATATTCATTTTGAAACACTATTAAAGTTTTACAGAAAGAATTGTTGATGTAATCTCTCTACCTTAATCTCTAAGAAAATCTGTTTCATCTAGTTTTATGGGACAAACATAAATACAGGGTGAATATAATTAACAGTGAGTGAGCCAGAATCAATGCATATTTTTCTCCTTTATTTTGCATGGACACCATGGAATTATTCCATAAACATTCAGCAAACTAGTACCTGTGTAGTCAAAAATGAAAACTGTTTTATTAATTATTGGAGATTAATCATAAATAGTCTTACTTTTGTACAAACAAGATAATTTCATTTAAGAAGTCTTAGCTGTCCCCTTTCCACTTTTTATATTGGGTGGGTTAGAGGTTACCAGTATTCTCTTTCAAGAAGTTTTGTTTGTTCTCGTTCCACCTTCTTCATTGGATGGGATGGAGGTTGCTAGTCTCCTCTTTTGAGAAGTCTTGCCTGTTCCCTTTCCATCTTCTACATCGGATGGGTTGAAGGTCGGTGTGTTGGGTGGGGGTAATGCAGTGGTACCTGGCCGAAGAGGATGAAGGAAGGAAGTAAGATATCAAACTCCTTTTTCCCCCCATGACAGATGGACGAACCAGGCAATCAAGCAACCAACCAAAACACAATGTGTATCATATGACTTGGGTAATCATAATCCATAATTAATGATTATTGTGTCTTTTCTTCTCTGTAATAAATTACATAAGGGCAAAGTGACAATTTGAAGATCTGTGCATTTTCATAATAAAAGCCAGCAAAATGTGTATTTTTACTGCTTGAAGTTTATTAGGAATCCTGAAAGAAATTTAATGCCATATCTTGGAATCAAGTACATCAATACTGAAAAAATTATAGTTCTGCAATATGTAAGTATATGAGTGAGAAGATATTGGAATATTTTTTTTTTACACATTTTTCATGTTAGAAGATTTTCTTTTTCAAACCTGATGTGTAAAACTCTATTGCACAAAAACCGTGTCTCTACTTAACTAAAGATACAAGGTTCTTGCCAGAAGTTTTCAAAAGTTAACAGACAAAAAAAAAAATGTTGAAAAAATGATACAAATGAGCTTCTTCGTTTCCTGGTGGAGTAATTTCAAGAGTTAGGGAAAATGTCTGGTGAAACATAGGAAATACTGGCTAATTTAAATGATGAACAGATCAATCAACCTGTTCATATTCCCTGATCATTTGGGTAGGACCGTGTTAAAATGAAAATTGTATATTTAGCTAATTGGTTGAAATATTTCAATCTTGTGTTTGTGTCTATGATATAGTCAATAGGGTAAATTAAGATATACCCACACCACTCACACTATGGTTAGAAAGAAGAGAGGGAGTTGGAAGGGAGAGAAAAAGAAAGAGATAAGAAAGCAAGGAAAAAGGAGACAAAGAAAAGAGAAAAAGTAAGAAAAAAAAGGGATATAAGTAGGTAGGAAGAAAATGAGATCAGTACAAAAATAGAAAGAGAAGGAAAAGAAATCAGAAAGGACGAGGCGTACTTAATGGTTTCCATTGGGGATGCAGGCCAACAAAGTAGATATATCGATCAAGAAAAGGTGAAGAAATTGGACATAAGAATGTATACGAAAATCTGATCCATTTCAAAAAGGAAAAAAACTTGCCAACAGAAACAGCATTGTTGGAGGGGTATGTCATATTCACAAACAATCGAATTCATTAATAACTCATACAACACAGCATTAACAAACACGCTTTCGATATGGCCAAGTATTTGTTATTTATAGCTAAAAATGTCTTTGAAATGGCAAGAAAGCTAAATATTTCCACTTCCATCTAACTTTATTGCAAAAAATGTTATATACGTATAAATACCTATTCAAAGCTAATTTACAATGACTATAGGCTGAGGCTCAAGAACAAATTATTAATAAAGATTAAACATTTACTTTTATCAAACCTGGATTTAATTGACTCTTGTAGATTTTTCAGTCAACTGAACTAGAAAAAATCTGTCAGTCGTAGCTAAAAAATGGTCAATTTGGCAACCTTGCCTTATGGCAGTCCATTAGTAAGTACGAGTTGACCATAACCCGGGTTTTTCATGAACCAAGAACTCCCTGTATATCATGAATTTTTTAATGTACTGTTTTGTATGTGTTCATAATTGTTTATTTTCATTTATGAAAGTGCTTGAATTACTTTTTTGGGCCCAATTTTGCGATATGGTCAATTTTCCATAATGCAGGAATGTCTTTAATTTAGTATTGATCAAAAGACTTGTAGTGCCTATCTCGTGCTGATAAGATTATAACTCCAACTGATAAAGAAAAAGATATTTTCCATTCAATTTTCAATAGAATTTGTCATCAATACATTGACAGATTGTTTGCTTTGCTGACAAAATGTAAACATTGTCTTTCAAACAGATAAAATCAATGTTGTAATTAATAAAGACCTGTTTTGTTTTTTTTTGAACTTAGAACAATATTCTTAACATTTTTAATATTTTTTTAATGAAGGGTTTTTGAAAGTTTTCAAAAGTTGTGTGCACATTACTAAAAAATCATATAATTATAGATTTGAATATTACATCATAAATTAGATGCAATTAAAGATTTATTCAATGTGAGTCAGAGGTGAGCTACAAAATGTTGAGGTGAAGCTGATTTTAATATCTCTCTATATTTTCAGTGTACAATGGTTTTCTATATTTGTATATTTGATGATTTAACAAAAAAAACAACTGAT
Source organism: Thysanoteuthis rhombus (assembly GCA_963457665.1). NCBI lineage: Eukaryota > Metazoa > Mollusca > Cephalopoda > Oegopsida > Thysanoteuthidae > Thysanoteuthis > Thysanoteuthis major. The sequence goes on along the minus strand of OY735211.1, from coordinate 33,087,492 downwards.
ATTTTAAAGCTTTCCAAGTGGAAAAACAACCCTAGGAAAGGCCAAAAAGCCAAACTGAATTTATGAAGCCAACTTGGCAGAAAAAAATCCAAATTTGTGAAATTTTACCTTAAAAAAGCCAATCTGGCAACCCTAGCTGGAAGCTCGCCAGTCATGGGTCAGAAGCAAATGAAAAAAATTTTCCCTGGTCTCAAAATTAGATTATTCAAAAAAATTACTTCGTATTTTCACAATATTCATTTTGAGACACTATCAAAATTTTATGTATGATATAATTCTGCTTGTTACTACCTGCATTCAAGTGTCAAACTTACATTTATCACTGAAAGCTTAATACTATGATAAAAGTTTACCTACTTTGATGATTGGGTAGGGAGAGAGAAGACTTAAAAGAAGTTAGTTAGTTTGATAAGAAGGTAGGAAGGGAGAGAGGAGAAAAGGTTGTTTACTTAGGGGGTAGGAAGATTTTCACATATGGAACTAATCCATCTTTGTAAAACATTTAGATAAAAACATGTATAGGCACAGAAGATTGGAAAGGATAAGGAAGAGAATGAGAAGATACAGTAAAAAAAATGACAGAAAAGCAGAGGTGTGTGATAAGGGATAATTTTAGTTGTCAACACCTGAAGGATTTTCTCAGGTTCAGCTAATATCAAGAATTGTTGCTGTTGGCATCCCCCAATCTTGAAGAATCATAGCATCAGTGTCTCTGAGTTGTTTCTGGTAACAGAGCATTGTCACTGGTAGCTATATAATCTTGCGAGGGATTATAGCCCCAGAAAAGTAATCCATCATCGCATTTGTGAATTGATTATAAAGGATCAAGGTAATTCTAAAATGCCTAAAGGTAATCAGTATTCAATTAACTCACAAGAATCATGGGTAGTTTTGTTAATATTTCATTGTTTATTGACTTAGTAAGCGGAAAAATTGGATTATGATATCTACTATTCCACAAGTATTTTTACCTTTTTTTGTCTGAAACACTCCAAAAGAAAAGAAAAAATAGAGTTTAATATGGTATGTCGTTATGCTAAAGATTTTGTTTGTTAACCTAATTGTTTTTCTCCAATACATTTCATTTTTACAGTAGGTGTAGTAAGGACTGAACAAAATAACATTTCATACATACCATCTTTTTTTACGACACAGATACACTTGTTTCAAATAATTCATATCTACTAGGATCCCTGAAGCTTCCTCTTACCCAAATGTAATTGATGTCAGGTTAGCCTTGTCAAATTTATGATAGTGTGGATATTTTTCTGGCTAAAATTTATGTATATCTATTAAACGAACTCTGAGACTGTTTTTCATGCTGTTAACTTTACACTACCTCATACCTCCAATGTGAATGTATGTATAACTTTGTTAATGCTTTATTATTCTTTTCCTAATGGTTAAAAATTATTTTCTCTTCTGATTTCAGAATTAAAAATGACAACAGCCAAAAAATCTCACTTGATTAGTTCTGAGGAAGATTTATTTTCTCTTTTCATCACAGTCTATGATGGCCAGAGACTGACATGATACAAGGTCTGCAAGATGAAGCAGAAAAATGATTCTTTCTTTTTGATCTATTAATATTTTTGTATCAAACTGACAATGTCTGTTGCTGGAGTTTCAGAAACAGGAAAAAATCTTTAAGCAAACAATTTTTTTTTTAATTCTTCAGCAAACAAACTGTTATGTGAAGTTCTAGTGTGATAAAATCCCTAAATATAATATAATACACAATACGTTATATATTCATACATAAAAAAAAGTACACAAAATGCATATACAGGCACACATCATAAAAAAATCTAGTTTACAACAATTTTGAAACCATTAATCATTTGTGATGTTATAATATTATAATAACTATCATAATTCTTACAAGTATCTTACAAACCTGAATGAGAAGACAGATGCAACATGTTCCAAGAAGGAGATATACATTACATCCGGAAACGGTCATCAGCTTCAATAGAAAACTCTCGTATCAGTCTAGTTGTGATGGATTTTTTAACTGCTGGCCTCAGCCTGATCACAGTAATAGCATTTGGCTATGTACTAAAATTTCTCCACTGGGAATGTCCCTTATACAGCCAACTTGAAATTGACTTCGTCCCAACTAAACTCTCAAATGACACTGTTGTGGTGAACCCAAGCAAATGGGGCCAGAATGAACAGTGTTGGTTTCCATTATCCATTAGTGTGCTATCTACGATGGGCAACTTTATATGGGCATGGTTACTACTGCACTTCAAGATGCGGATTTACCAGGAAGGGTAAGTATGTTTTTTTAATAACTTCCTCTGCTTAGGGGCCCTTGCTTTCTTTTCTAGTTTCAGTGTATTGTTAGATCTCAGGAAAAAAACATTTTGTATTTTTTGCTCTTAATTGCATATAAAAAATATAGAGATGTTAATTTCTCTGTTAATAATAAGTGGAATAACTACTGATAAAAATTACCTTCCTTTCAACTGTAGCTAAAAAAAAAAATGTATTTTTTTCATTCCATCTGGCATGATAAGCTTAACAAGCTTGATTTCAGCCACAGAAGTGCTCTGCTGTCAATGGGGAAGGGGTTCCTGCAAGAAAGCATAGCCTATTTTATTTTCTCTCATTTAAATTCAGGGATTTTACAAATATAAAATAACAAAACAGACAAAAATAGTGAAAACTTCAGTTGAAAGAAGTCACAAATACAATTGTATCATTGATTCTTTGTATGAGGTCTAGCCAAAAAGTATCCAGCCATTTAATATTAACAAAAAGTAGCACCTTGGGATGGGATGGTACCTTCATCCCATCGGAACTTGACATTCTTATCTCAGCATCTCTTCCACTATTCAAATCAGTCTGCAAAGTCCACTTTCAGGATCACCATTAGCTACTCCTTAATCTTGTTACATTCTCACTAATCTCGTCTACAGTCTGATATCTCCATGAAAAAAGTCAGAACATGCTGGGAACCAAATCTGGATTGCAAAGTGATTGGATACTATGCCCCAGTACCCTACATGAGATGTGAAGAATGATTCACTGGGTCACTGTAAATGCAATAGCTACAAGGTATTCAAGCTCACTCAATGGCATCTCACTGCCCACTCTAAATTGATATTACAGCTTTAGAATTTTCATGCTTAATTTGTTTGGAACATAGAAATTTCATGGTGCATCTTTGTAGCTTAAAAATAGAATATAAAATAATTCATAAATCTAACTATAATTGAAAAGATCTGTGCAAAAGTGTGTGTGCGTGTTCCTGCAC
>OY735211.1:33029230-33079230 GCA_963457665.1 Thysanoteuthis rhombus | reverse complement strand
CCACCAATAGGTAGCTGCTTCAACATTGCGATGCACTTACCATTGTGCTAAACAGCCTTCGTTAATGTAAGGTCAAATAACTGCTTTCAACCCAAATTCTCATCTTGTTTTTTCTCAGTCTTTTTCATCTCTTTCAACGCGACAATATGTATTTAAGAAATGGACATTATTTGGTCTAACAGGAAGAATTATAAATTGCGTTAAATTATATCGAAATGATTTCTCATCATTACACTGCTGAAATATTCAATTTAGACAACACAAATCATTTCTATTTCAGACCTTATCATGACTCTCACTATACAGTTACAAACAACTCCCCTTCCACTCTTACCAAACAACCCACAACAAAGAAATGTTCCCATTTCTTTCCTCAATCTCAAACATGTAAACAACATACAATTCTTTTTGCACTGCTACAAATTTCTCTGGAAAAGATGGCTACCATTGAATTGCATCGAAATATGCCCACATGATAAAAAATCTTTGAGATGTAACACCTGCTTATCTCTAAAGTTTTTTCTCACCTTCCAATTATCATTTTCATCAGCATATATATATAGATATATATATATATAAACATACACAAATATGTGTATACATCAATATATACTTATACATGCTTAAATATGCATAAAAATGTGTGGGTGTGTGGATATAAAATCACATTTTTCCACTTACTATCTTCATTGGCAAATAACTGGCAAGCATCCTATCATGTAGATTATTGGATTAATCCCTAATCTCTTTATCTTTATGGACTAGATGAGAGAGAGTGTGTTTCCTCTCGGATTAACAACTCAATAAGAAATAATTGCTAGGTTCTCCGATCTTTTTCTTTGTTTACCTTCTGTTTCTAGCTTCTTCCTAAAGAATATCTTGATGCACCAGATCTAAGTGTAGAATTATAAATAACCTTTTCCCCGAAAGCTTGCAGTAATCCATAGATATTTGACTATGAGAGGCACAAGAAATTTGCCAATTATGTCTTGGCAGGTACTTAGAAGAGTTCTAAATTGCTTTTCACTGTTAGAGTATTATCTACTTATGTAATGTTCAATCTGTTTCTCTTCATGCAACAGTGGACTCTTCTTTTTAAAGGTAACAATTCTGCAGATGAAAATATATCCTACCCACTTTCTGGAACAATGGACACTTCAACTGAAATGAATTAAGCATTTTCCTAAAAAAAATCATTTCACAGAAATTCAAATCAGGGTTGCCATTTGGTATTTTTCAAGACCAAAACTGGATAAATTTGAACAATAGTTAAGAAAAATATATACTTGAATTCATTTGTCCTATAAGTTAAGTCTGATGATGGATTTCAAGCTATATGATTATTTTGGTACTGAAGGTACTTAATTGGTTCCGAGACCATACAAATTTGAAAAACATCTGGCAACACTGATTTAAATATATATATATATCTATAAATATCAGTGCATTTTTTCACAAGGATTAACTAGTTACGGATAACCTTCATCTTCGAGGCTTATGGTAATCTAAAGATATTTGACTGCAGAGGCATGAGAACTTTGCCAACGATGTCTTGGCAGGTACTTAGAATAAACAGTTCTATTAGCCTTTAACTGTTAACACATACAGTGAATGCAAAAAATATCTAATATATTTCAAAAAGTTCATGATAACGTCCTTATGCAGTTTCAAAATTTATAGAATTTGAACCAAGGATTAAAAAATTGAAATAAGATTGAACATTGAGAACTTGTGTACAAAAATCAGAAATTTTTGGTTCATATTCTGTCAGTTCTAAAGGTGCCATCATCATCATCATCAGTCTTTTAATGTCTGTCGTTGGACATAGACGTTCCCCAGGATTTGCCAGACCTCTATCATGGGCCTCACAGAACCAATACTTTCTGAATCAGTCAAGTTCATCTTTCCATCTTGTATTCTGCTAGCCTCGGTTACACATGTGATCTCTGGGGATCCATGTTGTGAGCTGTAATGTCCATCAGTTGTCTGGCATTCTTGCAACATGACCAGCCCATTACCATTCGAGTTTTCTGATGGATTCTATGATGTCTAGGACTCCTGTTTTTTCCCTAATATATTGTGCTCTGCAGGTTAGGTTGAGTATGATTCTTCCATGTGGGCATTGCTTGCCTCTCTGTTTGCAGGTCAGTCTCTTGATTAGGTTTCATGTTTCAGCACCATAGGTGACAATCGGGAGAATGCATTGGATATATACCCTTCTTTATAAGACTGATGGGATTTTCTTGTTATTGAAAGTTGAGCTTGCTTTGCCAGAGGCTTGCCATCCCAGGATAAGCTTGATTTTCTCTTTTGAGGATTTCATGGAGATTCATTATCCTAATTAGATGTAGTTTGTTTTGCTGAAGTTCATGTCAAGGCTGACTTTTTTGCTTCCTTCATTCAGTTCATAAAAAATACTTTTGTAGACACCATGTTGATGATATTTCTTGTGGAATTATCTAACTCCTAATTTTTAGTTTTTTGAATCATTAACAAATTACAAAGGAGTTATAGAACCTAGAAAAATATCTATGAATATATAGATATCTCTTCATATCTACCTCTGTCTGTCTGTCTCTCTCTCTCTCTCTTTCTCTCTCTCTCTCTACCATATACACTCAAATGTTCAACTTTTTTAGATCAAATTTTTAACTAACAACTAGGTGGTTGAACATTACACAAGGTATGCTTTAGAAACACTAAACATTCAGATGTAGGTATTTCACTGATTCAAAAGCATACTCCAATTTGTTTATTACAAAAAAATGCATTTTATCTGATGACATATTGTAAATCATTATTATTAATCAAAAGCATACCTAGAGTAATGTTTGACTCTCTAATTATAGGTTAAAAAATTGGTCAAAAAAAGTCAAACATTACATAAGTATATAAAGCTTAGGTATATACTGAGAATACCATTTATTATAATCACAAAAAATGATAACAGAGAGTTATTGTCATCGAAATTATTCAATCCCAAACACTTTATTTGAATTGAAGTAAAAATTTATCAAAAAAAATTGATAAATTTCTCATGAATTTTTCATATTGTAAAGTTGGTTATAAAAATGGATCTGTAAGTTTATAACAATGAATATAGATTTGTAACAATAATTGTAAATTGTTCCAATTTTCATATCCTTTGCTTATTGTTATCAGTCAGTTATTATTATTAAAAAGACCTTGTTCCAAAGTGATCACAATAATCAGCTTCTTGTATATTTATATATATATGTGTGTGTGTGTTTGTGTTTATGTACAAGGGGTGTCCTTAATATGATTGACTTGGTCTCTTACATAGAGTAACAATTTAAATTTTGTAATAATTTTCATAAAACCCAACCAATTTTGATAAAATCTACATCAACTTGTAGAGAATTTTATTCTGGGTAATTTTTTGTATTACGCGGAAAATGCTCTAAAAAACATGTGGTTACAAAGTTTTAGCAAATATTAAAATTCTTCTTCTTGTCTTTGATAGCACTAGAAATTTTTAGGAATTAACAGAAACAGATGAAGTTATACTTGTTTCTTATGAATCAATGTCTGGTTGATTTTACTGATTGCTGTATTTTTTTTGCAGTTGATGTTATGTTTATGCAAGAAGAGTTAATTTCATTTGGAATATTAATTTCATAGAAAAATATAAAATAAAATGCATACACCTTGTTCGCTTGCTGTTATGAAAATTATGAAGGTCAGCATAAAGTCACTACACAGAATGTCATTCTCAAAGAATTATTATAATGAACACCTTTTAGGATTCTTATGATATTGGTAGATTTTTGTAGTGATTATGATTATTGGTAAAATCAATTCCAGTAGTTAAACCAAAAGTAAGTTGTGTTTGGTTTGTACTAGATTACGGGCTATTTTTGGAATTCCATGTATTGCAAGTTGGAAATTTAAAAAAAAGAACAAGACAAATAGCCTGGAAGCTTTTCTGCAGTAATCTGTTGATCTTTTCTATTGGCATACATTCAAAGCAAATTTGTAAATTACTGCAATTACCACTGAAATGATTGTATGTCGACTGAAATTAATCCTGGATAGTGGAATCTACTTATATAATACACCACATGATGGTCTATATTTTCTGCTTATAACATTTGTCAAGGGCGGGGGATAACAATTAAATTCTAATTGTAGAGTGGTCAGAAACTGTCAACCAAAACTGTCCAAATAGGTTTCTTCAGTTTTTAAGAGATTCTGGCTGGCTGACTGGCTATATATCTATCTATCTATGGGTTGAGCCTACAGGGTACACCAATAGTGCTAGACGGCTGAAACTTCAAACTTGATCCTTATTGTAAGTAAAAAAAACAGTTCTTGATCTTTATTCATTAATTTGACTTCACCTGTTTACTTCTTCATTCAGAATTCTCTCCCCATCACTGGTTTGCAGGGCGTCAAACTCTGTTCATCAGTGATGGAAATGTGGGTATATACAAGCGTACAACGTAGCTACTTCTCAATTTCCATGTTTTTTGTATGTTCAATGTCTACTCAAGGAGACATTACTGTATACTTAATTCCCGAAACCCAGCCTTGACGTATACTTAGTTCACAAAATACACCCTTACTGTATAGCTTGCTCCCCAAACCAATTTCCATCTCTGCTATTCTCTGCTGTTGACAATTTTTCTTCATTTGCTATCTTGCAGCAAGCTAGCCATTATTCCATATTATTAGGAGTAAAAAAAATGTACATTCACTAGTTTTGCAATTAACCAATATTTTACATGGCTACATGTTCAATAGATAATAAGAATTATCATTAACTATTAAATTCATATACCACTAGATGTCATCATTTAAATTTTACTATCTGAATTTGAGGGTTAGATTTGAAGCCAATTAAACTACAGTGATTTATTTACACTAAATCATATTAATGATATTTGAACTTTTCAGAAGGTGTTTTTTAGCATGTTAAAAATTTCTCAGAATTTCACAAATGAATCAATTAATATCTTATCAAATGCAAATTTGAACATACTATGGCATAATTGTTCATGAGAGTGCCATTATAATTTTTTGTCTCTCATAAAAAAATTACAGCTTTGAAATATTCCGGTTACTTCTTTAGATACCATATAACTAAATCTATATCAATAGCAAAATTAGATATTTTGTATCTCAATTTATATCTATAATTTTCGATGGAAAATTTATTTTTTATTTATTTCTATTAGATTTTTAGAGATCAGATGATCCAAACAACATCAAACTTGACCGAGCAATGCCTGATGTACTGACTAACAAATCTGGCCATCATAGATTTTGAGCAATTTTGCACAACAGGTGGAGTAAATGGCTTTAAAAAAAGAATCAATAAAATAAAGACACAGAGGGAAATTAATAAAACAGATACACTGAGGGAAATCAATAAAATAGATACATAGCGAATTAACAAAAGGAAATGATTAGAATAAATATACAGGGGAAAATTGACATAATAGATACACTGGGGAAAATTGACAAAATAAATACACAGGGCAAAATTGACAAAATAAATACACAGGGGAAAATTGACAAGATAAATACACAGGGGAAAATTGACAAGATAAATACACAGGGGAAAATTAATAAAATAAATACACAGGGGGGAATTGGTAAAATAGATACACAGGGGGAAATTAATAAGACAAATACACAGGGGAAATTGATTAAATAAATACACAGGGAAAATTAGCAAAATATATACACAAAGGAAGATTGATAAAATAGATGCATGGGTGAGGGGGATTAATGAAATAGATGCATAGGGAAAAATTAATGAAATGGATACACAGGGGCAAATTAATAAAATGAATACACGGGGGGGAAATTGATAAGATAAATACAAAGGGGGTAATTGATAAAACAGATACACGGGGGAAATTGATGAAATAAATACATGGGGAGAAATTGATAAAATAAATACAAAGGGAAAATTAGTAAAATATATACACAGGGGAAGATTGATAAAATAGATACACAGGGGGAATTAATGAAATAGGTACACAGGGAGGGATTGATAAAATAAATACAAAAGGATAAATCAATGAAATATGTACACCAAGGGGAAATTCAGAGAACAAATATACAGGCGGAAATTAATAAAATAGGTACACAGGGAAATTAACAAAATTGAATTTAAAGTTGAAATTAAAATTGAAGTTACAATAAAACTTTAGCTAGTATCAATAAATTGCTGTCAAAAATGGAATCAATCTTTCCTTAGACTATTGAAATATTTGTCTGGGGATAGGGGGAAAAATTTTAAGGGTTTGGAGGAGAAAGAAATTTGAAGGTAAGGAGTAAAAATAGGGAGGGGTGAACATTCATTCACTCTAAGCCCCCCATCATAAAAGAAACATCCTCTCTCTCAATTGTAATAGGATAAACATCCTTTCTTGCTCTCTCTCTCTATCTCTCTCTCTCTCTCTTCTCTCTCCCTCTCTATCATGGAAACACACTTTTTCTTTCATCCCCTCTCTCTTTTTATTTGAAAAAAGAAAAACACCATTTCTCTCTCTATCAAAAAACAATAAACTTTCTCTCTCCTGCACAAATATCAACTTTATTCAATGGACAGTTGTTGATTTATCTCGGTGCATGCACACACACACACACACACACACACACACACACACACACACACACACACAAGGAGATTTCTTGAATGATAGTAAGGATTTCTTATAGTAACGAGTCTTAAAGTAAGACCAATACACTTGTTGTTATCTTTCAAAAGGTAGGAATGGACCATCTGTTGCTCAGATGCCAGTAGTTTTTTTTCTATAGAATGATGATTAGTTTGAAGAAATCATCTAGATGTTGAAGCTAACATCATTTCAAAAATTCAAACAATTTAATTCAAGTATTTTTGACATTTTTTCCTTTGATAGCTGTTTTATTAGGTTGTTGAATATGAAATATAATTTTTGAATAGTAAAATGAAGCATGATATATTCAGTAAGAAAATGTAACTATTTCATCAAAATATGACTCATTTCTAGCAATAACATCTATCCAATGACTCACTGATAAGAATATGATATCTCTTAAAAATCTTTAGGTTTAGTTGTCACAAATTCAGTTAAAGCTTGAATCATGGTTTCCTGATTATTGAACATTTTATCACAGATATGAAGTTCAAAAGGCTTGAAAAGATAATATTCTGTAGGATGATGAATAAAGAAATATATATATATATATATGCAACTGTTATGATGATTTTTTAGTTGTCAACATCTGTGGAATTTCCATGGGTCCAGCTAGTATACTATAATGTTTTTTTCTGCAGATTGCCTTCTAGATATTAATGGACAAGGCTTGAGGGGAGGGAGTTGAAATATCTGAATCATACCACATAAACTGTTGTCACCTGAGTTTCTCCATTGTCTTAAGTAGACACAAATGAGAAAAGAGCAAGGTTTTTTGTTGCTTTTTTTTTTGCATTCACTATTTCCTTTGTTTTTCACCTATATACAGAGAAAAGTATTCTTATAGGTTCTTTGTGTTAGTGTGTTCATGGTTTAGCTTGGTATCTCAAGAATAGTTTGATCGGTGCGAATAAAACTTGGTTGGTAAGTTCATAAAGTGATAGGATTAGAATCTGGAATTTTAAGCTTTTTTTTCAATGTAATCTGCATTTTTCTGAATGAAATTGTTATGAGTTTCATAGTCTACTATAAATCAGAATGTGTATACTGAATGAAAGTGTCTACTTGCGTCTACTGGAGTTTTATCTCCTTATTATATTGTCTTCTTTTCTCTTTCTCCTCATTTTTTTCCATTTGTTCATAAAAAGGTTACTATGTGAAAACAATCGGTGAAAACAAATTTTTTTCGTGTAAGAAATTCAATTTTATGACATCTCAATAAATATTGAACTGAACAATTGACTCCATTTTCAATATGATGGAAGAAAATAATCTTTACATCAGATTTTTTTCTGTTCAGAATTTTGACCTAAATCCACTCTATGCGACTCAATGACAATGAAGTCCAAGGGCAATCTGTTTCAAGTTTAATATAAAATGAATACAAGAATTTTAGTTAATAATACCTTGCATTAACCCCTCTGATTACTACTCAAACAGAACACAGCTTCAGGTGTACCGTTAGCAAAGCACCAGGTATCTACTTAGATAACATAATATATAGTAACATGATACTTTGGAGGCCATAGCCTAGAGATGCATGAAGGTTATATTACATATGTTTTCATTTAGATTTGAGCCTAAAAGAAGATAGTTAAAGAACCAATATCTTTATCAGATGAACAATGCCACCTGTCCCAAATTATAACAAAAGTCATTGACTATAAGAGTGAATGTAGCTATTTAGTTGATTTACTTGGGTTACAATTTCTTATGGCTTTGCACAGAAAACAATTGTAATGATATGAAAGACTTTGAAAAGAGAAAATGAAAGGACAGAACTGCATAGGTTGGGGGAAGGTCGTCAGGATCACAAAATTACAGTAGGAATAAAAAAAAGTAATTGTACATTTTTTTTCATCAACTTGTAAAGTTTTTTGTTGGACATAAGCCTTTCCAAAGTAAATGTGATGGGCCTCAACCAGCCAAGCTTACCCACTCACACCTCCTCAGTACTTTATATTTACTTGAAAAATATTTGAAAGTGTATGTTCATGAGATGAATGGTTTACAAGGGTAGTTGGAGGACTACTGTTTACTGCAACCACATCGATGTCATATAACTGTCCATATGGAGCTTAGTTAGATGCACCCCTTGTCATAATACCAGTACATTGGTTGCATTGTAATATTTGCATAGATTTTTTTACTAATTAAATGCCTGTTATGTAAATTTTAACTATGATGAACAACAAATAAGAATTTGCCGGTAATGAAAAAACATTAGTTGTCTATTGAGAATACTAATTGCTTGTTATCTTCTACAGCAGGCATTCATGACCACTTCATTTGTTATTTTCTACAGCAGGGGTTCCCAACAATTTGATATTGACAATATTCTTGCACACTGGCCAACAAAGGAAGGTGTTAATTACAACCAGAATGTAGGTATTACATCACCTATGATTCACTTATAAGTGGCAAATAGGCTCAATTTTGTTTCTAAGAGGATTTATCTGAAGAATATTATTAAGATCCAAGAAAATTAATGTTTTTATTTTACAAAGAAATAGCGCCAAATCATAGAGTTTCCTTGCAGCCAGGTAGCTCATGCTTTGTAGCTTGGTGGTTGGGGACAGCATTTGACTTCTTATCTATTTTATTGCTAAATGATAAATCAAGGATGTTTGTCTGTGTATGACAGCATAACTCAAGAACCTCACAACATATCCCCTCAAAATTTTCTATGTGTAATAATGCCCCCCCCCTGCGCGCAAGTCTTCAGCAACTTAGTTCTTTTAAATACAAAAACGAAGTAATGATTATTGGTTTGCATTCATAATAATGATCTGAATTCTATTTAACTAAAAGTCAGATTCTGTTCATCCATGACCACTAAATAGTCAAACAATGCATTGTAACCAGAAGTGATGAATTAAGGTACTCCTAAAATATGGGTTATTTGCAACAGAATGATGATAGAGTCGGGTCTGCATTTATGCCCATCCCAATAATAAAAAACTGATTATCATCTATATATCTATATATCTACCTATCTATATACCTATCTATCTATCTAATACTAAAAGACTGATACAGTATATGTGTATGTGACTTTTAAGTAGCAAAATAAGTGCATTGTAGCCAGAGGTGTTGAATCAAAGTATCCTTAAAAATTAGTCTTGATCTCTTATTGAAACCAAAGGTAACATTTAGGCTTTCCACAGAAACTAAATGAAAACTCTGCTATATATAGGTTGATATGATAGTCCAATTCTATCATTAATACTTGTGTAAATTCCTCTCTACTGACATTCCCTTTCTTCCTGATTTGCAATGCATTTCTATAGTAAAATTCTTTGCAATGCATATATACATGTATTATATATATATATATATATATATATATATATATATATATATATATATATGTATAAAAATTACATGGATATATACCCAGTGAATGTTAACATTTCATGCCTAAGACACTCATCAGCAACTGGGAATATGTTTTGTTCTCTATATATTTATGGCTCTATTTATTTTGTAAAATATTGAGCATTGTGAATAAACATCAACAATGGATGAATTCTGTTTTCTTTTTCTTTCTTCTTGTATAATTACAAATTGAAAATATATCATTAACTATGTGTGCATAGTTTATAATACAGTATAGGGGAAACGGAAAAAACACTGAGGAAAATTACATAAATTGCATTGACGAATATTGGGAAACAGGTGACTGGAGTTACATAAAAAAATCTATTCAAAAAGTTTTTTTAATGTTTAGTATTTCAAGCTGTGAAACTTTCCAGACTATATATATACATATATATATATATATATATATATATATATATATAGAGAGAGAGAGAGAGAGAGAGACAGACAGACAGACAGACAGACAGACAGACAGAGACAGAGAGAGATAGATTTTAAATAGTCCTATTCTCTTAATAGTGTTTGCCTGAATCCACTGACAAACATTGACTTCAATGCACAATCTACAGAATGTGTGCCAAAACTTGTGAAAATAGATTTTAGTTAAAGTATTGCAATAGTTTATTCACCAAATTTTTCTCTATACTACCGTCAGAAGTATTTTCTTTGTTAGCATAGGAGTGGTGTATTAGAGATGAAGTCAGTGGGTATCAAAAAGCCAAAACCTTATTAAGTTCAAATAAGTTGGTATTAAAATACAACTATGATTATTTACCTCTGCCAATGGAATATATATATTATCCCATGTTCTTCTGTTCTCCCATCTATCTGTTTGTTTGTCTGTCCACGTGATATCTGCAAAGGCTCTCAATAAATTTCAATACAATTTTGTAGCAATGTTTTGTGGAAGAAGTGATTAAATTTTGGAATGAATCCATGCATCGTTGCCATCCCTACATCGTAGCTATATGTCCAGACCACTCAAAATCTCTGAAGTTCACTTTCTGCCCTCACAATTTCTCCAAAGGTTCTCAATGGATTTTGTTTAGATTCTGTGGAAGGGTGGGCAATGGTTTCCTGAAGAAGTGATTAAATTTTGGGACAAATCTATTACAGTTACCTCCCCTGCATCGTACATATATATCTACACTGCATGATACCTCCAAAGGTTCTCAATGAATTTCAATAAAGTTTTGTGGAAGTGTGGGTAATTGGCTATGAAAAATGTGATTAAATTTTCGAACAGATACATGCACAGTTACCTCTCCTGCATCGGAGCTATATGTCTGCAGTTTGATTGAAGTTACTTCCCTTTACTTTTTGTTAATTTGATAATTTTCTGATTTTTCTTTGATTCCATTTTTTTTTTATTCATTGAAGAATTCCATAGCAATATCAAGCGGTTCATGAATCTAAGAGTTAATTGACTATATTTTCATGGAAACCTCAGCTGATAGTATTTCTGACAAAAGTCAAGTTTTTGTGAATTATGTATCTCTCTTACAAAGAAAAAATATGCCCGAAAAAATATTATTGTCAGTACATTTATGATATAGCTTTTCAATCATTCTCCTCTTAATCAAGTGTCTCTAAACTGAGTGATTCAGTCCTCAAGCAACATCAGATATCCTGCTAGAATGAACACCTTCAGAATTGATAGAATTCGGACCAAAGATGTCTGGTTTTTGTTCACAACTTTTTGATGTTCGATCTTATTTCAACTTTTTTTTTATTTTGTATTTCTTACTTTGCCAAAGAAGTTGGAGAGGTACAGCATATGTATTTGGTTGCGTCTTTCCGTCCATCTTTTTGTCCATCTGTTTGTCTCTCTGTCCACACAATATCTCCAAAAGTACTCAATGAATTTCAATGGAATCTTTTGGAGGGATGGGCAATGGGGTAAGGAAGATTGGTTAAATTTCGAGGTGACTCAAAAAAGTTTTTTTGATTGAGAGATATTTTTCCGTTCTTTTTTTTTTCTTTCACACAATTGAGTATTTTCTCATGACTGTCCACATAATATCTTCAGAAATTTTCAATGAATTTCAAAGAAATTTTGTAGAAGGATGGATAATAGGCTACAGGAGAAGTGATTAAATTTTCTGCGCACATTTACTTTGTCTGACTATAATGTTGGCAGAGGTATGTGCTCTCTGAGTGCTTTTTACTTAAAACTGTATTGTAGCAAACACTCATTCCTTCTGAAAATTACCCTCGAGCTGAACTTGAACACTGACTGCTGATGCTTCAGACAAGACAGACCATTGATATGTTCACTTGTCTCAATTTGTACTCTTTGAGTGCTTTTTACTTTTATCTTCGTTCCAAATTCTGTCAATTTTGAAGCTGTGTAAGGATGTTAAAATAGACTTTTTGAAATGTATTGGATACTTTTATCACTCACTTCACAAGATGCTGCCTTATCCGATTTTATGTGTTTTTTTGTGTAATAAATAACAAAAGAAGTATCTGAACTTGACGTAAGCTTTTCTTTTGTTTGTTTTTTTATTTTCACAGAAATCTGTCTGCATTCAAAGAATCTTGTGCTTTCTGTAAAAGCATATGATTTTCTAAATACATCACTGCTACTTGTGTTTGTTGCTATGATGTGTTGTAAGGGTTAATAAATAAGATCTTTAAGACATTTTAGAAATGTTGTTTCCATTCACCTTAGAGGAAAACTTCTCAAACTGTGTATTACAACTATCTCCCAAGTACATGTATTTCGATCCCTGAATGTGTCAAGTAAATACAGGTATTTAAGCCTACCTTTCTTTCACTATGGTTTCCAATCAAATGATCCTATCATTTTAGCGGCAGATGAAAGGAAAAAGGTGTGGTGAGCACATATATCAGTATGCTGGTATAAAAGTTTTATCCATTCCATTCTTACTGTCTTTGTGCCTCATAAGTCAAATATACTTCTGAGCAGGTGTGCAATGCTAAGTTTTTAGGTTCTGGAGCTGACAAAACACTTGCCATTTCCTATATCTTTATATAAACTATCACTATGTATATACAAATAAAAAATATTGTATTTTGAAGTGACAAATATCAACTAGGGAGGACATCCATTAGAAAGGTTTGGAAATGGATTTTGTTCATTTAAGATTAGTTTCTTTTTTTCTTACGAAGATGCTGGAACAGTGAGCTCAGGTAGCCCTGCACCTTTGCTTCTTAATGTGCTGTCATTCAATGAAGTTTGAGAGGAAGTGTCTCAGAGACATTTTCAAAGAGGTGCCTTGTCTTAACTGTTGGAGATATTTCTCTATCAGCCACATGAACGTTTAAGAATAATCTCCATCTTATCTCTTTAATGCCAATCCATTTATGACCTTATAGAAATCCTCAGCACCTAAGTGGCATAAAGATCTCACTTGATAAGTACTCTTTAACCATCAACCTGTGAGTGTTTTTCAACTAACGAGTTGTAAAAGATTTAATCTCTAAGGTGCATTTTATGGTTTGTTTACCTCTACCAATGAAGTTGGTGAGGTATATGCATTCATCTGTGTCCGTCATTCTGTCTGTTGTTCTGTCTTCCATCTGTGTTTCAACCCACTGGATATCTCTGTAAGTTCTGCATGAATTAGAATAAATTCTTGTGAAAGGGTGGTAAATAGGCTATAGAAGAAGTGATCCAGTTTGGGAGCTGATCTAGGAATTTGTTTTTGATCTAGAGATATTCTAATTCATTTCCTTGGATCTCAGTATTAGATTCTTTAGATAAACCCTTTTAGCAATGAAATTGGGTGTATTAGCTACTTATAAATGATTTATTGCTAACTTATTACCTACAGTGTTAGCCATAAATGAGTTCATCCCTACCACCTAAGTTAATTTTCTTTTGAAGAAAATTGACTTTTTATTAAAAAAAAAAGTGGCAGGGGTGTACTTATTTTGGGGCTGTACTGTATATTCTGGTTGGGATTAACATCATTTCTAGAAAACAAGTGTTGTCACTAAGTGGGGATATAAAAAGACAGAACAACAACTTTATATTGAATATATAAATAAAAACTGGGATAGGTAAAACAGTTTCAGTTCCAGATGTGAATGTTTACCAATGCCAACTAAGAATGAATATATATATATATATATATATATATATATATTTATATATATATATATATTCTCACATGTCTGTCCATCTGTCTGTCTGTCTTTACAATATCTCTAGATGAATATTAATGAACTGTTATGGAATAATGAGCCATGAAGTAAGGAAGAAGTGATTAAATTGTTGAGATGATATAAAAATTCGTTTTTGATTGAAAGATATTTTTATCATTCTGCATGAAATGTGGTTAAAAGATATTAAAAAAATGCTAAATTGAAATTTCAACAAAGTAAGTCAATATCAGTATGTCTTGCGAGAATTAAATTCTTTTCCCTGTTTTTTAATATTTTATTTACATTCAGAGGTATGCACTCTCTGAGTGCTTTCTAATTATTCAAGGATTGGTCAACAGAGCCAATATTCAAATGTTCATCCATGAGGAAAAATCAAACAGACAAATAATTGCTATTGGTCCAACAGAGAAGTGTAGAAAACATCTTGTCATGACATATTCCTGCCATCATGGCTTAACGCCAAGAACAATGTTGGCATTTTTGTTTGGCACACAAAGTGAAATATATTTGGGTTTTATTTCATTATAGGCTAAAACTTGCAATGTCATATTGACGGGCACCATCAAGAAAGAAAGTACTACCTCTGTCCCATAGTAGTCATTACATTCAGCATCAATTTTTTATATGAAAATGTAACAACTATTACGGGACAGAGTTAGTAGTAAACGAATCTTCATGGCCTTGTATTCACTTGCTGCTAGTTGACTGCATTACAGAAAATAAGTTGACAGGAGTAAATTTAACCTGACATTCCATCAAGGTGACTCTCCATCTCATAAGATGATCTACCAAAAGGGTTATTCAGTACTCAACATCAACAGTCATTATGCCTTAGAACCTTCCAAAAATGATCAGCATTCAAGATCAGCTAATCTTTGAGAGAATAAGAACAAAACACATTTGGCACTGTGCCTAGGATCGGAGTATCAATTGATATTTCTTTTTTTTGGTCAGCATGTTTATGCACCTATTGTATAGGGTGTCTCATAATGATATTGACTTTTTTGTAAGCAACACCAAATCCGCATACAATCAATATTTTTCAGTTGATTTCCATTAGAAGCCTTCACAAAATCCGACCTTGTTTAAAACAAGTGACAGACGTTTCTGATATTTTGTTTTTCACCTTCTATTTCTTACAAAACTCCACCACTCGCCAGTGTTCCTACTAAATGTTTAATGGCCAGAGAGGGATCAAAAAGCCTGTGAGCAACTGAAGACGAGGAGTGTGCAGAAAATATTGTTACTTTTGAAAAAAATCATTGATTTTTTTTCTAAAGTTTATGAAACAAGGGTCACTTACTTATAACAAAAACTGTATAATAATAGAAATAATCTATTCAGTGTATTGATTTTTCTTTATCATTTGTTCATTATTATTTAATCTTTAATCTTAGAGGGAACACTGCCAAACACCCACATCAAAAGCTGTCAAAAACAGTGTTGTTTGAGCAAGTCCAGAAGGACATTTTCCAACATGATTCCTTCATGATGGCGCCAAGAATCTTGGCAGGATTCAAGTCAGATGAATTTTCTGACCAAATTCATCTTTTTGGAAAAATATCAAGCTTTTCTATTATTACTAATTTTTACTTCATTTTATCTTGATCTAGATTTTTCAGTTGTTTTTCATCACAACTCAATGCAGGCAGTCAATGTGGAGCAATAAGTGAACAGATTGGAAACTAAGAATAAGCGCTCAGTTAGACTCAGACTCATGTCCCTCTTGCCAGAGGGGAGCCAGGTCTAATACACCTGCTACTTTACTAACTCAGCCATGAGAACTTTGCTGATTCACGGAAGCTCGGATCCAAGCCTTAAACCTACTCTCTAGCCTGTTATTTCTATATCATGTTAGTTTTGATTTTGACATTGGTAGTAGCCATGCTGTTTCCTAACTGCCATAGATTGACGGCCTGAGTTAAGTAGTGAGAAAAAATCAACTAAAAAATCAAGATGAAGGTAAATAGTTGTCAAAAATAACAATAAGTACTTCATCTAATAAAAAATAAGTAATAAACAAGCTTTTCCAACCTGTGCATGGCTCTGATTGCTACATGTACAATCCATTTTTCTTCATCAAACTCCACAAAAAAGGACAAATATTTATGTTTGTGCACAACTTGTTTTGAAAATGTTAGGAAAATTTTTGTGGGCCATGTACTTAATTTTAACATCATCAGGTTTCATCAATAAACAATGTTTATAAACAATTGCTCTTTTTGATAACCTACTCCTTATCAAATTTAAACAAACAATTGATAGGAAATCACTGAAGATTACATTAAAATTATCTACTGGATACAATATCTGTGAAATGTATAATTTTTACTGATTATACCAAATTGTATCATTCAATCTTATTGCCCATTGACCAAGCAAGAATACAGGAGAACCTAGTTAGATTAAAGGTTAAATGTAAGAAATAGAAATCCATGTTACGATTGTTGCATGAATGAAAATATGATAGATATTGTAAATGATGAAAAGGATCCTGGTGTGGCGACCCCTATACTTTTAGTTAAGAATTAAATATGAAACCCTTCTTTTAGCAAGGTATATTAAGTGTCACTTTCTGCTGACTCCCTATAAAAGCCCTGAACACATGTGGTCAATTGCTTATTTGGCCTCAGCATCTCAAGCCAGTTACCTTTCTTTCCTTCTTGCTAAACTTGCGGCCAGCATAGTTTCTATTCTTTGACCATAACTCTGTATAAATGGTCTTGTCTTATTTTCCTCGATGTGAATATTCACAAGAACTTTATAGCTACTGAATGCAAATACTGCAACTACTATTTTTGGCGACCACACAAACACTGCGCTCATAATTTTGCCCTTTTAGTCCCCTTTGGCACCTATCCTAAACTAAGTGCTTTTTTATGATCTACTTTAGTCAACTATACCACTCATTATAAGAGGCACGACTCATCAAGCTCCATTCAATAGATAGACAAAACGACATTAGACCCTTTATGCCACGTGTCCCCAGAATACTTATTCCATCCTATATCTCATTTTTACACATAGGAATAACATAAACCTAACAGGCCTCTATACTTTTCTTCTCTTCTTTGTACACCATCAATCTTATTATTATTTCCATTACATATATTTCATTTCAATCCTTCATTTGTGCATTATATGTATCTCTCATTTTCCATATCTACATACTTGTATGTGTGTTTTTTATTCCATTTAATATCTATGTCCACATTCGTACTCGGCGCACATGTTCTCTATACATCTCCCTTCCTTTCTTCAACATCTCCTGCGACAATGGTGCTAACACCAAACCACGTGGAAGCAAAATTCTTTGTCTACGACTACATCTTCTTGCCACATCTAACCAATAGCTATTTTCTACTCTCTCCTGCACAATAGAAGAGCAATATTTCTTATAACTGAAGTCCCCGATATATTAGAACTCGATCTCTTATACTGGTATTACAATAACTGATGAACTAACATTTTCCAAGTATATTGCCAATCCTGCTGCTTAAGTGAACAAAGACTGATTAAGAATACTTTTTCATATGCAGACAAGGACTCGTTCCTTATACTATATAAGAGTTATGTTCATATTCAATTTGAATATTGTGTACAGGCCTAGTCACTAATTAAGAAGTATTAGGTTAGGTTAAAGTAGTTAGGGTTATCATCCTCAGAAAATAGGAGGAATCAGGGAGACTCAATAGAAATGTTCCAGATTATGCATGGTTTAGAATTAGTAGACCCTAATGTATCTTCTACTAGAAGGGAGTACATGGGACTGAGAGGCCTCACATATAAGTAAATAATGAATTAAATATCAGTAAATTCTTTTTTAGCTATCAAGTGATGGAACTATTGAATAGATCATTGGAACATGTAGTGCTTTCAATGGGTGTAAGTGATGTTAGAAAGAATTATGATGTTCATTCCTCATCATCAGTTGCAGCTTTTAGGTGTCCATCGATGGATATTGAACTTCTCCAAGATTTTTCAGACCTCTCTATTATAGGCGTCCCAGAGCCAGTATTTTCTGAATTTGTCGAGCTCTTCACGCCATTTCACATTTGGTTGGCAATTCGTGATTTCTGGAGATTCGTGTTGTGAGTTGTGATGTCCAGCAGTTGTCTGTCATTTTTGCAGCATGTCCAGCCCTATTCTATTTTTGTATTTAGCTATCATTTTGAAAGCCAAATTTAAAAAAATTGGGGTCCATGCTCAAGCATCTTCATAGAGAAGGAGATATTAAGGAGAAAGTTGGTTAATAAGTTATTCCTATACATTAGAATGTAATATACGAGAGAATGATTAGTTAGAGAAACACGTGACATAATGGGTCTAATGTCGTTTGGTTTATCTAATGATAGGAGTCTGATTAGTGGTACCTTTAATAATGAGTAGTATAATGATCCATGCTAGATCATCCAAAAGGCAGTTGGTTTAGTTTTTGGCGCAAAGAGCTAAAAAGGGTGAAGTGATAAGTGAATTGAATGCAGTGTTTGTGTTGAGTCGCCAAAAAGCTTTTATGGATTCTCACTTTGAGGAAGTTCAATGATAGAAGACGGCATATAATAGTCATGGTCAAAGAATGGAAGCTATGCCAGCCAGGAGGCTAGAGAGAAGGCAAAGGAGAGAGAGAAAGTAACCAACTAAGAAAGTTGTGGCAGATGAGTTCTGGTATATGTGCGTTCAGGGCTTTTATGGACAATAGATAAAGGAAATGACATGTTGCATTTGTGGTTAGATTTAAGGTTTTGTAAAGCTTATTACTTATTTGTTTTCGTATTTGATCTTAACTAAAAATGAGGGAATCTCTACAATATGAATTCAGTTTGATTGAGCTTGTTATGGAATAACTTTGTTGTTGACATTATTCTATTATGTGTTGATCAAATTCGTTATGTTCATTGCTCTGGCTCCATTGGTATCTCCTAAAACTTAATCCTATCAACTAATTTTGATAACAATAAGTATTTGATAATATTATCAGTGGTTCTGAATGAAACATGGAGGATAAATGACTCAATTTACTCAAATTTTTGTATTTCTCTGATATTAAAATTATAATATTTGGGGTTAACATATACAATAAGAAAACATTTTTTCTAAAATTCTAATTCTAATTTCTAAGATTGTTGTTTGATAAATTTATGTAAACTAGAAAAATTCAAATAATTTTTCTGTGTTGATTTTTTCATCACTCATAGTTTCCTTCATATATTTTCATAATGTTCAAAATTCATGAATAGAATAAACATTTGAGAAATGAGCTAATTTATGCTTTCAGCTCATGATACTTAACAAATGATGTAAAGCATTGTACACAAGGGAGCATACAATGGAAATGATTTAAAACATAAAGAAATATATATATATATATATATATATATATATATATATATATATATATATGAATATATGAAATATATTAAATATTCATTAAAAAAAAGACGTCTACCAGAGAGAGAGAGGCCAGAAAAAGGGTCTCTTTCATTACGGATATTACATAAAGAAGAAGAATGAAGAATGGATCAGCTGAAATCAGTTGACAACATGAAAGATTGGAAGAAAAGATTTGATCGTCTGAACTAAAGTTGGAATATACCTATCAGGAGTCGGTACACAAAACCCTTGTATATTTATCCAATATTAATTGAAAGCTCACAACATATAAGGCATTTTATTATTAACAACAAGAATCATCAGGCACTTTTTTGCATCTTAACCTGTTGAAGTTTGGATTTAAAGGCTATAGCTATGATTTTTACCAGCATAATTTTCTACAATGCTCTGATACAGATGATATCTCCTATCTGGTGTGACTGTGAAGCATTGAAAAATTGTCAGCTATATTAAAACTTGTTAAAACCCCTTGTACAAAAATAAATATTTTATGCTTTGTAATTTGCAAAGAACTTGAAGTCAGTCTTCAATGTATATAAAGATATCTCCTGAAAACGAAAAATAGTTAAAATGAATTGGTACCTGTAAAAATAGAAATTTTAACACATCATATTTACAGTTTACATTCAGTCAGAGTCTGTTCATTTTGACTGACTCCAATGCTATAATTGCTTTCAACAACGACTCTGACTCAACAGCCTTGATGCATGTAAAAGCTCTATTCTCTATGCTTGCATTAATTCCTGACAGCTGACAATCTCCAATGGATAACCTTTGTATAGTTTGAACAAATTTCCAGTCAAAATAGCAAAATTTGATTAATGTTTCTACCTCCCCATTCCAGAAATATTTAATCAATTAGTGCAGAAAATGAGCCAGGTTCAAATGCAGTCAAGGCTAAAATATAACGATTATTTTCTGTGTTTCTATAAATATAATCATGGAACTAAATGGAAGTTTTGACTTATTTGTTCAATAATTCCTACCTGTGATATCACAGGTTATATAAACATCTAGTGGGTAAATATTGTTTACAATATTGATAATAGGATTAGCAAGGATTTTAGTCTATAATTGTTTTTACTGATCATGGAGAAAGCCTTTGATTAAGATATATTTATATGATTAGCGGTGATTTCTTCTGTATCTCTGTCCATAAAATGAACCCTTCCACTTAAAAGCAACAATTCTGCTGATAAAAATATCTCTTATGCATCATTTCAAACAATGGACTCTTCCAGTTAGAAAATTTCAGATTACCTTTTGATAAAACCTCAGATGACATTGATTAGACTTGATCTTGAACACCACGAAAACTTGATTAGATATTTTTACCAAATGCATTACAGGCTTCAGTGTATACATTTAATAGAAACATTTGTTCATTACCCAAAAATATCTCTTATGCATCATTTCAAACAATGGACTCTTCCAGTTAGAAAATTTCAGATTACCTTTTGATAAAACCTCAGATGATATTGATTAGACTTGATCAAAAACATGGTTAGATATTTTTACCTAATGCATTACAGGCTTCAGTGTATACATACATAGTCTTTTAATAGAAACATTTGTTCATTACCCGACCATATTAATAGAATGAAGGCTCAAGTCTAGAATCCAATATTGTGACTATGCAATTCTTTTATTTCTTTCTCATTCAGAATTATTTTTCTGTGAAAAATTACAAAGGAAAGTTCATAAGTGATTTGTTTTCTCTTCAAGAAGGCATGAATGAGAATATTTTTCTATTATTTAGTCCAATTGGTATTATAGATTTTACTAAACTCACTATTTATAGAAAGTGCTCTAAACTCTGTTTTCAAATCAATGTAGCACGAATGCCCTTTGGAAAGGCATATACCACTTCCTTCCCCCTACCAACCTGTCATAGGCCAGGATGTTAGAGAACTCCTCCCCCTTTGATATCTTATGACCTATGTCTAACAACAGATTATAGAAGGTTAATAAAGAAAAAAAAAAAAAAAAAACTTTCAACTGGTGGTTTGCTTCAGTACCACCAAGCTATATCCCAGTATCCATTTATTTATGACCTTTTCAATAATTAAATATCACTAGTTCACAGTATTCCCTTTTTTCTTAATCAAGAAAGGCTGCTCTGTTTGGAAGTTGGTGATATTGGTCCAGTGCCAAGCTATTAATCATCATTTGCTCCCAACATAAGCAGGATAAACTCCTTCAATATTATAATCGCATTCATTAGTATGCAATAAATAATTTAACACCCTGTATTATTAATCAACCAACTTACTAACAATTTGAGGATTTTTTTCATGGAAAAATCAATTCCTAAATTTTTTCATTCACCTCATTGAACCCTGAGACATGACCATTTATTAATACACTATCTCAGGACATCTTGGGTAACATGATCGTTTCCCATCTATGGCCACTTGTAAACAATTTATTCTTCTATCTCCAATCCGCACTTTTTACTATTGGCTGTAGACTGATGGTCTGACTAACTGTGATGAAAAGTAATTAAAATCAAGATGAGAGAAATACTGTTCAAAAATTAATGATGGTTGACAATGCCTCATTTATGAAAAAGAGAAATTAAAAATAATATTATTAGATTTTTATACTGTTTCTAATCTTCTTATTCAATTGATTAGATATATTGTGAGTGCAAAAAGTATCTGATACATTTAAAAAAAATTTTCAACATGCTTGTACATCTTCAAAATTGACAGAATTTTGAACAAAGATTTTTGAGTTTTGTACATAACTGTTGGAAATTTTTAGTAATACCACAAGATGTTAGTATTACGTGAAAGAACATTGTGGCCTGAAACAAAGGAATCAATGAAAAAAAAACGTAAAGACCTTTGTAAAAAAAATTTTGACCTTTTAATAAATGCAGTAAGGAAATCAATGTGGGTTTGAAAAAATTTTGTGCTTTTGACCAAACAAAAAAATCTTTTTTTTCTGAACTTCTGTGGTGAGAAATAATGATTATTTTACTCTGATTCACTTGAACTAGTGTCTTAATCTTAGTTGTTATAGTCACAACATTTCAGCTGTTGTACCCAGCAGCCTTCTATGGGAGAGTAGCTGAATGGATAAAAATGCTGGTTAAGCATATCTAATGACCTAGTAATCATGATCAATACCTAGATTGGGTAGAGTAAAAAAGTCATACACTCTGGTTCACTGGAAGAGGCAGACAAGTGACATCGCAAGGGCGAATTAACTTGGAAGGATGAACTGATGCATGGACAGTGAAACAAAAACAATCTATTCCATGGATTGAATAAAGGATTCAGAAATTCACAAAAATTACCTACTATGACAGACAACTGAAGAAGGCCGTAGGGTACAACGGCTGTAACATTATGACTATAACAATCAAGATGAGGACACATGTAAATCAGTGGATAATTTTTTTAAATCTATTATATTCTTGATAGTTCATTATTTCCAACATGAAATTTCATAGAAATCAATATTACCTCTTTTGCCTTTCATTGTGTAACATTACTTTTTCTTTTTCTTTTTCAGGATCTACCATTCATATGTCTTTATGTCAATGATATTTGAGGTCATCATGTTCATCTTTTCTTTTGCCTCCAGCCTGGTCATTACCCAAGGCCAGAAAGTATGGTGTGATAACATAGTCAAAGAAACAAGGTAATCCATATCTTCCTCTCTATCTTCCCTTTTGGAGATCTTTCTACTTTATTTCTTATTGAATAATGTAGCTACAGTCTAGCAGAAAAAAACATGGACAAAACTTGAACAGCAGGAAAATCTTTTTAATATTAAATACTGCTGTAATTTACAAGAGAAAACAAAAACAGCTTAGCTACATCAAAACTTTGCATACAAGACCTCAGGATATATTTTTGGGGTCACTTTTTTTCCAAGTTGATTTTATATGCAATTAGCAGGCGCAGAGTGGTCAAGCAGGTAAAGGCACAGAAAATGGACTCAGCAAGCAAAGTTTAAACTTCGGTTTGGTCAGTTTTGTGTTCACTTTATATTAATGCCTTTGGGAAAGGCATGAACCAATCTTTCCACCCAGTTATGAATAAAATAGCACAGTGGTTAGTGGTTAGTAACGCCACTTTGGGTGCTTGTCGCTTTCAAGTCTAATTCATGTATCTCAAACCGGCTAAGTAAGTAGTAATGAGATATGTGAATCCTAAGCAGGGATGACGGAAACTGTAGCCAGTGTAAGGGCACTACTTACTTATACAGTAAGTCAATTTACTCACATGACCAAGGTCATTTGGCAGCTTGCCATGTTGGGTGGGGGGGTAATCAATCAAAAAATCAGAAAAAGGAGAGATGAAGGAATAAGTTACTGCTCTCGCCTTTTGTTGGGCAGTGATTACTGAAAATGTCTGAATTTTCAATAAACAAGTTTACATAAACTAAGGGAATAATTTAGCAGAAACTTACTTTGCAAACTGAACCCCTCCCCCCTCTAAAAAGGTATTCTAGGAAGAATTTTGAAAGGACAAAAAAACGTTTTTTTTTCAGACATAATAAGGAGTAAATGTTCAAATTTTAAGCTCTTTAGTTCCATTCCATTCCACAAATGACACACTTCTGTACATGCGCAAAAAACAAGTGTGAATGCTGCCGGACACAAACTGTGGGAGCAATTTAGCATGAACTTACATTGTAAATTCAAATCCCCTCTAGTAACCTATAGGGGTGGATATTCAAAAATGAAAAAAACTGTCAAAATTTTCAGAAAAAGTATCCTATACATTTCAAAAAGATCATTTTAACATCATTATACAGCTTCAAAATTGACTGAATCTAGATCAAAGACTTAAAAAAACACAAAAATAAAGAAAAATAATGAAATAAAATTGAACATGGAAAAGGTATGTACAGAAATCAGGAATCTTTTGTCCAAATTCTGTCAATTCTGAAGGTTTATTAGGATGTTGAAATAAACTTTTCAAAATGTATGATATAATTTTGCACTCACTGTATTTACCCATATCCCCTCATAAATATTGTTTATTTCGAAGTTAAAAGTACAGTAGGCCCTCAAATTTTGCAAGGGGTCAGGTGCAGACCCTTTGCAAGATTTAAAGTCTTCAATTGACACATTTCCCAGTTACGAAACTGCACACAATTAAACAAACTGTGCACTATCAGACACAAACAACTTACTAATATAACTATACAGAATGATGATCATTTAATCGTTTATATTGTGAATTGGGAAAATAGAAGGAAGAAATGAATAACAGGAAATTTAGACGATGAGAATTTAGACATCCACGTGGATTTCTGTGATACTAAAGTGACACACTTACCAGAAAATCAACACCTCACGAAAAAAGTCAAAATTGTATAAAACCTAATTCTATCTTTCAAATATTTGTGTCATTAGTAAGAAGAAAGATTGGCAAAAAATATGAGACAAAAGTTATCTATAAACTCCTTATAGAGCCAGAGATATAGTGAGTGAAGAAAGAATAATATGCTAGAGGTATTTTTTTTTTTTAATGGAAACGTTTTCGTTAGTATGGAAGGCCAGAGAGGTCTACTCAAATCTTTTTTGTTTAGTTTTTCACTTACTGAAAGCATCATTCCAGGCATGATTCAGATAGAGGATCATCATCAGTCTTTCCATGTCCGTCGTTTTTAGTTAACGTTTAATCATGCTTCCTACCAACATTTTTTCAAAGCTTGTCAATAAGCTGTCAGCACTCATTATCGACATTTTTCTGGTGAAATTTTTCAAAAAATGATACAGAAACACTGAGTTAAAACAGCCTGATTCTACATTATTGTTAATGAAAATTTCTTTTTCTTTTTTTTTCAAACAAATATTTGGACATTTTTTCCTAGCAAAAAAAAGAAAAAACTTGAGAATAAAGTATTGAAGATTTTTTTCTTGAAAGTCCATGAGAGTAAATTCCCTTCATTGATGAAAAGAAAATACAAATAATCTAATCTGTGAATTTCAAGTCTGCTAAATTGGAGGTGATGCTGGGGGTGATTTATAATTGTCAAATCTATTTCAAATATTGTATATAACAAAATTTAAACACTAATGATACAAACAAAAATTGAAAAATTTCAAAAGATGAAAATAAAAATGAAAATGTTGGTACTTAAATGGCAAGAAAGTATTCAATCCTTTTAGGATACATTAATATTTAGTTGCCTAGCCTTTGTTTGTTATGTCAGCCTCTCTAGGTGTTCTGTGTAGCCAGGCTGACCTTTTGCCAAGATATCTGAGGCTTGTTCACACTGGCCTCAATCAAATTGACCATAATATTTTTTCTCATCCCCACACCACACTCATGTCTGGCATAAGTTATTGTTAGACCTGTAGTATGTGTTATAAAGGGGCCCTAAATTAAGAAAATACACATAAATATTGACACACTTTTCTATTTGCATAGTAAAGTAATCAAATGTTTTCATTTACCATACACAAAGATAACACAGCAAATATGTCTGACATTTAAGTTATAGCATTACTTTTTATAAATCTTTGTGCAGCTGCTATGACTTTAGTTTCAAATACCTTCATATTTATGTGTCATATATCTACCAATTAGGTACCCTACACTCCAATTGATTATTGCGTTAAAATAATAACCCCAATTAAAGGTGACAATTAGCTAAACTCACTAACCTTAACTCAGTCCTTCACTAAAGATGACTGTACTACAGTACTATAGTTTTAGAGGAAGTGAAGAATCATCAAATCAAAATTGATTGCTTACAAGCATTTACCAGAGGGCCCTTGATAATGCAGGACCCATAGTATATGCTACTTCTGCTACATAATTAATCTGACACTGACCACACTACTTTACAGTCGGACAAAACCTGTCAATACTTCTCTTTCTCCTCCTGTTTATCATATCTTCTTTCTTTCGTTCCTTCAATTTTTTCCTTCAGTCTTTCATTCCGTCTTGCATTTTTGCTTTTACTTTTTGTCCCTTTCCTTTAGTTTGTTCTTAATGTTTTTCCTTCATACTTATTCATTCTCTTCTCTCTCTCCTTTAATTTACCTGTCAGCTGATTTTGGAGAGGTACATGTATCAACCCCTGTCCATCCATCTGTCCTTTCATCCGTGTGACTGTCTACTCAATACCTCCAAAAGTTCCCAATAAATATCAATGAAATTTTATGAAAGGGTGGACCATGGGCTAAAAGAGAAATGATCTAATTTTAAGCCAGGAATTTGTTTCTTATTGAGACATACTTTTATCATTCTGAATGGAAAGAGGTTAAAAATGAACAATTAATCGGAACATTCATCTAAATTTCAAGAGAATTAGCTTAATATTTTTACATATTGTAAGAACTGCGTTCTTTCTCCTGTTCATTGACATTTTATTTTCATTCAGTTTTTTGGTCCTGTATGGCCTTGGCAGAAGTCTGTGCTCTATGAGTGTTTTCTAGTTCATTCATTTTTAATTTTGCTTTAGTGTCATTTTCTCCTTCCTTTATTCAACTCTATCATTGTAGGATGTACACTCATGCATAGATTATATCAAATGTTTGGGTAGATTAATGCTCAACCTTGATTGCACCAAGCTGCTATGTTTGTATCATGACTGAGCTTTTGATTTCAACACTATTCTCAGTGATTTCCAATCAGTTGTATCTGAACTTTTGATGGGGAGTGGTCCATACTTATAGAATGCTAGTATGTTTGGCAGTTCAGTATGTATGTATCATCTTTTTCTGCTTATACCCTAATCGAGAGTGTTGCAGGGTTAGTTACACATGGGGAATTGTGAGTAAAATCCACTTCTGGCTTTCCAGGCCTGTTGAATGTTCAGTCTGCTTACGGCACCAGGTATTCCCCTATGGTAAGGTACTGAAAAGGCCTGACATTGCTCAACGTCAGAGATCTTTCAAAACCTGGTGTATCCAACATGATTTGGCTGTCACCCTTTTGCTTTGGGGAGAGGTTTATCAAACTTAGTCTTTGTGGTGAGTGCTTAGCAGACAGGCCTTGAAAATCATTTTTCAAAGTCTTCCATATGACAGTGTTTTTTTGTGGTTTTATCATTGGATTCTGCTTGATATCAAACTTTTTAGTGACAAATGAAAGGAAAAAGCATGATGGGTTCATACATATATCAGTATTCTGACATAAAAGCTTTGTTCATTGACTTATAAAATCATGTCTAATTCATTTCACAGTTATTGTGCCGCCCAAGTCGAATATCTTTCTTGGTGTGCTGAGTAAGTCAACTGCCATCATACAAAAAAGTTTGAGAACCACTGAGATAGAGAATAGTGTATCTGGTTATAAGAAGAACAGAATTATGTGCATCTAAATTTTTAATGGTTTTGAATTTATTTCTATTAATGTAAAAATATTCATCTAATGAGAAACAGAAGTAAAGTTCTGTTATTCAAAGATATGTATACTGTCATGGATTCTTCTATTTTTTTCACTTCCTGACAAACCTTATTCTAGTCAGCCTCTAGGTCATCCCTACTTCTATCCCCAACATCTGGGCTGTTTACTCTATTGATTGGTTGGCCCCCTGTAACTCAGCACTTTTTTCAATACAAATACAACACCGCCATTCTCATCATTTAACTGAAAAACAATAATTGAAGCCTAGTGGCAGGGGATTTGTCCTCCAGACAGCACATTCCTATAGCACTAAGAGCAGTAGGTACAGAGACATGCCCTGATGTCTTCATCAATGGCTGAAAGAGCAAGGCTATTTCTGGATGATCCACTATAAAATGCAACCGTGGGTCATTTGCTGTATTGGATTGGTATAGCTATAATAAACATCATGGTTTTTTTGTTTCAAACCTAATGTTCTAGAACTCCTGAATAGTTGCATTCTACAAGCTGAATATTTGTATATAAGAGTAAATTAATCAAAGGATGAACATATGATGAGTGACGATGAACTCTAGTGACCTTTAAAGGTCAATTAAGGGTTAGGTCTATTTTGGAATTTTCAAATTGAAGGGAGACGGCTTCACCCTATGGGCTGCAAATGTGTGCCAGGACAACTTGACCCAACAATGAACATTGAATAAGTGGTGATGACCTTTGGTGAGCTCTAAAGGTAAATTTAATTTATTGCATTTTCAAAAAAAGGTCAATTTTGGCATTTTCAGATCCAATGGAGAAGACTGTTCCTAATATGTGTACAAAGGTAACAACACCATGATGAATATAGGATAGGTGCTGCTGACCTTATGAGTTGCAAATTTATGAACATGGGTTACTTGACTCCAAGATGAACATAGTATAGAAGGTGCTGACCTCTGGCAACCTTTAAGGTTGGATCAATTTTAGTATTTTCAATAAAGATGAACTTTGGCATTTTCAACCCACCTGAAGGGTTGCCATTCCTGCTTTGAGAAGTTTTGTGTTAGAATTTGCCAGATGACTTTCCAGTATTTATTACTTCTCCCCTGTGAAAAGCTAGGTACCCCTGCTCGTACTTATATAATTTGCATTGTGACTTTTCTATTACTCTGTCTATGACAATGAACTCTTCCTGTTAATGATAACAATTTTGCAGATAAAAATATCTCCTACCCATTGCTTGAAACAATAGACTCTTTTGATAGGGATTAACTAGTGTGAATAACCTCTGGTAAAACTTAAACAATGTTCTTGTCAATAATTAATAATTTTGCAGGCAAAAATATTTCCTACTCGCTGCTTGAAACAATGGAATCTTTTAATGGGGATTTACTAATGTGGAACTAAATTTCAGTAAAATAACCACTGGTAAAACTTGAACTTTGATCATGTCATCAAATATGTAAATAGTCTATCGAATTTTTTGTACAAGTGTCATTATAGATTAGATTCATTGCCTCAACCAACGAAGTTGGGAGATGTATTCATTTGTGTCAGTCTATTTGTCTGTCTGTCCATCTGTCCACATGACATCTCCAAAAGTTCTTGATTAATTTCAATGAAACTTTGTGGAATAGTGAGCCTAGGGCTTTGAAAGATGTGATTGAATTTTGAGGTGGATCTCAAAAATCGATTGAGAGATATTTTTAATACTCTGCAGGCCCTAAAATTCAATCAATTCTTTAAAATTTCAATATAAATTAATTGAGATCATTTGGGGACATTGTGTGGACAGACAAACAGACAAATAAGTGAGTATATATACATCTTCCAATTTTGTTTGCAGGGGTAAACTTTAAAAAAACTATGTTGATTAAAATATGATGTGAAATCGTGCACCTAAATACAGAATAGTGCATAATCCTTGCATTATCTTAATGTGGTGTCCAGACAAACAGACACCATTTGGGTGAGTCATATTGCAGAATTGGGTATAAGCTACTAACCACCAAGTAACAATTGCCCAAACTACTTTGTCTAATAACAGATTATCAGCTTTGAATTAGCCAGTATTAACAAAAAGAGATTAGGAAATATTCTTTTTTCATTTGTGTTCATTTATAGTGAACAGTTTTTGCCCATATATCAGCTTTAGTTTTAAAAATTAATGATGTTGAATTAGAATAGAGACAAAATCTTTCATGATTTATTCACAAATACAAATACTATTGTCTTTTGGTTGATATTTCTTATGATACTGGAGTCCCTTGATATGACAGGTATAATGCAGTTCTCAATATGAAGCGGGCAGCATTTACTCCTAGAAAAAACTTTTTTTATTGTTTTTTTCCAAATTCACCTGCAAATTAATTTTTTAGTTGGATGTTCAATTTACAATAAGAGTTCATGCAGAATCATTCCCTCAGTTTGTTTCCAGCTGCATTCACACTTGTTTTTTGAAAATTTTGACTTTTTAGTGATACAGCAAAAAGTGAGAGAAGTAATTTATTTATTGATGCCCCCTTTTTCCAACTTTTCAATTGATCACCCACAAACACGCCATGCTGCCAAATGATATTGGTCATGGTTTCTATTGAGTGACTGACCAGACCTGTCCAGTTTAGTGTGTTGAATTTCATCCTATCTAGCATAGAGATTTCTTACAATTTTTTTTTTATTATCAATTTTTTGGCACTATTTACATTCATCTCAATTTTGTTACTTTTTATCACAAATAAACTATTATAAACTCGATTTCCCTTTGACTATGAGTGAATGGATTAACAGCAAAGATCGAAATAAAGAATAGTTTCTGGTGATAATCAAACTCATGACCCTTTACAATACTTCATCCAATGAAATGAATAAATAAATGAATTAAAATATCATTTGCTTTGATTTTCAGTTACACCTGTAAACAAATATTGAATCTTCCATGGGAAATGGTCGGAACTCAAAGGAATATGCATTTATATATGCAGACTGCAAAGGTAAAGTACCTCTTTTAGAAAAAAAATTTTTTTATTGCTATAAATATTGGAAATTGAGTAGACATGAAGTTGAACAGGTGTTTGTAAATGGCCAAGGCAAATTCTTCTGGCAATTCTGAATCAAATAAGGTTTAACACCTTTGGAGGGGCACTAATGGACTTGGCAAGTTGTATTCAAACTCTGGCTGGATCAGTTTGTGTTCATTTTGCACTAATGCCACTGGGAAAGGTATGAATCTGCCTATCCCTTCATCGATAATTAAAATTGCACAGAGTGAAGTGAATGATGCCACTTTGGCTGCTTGTCGCCTCTTAGTCTAATTTACATATTACAAACAGGCCAAGTAATTAGTAAGGTTATATTTGGAGCTCAACCAGGGAATGTTGGAGCCATAGCCAGCCTAAAGGTACTACTTGCCTTTACTATTTAATGCAATCAGTTGCACTGCTAGTTTAGAAAGTATAATACACTAAGTAGCAATTAAGAATTTGTTGTTGCAATACGAGTTACCTCCCTTTAACTTTTTTGAATCCATCAAAAAAATTTAATCTTTACCAAATGGAAGCATCTAAGAATATTTATCTTACCACTGGACCCAGGTAGACAGGTATTACAGAGTGAGGCTTATGATGTGTGCTACTCTACCTCAGTAAACAACAATTTATGACTTGCATAGTATCCGTAGGTAATTACGGTATTATATATGTTATATGTGGATATTTTAAAGATAGATGTGACTCACACTTCTGACCCTCATTTCCTTCCATTTGGCTTGGATTAGTACTAAATACTGGATGTAAACAAAAGTGAAGGCAGGCAAGTGAGTGAAGCTGTTACTAGCAGCAGATGTTCAACCTGCGCCTGTTGTTCGCTTGGTCTATTGCTGGATTGTAGCTTAATTTCACTCAATATTCAAGCAGCTATAAAGTTGGTTTTATAGATACACTACTTGCCTGCTTACCCCCAGGTCAGACATTCAGATGATAGGATAGTTTCATTAACTTTATATATCTGTTTGCTTTAGCATGACAGAGTTACTGCCAAATCGCTTTGGATACACCTGTTCTCATACGATCACCAAAGTGAAGCAATGTTGAGCCTTGTTAGTACCTAGATGGGTGACCAACTGTGAATACCAGCTGCTGTAAAGAGCTGAAGATCATGTACCGAGCCTCCCATGGCGATTCTGTCGATCTTCCTGAAGAAGAGATCAATTTCTGTAGTATGCTCATTAATGCAAGCCAAAGTCTCTCCTTCTTACTCCACCCCCATTTGGAGCCCTCTGACTGGCCTGGCTGCAAGTGACCAGAAATGAATGAATAAAGGCTGATAGAAACTAACCAATAAACAGACAGACAGACAAAAATAAATGATATAGACTTTTTATATAAAAAGATAATTGTCACCTCAGTTTTATCTGTTTTCCCTTTGTATTCTTGAAATACCTTTTCATGTCCTTTCTTGTCTTTTCCTCGTTGCAGATCTCCAGTTGGATGACCACAGTATCATTGCTGATGATCACTGTGTTCGCACTGATCAGATTCTATGGAGGCCCCATTTTACACACGTGCAGTAAAGATAAGGGTGAGCACTATATGACGTCACCGGATGCTGAGAAAAGCGGCCTGCCATATTCGGCCTTGCCATCCGTCACCTCAGGATTAGGCTTCGAAAACAATGGACACAGTATCAACGACGACCCGATCATTTGCATGTCTGATGACTGATCTGCGGGCGTTTTACTGCCATCAATATTTACATGCAAACTAACATCTCGACTTGTCCATGACACCCACAGAGTCGCACGGTAATCCCCGTGAATAAATTGCGCAAACAATTTTAGAAAAGAAAAAGAAAACAGTTTTATGCAGATTTATGTGTGTCCTTTTTCTGCATGTTTCTCCGTAAGTATCAGGGTTGCCAGGTTTGGCCATGAGGGGAAGTAACCCAAGCTATATCTCTGAGACTTATCAAATTTGATGCTATTCTATTGCCTCTCTATTGGGTAACTTTCGGTGAAAAAGTCATTTCCCCTTATAGCCAAATCTAGCAACCCTGGTAGGTATATATCTGCAAACAAATCATTTGTAAGAAATACTGCAATGTCAATACTTGGATTTTACCACATCATGGAAAGTTTAAGAAATAGCATTGAAAAAATAAACTCAAATAAGATTGAATTATATCAAAAAATACCAAAGAACATAAAATAACTAACACACACACACATACGCGCACGCATGCACGCATTCACGCACATACGCGCGCACGTGTATACACACACACACACATGCACACACACACACACACACACAAACACACACAGGTCTCAAACTGCTTTTACACTTTCTTGGATGTTTTGTATACTTGAGACAATATATCATTTAAAAATGAAAAATGTAATGTTTCCAATGTACATATACACCCTGCTTTTAAAAAATTTGCTTTTTCATTGTATTAATTTTGACTATTTACCTTTGTTGTTTTTACTACATCTCAACTTGGGTTGTCTCCCTAGAGTAGCAAGAAAACAGTGACAGTCAGAGTTGAGTTGTGATAAAAACAGCTAAAAATCAAGATGAAGGTAGTCAAAATTGATACAATGAGATGCAATACTCTATCTAATAATGAAAATAAATAATTTTAAAAAAGTATTTTCATGATATGGTATGATTCATGCTCTTTACAAGTGCAATGTAGAGTGAGAGAAGATAATTTTGATTTTAGAATTGCTTAGTACTAAGAGCAGATATGCAGATGACACAGAATAAATCCCAAAGACTTTTGATAACCTTATTACTGATATATTTTTACTAATTTTAGCTTAATATAGCACTATTTCAGTGTGAGGAAATGAGGATAGAATGATTGTGTTATGCCAATCTTTCAAGTTTGGAGGGCTTGCTTACCTTGAAAATCAGCATTTGAACTCTTGGCATTTAGGGTTCAAATGCAAACAAATCTCTGGCACCCGTAGGAAACATACAACTATCATAATCACAAGGCAGGATCCTACCTATTAGTTTAACTGGCACAGAGCTATTAGAGTTAGGCACCTAGTGAGGATCAGACTCACTCTATCAGCAAAGGGGGGGTAAATAGTCTCATCCAGCTGTGTGTTTAAGGGTATATATAGTTAATTCATCCTATGTAATGAAGGGTTTGATTCAAAATTCCAAGAAGGTAACCAACTATGACAGATACCTGTAGAAGGCTGCAGGGTACAACGGCCAAAACATTGTGGCTCTAACAACCAAGATGAGGACTCTAGCCCAAGTAATTCAGTGTATAATAATAATTCCCCATTTCGGAAGTTCAGATTAAAATTACCCAAAATAGATTTTTAAAACCATCATTAAAGTAATTGGCAAAATATGAGCTAATGAACAACATTATTCAGTAAAATTGTCAAGTAGCCCACTCACTTTCCTCCCCCCAATTAAACAGTTCAATATTAGGAACCATCAACTAAAAGAGTCAACATAGGTTTCATCAGTTTTTAAGTGTTTTGGGCTGGCTGGATGGCTGGCTGGCTTGCTAGCTGGCTGGCTATGTATGAATGTATGTGTCACACATACAGGTCACACCAATAGAGCTAAAGAGGTGAAAATTTAAATATTCATTCCTTATTATGTCTAGGAAAACAGGGTTTTTTTGGCTTTTTTGAAAATTCCCACCTTCCAAATAAGTGTTTAGGGAGTTCAATTTACAATGTATGTTTATGCTAAATTGTTCCCTCAGTTTGTGTTTGGCAGCATTCATGCTTGTTCTTTTATTTCAATTTGGACTTTTTAGTGATCCAACAGAAGATGAGAGAAGTAACTTAATCATTGATTACCCCTTTTTCTAATTTTTTTTATTCCCCCCCCCCCCCTACGCAGCATGCTGCAAGAAAACGTTGGTCACATGACGGTTTCTTTTGAGTGACTAACCAGACCTGTTTATTTTTATTTTTGAACTTTTATCATCATTGGAAGTTTGATACAATATACAGCAATATCTTGAATTGTGCAGTTTTGACTTATGCAGGTTTTAACATAGTATGCTTATGGTATTGCTGTATCAACAAACAAAACTTAGTATAAATTGAAAAAAACATAAAGACTTTGAACATTGCAATTTAAGAACAATTTAACTGTACTATGATATTCGTCTTGCTGAAGTTCATGTGTAGGTCGACTTTCTTGTTCCCTTCATTTAGTTCATCTAGCATTAGTTGGAGGTCGTGTAGGTTCTCTGCAAAAAGGGCAATGTTGTCTGCAAATCTGAAGTTGCTCAGATATTTGCCGTCTTTTCTGATTCCTGTACTCTCCCAATCTAGTCTTCTGAAGATCATCTCAAGGCAGGCTGTGATGAGTTTGGGTAAGCTGGTATCACCTTATCTTACCCATTTCTGGAGTTGGAAGGGCTCCAAGTCTTTATCTAGCCTGATAAAGGAGATTGTGATTGTATAAGAAGATTCCATTAATCCTAAAAAGAAGGGTGTAAAACCAATGCTCCCTCTCTGTCGTCATTTATGGAGCTTAAACATGGAACCTAACCAAGAGACAGATCTGCTAATTTAGAACCATGCAACGTGCGCATAAAAGAATTATGCATGGAGAGACCTCATGACAGCACAGTATATCCGGGAAAAGGCAAGAGTCAGGGACATCATGGAATCCATTAAAAATCTCAAATGGCAGTGGGCTGGCCATGTTGCAAGAATGGTGGACGACCGATGGACATCATGACTCACGACATAGATCCCCTGAGATCACATGCGCAACCGAGGCCAGCAGAGTATTAGATGGAGAGACGAACTAGACAAATTCAGAAAGTACTGGCTCCACGACGCCCACGATAGAGAAGTGTGACAAATCCTTTGGGAAGGTCTATGTCCAATGGCGGATGTTGAAAGACTGATGATGATGATGAAGTGTACTATTCTAGATATTGCTGTAATGGTATTAAACAATGACTCTAAAGTGAAAAATTAAGTCTACTGTTTATAAGATGATTTTTATAATTTTTTTTAAATTAAAAATCCTCATCCTAAAAATATTCTAATTATATCTCACATAGTAGAGGATAAAAAGTAAATGGTTTCAAGCCACTAATGATATATTCGTTTTTTCTTTCAGATATTGTGGACCCAGAGATTGTATAGCAGAACTGAAAGTAGAAAAATTGAAATTCAATCAACAAGTGATTAAAAAGAAAAAGCACAACCAAAAAATTAACAGATTTCATGGTTAGTGGGGTTTTTTCTGTGTATGCAGCAGGGTTGCCATTTTGGTATTTTTCAAGACCAAAATTGATACTTAACAAAGAATGAAGATTTTGTACCAAGGGAAAATTCACAAAATATGACAATCCTTTAGAAATGAATGATATAATATGACATAAATATGCATGAACAAAAAAAATGTATTTTAATCAATTTTTCCTGTTAGCTTCGTCAGATGATGAATTTTAAGTTATTTAATTATTTTGGTACAGATGCTACTTAATTTTGGTCCCAAGATCATACAAATTTGGTCCTGTGCAACGAAAGACATCTGGCAACCCTGGTACACAGTAAAGCTGAAAAAGCTGCTGAGGGAACTCTCCTAAAAGGAAAACAATTTTCATTCCAAAAAAATGGATTTATGAAATTTTGGAGATTCTTTTTTAAAAACAAGCTATCCATGAAAGATATTCTCTGCATTTTTGTAAAATGAGAAACAATATGAGTGTGACAAAGAATCTTACAAAATAAATTATGTCAGTATTTTGAAAAATGGGTTTAAAAGTATCAACTGGTGAGCACAAAAAATATTTTAATAAAACTAACTTAAAGAATGTTGCGCTTTTTAACAAACCTGCTTAACTTTACACATGGAAAAGAATACAAAAAATCCTTAACATAAAAAGACACGTCTAGTACAAATCTAGATGAATATGCAAAGGTAAGCATGACTGTGCATACCTAGTTGTGTGTATATGTATATATATATATATAAATATATATATATATATATATATATATATATATACACACACACACACATACGCAAAAGTGATTTATTTCAATGCAAAATACATATTTGTATACCTGTGTACAAATACTCCTATGTATATATGTTTTCCTGTACAGATAATGAAGCAACATAAGTCAATGTGGATATATTCAGATACAGCTCCAGAAAAAATATATATTCTTCAATGCTGGTGTATATCCCTACATGATAGATTATTGTGTATTTGTTTATTCTCGGACACATGGCACATCAACTAAAGTGTACAGTATACAGTTGGAAACTGTCCATGATGGTGTCTTGTCCTTATTTATTTCAGAAATTCAACATTAAATTTATTATGAAAAATATTTTCAAAAGAATGTTACAGCAAATCAGTGCTAAACGGGTAGCGCTTAGTTGGGTTGCACTAAGCTGAGTATTACTGTACTTCTTTGACAAACTAATGTATAGAGACATTTTTACCTGCTTTTCTATGTAGTTTTATATACAATTCAAAATGACAATTCCAGTTTTTCAGTGAGGATCAAAATTATTTATCCACTGTAAATGTTTCTTTACAGAAGTATTTTTAATGAGTACATTTTTTGAGTCAGACTTAAATGAACAACTTTTTGTAGGATATGCAATGAAGATAATGTCACAAGAATTCTACTTTCTTATAATTATAGCTATAATTTATATCATAGAAGACTATATCATTATATATTCATTAATTTCATTGATTCTCACAAAAATTAAAAGTTATACAATGAATGTAATAACATTGAGTTGATATTCAACGAACATATTGCTATCATTATACTTTATTGAAATAGAATTAATTTCTTATTATTACTATTGTTACAATCATTCTTTTTATTGTTCTATTATTATCATTATCATCATCAATCAGCAGCAGCAGCAGCATCATCATGTTCATCATCATCATCATCACTACCATGGTTATTAGCAGAAACCATCAACCAAAAATGTCAACATGGGTTTCTTTAGCCTTTAAGTTGGTCTGGCTGGATGGCTGGATGGCTGACCTGCTATCTATGCATTGCATACAGGCCTCACCAATGGAGCTAAATGGCTGAAAACTTAAACATCTACTCTTTATTACGTCTAGAAAAAAACTTTTTTTTCTTTTTTGTTTTTTGAAAATTCACCCCTGAATAGATTTTTAGTGGGGGTTCAATTTGCAATTTAAGTTCAGCAACATTGTTCCCTCAGTTTTTTTTTGTTGTTTTTTTTTAAATTCAAAGCTTTTAGTGATCCAACAAAAGGCAAGAGAAGTAACTGATTCATTGATCACCTCTTCATGCAATTTTCTAATTGATCTCTCCCAACTTGGAAGCTGCCAAAAGACATTGGTCACATGAATGTTTGTATTAAGTGACTAACCAGACGTATTCTCTTTTTAGCGTTAATCCCTCTATTATTACCATAGTTTCAATAATTATTTTTTAAAGAATATCATATGAATTCAAGTATTATATCTTAAATAGCAGAAGAGAAAATAGTTTCAGTACTACTACTGTAGAGCATTTATTTTCTTCACAATCTTTATCACCATAAATGATGGCATATAACTCCCCTTGCTTATTTCTGCTGGGAATATTAAAAAAGAAAATGCATTTCCCTGAATTTCTCTCACTTATCACCTACTTTTTTTAGTTCCTCCTCGAGTTCTGGTCAATGTTATGCTGACAACGAAAGTTACGTTTGCCTTTTGAACTATTCTTTATAGAAAAAGTAGAGTCTTACACGTTACCAAATAAGGTATTTATACTATAATTACCAATATCTCTTCATGACTCCTTCATTTGGTCTTGTGATTTACTGAGCAAAGGTAACTGCAAAAAGTAACTGGTACATTTCAAATAGTTTTTTTTCATATACCAATTCACTTTGAAATTTGACAAAATTCAGACCAAAGATTTTTGTACAAAGTTTCTAAATGTTCAATGTCATTTCAATATTTTTTGATTTTTGTATTTTTTAATCTTTGACTCAACTTCAGTCAATTTTGAAGCTGTATAAGGATGTTAAAACGAATATTTTGAAATGCATCGGATACTTTTTGCACTCATGGTATGCTTAGTAAATATTTCTAAATTTAGCTATTTCAGCCATTGATATCATTATTAGTATTTATTGTCTATCACTTTGAGAAGAGTTATTAACACACCAACTTTTTTTGGACTATCCAATCTCTTTTTCTAATCTTAGATGTTAACACAATAATTCTGCCAATTCATTCATAAGGAAAGAGAGTTTCCTTTA
This sequence comes from Thysanoteuthis rhombus, assembly GCA_963457665.1. Classification (NCBI taxonomy): domain Eukaryota; kingdom Metazoa; phylum Mollusca; class Cephalopoda; order Oegopsida; family Thysanoteuthidae; genus Thysanoteuthis; species Thysanoteuthis major. The sequence continues at coordinate 33,040,110 of OY735211.1, read as the reverse complement.
TTGACCTTTTTCTCTGGTGATGCAAATAACTTATTTACAAGTGTTACAATTTACATTCAAATTTTCTGACAAATAACTTTTTTTTACTTTGGAGAAAGAGACAGATAAAAGAGACTCTCTTCCCATTCAGATATTAATTATTACACCTGAGAAGGCTGTAGAATGAATCAGCCAAAACATTGTGGTAACATCACGGATGGGAAAGAGATTGGACTGTCCAAACAATTATGGCACTATTAGTATTATCACACTTGTTGTTCTATAAATTGAGAGTGCACATGGATATCATGACAACATTTTCTGATAAAATAGCATCAAAAAATGTATTTAAAAAATTTTTACAGATGTAAATTGACCATATCAGTGAAATATAAAGCTGTGATAAAACATGGACATGAAACTGCGATTCAAAAAAATTGGGATTGATTTAGTGTGGTTAAAGAGCTACAGCAAATAGATTTATATAAAAGATATTGTGCTTTTCAGTGTATAAGACACAACTTAAGAATTCAGTGATTCATTTAACATGAGTGAATTATGAGGTAAAATCATTGATTTAGAAAAAAATTACTAAAGTTTTCTTTCTAAAGAGGTCAAATCATCTGCTTTTAATAGTAGTAAATCTGTCCTTTTAATGTCTTTGATTTTTCTCTAATTTTATGCAAAGTTTCAGTATTATTCATCTTTTTGTACAATTAAAAAAACATTCCAGTATTGTTTTATGACAACTAAATCGTTCAGTTTCAGGAAAAAAACAAATATGTAAATATCCAATAATGATATTTTTTCCAATAGGATGTGAAGACTTGCTTCTGTTGTATTTGTCAGGAATGTGTATTTACAAGTTTATAATTGGCAATGACAAGCACTTTCTAAACCAGGGCTTTTCAGATTAGGGGTTGGGATTATTGGAGGTCATGCAAATATTTGAAAACTTTGTTTAAAAATAATTGTGTACAAAAAAATTTTTGATTTTTTTTATCTCTATACAAAAATGTACTCCTTTTGGTGGTTATCATAAATTGGTTCAATACTATTCACTAATTTTTTCAAAATGAATTTAATTTTCTTAACGTTTAGTAATTATTTTTTTAAAGTAATTTTTTTTCATAATAAACACCATAAAACACATCATAGATTATAAATACATTGCAATTTGGGGTTTGTTTGGTTTTTTTAAAATTTTTCTATGAATAGTTACTGTTAGATCACTACTAAAGACTAATATAAGGTCTTAGTACCTATTGCTTTTGTAACAATATAATTGAGGGATGACAAAAAATCTCATCTCATCTCATTACATCTCATCAAAAGCTGTCCTCTAGACAGCTATTGAATTTTTATTTGATTGAAATCAAATTATTTGTTTGGTAAAATGAATTTCGAACTTCAAATTCTTCAAAAGTAAAATGTGATTGCTTGATTAGCAAATTTTAAAAGTTATGTTAGTAAATTCAGGGAACAAATAGAGAAAATGGCTACTTTTTTCCTGTATATCAAGCAAATGGTTTTCAAATTTTTTTGTAGTATGAGTGTATTAAAAAAAAGGAAAATACTATAATAAATGGGAAAATGAACCAATGAATTTTTATTTTATTATTTATATATTTTTTGGATCAAGTATTGTAAACCATTACTAATAATTTTTAACTACTATTTACCTTCACATTAATTTTTTTAGTTGTTCTTATATCACAATTTAACTCACACCATCAATCTATAGCAGTGAGTTAACAGTGCAGATCAGAAATAAAGAATAAGCTCTTGGTAAACTTAAACTCACGTCCTTTTTGACTCGCAGAAGTCCAAATCCAAAACTAAAATTTTGAGACAAATTCAAATAATACTCAAAAATTGATAACAATGAATTTTAATAAAACAAATAGAATTACTCATCAAAGAAATTTTGAATATTGTTTGTGGAATTTCTTTGTGTTTCTTTATTTTTTTAAATTTCTAAATGGAATCATTATTACTGTGATCTATTATAAGCAGCTCAACATTATTTTCACTGTCATAAAAATTGCTACAACTACCATGACAACTAAGATTCTTTTATTCTAACAAACACAAAAATATCATAGCATGATATCAGTATCATCTTTATCATCTTCATTGTATTGATGACATCAAAATTATTATGTTAATATCATTAAATTTTTTTTTTTTTGTTATTATGGTTGTCACAAAATTTGTAATAGTTATTCATAATGATAACACTGGTTATTATCATAAATTGCTGCTCAAAGTATTATTCTTATTATTTCTTTTCTTCATTATGATCCAATTTTAATACAGGCATCCCTCAATATTGGACAGTTCACTATAGTGCATTTCATGATATAAGATGGGTGGGTGGTTGTTTTTTGCCCACATTATCACCCATTCATCCAGAAAAACCATGGATAAAAACAGAATTCCACTAAAAGGCTCATTTGATATGAGTAAAATATTAAATTTCTTCAATTTGCAATCAATAAACATATAATTACATGATGTTTTACACATAATTTGATTTTGTGATGAAAACAACACTTTCATTCACCAATGAACTTATTTGGCACTTGTAATTGACCTTTGATTATCTGCAGTTCAGTTCCAGTGCAGTTGTCTTTCTTGGATCCTAAAACCCACATTTTAGAGGCACGTCTATATCAAGATTGCAACTAAATTTACAATAATTGTTATTCCTTCCTGAAATTTTAGTTTAATATCAAAATTTATTCCAATATTGAAAATAGTCACTAACTGCTTCAAAATAATCAAATTCTTATTTTTAAGATGGGTTAGAATAGATTTTTTCAATCATTTGTATCTGAATCTTCAAAGGAAGATGTGTTCCTGGAATTTTCTCAACATCAGCAAAAACAAATATAGAGCTTAAATGTTCTAGGAAGGGTCAGCTGTAGGGTTCCTGTTGCCCCAGGCAAGCTGAACTTTAGTGCCCTTCTAAGTATAGTATTGTGAGCACTCTATATCACCAAATTAGCTAAGCTTAACTGAACTTGTTTCGGTGGAGAGAATTTCTTTTTCCTATTGTTTCTCTTAGTTTCACCGCAACACAAAGTGTTCAACTGCCAGATATTCCTGAAGAATCTGACTTCACATCAGGGAAATTTCTTATTTCGACTGTTTTTATTCTTTTTTTTCAATTCTGATACATCTTGTGTTAAACTGCAAGCATGCACTTTTGAGGCTGAAATATTGCCATTTGGTGACCCATTTGAAGGGTACATGCTATCTATATCTATCTATCTATCTATCTATCTATTTATTTATTTGTGGTAATTTTATTGATGAGTTTCTTATTTGTTCCATAAATGTTACTAATTGTGTTGCCACTTTGTAACTTTTCATATTGAAAAAGCTTTTTTAACAGGTTTTTCTGTAATTTAAAAAAATTGTAACAACAAAAGGATAACAAGCCATAAAAATGAATTGTTATTGCCAAAATAAAGGAAATAAAAACACTTGGAAAAAAATGACTTTGTAGTTACTTTATTGAATGAAAAAACATGTTTTTGACTTTACAAAAATTCATTGGGGCGGTATTATTCTTTGGATTTTTGATACCTTAAGAAAATGTTAAGCTTTAAAAATGTGATTTGAATATAAAACTAGGTAATCGCTTTTCCTACACTAAGAACGATAAGGAAATGTATTGGTATTAGAGACCATCAACCAAAACTGTCAGAATAGGTTTCTTCAGTTTTCAACTTGGCCCCGCTGGCAATGTATATATGTATATCTCATGTACTCAGGCTGCAACCATGGAGCTAGAGGGCTGATTTTCAATATCTACTCCTTACCATGTCTAGTAGAAAGTTTTATTTGTTTTTTGAAAATCCTGCCACAATGAAACTATACTTTTGCCAAGATATACAGAAAAGAAAACATGGTGATCTTTTCAATATGTCTCACATCAGGAAAATACTTTTTTTAAATTCTCAATGTTATTAATAGATATTTGGAATTCTAATGATGAGATTTAAAGAATTTACAGATTGATTTTCCAATGAGTAACTAAAGAAGAATCTGGGTGCTTTTTTGCAAATGCTAACATCCACAATTTTTAAGTATGGACGCCTAAAAAGAAAAAAAAAATTAAGTTGCATTTTCAATTTGATCTTGAAGAATCAAAACATTCCAACCCTTCTCCCCGATGATCTACACACCAACAGACCCTTCTCCATTAGTTTCTTTTTATTCCTGTTTCCAGGCTTGGTATAGCGACATGTAAATATGGCCCAGGTCCTGGGTAATGGTGTTCAGCCAGCATTGTCTTGGTTGGCCTTTGGTCTGTTTCTACTGAAGCTTCTTTGGATCCAGGTCATAGACATCCTTGGCGAATGGTATCATTCCTGAAGCACCAATTGATCAAACTTGAACACCAATTGATGGTTTATGCTATAAAATATGATCTCATTAGAATTTTTTTTTTTTTGATTAAACATTTTTTCTAGCTAAACCAGTGGTTCTTGACCTTTTTGCTCCATGCCCCACCTTAACAGCTCAAAAAAACTTGATCTTCCCCTTACAATAATGAAACAAATTTGTTGATTTGTTATTGGAAAGGTAGAATGATATAATGTTAAATTCAGAAATTTACCTAAATTTAAATTTTTCAAATGATAGATCCTTGAAATCTGTTGTAAAATTAGTAATTAATAGTATTGTATAATTAAGATTTAATCAGTTAAGCTTAAACATGACTCGGTTTCAAGCCATGGGATGCCACATAATATACTTGAATTGCCTTTTTTGAGTCAAGATTTATTTTTCAAATTGTCTTTATATGATACATCAAATTTTAAGATAATTTTCATATCTTTCTGTTTACTAAAACATGTACATTATTGTCATTATATTTTTTTTGTTAACCATTATCGCAGATTTTTTTTTCAGAATATATACTTATATTAAATTGAAATTAAGATTTTGATTAATCTACCCGGTGAAAGCTTGGGATTTAAATGATCTCAAGAGCAAAATCGATTATCATGCTTTTTTGTTCTATAATCTGTATCTTAGATCTGCCGACAAAGTTGAAAGAAATAATGTATTCACTCATTTTTGTCCGTCTGTTTGTCCACACAATATCTCTAAAAGTTTCCGATTGAATTCAATGAGATTTTGTTGAAAGGTGGGCTGACACATAGAAATTTGCCGCTCATTATAATGACAAAGAAGAAAATAATGAGCAAAACAGAATGGGATTCAAACTCATTTTGTTACCATTTACAATTTATTCATTAAACAATTTATATTACTTTATTGATTTTACTTACGTAGGCAATATTATTTTTTATTCATCTGTTTTTATCTTATTTTGAAAAAAAAATTCTGGAACTGCTCAAATGGGACTCTTAATTTGGGATTTGAAATAATCAGATAAAATATTTTTTTTTCTTTTGGATACACTTTAGCTTTATTCATATAATCATAATTTGGGCTTTTTATTTGGAAATTTTTTTCACTCAATTTTTTTAAAAAAATTTATCATTTTTCATCAATTGTTTTAATTAATCCAATATTTTATAAGTGTATTTTTTTATTTCTATATTGTGCTCAAGTTTACATGAAAAATATCATTACATGATGAATAATTATACAAGCAGAATGATGAACTGATGAAAAATATTTACCAAGAGTATTTTTCATAATTCTCTTTGTATTTTGGGGGGTTTTGGCAAACTGACTGCTTTCCCAAATTATGGCGAATGATTGATGCTGATGATAATGCACAATTTCTACACAGTACAACTGTGGTGCATTTAATCTTATAAGTTCTTCTGCATTCTTGGTTATGTCCCCATTGTCTTCCATAGTCGGTAGAAATAAGCCTGCCCATCATCATCAAATTATCAACTTCAACCATAGCCTTTAAAACATGCTGATTGATATTGTTAAAAATTCATTTTTATTTTTTTTAATCCAAAATGTTGGACATTTTTATTGCGATTAGGATGACCAATGATAAAACTATGTATTTTCCCTTCAATTATCTGCATTTGACAATAACATGGCTCCATGATCAATTATTTGCTGAATATAGGAAACATTGACTTCACTACAATCAAAATCCAAGTTATGATTAATAAAAATATATTTTTCTTTTAGTTTTGAAAAAAATATGGGCTAGTTTATATCTCGAAAAACATTTTAAAAAATTGAGAATTTAAAATCTCAATCATGTTTTTTTAATCCAATATCAATTTTCAACTGTTACATAGCTTTAGTGGTTTGGAAGTCGGGGATGTTTCAATTACCTCCCCTTGATATTACCGATTACTTCCCTTTCATTATCGTCTGCAGCTTTGGATTCACAGGACCTTGAACCGAACTTTGATATTTGATGTTTATGGATCTCTAAGGTAAAATTTTTTTATCATTTCCAAAAGCTTACTGAATCAACTCGATTTTTTTCTTCTTTGGATTTTTTTGAAAAAAAATGTATTATTAATGCCTCATACAAATCGAATTTGCTGCATTATTATGAAGACAGGACATTTAAAATTTGTTGCGTACAAACGACAACTAAATCAATTCAAAGATAAGTACCGAGATCAAAGTTTCTCACCGTTCTTTCTTTATTGCTGTCAACCCACCTCCATTTAAAAAAAATCTTTTAATGAAGCTGAAATTAGATTTTACCTACGTTGTTTATCAAATGGGACCCTTGTGTTTTACGGAAATTAGTAAGAAGAGCCTTTGTTTTTAAATACGTAATTTGCAATTCGCCAAGTGGGAGTTGCTTCCCTTCGTTTGATGACCTGACCGACGTGAAATGAAAGCTTTTCTATTGTTCGAAGAAAATCCATCTGAATGAGACAATTTATTCCCACTCAGTTCAACTTTCGCTCCTTTGCCCCACTAGTCTGGATCATATCTAGGCACTTGAAAAATCATATTCTTCTTAAATTTCCACTTTTATATCTGTTCTTTAAAGTTGAAAAAGCTAGGTATTCGAATGCAGATTCTCAAAGCACTCCAGACTTGGAGAGGTGGCGTAAAATAATCTTCTTTTCTCCTTCAATTGACCTTGTGCCCTACTAAGCTAAGCTTAGTAAATGTTAACTCCATATCTGAGAATATTCAACGAGTCTCAATGAGTTATTTCCCTTGGACCAAATTTTCTCTCTTCAATAACATACATATACAATAAAATGAGTATACTTTCTTATTTGCTTATTCGATATTGAGATAGATTTGCAAAAGGTTATCTTACATTATAGCTAAGGATGGCTTGATTTTTTAAAAAGATTTTTTCATTTCTAGTTAACTTCATGGCTAAAAATGTTAGGCACGCTCGAAAAGACGATTCCTGAAATGTTAGGCACTCCATTAACGTTTGAATTTCATTTTAATAAATTTATCATCTAAAAATCATATAATAGTAATCTACTGCTTATATAATCTATGAATTGATAATCAATTTAATAAAATGTGGCTGATATATATTTACCAAGATTTTTCCGTTTGTTACGTTGTTGTTCTCACTATAATCTGGCCATTTTTAGACATTTTGGACATCAAGGGGGATAACTCTTTGCAATCTAGACGTGGTTATAAAAACTCTGTATGCACGCGAATTTCGACCGATTCTGACCAAAATAAGACAGGGTACCTATTTTATAAACATATTGAAATATTTTGAGATTCTACAACAAAAATTTAGTCTCAGGTTCTACGTGGAGGATTATATTTACAATGTAACAATAATAAAACTCGACACTGACTTTCCACTATAGTTTCAAAATAAAGATTAACATATAATAAACGAGAAAAACAAATGGTAATTCCCCCTCAACTGAATTATTTTATTTTCATCCTGGATTGAAAAAAATGTTTCTTTCGTTATGTCTTTTTTTTATATAAAATGTTTAAAACCTGTGTAATTTCAGGTTATTGTTATTTAAATTTTACCCGTTTAGAAGTACAAGAAATTGATAACATTTATAAATGGAATTAGGAAAGTGGCATTGATGAGAAGAATGAGAGAAATTTTTAAAATAGGAAAAAATAATAGATGAAAAATAATAGTCTAAAATCAACAAAGTAATAAAATGGTTCTGTGTTTAAGTAGTAAGTGGTAACAAAAGTAATGTTTGAATCCCTTTCCGTTTTGCTCATTTTTTCTTCTAGATCGTCCTTTATAACGGATGACAAATTACACTGTCTGTGTGCATCTCTGTGTGTAGGCAGGACGTAATTATTGACTGATCCTCACCAAATTCTAACAGAACAAGTATTTGAATATATCTGTAAGTACCTTTTTGAATTTTACGAAAAAAAGCTTTTCAATGGTTTTAGATGAGAGTCTGTTTACAATGTAAATGCTAAACTGGATTCTTACTTTTCATTCAATGAAAAAATTACAAAAATGATAGAAACATGTGCACATACAGCATTTCATTTTAAAAGAAAAAGAAGATTTGGCTTTGCGTTTGTTCAGTCTTGCATCTACTCGGTCTATCTATCAAGTGCGAAACGCGGGATAATTTCTCAACAAAACATTTCGTAATAATTTTGCTCACACAGGTGTAAGTTGAGTGCTCTAAAAATCAACAAGAGTTACCTCTCTTTGTTCTTCAATGATGGCTGAACGTGACTGAAAGTTGCATTTTGTTTTTGTTTTTTTGTTGTTTTTTTTTGTTTTTTCGTTTTTAATTTTTCATTTCCACTTAACTAAATAGCCTGAAAATGGTTGGATCCGTTCATTTTTTCATTTATAGATGTCTTTATTGCTACAAATATTCTGGTTCCTGAAATCTATGAATAAACTATTTAAAATCATATTTTAATAAAGCTTTTGAAATATTTGGAAATATTTATTTAATTTCAATGAATATTTGATTCGAAATCATAATTCATAATGAAGCTCCTGTAGATATCAGATCAATACGCAGTGGATTAGAAATATGAGACATTTACTCACATCAATACGGATAATTCTCTTGTTAGAAATTTAAGTAAAAAGGTGATTAAAACGAACTTTTTTCCTTGTGTTATTTATTTTCATTTTGTGTAAATTCGTGATCAATCAATGTGGTGTACACGAAGATTATAATGATTAATGTCTAAATTTTAATTTTTTTATTTATCTTTTTATTTTCTTATTTTATAAATTTTTCAGGGGACATCGTTTCTGAGTGTACTCAATATTCCTTTGATAATATATTTATTAATATAAAATTCAAACATCTAAATATTTCAGGTTCAGCGTTTCCTAATATATTTATGAATAGAAATTCAAACTGCCAAAAATTTCTGTGTTCAGTTTTTTCGAGTGTACTCAATATTCTCAGCTATAAAGTTACCTGAAAGTTGCTGGAACAATGGGAAAATGGAAAAATCTAGCTATTTTCAGCCTCCAATCGACGCGAAGGGGAGGTTACTCTAATTGACATTTACAGTGGCCATAATTTTATTTCCGTGCGTGCAAAAATTACCCATTCCGTAGTTGGTTTGTTTTTTCTGTTACCTGTACCAAAATGTTATGTGTATACAAGTTATATTCCCACACACATACACACCTGGAGGGGTATAATTTTCATCTGATTCTCACCAAATTCCAAAATCAGATAGGGTGCGTATTTTGATATATCTTGAAATGTTTTTGTTTTTTTTTAAATTATTATTTACGAAAAAAGATGTCTCAGGTTTTTTGAAAGGGTCTATTTGCAATGTAACTATAATGTTAAACTGGATCCTTATTTTCTGTTCAATAAAAAAATTACAAAAATTTTTTTTTCAAATTGCATATGCTACATTTTTTTTTAAAATTGTGCTTGGGTATGTACCTGTCAAGTTGCAAGTCTACTTCATTTGTTTGTCGTTTGTCACTCTTTTCAAGTCACCACATGAATAGGTAGTAAAAATAAAATTATTGTTTGTTCTGGGGTTATTCAGAGAGTTTTTCGGACGATTAAACCCCTTCTTGTTATCTATGTTGTTTACATGGCGTTTTGGCCAATCTATTCTAAAACCTCATTCGGGTGTACTATCCGTATATTATGGAGGTGAACTTAGTTTTGTTTTTTTGTTTTTTTTTCCTAATCGGGCAGCAATTCTCTTCAGTGATCTTAAAATAGAGGAGGGGGAACTAGACAATATAGGTCGCACACTCGAGCAAAATAGCTACCCCTCCTACGTTATCACCAGTGGGAGCACTGAAGGAGTCTATTAAGGGTACTATCTATGTTGTGACCATTCACATTTCATGGGTGAAGGGGATGGCAAGAAGGATACACCACGGATCTGGCCAATAAATGTTTTTTACAATATTCCCTTTAATCGTGGGAAGAATTATGAAAGGGAAACGAGCCGGCCTCTCTGACTCGAGGGACATGGAGAAAAATAAAGAAAGGTGAAATAGAAAAATCTGGGTTGGCTGACCACATCTAGAGAGAGAGAAAGGTGAATACTATCCTTTCTGAGAATGCAGCCGGATTATAGACCGGGACTGCTGTTGGAATCAGAGAAAAATAAAAGAAGCAGCATATATCAATTTGTCGGCTGAGTGTATTAGTAAGACAAGTGCAGATCCTAACACGTGGCTTCTGCTATTAAACAGTAAAGTATGAAAATCCAGGTCGAATGAGGAGAGGAAAGGAAAAAAAGGGAAAAAAACTCGAATTCCTCGTTGTAAGCATTGCTACCATTCAAGAGAAAAATCTGTTTACTACCATCACATACGGACAGTACATCTGAGGAAGGCTGTTGAAAGGATCGACCGAAGCGCCGTGTTAACTACACAAATAAAAGGAAGTTCAATAGTTAGAAAAACTCATTGAATGTTAATGACCCATCTCAAAACTATAGACATTGTAGAATTTTGTTATGTTAAACTTGGTAAATAAAACGCCATACCTATTCCA
>OY735211.1:32784230-33024230 GCA_963457665.1 Thysanoteuthis rhombus | reverse complement strand
ACATATATATAGCATTCTTAATGCTTCGCATGCTCTCACAAAACACAATGATTTTACCACCATAAATTACTTGTGTAGGGTCGGAATTACAACGTTGAAGGTTATCAATTTGTATTGATAAAGGAATGTTGAGGTCACTGAATAGTGTATGGGTCACCATTATATTCAAATACAAGGCAAAAGTCTTATTATCAATTAAAAAGAAAAGATTATTGTCTTGATGTCAACCTATAGTTTGTGTCACCGGGGCAAATAACTCATGGTGTCACCCTACCACTTTCAGAACTTGTTCTCCTCCGGAATATTTAGAATTTTGGTAATATTTTTGTACTAATAATATTCATTTTTATTCATGATTCTCCCATATCATTGAATGTGATGGCGTAAACCCACATTTACTAACTATTCTATTCAACCTTAGTTTTCAATTTTCCTGTTCAGTATCTTGAAAAAACTATACAATAAAACAAGAAAACACTCAAAGAGTGTGTGCTTTCGCCAACGCTTTTGCCAGAGAAAGTAATTTAACCACTTCTTCTGTAGCCGATTTTGCATTGAAATTCAATGAAAACTTTTGGAGATATCGTGTGGACAGATATGAACTTTTAGCAACACGTCGTATAGTATATGACTACGAAAGAGGGGATGCCATTGTTCTTGGACCTGCCCGAAGAATTTAATCATTTCTTTCGGCGCCTTTTGTCCACCCTCCTAAACATTTGCATTATAATTCGCATATATCGTGGGGACAGAGATAGCATTTTAGCAACATGTGTTGTGGACATATAGCTATGACTCAGGGAAGGTAATTATCCATGGATCCGTTCGAAATGTAATCATTTCTTTCGTACTCTTTCGCTAAATTTTGTTGAAATTCATTGAGTAATTTCAGTGATATTGAGTGAACAGACTAATGTTTCGTTAGAAATTGGAAGGCACTCAGAGAGCGCATGCCTCTGTCAATGCTATTGTCAGGGAGAGTAATTGTGCACCGATCCACACAAAATGTATTCAATTCTTCCAAAGCACATTGTCCACCCTCCCTTAAAATATCATGGAAAATCATTGATAACTTTTGGAGATATCGTATTGACAATCATAAAATCATGGCGATATTATATGGGTTGGACATATAATTACGACGTAAGGGAATAATGGGGTATGGATCTGCTCCAGAATGTGATCAGGGTTTTTTTGGGGGGGGGGGTGCCCATTGTCAAAATATTATTGAAATTCATTGAGAACTTTTGAAGATATCATGTGGACATCAATGAAATTTCGGTGATACTATGTTGTTTTGACTTAGAACTACGCATGGATCCGCTCTAAAATTGAATCAGTTTTCCCATGGCCTATTTGAGGTATCACGTAAACAATCACTGAAAAAAATCAAGACCCTTATGGAAAGACAAAAAATAATCTCAAGCCACCGATAACGACAGGAGAAAAGATCAAGGCAACCGAACTAAACAAAACCATGCGTTCAGGGGGAAAAGCTTCAATATATACGAGATCATTATGCTTACTTTTAGAATAGGACAAACGCCACGTTTGACCTTTAACAACTTTCAACACCCAAGACATATTCAAATGTATTTTTTTATTGAAAAAAAAAATCTCATCTTAGGACAGTGATATGGTAGATATGGAGCTGCTGCGATTGTATATATGTTTCAGCACTTCAACATATACTGGATCTACACCTTGTCGAGTGATGGCCTCCATGACCTTAGGGATTTCTACTGAGTCGGACGCCTTTTTGAAGTCGATAAATATTATGGCGAGTGGTAGTTTATAATCTGCTACTTTTTCTTTAGGCTGATTTATCGAATGCAGGTGGTCCATGGTCGAGTAACTTCTTCTAAAGCCAGCTTGCTCTCGTGGTTGGTTTTCATCCTGTATTTTGGGGATTTGGTTGGTGATGATTTTTGTGAAAAGTTTGTATACGCAGTTGAGTAGGCTTAGAGGCCTGTAGTTGTTGAGGTCTTTCGGGTTTTCTTTTTTATATAAAAGCATTATGATAGTAGTGTTCCAATCATCTCAGACTTTACTGTGTTTTAGACACAAGTTGAAAAGGACGGCCAGTTTCCTAGTGATGATTTTACCCGCTTTTCGGAGTAGGTCGATGGTGATGTTGTCTGGTTCAGGGGCCGTTCCTTTCTTCGTCTGTTTAATGGCCTGTCTCACCTCCCACGGGGTTACTTGTGGGAAGTCCTCGAGTTGATTGCTTACGTCTTGCATATCCTGTTCATTGTTTTGTAGTCCTTGTTTGGACGAATAAAGTTTTTGGTAGAATTCTTTGGCACGTTCGACAATCCTGTCTCTGTCTGTTGTTAGGTTTCCATTTTCCTCGAGTATGCTGGTTATTTGCTTTCGTCCTGAGTTGAGGCCTTTGTTTAAATGCTCAGTGGACCAATGAGCGGGATAGACTTAGTGTGAAGTCAGTGAAAGCCCTAATATACAATGCAATCTTAAGGCTATGACGTGCATGGATTTCCATAGTTATCTGGTAAGAGACAAAGACTTTAGTCAAAAATAGCCAGCATGTATGTCTAAATAGACAGTATCAGCATCATGCTACTAGCTTACTTCAGCGTTTTCTTTCGTTATAAAGGTGTATACCTTGAATTTTGTTATAAATTTAAATGTCCTCCATTACAATAGTTTTCAGAATAATTTTTTTCATTTTTGCATGTAGTCCACTGAACTGGGAAAAAATCGAGGCCAAGCGGGATATTGTACTATTGACTGGATTGGTAAGCTTCAATGACATATTCAAAATTCACCCAAAAATTGGGAAAAAAAGTTATGAGCATGTGGAAAATAACTACATTAATCAAGTATATCACTCGGTTTTTGCACTGTTACAAGAAAATTACTTTGATAAAATATCTCCAACACACCAATCGTCTGTACTTTCCACCATCCAAGCTCTAACAACTCAGCCTAACATACCATCATCACCATTTATAACAGTGCAAAAACAACTCGAAAGTTGTAATATTTGGTAAATGTAAATTACCACATGCTCATAACGTTTTTCTCAAGATCGGATTCGGATATATTGTAGTTTACCAGGCCTGTCAATAGTGAAAATCCAGTTTGGTCTGAAATTTTCTCTAGTCAAAACCTATTTCTCCGGGACTAATTTGTACCATTGAACTTCTTCTCAAATCAGAGATGTCATAGAGAGGTGGTCATTCTCTGATCTTCTACTGATCCGTACCAACTAATCAACACCAGTCCCAAATCGGGTTGGGTGATGATTTGCTTTATTGGTGACAGTTCTTAACCTTTCCCTGACACCAAGACGATCAGCATGTGGGTAGAGATTCCTGACATCACATGTGCGACCTTGGCGCTGGGAACGTTTTGTGGCCTTAGAAAGGCCAGTGCAAGCCGGCAAAGGTGCACTTTAAAGGGTTTCCCTTCCTGTTTCTCTCGAAATTCATCATAGTATTACTCCTCTGGTCTCCGCTTTCGCTTTCTCCTTTTTTGTGTTTCATGTGTAACAGAAGGACACACACACACACACATTTGTATCTGTCATCACGGTACAATATTTGGCTTGATGTCTCATTCTAACCTCCATAACAATCGCATGTCATTTGTATCAATAATTCGATAGCTATCAATAGAGATTAAATATTTACCGTTTTTGTTGTTTAGATCTTTCATTTTACTGTAAAAAACGACATTTCATTTGTATCACCCTGATAAAAGACAAAAAAAAAACTAACTCTTTTCCCCACACCTACTGCATTACCATTTCCCTCCCCAAAACAAACTTAATCTACTAAAAAGGACATCCACTTGTCTACAGACCAAACTCACACTTATCAGAAAACCCTTTTCTCTCTGATACAGAGTAATAAAAAAAAAAGCACTTGTCTCTCCTAACTACCATCCGGGTATAACTGTAATTTTCACCATTTCTCTCAAACCAATTTTCGCTTTCATAGCTATGACGAAACCTGGGATGGGTGAAACGTACGTAAGCTGTTACACTCTTCAATAAAAAAAAAATTGAATACCCTATAAAAAAAAAACAACAATTCCTCGCTGGAAATATTTGCACATGCAGACATAACAAAACGGAATATTAATCGTATTATATAAAAGCCGTTGTCTTTTTTTGGTTGGTTAGTTGGTTGATTGGTCTCTCTAGCGCAAAAAGCAAATAGATATATAAAATTTACGGAATCATGCCGTAATTCGAACGTCTGACCAGGAGGTAGATGAGCAAGACGTGGGGTAACTTTATGCTGCTAAAATGTCGAGTGAAACTGTCATCAAGCGAGCAAGCAAGCAAGCAGCAGGCCCATACAGTTGTTGCTGATTACAGCTATTTAGCCTGCCTGCCTTCGCTTTTGTTTATATCTTGTACGTAGTACTGCACAGAACCAAATGGAGAGAAATGGGGGTCAGAAGAATGTGTTACACCAATCCATGACTTATCTATACATAACATGAATAATATAGTTGTTTTTGACTGCTACTTGCAATATAGTTTGTGGGAATCTCATTCCGACGGATGATGTCAAAGAAAGAAATGGCACATTCTTTGTTTTATAGTGCAACATCCGAATGACTGCTAAACGCTCTTTCTATTCCATCATATCTAGTTATTTACGAACTAGTCCAAACATCTAAATTTGCTGATTATATAATTGTTAATAACAATGCAGTGTTTTGTTTGCTTTAGTCTGGCTTTTTTCCACATTCAAGGCGCAATTAATAATGACATGACTGAGGAGATCAGCCGACAGTTTTTTAGTTTAATTCATAATGGCCTGCTGACGTAGAAATCTATACATAAAGTATTATGATTTGCTCATAATACCAGGCGTTTATAACAATTAAACAAAACAAAAAATATCATAACTAGTATGGCTTGTGGAAATTCCAAGGTGCATCTTTGCAAAAAGCAAGCACAAAATAATTTTACGGTATACACCCGTGTAAAAGTCGAATCCTTTAGACTATTTTTTAAGATTAATTCTATCGGGTCGACGATAACATGAATATTACTTTTTATGGGCTGGAATCTGCACTACAATCCAAAATACCGTATCAATAAGCAGAAGCCCAAATGATCTCTAGATAGAAAAAAAGGAATAAAATAAAAACAATGAATTGCAGTTATAGTACCGATGTTTCTATGCATCAAAACACGAATCCAGCTAAGAAAACACATAAATAATGCTGCGTAGCCCTTATCAATATTTGCACTAGCTCTTTTATTCCATTATAATTAGTAAACTAGCTAAATGAATTTTTTAAAGTTCATAATTACAGTAAATCATCGTTACTTATTGAAATACTGTCTATATGACCGGTACCTGCTCGGCGTATTTTCATCACGTCTCTTCAGCTGCATGAATCGTTAATGTATTCAAGCTTAGCTGAGTGGCTATCCATAGCTGTGATTGCATCTTCAAACGGTAGGCTGGTTGGTGTTATTATGATTTCAAATTACTGAGATATACCGTAATTACCGTAAATATCCATTCATTGATACAGTATTTATAGTGAACTACCGGCAAATATGATATACAAAACGGAAATTAAAATTTTCCCTAAGATATACACATCATCACTGGATTCAGGAGCAATAGCTTATCTGCATAATGCAGGTTGATAATAGATGTAACTACCGGTATTATTAATCGCGATGCAGTCTTGTTTATGATTTCTCACTGAATGATGAGGGCATGCGTTTTGATATGTACATTAGAATATGATGGCGTAGATAAATTAATTTCCTCATCGTAACATTAATGTTCAGGACAATACTTTGATTCGCGAATATCTATCTGTTGTCTGTAAAGAACTAGAAGAACTAGGAGATACATGGAAAATCCATTTTTTCTGTAAAAAATAGGAGGTTGACTTCTACAAGACATCGACTTTCACACGAGTATAAACGGTATATTTTAATAATAGGGAGAATTTTTTTTAAAATGAGGTGGGTGCGAAACAGGCATCGATTCATTATAATATAGATACATTTGTTTGCACCTGCATAATTATGTCTCTCTCTCTCTCTCTCTCTATATATATATATATATATATATATATATATGTATATATATATATATATATATATATATATATATATATATATATATATATATATATATATATATATATATATATATATATATATATATATATATATTCAAACACAGAGCTTCAAAATAGGAATTGCATCTTTCAGGGGATCAAAGACAGACCTTTTAAGAAAATGATGAAATTTACCTGACCTAAGATTGAACTTCTGATGTCAGCAGAGGTCTGCGACACCATTCCAATGTTCATCCTGGTATCAAGTTACCCCTGTACACAGATTTGGAGCCCGTAGGTTGTAGCCGTCTTCGTTAGATCTGAAAAAGCCAAAATTCGTCTGATCCTAAATTGACTTCTTTGGGTCACAAAAGGTCATCTCTGCCCATCCTCTGTTCATCCTGGGGTCAAGTTACACTTGTACACAGATTTGCAGGACGTAGTTGTGGCCTTTAGATTAAAAATTGACCGCCAAAGTTAATCTGACTATTAAACTGACCTTCAGAAGCTACCAAAGGTCAGCACTACCTATCTTATGTTTATCATAGGGTGAAGTTACCGTAGTACACAAATTTTCAGCCTTTAGGGTGCAGCTGTCTCTGCTGGATTTGAAAATGCCAAAATATCTGATTCAACCAAATTGACTTGACCATAAATTGATCATCAAAGGTCACCAGCAGTCAGCACTACCTACTCTATGTTCATCGTGGAGACAAGTTGGCTGTGTGAACAAATTTGCATCCTTTAAGGTGCTGCTGCGTCCGTTAGATTCGAAAATGCCAAAATTGACCTGACCACAAATTGGCCTATAGAGGTCACCAAAAGCCATCGCCACATATCCTACGTTCATTCCGGGGTCAAGTGACCATTATATTCATATCTTCAGCTTGTAGGATGCAACCCTATGAAACATTCATTGTGTGCGTTTAAGGGGCTGGGGGAACGGTGCAGTGAAGAATTTTACTGTATCTTGTGCACATTTGTTTCCTGTAGGTGTAGTGCGTATACATGTGTGTATTTTCTGCTAATCAGTATCTGAATACAGATATGTGTATATGTCTGATTTTATTCATATATGAAGCTTCAATAATGAATGTGTCTGATTCATCTTATACTCAGAAAGGTGTGTGGAAGGGTATTTAATTAAAAGCATCAAATAATTAATAAAAGATTAACCGAATTCTCATATCGGGAAAACCTAAACTCCGATTGCCACTGCCAGTAGTCATTAGATCATTATTAAGACAAGGGAAAATACATATGATAAGAATAGAGTCTGGATGCAAGCCAACATTTATAGGTGTCATTCTATAACTATATTATCAATCAGTTGGACTCACAACTCCACAGTTCTTTTTCTACTCGTTCAAACTCGTAGAAGATTGGATGTTTGATTAATCCTATATCCAAAAATATGACCACAAAGGAAAGTAGAATAAATCTTTATTATAATTTGCGAGCTGTCGATCTATCTGCGACATAACAAGCAGAAAGAGAGTAAGAGGGTAATGTGAAAACACGAACACAAAATTGGCTGTTCAGTTGCATGTGTGTGAGTGTGTTTGTTCGCTGGTTACTCATGAAATAACTATTACTAATACTATAGCAGATTTGTCAATTTCGTTTTTTACCCAAAATGAATGCAAGAATTCTAAACACTACTTTGCAATAACCTTTCACATTACTGTGTGAACATACTGACAAGGAATACTACTTTGGGTATAGCGTTATTAAAGCAAAAGGCATTTGCTAGTAATGATAATAGCAGTATGTTTTGAGATTTTCTATCAGTGTTTTGGGAGCTAAAGAGATTTAAATTTCATAAAATACATTTGTTTGCCATACGAAACTCATAACGGTTAGCATGCTCAAAATAAAATCTACTCATTTAATACGTCAAGCATAGGTGTCTGGTTGGGGGGGGGGCAAACGGAGCATCAGCCTTCCCCTGAATCTCACCTAGAGTTAGGAGGTTTGAAAGTTGGAGCCTTGTAGTCAATAAAGGATTATAGTTCTGCACAATTGTTTTACGTAACCCCAATGCAATGTACCCACAATAAAGATTTTGTCATCTTACGCTGCAAAACAGGGTTGCAGCTAAGATATATTATCAGATATGCCCTCCTCGTCGAAATATATTTTTGGAAATGTGGCCGCGGACGCTCAGTCTATGTCCATTCCACGTTTTGTTGTTGTATCATTTTATTACAAATGGACAAAAGGCGGTACGGATTTTGATATCGGTGTAATGGAAATGTGGCGGTGGACGCCCATGATACACATAACGAAGGAGTACTACGATAATAATTGAACTTATAACCTTAGTGGGCCAGCAAAAAGTAAAAGTACATTCATTCATTTTCTGAAACAGAAGTTCGATGACAATTCACATCTCTTCTTTTTCATTTCTTATTTCATTAGTTTTTTTGTTGTTTTTTTTTTTTTTAACTTTTGTCCGTTTCATAAACTCGTTTGCCTCCGAGCATCCCTCTCACCAAGAGATGGCAAGCCAGGCGGTCCAACGACAACTCGGCGCAAGTCTTTCCGGCGCAGACATCTGAACGCCGATTTTTCCGCGTACGGCCGCTTGGCAAAAAGAGAAAGCGCGCGTCAACTGAGTGCGTATCAAGAAGAACCATCAAAAATGAATTATGGAATTAAAACAATTTATTGGGATACAAAAATTAAAATCATTTCGTGGGTCGAATCATTTAAGCCAATAGAGGGCCCCAAAAAGCGTTTTAAATAGTAGTTCACAGTACGTCTCACTAAACGTTGAAGAGGCCGCCTCAAGATGTAAAGCCTCTGGGCCCCCAAATCTCAAGCTACATCTCTGAGTAAACCTGTGTATTCTTTCGTCTAATATGAAGATGTTCCTAAAAGGTTGTTCAATGCACACCAGGACATGTCTTGTATTCGATATATTGATCAATACCCCCCCACAAAAAAAGATTTTCTATTAGTAGTTTACCTGTACCGAAAGAAATGATTACATATATGAAATTCTACTTGTATATAAGTTATCTATATAAAAGAGTAGTCACATGTGTATATGCTCTTATAAGGTGAGAACTACGCATCACGGAGGAAAAAACAAGGGTATATTCGAAATCTTGATTTACCCACAGCACACATTTGTAGGTCGAATTTAACAAAAAACTTTCATCAATTTGTATGGGGTCTGCAATCGCGCTGACCTAAAAGGTCTACCCCCCCCCCCGAAAAAAATTCTGTGATTTCCCCAAAACTTCAATAGTTAGACCCGTGGAACTATTTTAAGTGTTTATATAGAATTATTTAAAAGATCAAAAGTATTAGGAAACTTTTCCTCCCTTCAAGTGGTCAAATATGAACGGAGACTTTTTTCATCCCTGGGGTGTCAAAGGTGAATGGAGATTTTCCCCTTCAAGTTGTCAAAGGTCAAGGGAGACTTTCTCCACTTTTAAGGTTCCAAAGTTCTAAGGGAAACTCCCCGCCCATTTAAGGGGGCAAAATTGAAGGGAGGCATTTTTTTCACTTTTAAGCGGTTAGACGTGAAGAGAACCCCCACCCCCGAAAGCTTTTTCAACATCCGGACATGTTTTGGGGCATAACTCCATTACATTTTTAAAAGGTGAAGGCACAGATACGTGCAGTTTTCTCCTATATCAGAGCCGTCGTGCGAGGTGTTTTAAATGATTGATGTATTGCCATTCCTGAGTATTTGTGATTCTGATTATCAACTGACCAGTGTTTTCTAAGAATCAGGGGGTCCAAGCTGTGGGTTTATATGGAAACCTATCTCTGTCTAGATTAGATCTTGCAGTATGGGAATATAAACCAATCTAGGGTGTATGTTTAGGTGCAGTTGGAGGGGACAAAGGGATCGTATGTGTCTAAAAGAGCTAAAGAAATCAGGGAAAATGTAAAATCAACTATGTTAAAGGTGTTAATAGGTATAGTGTATGAAAACTCTAAACTCACTCTAGTGAGCGGTATACATATATAAATTATCTTGAGGGGGGCTACTCTATGATTAACATTTAATACTCATCTCTCTCCTTGAATTGATATGGGTGCTACAGATAAAAATAGACATACAAATACATGTAACGTATTATTATAGTAGAAAAAGAGAACATCTTGTATACCCTGGTTGATTTGAGGTAATAGGGACACAAACAGTTTCCAAACGCAAATAGAAATTTTTGAACGCACGTAAGTATGAGATTCATTCGACTCTCCACAAAGGCAAATTTGACTCAAGGTCGGTTCAACGTAGGAGCTCACACGCAGACGTCCAGACAAGGACAGAAACTGCCCAGTTACTGCGACCAGTGTCATACAGGTGTTAGGAATGTCCTTCCCTTTTAACGCAATGATGGAGGTACAGTCGCAGGATATGAATCCTTGAGACCAGACATTATATACTTTTTGAAGCCCTAGAACGAATTTCGGTCGCATCCGTAAGTATGAGCGTATGTGATTTGAGAGATTGTTTCTTAGGATCCTACTCTCCACACACGTGCACAAATATCAATTTAGTAGATATTACAGACGACACCATACGACTCATTTTTCCTGTATACATTAGTGTTGTTTTCTAATTGCTTATGTGTGAAAAGTATGGAAAATAGCTATTATTCTCCTCAGAATTTGCTTTTGTGACCAGAACAGTGATATTTTGAAAGTTATCTTTTTCCGTTTGTACAACGGTTGAATTTACATATTTTTATTCAATTTTTTTTATCACATTTGTAAAAAGGCAACATATGATGAGAAATTTTAAACTAAAAAAATGTACTCAAAAGATTTAGAGGTGAATAGATTTTCGAGATTTACTATTGGCCTCTAATTAATTTTCAGGAACCAGACCTCAAAATAATATCTCCCAGTATTTTCTCGTTATATGTTCCTTGGTGGCGGCGTTCAAAGCCTAGGATATCCCGGTGGGAGCGTTCACCCTGCTTCTTGAGATATACTCATATGTTCTCCTTAAATTTATCAAGATGAGTTTTAAGGATATGGACAACCTGCAGTTCATTTTACCGTAGTTCTCCACCATAGTCTCAACCCGCTCCATATAGTTTTCGGTCTTGTGGTTGACCTGGAAGCACCAAACTACCGTGGCAACACCGTACCAAGCTACTTTCTCCTTCCTTGTGAGCTTCTTGGAGAATTCCTTTAATTCCTGAATCCTGTTTATCTATGTTCCGACGAAGACTCCAGCTATGACCTCATATAGTACTCTGTGGTATCGTCTGCTAAGATGTGCGAGGCTTACAAAGCATATTTCGGCATACCTATCAGAAACAAGATACATCCTGGGCATTTCATTTCATCCGCAATATCACAATGTCAAGACGTTGCTAGATGCCTTGAAGTATGATGAGTACAGCTGGGAGATTCCAAAATGATGACATTCCTTATGGGTCTCAAAAGCGGTTTTACCAAGTCTCCAGCTATCTTTGGCTTTGGTGTAACAGGGACACGTTCGCGCACTACCAAAGGTTGGATCTGCCGCAGCCACCCGAATTCTATGTGGAAATGAGCAACGTCAGGTGGGAACCATTGATTGACCCCTGGACGGTGTTGATACCGCTGCTCATAATAATTAACCTTATGAAACAGTCAGTTCTAGCTACGGAGTTAGTAGTCTTCAAGTACCTTTTTTTAGGCTGCAAACTAAGTAAATTACGAAATATCGATGTTCTGATCGGAAAAAAGTTTGACGGGAATAGTAGCCATTTTCTATACCTTTCAGGCATAACCAATCAGAAAATGACACATGTTGCCTAGGAAGAAAAAAAGTTCTTTTCAAGTTGTGCAGTGTAATTAACAAATCACCAAATAGTAATTTGGATAAAAATGAGTTTCTATTCTTCTACTGGGTGGCCATAAAGTCTGGACATGAAAGCAAACATGCATTATCTTATTTATTGACATATTTAACAGGCGTCATTAGCGACACACAGTAAATATGCATGTGTCCAGACTTTATGTCCACCCTGTAGTTTGCTCGAGTTGGTAAGCTAAGACAACTGCACACTTTATGATGAAAAATGACACTGTTTGGCCCTTAGCCCATTGCTTTCAAGCCAAAACCTGTAAGTTTGTGTGTACGACGCAGTCAGGTTTAGTTTCTCTTATAATCGGTGTCAGTTGGTTAATATGCATAAAGAATATGCGCAAATGTCTCGTAGTCTACTTAAAGATCTGGGATAAACCTGCTTCTAGTTACTCACCACCCCTCAAAACGTGAAAGGATAAGAAGAAAACTGAAAGGGAGAGGGGAAACTGAGGTGGGTAGAGAAAGGGCGATAGGAATAAGTATATAAGACAAAAAATCTACATTTATTTCTTAACCGGGTGGCCTTCAGGCGGGGAAATGAGAGGGTATATTTGGGATGGCAAAAATGAGTGTTGGCAGATGTTCAAAGTATGAAAAGTATTTTTGGAAATTTTCCTCAGAATCCTCAGCTGATCTCCATTTTTCCTTCTTTTCCGATTTTTTTCAACGACAGCATTCATGATCATCAACTTGCGTTAATACACACACGCACGCACATGCTTGCAACCTGCGTTTCCTCAAAAATGAGCCGTTACGTCGCCACGCACAAGAAAAAATATGCTGCATAGTATAATTTCAATGCCGCGCACCATATACGATTAAATTATGATGAATGAGTAATTAAGAAAGATCGATGCACCGAATAAATCATATATTTTATTTAACACTTTTTGTTGAAATAACTGGCCTTTGTTTCGCTAACTTTGGACACAAAAAATCAATGATCGTGTCAAAATGAAAATATTTTCTGATCACTCCACTTTTTCAGTTCATCACAAACTATCATGTCCTGTGAAGACCATGAAAAATTAGAGGGGACTTCGCTTGTAACCTCTCTATCTCCCCAGCCCACGCGCGCGCGGATATATTGAATTTGTGAAATCCTTCAAAGGATTACGAAAGTAAGAAGAAAGTATTCTGTCAGCATTCAAAGTAGAGAGGACCTGCCAAGCCTATGCATACATGCACGTTCATTCAATGTAGTCATTCAACTTCCTCTCCACGAGGACAGAATTTTAATATGAGGACCCACACGCGTACGTGTGGGCAGCACATGCTTACGATTCCCTATGTTCCCAAGCAGTCACTCAACTAAGTTATAATCATGCTCGACGCTTCAGTGATCGAACGAGACCCTGTGTACTCCGCGTGATCTGACTGTTCATCTAAAGCATTTAGGAAGAGTCTTATATATTTTCATTCAGCTTGGTAATCAGATATTGTCGATGTTGTTTCTAGTTTATTCCATAAATATACACATAAGACACGCATTTGTCTATACATGAACTTGCACAAATTTTAAATTTAGACCAGACATATGAACATACACTAAAACCAGAACCAGCCGGCTTATTAGGCGAATCTAGGCGGTCGCCTAGGGCGTAAAGGTCCCAGTGGCGCACACCAAACTGTGAAAATATATTTGTTAGGATACAACCGGGGTGCAAATCTCAAGTCTTGTTCAGTGCGCATGAAACCCTTGCACCGGCCCTGACAAACATCAATAACTTCGCTAAGAAAACAGACTTCGCATTTTCATTTTCACAAATACACCCTTGTATATCTATGAATGTATTATAATATTTGAAACTCTTTTTGATATCATTAGGAGTGTTTAGTTTTAACTAACTTCATGAAAAAATATTGCTTTAGTTAATATTGTAACAGATAGTCGGCAGTAAGAAAAATAGTCACTCTATAAAAGATTTTTCTCTCACTACCGAGCCTCGACTGAGATTTTGATAAATTTCAAAAATGCTGATCAAGTAAACATATAGATATGATATATATATATATATATATATATATATATATATATATATATATATATATATATATATATATATATATATATATATATGTATCGTATAGTTTTTGGAACTATTTGTGGTTTGGAGTCCCAATAATATGTTTCCTCATTGACACCAGAGTTCCAGAATGAAGTGTGTGAAAGCAATGTCCCCTTTTCACGATTAACAAAAAATGAAAATGCATTTTTATTCTTTTCATGGAATAAACATTCAATAAGTTTGAGCTGAATTGAAAAATTAATCAAGTGACACATTGGTGTTAATCACCCCCATTAACCACCATCATCTTCAGTCTTTTATCGTCCGTTGTTGGACATGGACTTTCCCCAGGACCCACCAGACCTCTCTATCATGGGCGTCGTGGAGCCAGTACTTTCTGAACTGGTCTAGTCCGTTTCGCCATCTTATATTCTGTCGGCCTCGGTTTCGCTTGTGATCTCTGGGGATCCACGTTCTGAGTCTTGGTGTCCAGCGATTGCGTGCCATTCTTGCAACATGACCAACCCATTGCCATTTGAATTTTCCAATGGATTCTATGATTTCCAGACTCCTATTTTTTCAATAATATATTGTGCTGTCAACGTGATGTTGAGCACGATTTTTTCTTGTGCACGTTGCATGGTTCTCAGTTTGAGGGTCAGTCTCTTAGTTAGGGTCCATATTTCTGCGCCTAATTTCACGCTAAACTGCAAAATTGCAACCCTTCTGACCTAGATTGTTAATACCTGTTGGGCACGATTACTTAAAACCAGGGCTGGTCCTAGGGTTCCTGGTGCCTTGGGCAAGCTGAACTTCGTATAGTGATGTTTATTTATTTACATACTTGAAAACTCGTCCCATCCCACTTATCGCAGGCACAGGTATTGTGAGAATTCTATCTCACCGAATTAGCTAAGCCTGACTGAGAATGTCGTCGGTCATGAGAATTTTTTTAGAATTGTTCCTCTCATTTTCACCGTAACAGATATTTCTGAAAATCTGATTTCACACCAGGGAATTCCTTCATTTGTATTTGGAAAGTCCTACTGTCTCAAAAAATGACAGTGCCACCTAAGATTTGCTGCTACCTAGGGCTGGCCTTGCTTAGCACAATAAAACAATAAATACTTTGATTTCTAAAGTCTATTGACATAAACAGTACTCCTACTGTTGAAAACGGCATTTTCCGTTGTTTTTAAGTAAAAAGGGGTAATCCTTGCCTAGTTCAATTGAATAGTGATGAAGCTAACTATTTTTCATCAAATCATTTTCATCGGACGATAGGTAATTTTTGATTACTGGATGTAAGAATTTAAAAAATTTAAATTACCTGTTTGTAATCAAATACAGCGCAATAATTGGTGTTTTATCGATAGAGGTAAACACTGACTTTCAAGTAGTGCAATTTTACGTCTTAATTATTGATTGTTTTTTTCACACAAAAATTTGGGATTTTCCTTGCTGGCAAAAACAAGGTGAAACTGAACAACAAAACCTTTTAACTCACGGGTTCTCGAACTTTACTGTATGACGACACACTACGCGGCACATCAACAATAAAAATGAAATGAATTAGACCAATGACGGCGAAACTTTTTACCCCGTCGAGCCGAAATTTTCATTCTCTTAATAATTCTATTATTGGACTGTCACTGTGTCACTTGTATTTACACATGTACTTGTTAATACCCGTTAAAAATATCACGCATATATTTGAAGGAGATGATTCTCTTTTTAGAAAATTAACTACTTGAATCGTTTCCGGGTTGGCATCGGACTATCAATGGCCGAAGATCCATTGAGGATCGAACCCTCTATCAACAGTCAGCAACATTAGATTCCTAGATAGTTATACTAATATACTCCCCGATATATTTTTCTACTCGTTAATTCCAGTGAAAACATTACGGATATATTTGGATTTTTATGAGATGTTTTTTTTTTCTAGAAAAAAATTACCGAATTCGTTTACCTGAGTGAAAACATACTTTCAAATGGTGGGTAGAGTTGGTTTTCTTTCTCACAAATTAGTTGAAGAGTCCAATGTAACGGACAGCGAACCAAGAAAATCACATTGTCGTTGCTAATTCATTGTAAGTGACATTCAATCGGTGGTTTGTACATAAAACGTTGTATCTTTCTTCAGATTTCACTGGAAAATACAATTTTTTGAGACTAATACGTTAAACTTTTTAAATTCTCTGTCAGGTTTAGAGAGCCTTTTATAACATGATACTGTAGGATGATTTTTTTTTTTTTTTTGCCAAGTCCATCGTATGTCCCTTGAAAACCTTCGGTATGTCATTGCTGATACGCGTGTCATGGGTTCGTCATCACTGAATTAAAAAAAAAAAACAATCCTATAGTAAATGAACGAAATTTTTTTCATCAGCGTGCTCACTCATCATCCCGATTCCCTTCAATCTGTCGCTCGAAAGATTAAGATCAAATAAAGTCGAGTGATAAAAATATCAGATTGACAACTCTCTAGCGGAAGCGGGACAGACATATTGCCCGTACTGGCAGGAAGGCCAAAAAGTGGGTGATGGCACGGAAAACCGAGCCGAGTTCTAAATTCGGCTGAAACAGTTTGTATTCATTCTGCATTAATGTCCTCGGTAAAACGTGACTCTATCTTTTCCCTTTAGCTTTGTGTGGGTTAAATAGTACAGGGTGAAGTGAGTGATGCCACTTCGGGTGCTTGTCATTCCTAAGTCTGTTTCTCATGTTGCAATCGGGCCGAGTATCTAAGTAATTAGTAATGTGACGTGTGGAGCCTAAATAGGAATGGCTGAAGCCGTAACCAGCGTAAGGACACAAGTGACTTACTACACGTTCCGGACTCGAAATTCATGCCTGAGTCTTTAAATAAAAACAAAAAAAAAACGTGGCACACTTGGGAGATAGTTCTGCAGCACACAGATTGAGAATTACCGCTTTGAGTAATAAGACCAACAATCGCGAATACACATTTCCTTTCTTTCTCTCTTTTACCCCTCACCTACATACACACACGCATACATGCACAAATCTGTGAATAATCCGTGGTACGTTTGCACAACCTTGACCAATAGTATCAATTTGCTTATAAATCAACTTGTTAGAGAGTGAAGCCGAGCGGGAAGCAAGGGAGAAGTAAGAGCGAGAGTAGAATACGGAGTAGGAAGGGCAAAATGGGTAAGGGAAGAGGTGCAACAAAAGATGTGGCAGGAACAAGAAGGAAGAGAAAGAGGAAGAAGAACAGCATCGAGCACAGACGGAGAGAGAGTGATGGAGAAACAGAAAAGAAGGCAGATGACGATGTCAGCATCCTAATTTCTGACCCGATGTAATCCAGCACATCGCTTTTTTTTCTTTCCTCTTCTGCATTTGCAGGCTTGGCTGCTGTCCTCTTGGTTTGTAACTTCTACTGTGTCAATGTCATTATTTGCCCTTCTATGCAGTTCAGTTTGTCAGACGTCAAACCTTTACTTAAATGAAAAAGAAGGAAATGGCACGTGGAAGACATTACTGCCTTAAACCAATTATAGCAATACCTTGAATAGTGCTGTTTTGGTTAGTGCGGATTTTGATGTAGTACGGTTAAAATATTATTGCTGCACAAATGAATGTAAATGAATATCAGCTGAAGAAAACACACACTAGATTATGAAAAAACCTTGAACGGTGCGAATTTGAACAGAATTTTTTTAGAGAGAATCAATCGCACTAATCAAGGTATACCTGTAAAAGTATTTAGAACGTCACATATGTAATATTATTGTGCTTGTTCCAAGCCGCGTTCGAATGTTACGCTTTCAGGGCAGTTATAACATGAGAAACGTTAGGTAGTTTAATAAGAAGGCATACAGAGAGATAGCAGACAACCAAGTCCGGTAGTCTAATGAAAGGATAGGAAGAGAGATGGCAGAAAAAAAGTTGGGAAGTTTACTGAGGGAATTGGAAGATTTTCGAATACGGAACTAACCCACGTTTATATAATATTTAGATAAAACATGGGCGGGTAATTGAAATTGGAAAGGTGTAAATAAATAAAAAATAGAAGATACAGGAAAAGAGTGGGAAAAGAACGGAGGTATGCGGTAATCATCATCATCATCCGTCTTCTATCGTTCGTCGTTGGACATAGACCTTCCTCAGGATCCGCCACAATTCTCTATCATGGGCGTCGCAGGGCCAGTATTTTCTGAATTTGTCTAATTCAATGGAAAATCTTTATTGGCAATAATACCCGTAGAATTTCAGGTACAGCTCGTAATAATTATTACTTATGTACTATTCAATTATACTTATTGTTATGAGCTTTTAGAATCGGTTCGTTTCGCAATTGTAGGAATGAGATCATAGCGAAAAAGTCATAGCTTTGGTTTCTGACTTGAAAAAAAATCACAGGAATATCTCTGATAAAATGAGTAATATTTTGATTAAATTGATGGCAGTAAATTAATATTTTTGATAAGAAAAATGATATTTTGATTTATTTAATCTATTGCAATAAAATGACATTTTGATAATAAGTAGTTTTTTTAATAAAGTAAATGTTGACGGAAAAAATGAAAATTGTATCATTATGAAGTATGTTAAAATTAAAAATGAGATTATGTTGAAAAATTTGGTGTGTAAAATAATGTCTTTATTCATCATTTGGGCTAAGGCTATTGAGGAAGCAGATGAAGGTCGGTATATACTTATACCAAAATTATGTATCCCCTCTACAAACACTGTTGTTCCATTTACTAACATTCTCACCCCCTCCTATTTTCCAGGAGTGTGACTCGGGCTCCAGGCTGCTGCACTGTCGAGTTACTACTTTGAGGGAGTAGCAGACCCCTAAAGCCAGCTCTATCATCTGCTCCAAAGAGTGTCCACGTTCTGTGGTTCAACTACTCATACCCGCCAAACAGTTAGAGCACTTCTTCAGCTAGTTCGGGTATCAGTCAGTAGAAGGAAACTCCTGTCAAACCTACGACAGGGGCATCGATCCTATCCGTGCCACCTCAGTACATTCAGTCATTCACAAACACACACACACACACACACACACACACACATATATATATATATATATATATATATATATATATATATATATATATATATATATATATATATATATATATATATATATATATATAATCATTGATCCAGAGTTGTCTGGAGGTATCCAATACCACTATAACAGGTTTTCAAGTTAACTAATGGTTCGATTCTTTGCAACAGATTGTAACTCGATTGCTCTCATATATTATAGATTTTTGAATCGAGAGAATTAGGATCTGAATTTTCCACAAAAATTTAGATCACACTGTCTGCTAGATAGTGAATAAGCTTTGTTGAAAAATGCACCATTATTCTAGAGCAGAGTTTCTTAAACCAGGATGTGCATCGGTATCACTTGGGGTTACGGTATGCAAGAGAAATAACGAGGGTAAACGAGGTCTGTGAAAACACTGGAATTTCCAAGTAATCACAACCAACTGGACATAACTTGTCTGTCTTTAGAACCTCACATAAATAGAACATTCCACGAAATCTCGTTTTCATATATATATATATATATATATATATATATATATATATATATATATATATATATATATAAACGTGCTAATTCAATATCCTTGTATGCCCTTGATATGATTTTTTAGTATAAACCAAATTTCGCGCTAGAATGTCAATTGAGAATCATAGGTGGGCGTATCTCTGAAATTGTTTCTAGGATTAAGTTACTTGTTGGGAAGAACTAAATTCATCCATCTCATTAGAAATGTAACATTGAATTAAATGCAATCACTTACAAATACAACAAATCTATTGTCTGTTCTGTGATATCCATACATCTCACGCTATATTCTTCTCAAGGCGAACGCCAGCACTGCTGAACAGGACGAACTGATACGTTGGAGGATAAAGTTTGAGACCCCCTGTTTTGGAGGTAAATGACAGTCCATTGGTTTTCGATGATGTTATCTTGTCACTCATACGAAATTTTTGTGCAGCAAGGAGAGGTTGTGCGCAGAGAATAAGCCACGAGACCAACAATAACTCTGTGATAACTTACTTTCTGGCTTTTTACCAATCTTTGATTTATCTAGATTTGATCTCATCATCACCATTATCATCAATAATTTCAGGTCCTCGACTGAATGAACAACTCCTATGACAGTGATTGTGGTAATCTCTGTCATGTCTCACCAACTCTTATATCTCATTTCTCCACCCTCTGTCAGGTCTTCTATAGCCTTTGCTATCCCTTGGCCACCATTCAACCAATCTTTTGCAACATCTGTTATCCCCACTCCTTGTTATGAATTCTGTTCACCTTCATTTTCGTCACTTAATTACTTCCACGATATCTCTTACCTGGGTCTGCTTTCAGATCCATGCTGACCTCTTTCAATATCGGATTCATTTCATATTCAACGACAAATTGTATCTATAAATTAGCAGTAACAGCCATTACAGGTAAATTGCTGTTCAAAGGCCTTTCCCAGCTCCTTCCATGCCGACCATGACTGAGCTAACCTCTGCCATTTCTTACCGGCGAACCTTTCTATTCCATTCCCCCGGTCTTCTACCATTGCATTTGCTAATCCTTGAGATCCAATCAACTAACCTTTTGCACAATCGGTTATCCTCCCATCTTGCTATGTATCCTGTCCGTCTCCATTTTTATCGTTTAATCACCTCTATGATATCTTTTACCTTGGTTTGCTCTTGCATCCCTGTTGGTCTTTTTCTATCTCTTAAAGAATTTGTATATGTTCGTACTAAACGAATTGGTTTCATGGCGCTGGTAACACAGCTTCAACAAATGGCTTATGCCTTACAGTAGTAATTCCCAATATCGAGGTCTCATGGAACTCTAGGGTTCAGAAAGATAAAAACAAAAATTAGAATAAAATGTTTTATTTTTATGCAATGTTTTCGCAAAGCTTAGTGCCACAGCTACAGCGTCTGTTAATAGCCTCAATCTCAAGTATAATAATTTATTAAACTAATGTTACGGCTAAATTGCGTTGAACTCACTAGTTCTTGTACGATCACGAAAGTTAAGCATGATCAGTGCCAGGTGCTATAAGTTGCTGAGATCAAGTAGAGAGATCCTTGTAGCAATTTGTTAATCTTTCTGAGGAGGAGATCGATCTCTACACTACGCTAAATAATGTAAGTCAAAGAGCGTCCTCCTCTAACCTCTTGACTGGCCTGACAGCGACTGACAAGAAATGAATAAATGAATTGGACTAATAATGTTACTAGGATCGTTTAGATATGACTGGTAGAATAGCCTCTTGTTTTATTTTTAACAAATCTAGATATCTCTAATTGTCGCTCAACTGATTCAAAAGTGGCAACAACGCTGTTTAACTGCAATGACAAAACTTGGAGCGTGGTCTTAACGCACTGGAGTTGCTTGACCAGTGTTCAGTACCTTACTACTACCAGGATGTAACCTCCAACCATGTCTCATTCGGGGGAGTGACAAATGAATTTATATGAAAGCGCATTTTTGAGCGGAGCTTAAGATGTTTGAAGTCGCTGTCAACTGAAATGAGAGTCGTTAGTGTGCAACAAATAGTGAACTGGAATTACGGTTAAAGTAACCAGACATTATTGTGCTTTGGGCAACAAGAGAACAACAAAGATGCAAGTACATACAACAATCGGCTCACCAGGATAACACCAATACAGGCAGAGCCAGTTTCATGCGCTTTAGGTGAAACTTAAAATTTGTACCCTTGATAGTATTCTAAGGACTGTTTCAGTTTGAGGTCCACCCCAGGTCATTTGCGCCCTATGCGACTGACTAGAATCCCCGAATGGACGGGCCAGCCCTGAATACAGATGATATGGAAAACAGCAGATAAAACAACCTATGTTAGTTAACTTTTGATAGCATCTGTTTCGCTCGCGTCATTTTTAGTGTGTTGCACTGATATTTGGAAGATAACCGAATATTTATTTTGAAATTGGTTGACATAGTGACATGAATAACGTTCTGCTTATTGGAAAAATGGTTAGAAAATCTAATACCCGATTCAGTCAATGTCTGGTGATAAATATCTTGTATTTATATCACACATTTTTTAATGTTCTTCTGGTTTTTTCTTTTGATTTTTCAAGAAATCTGGCCCAGGATTCTCGGGTGATCATTTATCCCGGATCAGCACTAAAAGAGGGAGGTGTGTCAGAGGTCGCCCTGACGCCTACGTGACTCTTCTCACGGGGACTAGTAAATTTCTATTCTTATACACACGTACGAGTGGGGAACACTACTTCGAACCGATCTTTCGTTAAATCTGCTACCGTGGAGAGGCAAATAGATTTAATTCATCTTTATGTTATTCATTACCTCAATTTGCTTATTAATTTTAATTCTGCCACGTCTCTTTCCTTCTCTTTAATTTCATTAACATTTTTTCTTTCTTTTTCCTTCACTCTTTCGTTCCATTTTTTGTTTTTGTTTCATCAGGTCTTTCGGGTTTTTTTTTATCCTATTTCGTTTCACAAGCATTTCCTTCTTCTCAGCGTCTTCATTTTTCTTTGGTTTATCACTCTTCTCTCTTTATAATTTAATTCTGATTCATATTTAATTTTCATTCTGTCGTGTTTCTTTCTATCTCTTTAATTTCTTAAACCTTTTTTCTTTCTTTTTCATTCATTCTTTTCTTACACGTTTTGTATCAACAAGTTTTTCTTACCATTTTTCTCCTACCTCGTTTTATTAGCCTTTTTTACTTTCTTTTTATCGTTTCTTTTTCTTTTCTATGGGTTTATTACTCTTTTTTCTTTCTTTTAAATGTTAGTCAATTTGTTTGTCCCTTTCAGACTTTTATTTTGTTGCTCTGTCTCTTTCCTCTCTAATTTCCGCCCTATTTCTTCACGTTATCTACCCCTCTTTCTCTCTCTCTCTCTGACTCTTTTCTCTTCATGTTTTTATTCTCGTCTTCTTTTTAAGTTTTTGTTCGTTTTTTCCCTTCTTTCTATTTATATGCCAAACGAGATAATTCTTGTGAAAATATCTATGAGAAAAGAAACTACTGATCTCGTTCCTGTGGAAAAGCCCATTGTTTCGTATGGTTGATGGGAAATATTTTCGTGAGCAAAATGGTTACCTTTAATTGGATGAGTCCATTGTTACGGACAGAACAAAAGTCGCATTTAATTATATAAGTAGATCTTCCGTCTTTTTATATTTATTTGCTCAGTTTATACCACAAGGTCAAATCAGTGGGTTTGGAGGAAGAATACGGAGAAGAAAGAGTGGGATATGCCAAGATGGGTGAGGGCATGTTTGCCTTGAAAATAAGCTCTCGAAATCCTGATTCTTACGTGGGTTTGAACTCTGTCTTCTTGCTCGAATGGGAAATAACGATCTCTACTACAAGGCTAGCCCTTTCAATTTCATTTTTTATTCAAGATTTTGTTCAGTATGCTTTTTTTATCTTTCTATCTTTTGGTCATACTCCTCTCTCTCTCTCTTTCTCTCTCTCTCTCTCTCTCTCTCTCTCTCACCAACGAGTAATGGTTACAGAGCTTCACGGGTCTCGGGGTTCACTTCGTTCATCCCTGATGAACTCCTCTATGATCACCGAACATACAACCTCATGTATACCTAGTTCCCAAGAGCAATTTCTATCACTGCATACGTCTTCATCTCTCATCCCCATCCAACCCTTTTCTCTCTTAACCTAATTCCTTGAAGTTTAGTCAGCTGAGCAAGTTAAAGGATAGGGACCGACCGACCGGCCGGCCGGCTCCATAAATATTAGATGCCTACGTGAAAGCAGAAATGACTAAAGGTGTCTGAGGGGAGGGTCATCAAAAGTGCTTAGTTGTTAACACGTGATACGAAAAGGCGTTTTCACATCTTATACGTTCTTTTAAAGACCCGCCTCTCCGAGGCCTTTTTCCTATTCCACTCTCACTTCCAATTGCACTCTTAACGTTTGTGCATTATTGCCAACCGGCAGAGGTTCTTAACCTGAGATGCACGCACCCCAGGTGGTGCTTAAGGCTGTTGGGGGGAGGGGTACGAGAATCTGGTGGCAAACAAAACTTTTTGTTGTTGTTGTTGTTCATTGCCATGCATTTCGAAGTTAGCCCTTATGTCCTGATTTTTTAGGTTGTAACATTGAATGAACGAGAAATCACACAGAGAACGAATACCTCGGTCAACGCTTTGGTCCGGTGAAGTAATTTTACATGGATCCATCCAATCATCAAATCAGTTCTTGGGTACATCGTATGGACAGATATGAAATTTTAGTGATATGTGGCGGGGGCATATAACTACAACGTAGGGGAGGTTATTGGGCATGGATCCATTAAAATCTAAACACATTTCTACCCTAATCTGTTGCCCATCCCTCCACATTTCATTGAAATTCATTGAGAACTTTTGGAGATATGGTGTGAACAGTCATGATCGTATGCATAAATATGTTGCCTATTGTCCAACCTCCCACAAAGCTTCATTGTAATTCATTGAGAACCTTTAGAGATAATGTGCAGACAATCATGAGTGTACACATGAATGTATGGGTAAAACAGTAAAATATCCCTCAATAAGACGAAATTCCTGAATTCACCCCCAAGTTTAACCAACTCTCCCTTACCCCATTGTCCACCTCTACATAAAATGTAATTGAAATTCATTGAGTACTTTCAGAGATATTGTGTGGACAGACGAATAGACAGACACGATTGAATGCATAGATCTCTCTAACTTCGGTGGCAGAGGTAATAAGAAACATTTACATAAACTTTAATTTTTATAGAAAAGTAATAATTGGACTTACTAATACCACCAGGACACCCAGATTACTAATTAATCATCAAAAGATAGTACTTAAAAGGTAACTGTTTTATAAAAGGTTAATTGTGAAAAAATAACAGCAGACAGTGCTTTGAATGATTTCATTAGTAACAAGAAAGCATTCACTGGGCGCATTCTTCTACCAGTGCCATCGTGTGTGTGTGTGTGTGTGTGTGTGTGTGTGTGTGTGTGTGTGGTAATTGTGCATAGATCTGCCCCAAAATTTAATCACTCTCTATTAAAATCATTCCTGGATCCAGCCCATCCTTTCCCCATTTTGCACCCTCCCACAAAATCTAATTGAAGTTCATTTAGTACTTGCAGAGATTTCGTTTGGACAGACAGACCAAATACATATACTTTTTCAACTTCGTAGGCGGAGGTGATTAGCTGGAGTGTCCGTCTACGCCAGATAGAATATTTTAGCAGTAAAAAAGAGACTAATAAAAGCTTAGAGACCTCTGAAAGAGTTTCCCTTCACTTCTAACCCCTCAAAAATGGAAAGAAGTCTCCGTTCAATTTAGACCGCTTGAAGGAACGGAAGTCTCACTTTGATTTTGGTCCTTTGAAGGGGAAAAGATTCTCTTTCACTTTTGAACCCTTGAACGGGAAAAAGTCTCTCATTACCTTTGACCCCTTAATGGGGTAGGATAGTTTCTCTATACTTCTGACCCCTTCAAGTTGGAAAAAGTTTCACTTCGCTTTTGAACCTGTAAAAGAGGGGGAAAGTATCCCAACACTTTTGAAAACTTGAGAGGGAAAAGTCTTTCTCCACATTTGACCCCTCAAAGAGGGGGAAAAGAGGGGGAAATTTGCCTTTCACTTAAACAATTAAATACAGACATTTAAAATGGTTTCACAGGACTAACTATTATAGTTGTGGGGAAAATCCCTGATAATAGAAAATATTTCAGGTGAGCGCGAAGCAGATTCCTTACAAATAGGCGATTTCTTTAGCTAAGTTCGACCTAAAAGTGTATTGTAGGTAAATTAGGACCGGCTGATTTCGAATAAGTCTTTGGTTTTCCCCTGTCACCCGGAGTTCTCGACTTATTAGAATACCAATCATACTTCATTACATTAAATATCTTGATGAAGACTTTCAATTTTGATTTGTACTGGGCCTTTTGTTTGTTTATTCGTGCCTCTTCTCCGCTAACATTACGAGGCCTAACGATTTACTTATTGACCTATATATTGTTCATGCAGACTGAGGAGAGGTCTTCTTACCGAGTTGATCTATGAGGTCATTTGAAGTCACCAGAGGTAATTTCTAGCCAATTTTCAGAGTTATGGGTAATAATTTTCCACCAATGATACTTGAATTTAGCATATGGTGTACATTTTCTCTGGTTGTTTCTGGTCATAAAATTTTTTTTTCTAAGTTTGGGGCCATAATTTAACACCCATGAAATTGGATATAGAGGTACATCTTTCCATGGTGATGATCATTTATAATTTGAGATCACTTCCGTTCATTTCTGGCGAATTTTCAGAGATCGACCACAATTTTATAAAAATGCTGATATTTAGCTTATGGATACATCTTCTCATGGCGAAGATTGCATTTTATGAGATATTGGCTTCTGAGGTGATTCAAGATCACCAAAGGTTTCTTCTGGTCATTTTAAAACAATTTTGGGGCTACAATTTAGAACCTATGAAACGGAAATTGGGCACTGAGGTACACCATTCTACGGCAATGGTAATTTTGCAATGCCGAGTTAATCTTTGGATGGATGTAATTTCTGGTCATTTCTAGCCAATTTTCAGTAAGCCACAGTTTAGGGCCAAGGATGTATCGATGGTTTCGGGCCGTGTAGTTGACCATTCGATATCACCCAAGGTCTTTTCTACTCAATTTTCAAAGCTTTTGGCAATAATTTCACACCTATGTAACTGAAATAGGGCAAAGGGGTGAAACTTTTTTTTAACGATGGTCATAGGCAATATTTTGGTGTGCAAATCATGGGGCGAAATCGACCTCCGAAGTCGTTCGAGGTCATCTGAGGTTATATCTTGTTATTTCAAGCCAATTTTCCAAATAGTTAGCCACAATATTGCGCCTATGAAACTGGAATTTGGCACAGAGATAAATTCTTTCACGGCCAAAGTATTTAGAAATGTGATTTGTCATCAGGTTCATTTGAAGTCACCATTTATCATTTCTGATTATTTCCAGCGAAGTCGTTGGCCATTATATTGCGCCTAGAATGCAGAAATTTTGCACACTGAAAGTCACCGTGTATCCTTCCTGGCCATTTCCAGCGAATTTTTTAAGTTGCTGGCCATAATATTGCACCAAGGAGGTAGAAACTTTGCTCAGCGAAAGTCATAGGCAATATGCGGTTTATGCTGGAGATTACTAGTCACCTGAGGTCATTTCTGGAAATTGTAACAAGGTACAAGGATAATTTCTTAAGATCGCTGACCTTTACCTGACTTCTCCACGCTTTTCCATTTGATAGCTCTATATTGGTTGTTCGAATGTTTGATCTCCATTCAACCCTTTAATACTGACACCCAATGGTAGAACAACTTATCTAATGTACCCAGAAGCCCTGTCAAACTAAGCGACATCATCACTTGTTCTTTTTTTGTGTACCAGAATATTTCTCCCGTTATATCTACTTTTTCATGAGCGTATAGTGTGAATAATTATTGTTCAGAGAAGAAGTATATCAAAGAACATATTTCTCCTGATTGGTCATATCTCAAGTTGTTTCCCTCCAGGCCACGTCGGCTATCCCTACTAGTATCCGATAAATTTCAACATTTTGTTAGTCAAAATTTGCAATGATATTATCAAGATAATAACTTTGCAAATTTTGACTTTTTAAAATTTAATTCCTTAGTCTTAAAATTGAGGGGTGCGAAAAAGATTTTGAAATCTCGAAGAGATGTTAGTAACTGTGAGGTTCCCGGGTGAGGGCTATTTGAAAATTCCGAATGGCTTTATAAATAGTTCACTTAGGGTATTTCTACAGACTAATGTTGGGGCAGAGACAAGCTCCTCGGGCCCCAAATCTGTAGCCACGCCTACAAGTGAGAGTCTTGAAAAAAGGTTGATAACCTCAGTAATAGAGACCCGCCTTCCCCGGGCCTTTTTACTATCCCATTTTTTACCTCCAGTTGTACTTTTAAGTTTGAGAGTGAAAGTATTGCCGGTCGGCAACCGGCTGGCAACGGCCGGCTGCTGTTACCGGTTTATATTCGTTAAATCGAAAGCGGGTCTGTAAGGAATAAGCTGACGCCCAGCAGGTTGCGCTACCGGCTTCGAAGATTGTGTCGCTAGGCAGTGAAGCGCGCACACACACATACACACACACACACATACACGCACACACGCCTCTCTGCACCGCCTGTGTCGTCCTGAAATGAGGTGATTATGAACTCATGAGCTGTTCAGCGATAAAAAAAAGCGAAAAACCTACATTTTGACCTAGGTTTTACAGAAGCTCGCAGAACACATAAGAATCTTTTTTTAACCCATTAACTGCAGAAAGTAGTGAAGAAGAGTAATAGTTATTCACTGCAAGATAAAGACATGATGCATTGCAGGACCGGTCCGACCACTAAGCGAACCTCAGCAGTCGCTGAGGGCACAAAGATTCAACAGGCGCACTCTTAACTGAAAAAAGTCGTTAGAATACAACATGGTGCACAATTTTAAAGTATCGCCGAAGATGCGTGAAGCACTTGCACAAATTTCAAGTTTCGCCTAGGGCGCATGAAACCCTTGCGTCGGCTCTGGTCCGTTGCAAGATACTTTGTTGCAAGTTATTTATCACAAGTTATCCATTTAAATGTAAAAGCCATGTCTCACAGATAAGAACCGATTTGCTCTCAATCACCTAGTGGTGTTCTCATCATATAGCTGAATGAAAGATTGAAAAATGCTGTCATTTTGTTCTTATGCTGAACAAAGAATGAAACAACGATTAACTTTTTTCCCTTGAATCTTTCTGCTTAGTTAGAAAGTTGAATCACGTATGACCTTGAATCGATGCCATGCGTCCAATATTTTGGATCAAGTAAAGATCAGCATCACTTTATCTTATGGTGGCACAGATCTTTACTATGTCCGATTGGGTGGTACTAATCTTTACTCGATTAGGTTAGATTAGGTTAACCACAAAAGGTGGGATATTTAAATAATTAGCGTTGGGTTAGGGTAACTACGTCTAAAATTTTCCCTCTCAGGCTGACCCGCAAATTTCCCCTGTTTGAAATGACACAAAACCATGATATCAACAAAAATAAAAAGCATCTTTTGTATAAAGAAAATTATCTTGGTGCCGATCTTGACTTATTAGGTGGGAAAAATCTTTACTTAGTTATATTGAGTAGTACTGATCATTATTAGAGAACCTTGTTGGTGCTGGTCTTTACTTCATTCAATAAAAAAAAAAACTATGAAGTAATTAATTGACCTCACAAATGTTTGATGTAAAAAGCGACGTACAGTTACTGTTCTCACTCCCAGGACCCGAAGGTCCTCGGTAGGTTGCAATAAAGCATTTTCATATTGCAGCTTAAAAAGCCAATTAACACGTTCTGCGTATGCACATGCACATAAGTGAAACGGGCCCAGATTGTCTGAATCACAAAGTTCATTCCACCTCCTGCATGGTACGACATGTGTGAAAATTCGAATCCTTTGTTAAATTACCGTCTTAAAAATGAGGACATTCCTGTACCTACTATTTGGCACTTATTTTCACAAAGTTAAAGAAATTCGTTTCCTTGTTTTCCAGTCCGTATTTTCAGTATTTTAGAAGCAGGCCATTATTCTGAGCCTACTCCATTCAATCCTTTATAGACGAGACAAATAGAATCTTCCTGGATAGAAATCCATTGCGATATTAGAGGAGTCCCTGTCAATATCGTCTCCTTTAGAATATGTAAAATTCTTGATAACAGTGGAAGGACTTCTCAAGTGTATCTTCACTTATCTTCATGAGCTGGAGATGTTCTCTATATGTATATTCTTCAGCTGGTTTTATTTTCCAGGAATTCGGGGGCATTTATCTTTTTGCTATTTGTCCAGCAAACTTATTTCAGGAAATGCTATTTCACGTCTTATTTTCACTACGTACTGGAATATTTATCTTTCACGACTTGTCTTCACAAATTTTCTTGGGTACACGATATTTCACATATCATCCTTACAAAATCATCACAGGAACTCGACATTTCACAACTTATTCTTTGAAAAATCATCACATGGCAAATCCTGCCAAAGCAGATGCGAATTCACTATAGTCGGTCTCTGATTAATGGATTCCAAACTATGAAAAGTCTTTTCATTCCCTTTGTTGAGTCACGTGATTTGTGACTTGGAAAAAGCTAAAATTGCATCTTATTTATCAAACAACAAACAAGCAAAATGGTTGCAAATTTAATGAAACATAAGTGAGGCTAATAAAGCTTTTAATACACATTGCAAAGTTCGGTTGTACTTGAATGTTTTTCTCTCATAATACGTCCGCACCCAACTTGCAATTATCAACTTAATCAGACCCAACTTATAACTGTATGTTCAGAAAGAGCATTGGCAAGGAAAAAGATTTTCCAAAATTAAGCCACATATTTAAGTTTTCCGTCGAGTACTGCTATCCGACACTATTACATTTTAGTTTAACTCACCTGATACCCTCCTTCAAACTCACCATCTGGTGAGGCCTACAGAAATTCTAGGGTGCCCAGTCGACAGAATCCCTCTCTTGGACTCGCTGATGTAGGAAAGCAGAACGCGATACATTTGGCACGAGTTTGGCAGTAGGAGCTGCCGGAAAGACGTCAAAATTGACAAGAAGCAGTATAAAACGTTAGATCAGTGGTTCTTGACCTTTTCAACATCGCGCCCCGTCGTAGTGGTTGGACCCTACCTCCACGCCCCTCAACATATTCAACTAAGTGATTAGTTTGAAAAGGGTAAGTAATGCAAATCTAAAAAAAAAATGAATTCAATTGCATTATGTTCATCGTGATATTATGTAAACACTTAAATCAGAGGAATTCTTACCTTTTTTTCCTGTGGGCTCGTGCCCCGTCTTGAAATTACGCACCCGTAGGTTAAGGGTCTCCGAGTTAGATATACTGAATGGAAAGGTTTGTACAACGTTAGTTAACGGTTAAATGCATTGAGGAATGCAAGTGTCTACAGTGATTACAGTATACTGCAAGAATGATATGCTGTCAAAAGAAAAAAAAAAGTGGGAAAAATAGTAGAAATATAAGAGAGTGAAAAGGATGAGTTGGAAAAGTAACGGTGTTAAGTGACCAATGTGACAAGATAATGCGTCGGATGGAACGTTAATGCTTGAGTCTGTCGTGGCCTTTGGTCGATTGAAAGCAACCTCTGGTGAATGGGAAGCTTAAATTAAAATTGACAGAATAAAGAAAATGGGCACACTATCTATTTCGGCAGACAAGCCAAAATATTGAAAATAGATAAGGAGCTAGGCTTGTCATCTACGCATTTCTGCACAGTTTACTTCAGCACCGTTACATATTTTAAAAATAAGGAACTCTCTCTCTTTTGCCAAAAAGAATAAACGAGAATTCATCATCATCATCATCAGCAGTCTTTTAACGTCTATCGTTGGACATAGACCTTCCCCAGGATTTGCCACTCTTCTCTATTATGGGTGTCGCAGAGCCAGTGCCTTTTGAACTTGTCTAGTTCGTCTCTCCATCTAATATTCTGCCAGCCTCAGTTGTGCATGTGATCTCGGGGGATTCATGTCGTGAGTCGTGATGTCCATCGGTTGTCCGCCATTCTTGCAACATGGCCAGCCCCCTGCCATTTGAGATTTTTAATAGATTCTATGGTGTCCCTGACTTATTGGTCTATATATCGTGTTTGCTTTGTTGTAGGGTACAAGACGAGTTATGTCTGCAGTTTCACAACGTGTTTTTCCGTTTATAGCCCTTGTTCTCAGCTATACTGGTACCCCTTAAAGTTATTTTCTGAAGACCTAACACCCAATAACACAACGCAGCACTAGTCCGATTGCAGACGAGTGGGAGGGTGATGATTTTTCGAATATGCAAAGCCTCTATACAGACTGCTCGGCTCCTGGAATGACTCTCGGCGACCGAACAGGGAGTGTTTCGATTAGGATAGACGTTTTGATTTAAAATCATCTGAGCATGATAGGACAATGAAACCTCAAATACAGCATGCTTTGGAAACATTTAGCCAAATGGTTATTTCAAAATAAGTAAATGTGTCTGTTCTTTATGGTAGGGTTGCCATTCAAAATTTTCAAGACCAAAATTGGGCAAATTTTGGTACAGAACAAAGCTGTTTGGTTCTGAAAATTAAGATTTAGTACTGAAGGTTTATAGAAAGTTTACATAACCATTAATCCATTTATCCTGCAAGCTTAGCTTGATGAGGGATTTCAAATTATTCGTTTTTTTTTTCTTTATGGTGCTGTAGCTACTTAACTTGGCCCCAAGACCATACTAATTTGGTTTTGTGTGGAAAAAAGAGCAACACTGCTTCATGGTGTAGATTTTTTTCTAAACTTGCAGTATTGGCAACGAATGAGTCAGTGCCTGGTGCCCCAAGCCACGTTGATTCAGTCTGATCAATTTTCAATTCGCTACCCTACTGTTCATCTTGGATTAAAAAACAGCATTTCAATAGCCACATGCGCACACAGGGACCTTTAGTCATGGAACGAGTAGTTGGTTGAGCATCATTTTAATCAGTCAGTATCAACACTTATTCTTCGAGGTGAACGAGTCGACGGTCAGTCCCTGGTATTGTCTCATACAATTCGTGTGCAAGGGACAGTTAACCATTTGATGTTTCCTTTGATACCAAATCTCTATTTTCAGAAGGAAATGGCTTATTTCAGTCCAAATTGTCCCAGTTTGGACTTGAAAATAACCAATGGTAAGACTGTTTAGGACCTCTTCATTTCTTCGAGGGAGGGGGGGGACGATACACATTTTCGTAGCACGGGGTCGCTTTTTTTCGATTGGGGGAGTAAATAGTACAGCCAACTGTAGGGGGCGATCTGGTTGGAGTGAACTGATTGGAGTTTGGCCCTTATAATCCGTTTTTCTTCTCACCCCCCCTTCAACTCCATTTTGCTTTTTCCGACCCAGAAAAAAGTGATTGGTATTGCTGCACCAGCTGAGATTTGTCTGCTGCAACAGACCATGGTGGGGGTGTGAACTAGGCTATTAAACAATTACCGTATATACTCGAGTTTAGAGGACCAAATTTTTAGGTAAAAATTGTGGGTCGACCTATGTATTAGTGATAAATTTATAATGTTTATAATCATCAAGTTTATCATAACAAAATTACAATTTTCAGACGTTTTGATTTTTAATGTAAAAAAAAAAAGAAAAGAAAAAGAGTAGTGATTGCTAGCTAAACGAGTCCATGTTTTGTTTTTATTATGACTCAGAACAGGGCAACCCATTTTGGCTTAAGATATTCCTTCGAAATCATAAGAATATATGATCAGTGCTTTCCAACCCCCTGATTGTCTTTCATCATTTGGCAATCTGCAACAGTGAGGATCAGATCCGTGATTGCAAGAATAAAACATTGAACCATGATGATGGTTGCATGCTTGCTTTGCCTTGTCTGCTTTCTGTTGGAAAAACGCAAGGAAATCGATAAAAACCACTAAAACTTATCAAAATTTTTCACCAAGTCAAAACTAAATGTCCTATAATGACAAAAAAAAAAGAAAAAAAAAAAGAGACGTGAATACCCACTAAAAAAAAAAATTTTTTAATTAAAAAAAAAAACGACGGAAAACGAGGAGAGCAAGATTCTCCTAGTACTAATCCAGCTTGTAAGCACTTTGCAGGGGTGTAACCTGTAGAATATGCAACTCAGCTATATAGTCAATGCAACATTATTTACCATTGAAAAGTGAGGTCATTGATATTTAACCTTGATTGCAAGTAGATATTCAATATTACATATTATATGCTCAAACTATCTACATCAAATGTAGTAATAACATTTTTTTTCAATTAAATCACCTTATCAAACTGTATAGGTCACATAACAGATTATTTCAAGTTCGAAAATTCAGAGTTTTCAAATTCTTTGAAAATATTTAGTGCATAAATATTGGAAAAAATTTGTTTATTCAATTCTGCCTGATTAGGTTGCAGGCAGCTTTGATGTATTGTCACCTTTCCAAAATTTATACAATTTGACTGAATAATTAAGTATTTAAACTCTGTGTTATCAGTGAACCCTTGACCTATTCGTAACTTATCAGGCTGTTACAGCAGTTCCATTTAATTTTGCATCAGTTTCTTTTAGAGGGATTGAAAACAATTAAAACATTGGTAATTATTAGGTTTTGATGATAACATCCGTAAAAGGTTCACTTCTTTGAA
Source organism: Thysanoteuthis rhombus (assembly GCA_963457665.1). Taxonomy (NCBI): domain Eukaryota; kingdom Metazoa; phylum Mollusca; class Cephalopoda; order Oegopsida; family Thysanoteuthidae; genus Thysanoteuthis; species Thysanoteuthis major. The sequence continues at coordinate 32,990,116 of OY735211.1, read as the reverse complement.
TGATACTGATTTTTTATCAAATAATGCAAAGTCATTGAACACATTTAGAATAACTAGCACTAATTATGACAAGAATAGCAGTGTGTGGAGAAACTAAAATACAGTGGATTTTGTACAAGTGAAACAATTTGTCCATAAGTAGCAGTTCCTTTTGAGTGATTTTTCATAGAGAGGACAAAATATTACATGGCTTTGATTCCATCACTGCAAAAATCAAAAACAAACCAAACAAAAAAAAAAAAAAAACAGCCATTCCCTGTAATCAATATTCTGTTAAAGTGAAATCCATAGTATTTGAATAAATTGACTTGAGAGCAATAGCAGGTTAACCATAAGGCTAAGTAGGTTTAACCCTTGGGTCCTGGGGGATATGGGGAAAGTCAAAAAGATATAAAAAAAAATTTTTTTTAAATGGTTCAATTGAGTGTACATGCAAGTATCTTCAATGATACTACTGCATTTTTTCCCCCAATATCTGGAATGTTATAAATACTATTGTTTCATAAATCGGGCTCTAAATAGAAATGTTTAGAAGAAATGTATTTAAGACTTTGCACTGCAGTCACAGGAAGCAGGGGGCTGACTAAAGCTCTGCCAAGAGGCCTGAAAAGTAAATAATCTGTCAAAGCTCAAGATCATGCAAGACAAAATAACAAGAACACAGGTTATAAGTATGTACATTTATTTATTTATTCATTATTATTGCAATATATCTTAGACAAGTGAACATTCATTCAATCTAACAAACAAACCTTATCTGCCTGTTTATAACCACATCAAACCTAATGAATAGAAAACTCTTATCAGGGTTGCATAATACAAACTTTATCCGAGACATACCAAACTCAGAGGCTGGGATTGAACCCCCAAACTTGCACGACTAAAAAACGGGGGGGGGGGTAGTATATGGAGTCTGATCAGAAAGACAGCAATACTAAGACAATGCTCACCAGATATGGGGATAAAAGAAAACAAATGAGTTATAACAGTCAATGAGAAGAGGCCAATATTCACCGCAACACAAGCAGTTCAGACAATAAGATTGAGTAATTTTGAGTCTGCTAATTTGCCTAACTTAGATATATATGAATGACATGGGTAATTATTCAACTACTTCCCCACGATGGAAGAATGTGACACAAGGTCAGTCTCAAGGTGGGAGCAGCACAGGCTTTCACTCCTTTACTTTGATGAACGAGAACTAATGCTTTCAGTGTAAAATAGTAATCAAATAACAAATCAAAGCAGAATGATCAGCTGAGTTCATGTCTTCCTTCAACACAAAATCTGTTTAACTACACAAAGACAAGTGCATAACCATGCTATGGCTGAACTGTGTATTCAAACAACAGAGCACCATCTAGAGAAGCTGTCAACAATCAGGTTTTGGTAATTTGGCACTAACATGATTTCTTTTTCAAGACAAAGATGAGGATAAATAAATAATGGATTATATACAGATGTATACCCACACACTTTGAAGTAGCAAACTATTAGTAGTAACCCATTAACTTCTGAAGGTGACAAGTGTAATAGTTATCAATTGCAAGATAATCTATTAAAAGATAGAGGCTCTGACTCGGATAAAACTGAGTTGCCATCAATCACAATAAAATAGAAATTTCATTGTTATCCATAAAACTGTCATCTGCAATCAATGGATCAATAATGTTTGACAAACTTGGTTGAAATAACTGATAGTTACATTATTTGGTCTAAGTACAAATCAAAGGCTTGAAAGACTAGCTCAAAGTCTAGGTAGTACTTACCCACCTGAGAATTAGATAATATAATCACTGGTTAGACAATCTGTTTCAGACCTAACTATGTTGCTCAAATAGATAATATTAAAAGAGCTCCTGTCCATCACCTCCGTAGCCATATTTCCAGTCCAGGCTTCAAATGAATCAAATCAACTCATTAACTGTGGAAACTGGCTATGATTAGTCACTGCAAGATAAAAGCCTTGACTCACAAAAAGGGCGCATGAAACCCTTGCACTTGTCCTCGTTTGCAACTTATCCATTGCAAGATGAAAGCCCAGGCTCACAGATAGAACTGAGTTGCCATCAATCACAATAGAACAGAAATTAATGTCATCTGTTGTTAATGGATTAATGAAAAGAGATTAAGCTAAAAGTCACAATAATATTTTCTCGAATTATAATCAGGTTATACTAAGAAGTAGGTAAAATTACAATGAGGAAATGGGGGGGGGGGCCTAAAAGTGAAAATGAGAAAAGAAACTGTCTTAGGAACAAAGCATTCAAGCAGTAACATTTCTAAAAAAGCCCACAATCTAGGTAACATTTTGTTCCATTAGACATTAATGAAAAAATTATTCAGAACTTCAGCAATAATTCTTGCTGGAGTAAGTAGGGAAAGCAAAATAAAGACAAAATATTTTTTCATTTTCCTAAAATTATTACATAGACTTTCAAGGAAGAAAGCAAAAAATTGAAGTTCACTGTAATTTTTGAGGAAGATAAGCTTCCAGAATAGGAAGAAGAAAAAAAAAAAGAAAAAGAAAAGAAAAAAAAAAATCAAGGATTAAATTTGGTTCAAAACTAGTTATCTAAGGGTATGCCTTACATGAAGGCCTGCATAAATTAGAAATGCATAATATATTCTTGAAAGAGTTTAGTATTCAAAAAGTTTAATAGACCAGTGAGAAGCTACTAATGAAATCAGAGACCATTTGTAAATCATTTCTACATAGTAGAAATGTCAATAATGGGGTTTATTTACACCCTGTTTAACAGGGAAGCTTTTATTTTCTTTCCTTATATGAAAAAAGTCAATCATACATACAAGTGTTAGCCAGGTCTTACCAGTCAGAGAAAAAAAGCTGATTTGTTTCATATCAAATTTTTAAAAAAAATTTCCATCATAAAATAGCTTAAAACAGGGCTAACTACAGTATGCAAAACAGATTAGTGATAATATGGAATTTAGCTAATAACTGTATAGTAATAAGTCAGTCTTACAAATGTTTCATTTTTATTTACAGCATATCAAAAATTTAGCATGTCTTCTAAAGTATGAGTAAGCAATAAGTTTTACTAATGAAATTAAACATTGCAATGGAAACAAAAAAAAATTCCTACAGTAAGCAAATAGTCTACACAGTTTTCATAGCTGACATGACAGAACAGCATTAATAAGCTTGCAAAAACAAATTCATACAGTACCAGACCATTTACTTGGCTTCAAGATAACCACCTACTTTTAATTTGGCGGGCTGTATAGTAAACTCCATACCAAAACTTGCTGGATAAATTGTCTGGTATTGTACGAGAACTGAGGATTTTTCTCTCTATATGAAATGGAATGTTTAAGGAGTCATTTTTTTCCAATTATGATGAACAATAGTTTAAGTATAGAATAAATTGCATATCAATAATTTTCTAGGCTTAATGAATATGATTGTTGACTCTTCAATTTTGATACTTGACAAAATATTTTACATCCTCCTGGTCAATCTGTCCTATTCTTAAAAAAGCAAATCTGAAAAGCTTTGAACAGAATACCACATTTTTAGAAATAATAATAAAAAAATTTAAAAAAAGAAGAAAGAAATGGGTTTTCACATAAAAAAAAAAAAAAAGAAAAAAGTTGAATTTTTGGTACTTTTCACTGGCTAACACTAACAAATAAAACAGACCTGTAGTCGTATCATGAGAAAAAAAAATAATTCAGAGAGAAAACATCTCTCCCTTTAAATATTGCTCTATGAAAAAGTTGGTCTCCATTGTTTTGAAAAGTAGTGGTGCATTGTGTTATAACAGGCAAATATATTTCAAGAATCAATCTCTAACTTTCTGAGAAAATGCACTTTATAAAAATTTAACCCTTTCATACCTAAGATATTTTGAATGCAATATTCGATAGGTTGATAATAATCATTAAAGGAAAAAAAAAAGAAAAAAAAAGAGCAACAATTACAGAAAATAGGTTTTGGGGTGATTTCCAGCCTCAAAAAGGAAAATAAAGAAAGTGTTCTCATTCTTTTTCCTCTATTTTATAATTACCAACTGAGATTTTTTTTCTTTCTGAGCGAAAAAGAGTTCCGAATGAATGCAAAATGTCTGCAATTGGGGCTGAGATCTTCAGATGTCACTGTGATACAACAAAATTACCCCTCCTCTTGTGGTGGTGATGGTGTTTTATAATGGATTATGGCAAAGTTTGGTTGGTTTATGAAAATGTAAGGGTTATTTTTTCTATTTTTTCTCCAATTTTTTTGTATCATGTTTTATGATACTGCTGCCAAAAATGGCATCAAAATTTGCTTGCCACCAGGGTAGCCAGATTGGGCTATGAAGGGAGATTATCTGAGCTTTAACTTACTCAACACAGACATAGGAATAGCATCAACTTTGGAAATCAAACAAGTCTGGAAACAGAATTTCAACACCAGCCTCAGAGTATTAACTTATGATATAGAACCTCTACCTCCAGACTAACTTGATTTCAAAATATGATGCCATTTTAATGCTTGTGTTGGGTAACTCTGAGAGATACTGCTTGGATTATCTCCCCTCGGAGCCCAGTCTAGCAACCCTGCTTGCCTCTTGTATCCACCCAGAGTTGCAGATGCTGTTGAGCAACAGTAGTGATTATGGTAGGTAGTAACTGTCCTGATATCAATGGGATTGGAGGATTTTTTTTGAAAAAAGGTAATAAATAAATTCATAGAAGAGGGAAAGAAAAGTTAATATTATTGAGGCCTTATCAAACAATTTTTCCCATTACCATGAAAATCAAGAAATTTAATTTCCAAAATAAAAATTACCCATTTATCCATTACCCAAAAATGTTATTAAAAAAAAAAAAAAAAAAAAAAAAAAGAATTCAGCAGTTGTAAATTACATATTTGTAACATTTATAAGTATGATTATGGCTAGTGACACCGGTACCAATATCACCACTGGTCAGGCTATGTGACCACCACAGACAATGAATGAACAAGAGGAGTAGCAGCAGTAAAAAGAGGGACCAAATAATGGTTAATACTTGGATTTCACCATTCTTGGTCCTTACAGCCATCTGATCGTCCAACCTTCATTTCTATGAAGATATGCCGGAAAGAAACAAGAGAAGAAAAAGTATTCAGGAATAGAAACTGTTTCTGCTTGGGAATTAGTTCTATGTATGGAAGTGTCCAGAATAAACAGCAGTCAGGTCCTTTGTGGAGTCCTTTTCAGATGAATCAAACAAAAAATCATTTTTTGTTTCAACTTTTTCCAAGAGAAAAAAAAAAAAAAAAAAAAGTAAACAGTTCCAACTTTTTCTTCTCCATTTTGTTTAGTGAGAATGTCAAAATTATCCTTTGTACATTCAAAGACAAGGAATCCAATCCAAAAAATCAGGTAAATATCACAACGATGCTTTAGGTTCATTCCACTTTCTCCTTTTGCTCTTCGTAGTGATCATACTGAAAAGAAACATGAAAAGTGAAAGAAGAACTTCAAGAAAAATAAATTAACAAAGTCATCTACAGAAAAGATTTCATAACATATCATGTAGGGGTCAAGTAGTACAGAAAAGTCATACTCTGGTTCAGGCAGACAAGCGACATCACAAGAACAAATCAACTAAGAAAAATCAACTGATACAAAATATCCTCTGTCATGGAATGAGAACAATCTACCTGTTGATTGAATAAAGGGTTCAGTTCAAAATTCGTATAAAGTTACTGACAACAATAGACACCAGACATGAGATTTAGTGTTGAAATAATTTTACAAAGAAATCAATGATATTTTGATGTTACAAATTATCAACCAAGTAATTTTTATGAAATTGTTAAACCAAACCAAATATCTAAAAAATCAACTTAATACTTCAAACTTAACATTATTTATGACAATCTTCCGGATTTTTGATGAGAAAAATATGCAAGAATTATTGGAAGATTAAAAACATGAAGTACTGGCGGGATTTTGAATAGCAGTGAGAATGAGAGTATAAACATTTTGACCTGATAAGTATCATTTAAGCGTTGAGAGATTGATCATTAAATATTTTCTGAAAAGTTTGGAATCAGAAAATTGGGATACAACATAAATTGACAATAACTTTTGTTAATGTTAAAGGTTCAATAGAGGAAAGAAAGCTATTGATTAGGGGAAAACAGTGGTGTATTGCTACCAAAAGAAATGAGGGAATGCAGGGCTGCCAGTTCAAGCCAGCATAATGATCATTGATTGAAAGAAGCCTTCATAGCTGGGTAATCCCGGAGGTGCATCTCATGGGTACTTTGACTCGATGTACATTAGGTATAATGCACTGTTTCAGCTAATTTGAGGGTACTAACAGAAGAGAATTTTACTAGTATATAGACAGTGAGGGAATGCTGTACTAACAGCACTACACTGGGGAAATAGATACAGGGATACGGCACTAACAGATGGAGCCCTTCAAATGTTTGAGGGTCCCAAGAATGGCTCTACACGACAGAAAGAGAAATGAGATTCAAGGTACTTACCATGGCCAATTGTCGGCCAATATTGCCCATTGTTACACCACCAGAGAAAAAGACGCATGGAAGCCATGACCTTACAAAAAGAAAATCAGGCTCTGTATACCTATAAATAAAAGGCGTGCTCAGTGTTACTGTAGAAACTGTTCCCAAAAAAGAGTAACAGTCACACAGCCAATGCTTTCTACAGTGGATGTGTCTGTCATTAACAAGTCAAGCAATATGCAAGTTTATTTCCTGATAGATAATTTTTGCAAATATATGAATTCAGGACAATAATCTTTAAAGATAATTTTGAAGCATAAAAAAAAGCATTCCATGATTCACATCAAAATTTACGCAAGTGGAAATCAGACACCAGTTTGTTTTTTCTTCATCTAAATGCTCCACATGAATTTGTCATGGAATGACAGAAACAGGGCATCTGATGTGGCAAATTGATGTTTTCAATTTTTGATAAAAACCATAGAAATGCTTTTAATTTCATCATTGTGTTCATCTCTGATGGAGATACTGTTCACTTATACTTTTTGATAAAAATAAACTTTTTGGAGCCTTTGGTGTGCTGATTAAACACTGCCATAGGCTCATGTACATAAGGCCAAGGATTATCCACATGAGGGATTGTTATAGCTACCATTTATAATTTTCATAGTTGTTAAGTAACAAATTTTAAGAAAGTGAACTGAAAACATAGTTATCCTGTTTTAGCCATCAAATGGAATTCATTAGCAAAAATCTATGCGAATTTAAGCTCTTTGATTTTTTAAATTCTTTCAATATATACAAACATTTTGCTTGAGTTGTTATGTGCAAGGGGAAATAATGCAATTCTACACATTCAAATACACCAATATCTCGATTAATGAAATTATTGTTCTGCTTAATCATTTTTGTACTAGATATTGTTATCAGAGGCAAGTAAGACTTCTTACCAACCTTTAATTTTTCCCTATATCAATTTAGCAGAAATATTTCAGACCTTTCAACTTTCATGTTTCATCAAAAATTTAGATTGTTTCAGAAAGTTGCTCTAAAGCAGGGAATACTGAAACTTTCAGATAAGATTTCATCCTTTTGTGTGCGCCAATAAAGATGGTTCTTTTTAAGGAAGTTCAAATTTAAGCAATAAATTCCAGGATGAGCAAGCAACAAGACCCTCCGCCATATGCACGAAGATTTTGGCTGTTGTTGGAATATCAAGCTTTGTTATAATGAAAAAACTTTAAATGAGATATTGGTGTATTTATGCATTGTGCAATTCAAACAGTGAAAATTCAAGACTAATTTCTTTTTAGATTAAAAATGTAACTGATTAGGTATATTATGCATTTAATATCATCATGTGAAAAGAATTCAACAGAAAAATATGTTGATGAAATTCAAAGACATAATAAATGTCATTAATAGATATATAAAAATAAAGATCTTAATAGGTGGTGAGATCATTTAAATTTTTTAAAGTCACCTTTTCTGTAGACTCATTAGCCTCAAATTTCAATGTATAGGGTGTCTCAAAAGTAAAGGCTGATTTACAGCTGGTCTATATATGTCTGGATATCTATTGCATTGATGTTTGAAATTATTAGACAAGTAACTAATAGAATATTTATTCCATATTAGATCATGGCTACTAATTGTCTGACAACTGAACAGTGGACTGCAAATCATGTGTTACTTCTGGGACACCCTGTATCTATTACATAACAATAAAGTGACCCATTGTAATAATTTTGACTAACAATAATAATAATGATAATAGCACAATGGGTTAGAATACTTCATTTAGAAATGAAAATAAATAATGAAATAATTAACAATTAAGTACTCACTTGTAGACACCGTTATACACAAGCAATTGTGTGACAAATGTTGCAAGAACCGCAATTCCAACACCCAATCCAAACCCACTTCGTGAACGATCAAATAACCACCAGAGGCCAATGGACATAGCTGCCAGGGTCAGGGACAATTGCATATTATTTGCAAAGTCAATTTTCTAAAGGTCTGTCAAGGATCATAATTGTATAACTGGATACAGATACCTATACATACATACATAAATAAAGGAGGTTAATAAAAATACAGATAGCAAAAGTATTTCGTTTGTAGAGAAATACATGGCAGTACTGAATTTTAAAAGAAATCTAGTTCAAGTCCAATTTTGAGTCTAATTCAGACCTACCATATCAACAATGTAACCGGTAAAAATTAGCTCAGCTATCATGCTCAATAGCTCGATTAAATCAGACTGAGCCAAACAATACTTGAATTTTTAAATTCAAATGTGTTCGCTAATATTACTTATCAACAAAATACAATTAGGGGGGCAATATTCAAGTACCATCATTTCTCTCCAAAACTGTAGATTTACTATAGGACATATCAGTTTTTGATGACAACGTTTCCTAGTGTCAACTTGTGCCCGGATTACGTTCTGATTGTATGGATGCAACTCAATATGGATACAAGTCGACCATTATAAGATTTGGAGAGTGTGGTGCTGTAAAGCAAATAGGAGACTATGATTAGGTATATATTCCAGGTTGGAGCTCTTTTGCTTTACACTATCTGAAGAGAAAGAACAAATGTCATCCATTATGTTTCGTTTACCAAATTATTAACTCATTTCCGTGAGTGGTCTACTCCCTGACCTCTTTCTCACCTTTCCCCCGTTCAGAAAACTTGAAACATACTCTATGTTCTCTGTGACAAGCTGTCAATAACATGATGGAAATTTCCATCATTCGCATCAAGTTTATAGAAATGCTTTTACTGGAATTCCTATCATCCGCAGTTAATGGATTTCAAACTTCTTATGCAGCCAAATCAGCAAAAGGATGTTAGTCATTGGGTATTACTCGACATATGACTGTATCACAAGTTATCATGAAAAATAGAATGAGAAGGAAGAAGTGTAGATTGCCAACAAAAGGATACTGCACATGCATGATTGATGCCAACAAAAACAGCCACACATCTCATAACACTGGACCATTCACGTCTGTGAGTGTGAGGTTCTCCAAGTTTGTTATCAAGACATGGATACAGCAAACCAATGATAGCTGAAAAAGAGGAATTAGAAATCAAATTTTAAGAGAAATTATCAGATGAAAAATGTTGAAAAAATATTTGCTATCAAAGAGTAATACAATGAATTCTAATGAGTTGAAAGTTGCTATTGTCAAAAATGGTTCAAGTGTTGCCTTTTCAGACTCAACTTTTCTGTACACAGGCTCTGATAGAGATTTACATAAGTTTTTGCTGTGCTATTAAATTCTAAGAAACAAATCCAATGTCAAGGTCATTTTGTAATATTTTTCCTAATCCACTGATTATGGCCAGTGACAAAGAGTAATAGTTATTAGTATTAATGCAATGACTGGAATTTCAGTCATTCGCAGTTGATGGGTTAATAGAATTTAGCAATTTTAAAGATGCAATCAAACCAGTAAGTAAAGTCTTAGAAAACTCTTGCCAATTATTCAAAATTTAAATGGTAAGCAAGAAAAAAATAAACACTCACCTGCTGCAGTACCACAAGTTGGAGGAAGCCACCATGTGGATGAAAACATATTCATGAAAACTTCTTGTGGAAAAGATGTAAATTGTCGCTGAACTTGAAGCAAGTTCAGAACAAATGCAAAGAATACTCCAGTAAGGAATAAAAAGCCACCACGAAGAAGATACCTAGCAAGAGCCATTGCAGCAGCTGAAATCAGAGAAATAAATAAATAAATAATGACAATTAAAAATCTTTAATAATTTAAAATACAAATACAAAACAAAGAAATTCATTATTTTAATCTAATGAAATAATATATAGATGAATACAACTGAATAAATTTCAAGTCTATACATCTAAAATTTATTCTTTGCTGAAATAAATATAGTGTTGGAGGAAAAAATTTTTTTCAAAATATCTAGAAAAATCTCAAAAAATATGAATAAACCTAAATAGAAACCTTTCATAGTTCAAATGAAATATGTAACTACAAACTATCATGGTCACATGAACAAGCGGTTGATTTCTGTTTGTCATAAAAATCATCTGTTCTGTAAATTAGTGGCATTGCAATGCAAGTAAGACCTGAAATGTCAGCAAGGTAAAAGCTATAACCTTATTGATATAATCAAAGTGACTATATATGCATAGCTTTATGGGATTTGGGATGGACTGCAAAATATTATTCTTAGATCAAATAGTGCTTGAGAAAGACCACAAAAATAACAGTTCGTCATGAATTGAAGCTTTCCTCCTCAACTTGAATTCCGATGAAGCAATGAAACGAAAGTACACCTTCCCACAGTTGTCTTCAGAGTAGTGTTGCCAAATTTATTTTCAAGTTTGCATCTAGAATGAATGGGTGAAAAAACATCTAGAATCAAATATATATCTAACATCCAGGAAATAAATGTCGCTTTAATCGTCGAGATTTATTGCATCAAAATAATACTTATTCTATCAAAAATATTACTAATCTTTAATAAGAAATAGAACTTTTAGTTTTCTTTATTCAAAATCACCTAAATATCAATTCTGACATCTACACGCAAACAAGAGCGTCCAGATCTAGATTTAAAAAAGCATCTCAATTGGCACTACTGCAGTTGCCTTGCCTATCTGCAGAGGTGGCCGGATAGAATGAATAGTGACGAGAGAATTGAAGTAATTTCACAAGAAATGAACCATGAATCAATCATCTACGTAGTGATTAATATAAAAAATTAAATAAAAAGGGCTGCCAATATTGCATGCTGCAGCCATTTATACAACAATTGTGGCTGCTGCTGCTAAAAAGAGCGGGAGATACCAAGAGAAAAGAACACATGTCAAAGTCTAAAGAAAGACAACATGGATGAAACTCTAGGAAAAGGAAGGAAAGGGGGGAGAAAATACTAGACGGAAAGAGGATGCAAAGTGATGACGTAGCTAGTGATTATTTAACGAAAAGGGATTTTTCATATAGACATAATCTATCTCTCAATTGGTGATGAACAACACAAACGGTTGAAATATTATTTATGCAATTTCTGTAAGTACAAATACCCATGCAACTGTATAAGGTCACCATAAATGCAGTAGGTGAACTATTATAAAGATTTTCCCCCACCCCGATTTGGGACCAGGGGAAGGGGCGTTTCCAAATAGACCCCACTACACCTTTAATGGAAAGGGAATAAGGAAAAAAAGGATAGAAAGGAAAAAAATGTTATGTGAATGAAAAATAATATTCAATGACAGCAAAACAATTAGTCTTATTTCCTGACAGGAATGCTTGTCGAATGTATTACTTGCAGTCTAAGCAGATCTTTCGTGTCGTGTCACCGGAACCGTAGATTACAAGTTGAAATTATTCAACGATAATTACGGATAGATGAGAAGCATAAATTCAAAGAAGTGATGATGCCACTGTGCATACGAAAGCCTTTGAAGGCAACTGATCCAACATTAAAACCAAATCATACCTAGTACAGCGGCACGTCATAGAGCCTGAGTAAAACATACCATATCGTCGGGGTTTTTGTTAACAATTTTTTAAAATCAAATATCGTTATCCACTGTAAAAAATGATAATTAAAATAAGATATTAATGAATAGAAATAAATTTTAAATTTATAGTTGAAAGATATTGATTTTTTTATAATAAATTGTAATCCATTGATTCAATGCTTTCAGTTTCCACCCATCCATAACTATTTTTCGGTGATTATTTCAGAGTCAAAATGGTCTACGATTTCCGGAGACACAAATAACATCGTCGTAGCACACAATAATTCGGCAGTAATACATGTTGGGGAAAAAAATCAGCATTAGTAGGGTTAGAGAAACAATAACAGCGAGGAAGAAAAAGAATAAGACTCAGAGTTCTTTATATATGTAATTCTATGTGTAAGTAACGAGTAGGCTGCAAGATGCAACAATACTATTTAGTCTTTACAAATGAACGAAGGAAAAATGAATAAGTTGCATTCTATGCATACAAAATGTAATGAGCTTGCTATGCTCGATTCTTACAATGAGATGCAACTGCGTAATCTATTGAAAGAAGAGGAACGAAGGCTCAGATAAGCATGACAGAGAAAGAAAGGGTTTCTTCTTTGGTGTGTAGTTCGTTAGTTTTTGGGGTTTTTTCCCGATTTCCCAAATAATAAATGCAACACCACTTACAGCTGACTGTCTAAGCTATTTTTCTCTTTTTCTTTCTGCCAGTCCTTTCTGCCGTCTTCAGCACGCGAGTCCCCACCTTCCTTACATCTACTTCCCAACTACATTAACCACTTCCCTCCCTGCTTCTACTCTACGGTCGCAGAGTAGAGAAACAAGGTCAGTCAGGGAAATCCATCGTCACCGCCTCCTGTGTTAAAGTATTAATTCGGGTAGTTCTGGCAGCAACTTACTCCACCAGCTTCGTTTTTTTTCTCAATAAAGATGATACTACTTTGACTGCCTAAAACTTGGCCGAACATTTTTTGTTACAAGTGGTGGTGAAAGAGTCAATATCTAGGACAGATTACTGAGACTAAGGAGTAAAATGCTAACACCGGATATCTCAGCTCGCTCGGCAGATGTTATCATAGGATTTAACCAACGAAAATCCAACCAGGGATTTTAATTGGGTGGTGCTTTATACACTAATTGATACTTTCCTAAAAATATCTGCTGAAAAAAAAAATCCCATTATTTGGTACACAAAATGCTTTCGATCAAAAACTGAATTAAAAGAATTTTGGTTTAAAAAGTTGAAAATAAAGACAGGAAAATCAGCTGGCTCTGATCAAGTGATTCAAATTTTTACTGATTTAGTTACCTGTAATTAATTACAAGTTGTTTGAAGGTACAGTAACCAGAAGTGAGAATAAAAATTTAAAAAAAAAATTAAGGCAACCTCATTTAATTTTCTACTAGCATGTAAACTCACCAGAGTATAATCTTGTTATAAATGGCATTTCGTTTCTGATTTTAAAATGACAAAAAATCCTGGTATTGATTAGTAAATCCACACTTGCTCTGAGTGTAAGTTGGCTGTAAAATCCACTTCCGATAAAAAAGAAACAAAAATACAGAAATTATCCAAATTGGTAACTCAAAGTATGTCCTTCCAAATAGGTATTATTTCCAATCAAAATATTATTGTATAATTTGGTAACTGGTGTTATGTTTCTGATGTGAACAAGAACAAGGTGATCATTGAATCAAAACGCTGTTTCTTCGCAGGAGTCAACTTGAAGTTTGAGGACCCCAAACAGATTAGAAGGGTTAAGTAGTGGCCTAAATCCCTACATCAGGTGAGGTTCAAGAACTATCAGGTGATGTGCAGGACATTAGAAGCAATCAGCTTATGCAAATAGGCCAAGATAAAAAAAAATCAATAATAATAACAACATCACACCATCAAATCTCACCTCAGTCAGGTCAGGTGATCATCACCAGATAAAGCCTACCAAAATAATCTCATTTATTTACAGTGGGTGTAAAATATATCCTATACTTTTCAAAAAGTTCTATTTAATCACTGTCCCACCACAGCAATATGTGACACAAGGTCGGGCTTAACGTGGGAAGAAATGGTACCTTCATGTTAATATACTTACAGTTTCAAAATTGACAGAATTTGGCCCAAACATTTGTTTTTTTTTGTACTCGACTCTTCTATGTTGAATCTTGCTTCAGTATTTTTTGATTTTGGTATTTTTTAATCTTTGGTCCAAATTCTGTCTACTTTCAAGATGTATAAAAGGTGTTATAACAGACTTTTTGAAATGTATCATGTAATTTTTGCACACACTGTATTTATATAAATAATAAAAGTAATTCAAGGTCTCTAAATGCACTTGAAAAATGATCTTGTGCTACATAAATAACAGAAAGAATATATAAATAGCAAATTAAAATGTACTGATGTTAACAAGGATAATTCATTTAGCATCAGACATACTTTAATTTTATAAGACAGAAACATGGTGAGTTTATTAGCTATGAGATGAAAATAGATAAAATGACAGAATCTGGATTTTACATGGCTGAAAAGAGTGAGTTTAGCAGAACTTTTTTCTTCAAATTAAACTACACCAGAAAAGAAGCAACACTTGCCAACCCAATTCATGTATTTTGAATAAAATACTTTAGTCACAGGCAAATATGAAATAAGTATTGGCATTAAATGAGTAATCAATTTGCATTTCTTAGTCTAAATAGCTTGATCTGTGGAAATTTCATGGGTTTTGACAACTCATGCCCCTGCTCTTCTCTTTGTCTCATCTCTTGCAATATTAGTTGCCCAACCATGTTTTCATTTGAATCCTATATAAACACGGACTAGTTTCATAGGAAAAAGATCTACCTATCTGATTATTAAATTATCTTTCTTTTCTGCCCTCTCTTTGTATTCTCTTGTTGAACTGCATAACCTTAACCTTAAGTTACAACAGAAAGCTCAAGACACTCCTTGAAAAGTGTAGAATAATTCATAGATCTTTTTTTTCCATTTTACTTCAGTGTTCAAAGTATTGTTCTATTATTAACAAATTCATTTTTCATTTGCTATTTGGAGACCATTTTGAGTTCACTAACAAAATACCCATTGCTTTGTTAACAGTGTACCTGGTGGTGGACATCTGAAGCCCTTTAGTACCTGAAAAAACTTGTGGGAGTGTGAGGGACAACAAAGTCATATTTAATAGAAAAATCACCCAGCCCTCCTTATCTCTGGTCTTCATTTTCAAAAGGACTTGGGTAAAAAATGAAATGACACATCAGCAACGGTAGCAGCTTTATTACCAGCAACCATTGAACATACATACAGTGTAGAACTTGCTTAGCACCAGCCTACTAACCCTCTTAATGTTAGTTATATGACTGGTACGTCACAAATTATAATATAGATTTGTGCAATGCAAACTAAAAATCTTTGTAAAGTATCCACTGCTAACACCAGATAATCATAGCAAGAATAATAAAATTGGAGTTGCAGCATAACTTCTTACAAATATTCTAATATCAAAGATACTCCACTTGAGTGCAATATCCTAAGACAACTGCCACCATCAGAAACTGCTGGATTTTGCAGAAAAGTAAATACTTTGGACAAGATAAAATATGTTTATTTGTACTGCTCTCATTGTTTTTGTGTTCACACCATAATTCCTATAGAATATCAAAATCATTCTTAAATATGTTATTAGCATTCAGAGGTTTTGTAAAATGGTTTTCATGAGACTGAGTGTAAATAGGCAATTTTTAAAGCAGGATTAAATATGGAAAACTGATAACTTATAGAATTTCATTTTCAAGAAAGATAACAGCTCTCAATAGGAGCAAGTTTTGACTTGAATAAAAAAAATTAACCAGATGTGTACAGACGAACATAAATTATACAGAGCATGTCTAAAATAAAGTAATTCGTTTTAATAAAATCAAATTGCATTTTTTTACACCCCAAAGAAGCTGAAATAAATGCATCACAAAAGTATTCAGCAAAGTTTGTTCCTTCCCAAAATTACTAGAGAAACTAATGTAGCAAAAAATCTAATCTAAGCAACAACCAATTTTTGCTGTTTTTAATGGATTTAGTAGTCCTGTTCATAGGTACAATTATTTGGTACACTGGATCTTTGAGAGCCAGTCATGTTTTGGGCAGGTTTTCAAGATTGTTACAATACAATGTCATACAATTTGAAAATTTGTCTCTACTATGATAATAAAAGCAAAGGGAGATATTTCCTTGGAAGACCAATATAAACTTTTTGTCGAAGCACGCTGAGATGCATATATTATCTGTTATGAATATGATCAGATTCTACAAAACAAAATGCATTTTCAAGTCATGATATACAAGATAAGCAATAACAGGTGCAAAGATGTTAATGCAACATTTATGCATTTTTTCTATAAGCACACAGAAATAAATATATAGTCTTTTGAGGAATATAATCAACACTCCATAAAAACAAAATGCATTATTGAAGGCTTGCTTAACAAGTGTTCAGAGTTCTAGAGTTTTGATATACAAGCTGAGCATTAACAGGTGCAAATAAGTAAATGCAATCAATGTTAAACAGCTGCCGTTAGCAAACCTCAAATAATCAGAAGAGAAACAAGATGACAGTTGGACAACAACCTTGAACCACTTTTAGTAGAAGTCAAGTTGTTAGTCAGTTGGTAGATTGTCATGAGCTTACTGTGCAAAAGCTTTTTTTTCTTTTTTTTTTTTTACTTATTGATTTCATTTCAGCAAAACTAATGAAGAGCAGTCAAATAGCAACTTTAGGCGAGTGCGAAAGTTCCCAGAACTCTTTTTCGAAAACTGGAATCTGAATTCACAGTTAAAAACAGGTTTTTTGCTAGAGACTTCCACACACGTCCAACAAATTAGTTTTACAATGAAAGGACAATGTGTAATCGAATAGAATTCTGTAGTACTTGTTTAATGTTAAACTATGTGATTATTAAGTTATCTGATACTTTTCATTTCTGATATGTGTTCATTTCATTCATCATGTAAAAACTTTAGTTTGGTCCAAACATTTTTGTTAGTTCTAGCTGATGTTAGAACTCAAAATCAATTGAAGAATACAAAAATGGTTTATCCTGATCTCTTTCTTGAGTTTTTGGTATCGTAAACCTATATTTGAGAAAGATGGAGTTAGAGTAAATTAGAAATAAATAAATGAAAGAATCGATTAATTCTACGTGATAGCACTCAATTTTCAATATTAAGACTATCTTTGAATACTTGCAAGTTTGAGAACAGCCATTCTGAATGGCTAAAAGTGACTAGATTTAAAAAATAAAAATAAAAATTACTCTGTCTAGAGATACCATTCTTTAAACTTATATAGAAATACTTATTGATATGGTCATTCATATTTTGAATTCCTTAGTGAGCCTTCGAGCCATCCGTCATCATACATGTAAGTTATAGGTGATTGTTACCTTTTCCGCATACAATTCAAAACATATGGATGGCATAAACTTTTCTCAGTGGCATAACAACCACTGTGTAAAGTTTGCTGCTTTCATTCGTTCCACAATTGACTTAGATAATCTTGACTGTAATAGTTCATGGGCCAGACCAGATATTGATACCACTCGAGATAGCACAACTACAATGGTGCCATTTTATTTGTTACACTAACGGAAGTAAAATAATAAATGATGGCCTTTCTAAAAGAGCACTTACTTAATCTTATTTTTACTTTTTTTCATTTATTTTTAGTCCTGGCACTGTAATAGGACTCTGTAGGGAATTTTTGAGTTGACTAATGAAACCAATTGAACATGCTAGTAAGACTTTCAAAGAGTAAAAATTTCAGATCAGTTGGATAATTTTTTTAGTGTCTAATCACTGTGGTGTCCTAGCCTGGAAAAAATTATTTTCAATCAAATATGGGCAAATTGTACATCTTGGAAAGGAAATTTCATACAAAGTTTACACGAGAACCTTATAATTCAGAGCAAATCATTTTGAGCTATTCACAATCATGTCAAGCCCTTGTTTCAAAATGAAATACCTGTGGACTGACAACCATGACATAGAGAAGATATTTGTCAATGGATAAACTCCAACATTTCAACACTTCTTCCATAGTCTATTGCTCATGCTTCCACATAATTTCATTTAAATTTATTGAGAACTTATGGAGATATCATGGATAGAAAGAGAACCTTTAGAGCTATTATGCAGTATGGACAGTTAACTAGGATAATTGCGCATGGATCCATTCCAAAATTTCCTGACTTTTTTCATAGCCCATTGCCTACCCTTCCAAAGAATTTCATTGAAATTCATGAGAACTTTTGGAGATATCACGTGAACAGACATTTTTGTTGTCTGGACACTTGTCAGTTGGTATGAATATAATAGTCATGATATCTACAGATAAGCTGCTACACTGCAAAAGCTACATCAGAATAGGTCCCTCACACAGAAAAAATTACAAAAATCATTACTAGACTTGGCCACCTCAGGTGGTACCAATAAATGATTTATAATCTTAACTCTGCAAAAGATTTATTAAAAATTATCAAAAACTTTGAATACAATACATGTATACCAATTCGATTGTAAAATAAGCAAAGGCCACCATGTGCAAGTTACTTTTAAAATAATCAAACTCAACAAAATGCATCAGTCTCCAAATTCTCTAGGGCAATTTTAGTAATAATGCATCAGGCACAGCCATCTTCAAATGGCTAAAAGTGGCTAGTTTTGTTTTAAAATGGCTACTGTGGAAAAATATAATTTCCTTTATATCAACGTTACTCTTAAAAGTAGAAAGGGACCTATGAAATTATTTAGTGGTCACATTCATAGTGAACACTTGTGAATTTTTGAAAACATTTAAAATTAACAGTGCAAAAATTGCTTCACTATGAAGTATGAATGACAAGTGACACAAACAGCAACAAACAACAACCAGGTCGGGACCCCAAGGTTCCTGGTGCAAGGTAAGCTAAATTTCTGCATCCTTATTCACTTACTTACCTCACCCCATTTACATTCCTCTCCAACTATTGTGAGCACTATATGCCACCAATCTAACTAAGCCTGACTAACTGAAATTGTCAATCAAAAAAATTTCCTTTGACAAATGTTTCTCTTAGTTTCATCACACTTGTCAGATATTCCTGAAAAATTTGACCAAACAACTGAACATTTTCTCATTTTGACTATTTTCATTCTGTTCAATATATTCATTTTCCCGTTAGAAAAGTCCTGTCTGAGACGCATGATAGGTACGCCAAACTACCCGTGTTGCTGATACCAAAGGTGTGCCTTGGCTACTACTTTCGGAAAATGAAAAATAAATAAACAAAAATATATAATTTCCAACTATCTAATCAAGTGTAAGCTTTGCAAAAAGGTTCATTCAATAAATCAAACAAATATAAAAGAACACAATGACCGCTTTCGTTTGAATAAAATGAAACTTCAATAAGAATGAACTATTAAACTGAAAACTGACAGCAATTATAGTAGACGATTTCCAAGTGGCACATGGTAAGGGGAAGTAACTCCCGCGAAGAAAAAAAATCAGGTGATTGACCTATATGTTTTACTTCCTCAGCCATTGTTGTGTTATGTGAACCTGGTTAATCGACTAAATACGATTTTTTCTTCAAAACCTAAATCTTCCTCAAAACAAACCTAATAACATTTCAAAAAATGAAATATTTCTATAAAAAAAAAAAAAAAGTGCTAAATAGTGTCGTTTAAACCTCGCAGCAATCCCACTTTCCACAGATAGTGATTAAAAAAACAAAACAATCCCAATATCATTGATCAAGTCAACGTGTAATTCGTACATGTTATTTAGAATGAATTTTCTAAAACAAGAAATTTGATAAATGAAAAACACGATGGTTTTGTTGGTGATCAATATTTTATATAGTTCGCTAAACAAAAATGAGAAAGAAAACAAATTCAATTTGATAGATTTTTTTAAAAAATCAATTCCAAAATTTGTGTTAAAAAATGTTGAAATTAAAATTTTGTTGAAAAAATCTGACTACTTTTAAAACAAAATAAACGGATTAAACTGAATTCAATTTTGATGTTGGCAATTACGGGTATTATAGAGATAGATAGAAACAAGAAGAGAAAAATATTTTGCAAACAAGGTGTTCTGAATAACACGCTCTTTGTTTATTTCGTAACTGCAGCAAAATAATTGCAAATAATATCAAACAAACTTTTACCCGTGAAGTCAAATGAGAAATAATATTGATATTTCGTGTACAGTGGAGTCCTTCAAGGTTTTAAAATCCAAGTTCTTAAGTAGAGTAAGACAACTGAAATATTTTCTCTAATTTCATTTTTACAATTAAGTGTAGAAATTTTACAGTTCATCATTTAATTGGTTTGGAGTGTTACATACACAAAATAAATTGAAAAACAAATACCAACTCCTTACGAGTACTGAATAACGAAGGATACTTGTGTAAGTGATGTACTTCCTATGCTATACAATGATCACGCCATAATTCAACTGTGCAGCTAGGATGTCATCTAAGCTAAAATCGATAAACATAACAAATGTTGAAGCAAGGCTGCTGTTATTAAAACGAGTTTGTTTACAGTTAGCTAGTGATATTACTTGCCTTCTAGGTGATTTTAATATTGATTATTTGATGTTTATAAACTGAAAAAAAAATCAAGAAAAGTATCAAATATTGCAATTCTATGTCCGTGTGTGCATATAATGTAGAAACTAAGCTATACGGTAGCACTTAAAATCATTCTATGGTACTAAGATAAAACGTTATATGCTTATCACTCACAAGTCTTGAAATAGAGGTAAAATAAAAATACAATACATTTTTAAAATTAACAAACATGCAAATAAGCAAAACTAAAATGTACACAAGTATTGCATTGTGGAAAAATTAAATTGTAAATGGAATAAATTACATAAAACACCCTTATAAGAACAGAAGAAATATTCACTTTGTCTCAAAAAAGAATGAGTTCTAAGAAAAAAATGCACATTTCACGTTAAACAATTGAATTTTACAACGATTATTTGATTCCAGTATTGTGTGTGATTTCAAGAAAAACATTGTATAAATTAGCAACGGACAGTCATTCGATGTAGTTATTGATTTTTTAAAAATACTAGTTTTAGTAGTTCCAAGGAATAGAATCTTATTTAGCAAAATTGAATTACACAAATACTGTCTTTAATCCTAATCCTACAATCCACCCACCAAAACAAACTAATTGTCATTGAACACATTACAATAATCCTCAACTTGTTTCATTAAAAACGATAGCGAAAGAAAAGTTACCACATATTTATATATATATGCTATCTCAGTATCTTTTCCACATTTACACCAACCTAGAAATAAATTCATTTCAACACTTATTTTCAAAACCAAGGAAATAGAGTTGACGATTGTCCCAAAATTTGAACCACTATTTGAAGCAATTCGACTACAATCTGTTTTCACTTTTTTTCGTGTTTTTTTATTTTTATCTCTTCTTTAGAGAGCATTGAAGTTCAGAATTTGGAAATTCCTACTTCAAATTGATTACTTTTCACATTGCTCTGAAATGATCACACTAGACAAGACACGAACAAAATGAAAAAATATGATTTATACCGTTGCAGATCTTTATAGCATTTCCAGAAATTATTTCTATATTTTTAAAATGATGAATTAAAGGTTCAAAAGAAACACAGAAACCGAAGCAGTCCTTATAGGAAATGAAACAAAGGTGTTGAGAAGTTCACATTATTAGATGAAGTATTAATTATCCTATTTTTTGTTTTAATGTATAACTATGAACTTTATATATATACGTGTATATATATATATAACAACTTATCAAGATGAAGGTACGTAAAAAAAAGGTATTAGTCAAAATTAATAAACCATCACATTACTTCTAAATGAGTTATTGTATTTAACTGAATATTTGTGAGAATAATGCTCATCTTTAAAAACAAAGAAATAGCCCGTATTGCTTTTTAGAGGTTAACAGACTATGCATAAATCATTGTTGTTGGTATTTTTTCACTAATACAACAACGTTGACCATGACAATATTGACAATGGATTATTATTACGGAAGGAAGACCAAAGAAGAGAAATATGATTGGATGCTCTCATCATCAGAGCGTGATTATGACTAGAGATCCCAGATTAAATTGATATTTTTAAAGCCGGTCATGTTGCTCAGGATAAATCTGACATACTTGTTTTCGTTATTTGTTAATATATTCAATAAAAGATGTAAAAAATCAGCTTTTTTCACCCATTTTGAAACTGAAAATATTGAACACGTAAAAGTAGCTCATTTCCACTGAACACATATACGATACCGATGATATAAAAAGAAAATTCGCTAACTTTATAATTCGAAATATAGCTAGAAATTGAGTCTAGACTTCAGTTTACAATAATGATTTTATTTGATCTGTTCTAACAAAAGAAAAAAAATCGTGAAGAAAATCAGGGACGAAAGCAGAAAAAAAAAATAAAAATGAGCTCGGACTTTGACTAAGGAAAAAAGTTATTTTCAGAATAAAGAAGAATAAATGATCGATAGCAACAATTTCAAAAAAAAAGGTTTTCTTACCTGTATTTATATGAGGAATGGTAGATTTAAGTGAAGAATAATCGTCTCAGGGCAGCAAGAAATATACTGTCCTTTTTGACAAAATTTAATGACTAGCAGCCTCACCGAAGCCGGGTATAAAATACAAAGCCAGCGTCAACTTGGATACGGCAAATAGAAAGGAGGAGTATATTCACGCTGACGAAAAAAGACTGAGCCTTTGGTGTGAGGGAAAGTTTTTGAATAAGTAGGAGTACATGGATGAATAGAGAGGGAGCCTCAAAGCACATCACCAGATCTCCATCGCACGACTCACAAACAAATTCTCAGCCGACAAGTTTCAGCCAATCAGAACAGTCGACCTGGTTCACGCGTTGTAGACCCCGCCTATTTTATTGACGCGTGCCTCACCTGAAGTCAGGTCAGCTCAGGTCAGGCCGGGTCAAAAGGTCAGTATTCACTTTTAGTTTATTTTTTTAGCATTCAATAAGGAGATCAGCATTTTCAATTTGGATAAGGAAGTTGTGGCAAGACACGTGATTAAACATTTTAAGATTCTCTAACAGGATTTAAAAAAATGAATTTCTTGACACTCCAAGAACAAAACATGCATTTCTTTCAGCTGACCTCCGGCAATGACGTGTACACTGTTAATATATTGTTCGTCAAGTTGTTGAGTTCGCTTCTTGGCCTTAGTGGTATTGAGTGAAGGTAATGCAGATAATTGCAGATTATTGAGAGATCAGTAAGTTGAGTGTCGATTCCTAAAATCTGATAGAACTTCTTATTAGCAAACACTTCAGTCCCCGGTAATTTACCACCGTAATTGCTCGAGAACAAAGCTATCTCGAATGCAATAGCAACTTTTTGTAACTATTCTTTTTTTGACACTTGAGTAATGCTACTACCACCAAAATCTTGACCCTGATTTTTTTAAATATTAAATTTCTGTCATTATACACGAGCAAATACAATAATTATCCAGGATTCCCCCATCTATTCTGAACATTTAATTTCATTCATTTCCCCTTGTCACAGAAAAAAACTCGTTTCCAAATTTGAAACAAATATGATTTAACGTTAACGTTTATCTGTCATACACCCAATTTTTTGATAAATAAAACTAACAACGTGAAGAAAAAAATAGATGTATATTACTGCTTGAATTTCACCCAACCAAAATAATGTATTCATTCATATTCACCACACGCTCGAGCGTCTTCCTCAGCTGAGAATGTTGCATGCACGACGGGAAAATGGGCGGATCTCTAAATAACATGATGTTTTTGCGCGCGTAAGGAGAAAGGTTTTGCAATTGATAGTCACATTTCTTTCTTTATCTATAATTTATGTAAAATAAAAACTGTTATCCATTTCTGCACACACTCATGCACTTTTACCTTTATAATAGGGATGTATATTTTTAAAAAAAGCTCCCGGCTCTCAGAGGCGTAGCTGAGAGAAGTAGAGGAAGAGGGGTGAGGAGGGGAGCCATTTGAAAAACGCCCAGGGGCCCCAGATGGAGGGGTTGGCGTGGCCTCTCAAAAGCTTTATAAATCGTAGTTCACCAACTGCATTTCTACTGACATTATACAATAACACCCCACACCAGCCATTAAGCGAACCACTGTAGTATGTCCGGTAACGCAGACACAATTATACAAGAATCCTAAATGACTCCCCCCAATGATCTTTTTCCGCGAAAAAAGGCATTTTTTGCCCCATATACTGGAAAACTTTATTCATTAGAAAAAGATTGTGAAATATTTCTGCAATCCCAATAATCTTCTTGGGATCCTTAGTGGTGCTCCCATTTTGACTTTTAGAAAGAAATAATAACAAATTATTATCAACTCTTTGACTTGATTTCTCCTGCTGGAAAATAGGAAAGGGGTGAGTGCACACATGTATGTATGTACAAAACGATATTCGTACCCCAATATTGCAGGTTATAGAAAGTCTCTACAAGGTGCAGGGGTGGATTTGTCAATCAGGCAAAATCCTGTTGGGCCAGTCAGACTGTGGGCCATTGTCACCTGCCACCTAGTTAGCAGGTTAGTGGTTCTCAATAATGATGGGCCGCAACTATCTTCCGAGTGTGCTGCATAAATTTTTCCAAATACAGAAACATGGATTTTAAACCTTGAACGTGGCCTGTAACTGAATTATGTCTGCCTCACCTCAACCAGAGTTACCAAGTGGTTTTATCACTAGATTTTGTTTGATCACAATCTCTTTATTGACAGATGGCAGAGGAAAAGGATTGTGAGTCCATATATCAGTATGCTGATAAGAAAGTTCATTGACTATTGAAGTATTTTTATCTAATTCATTTCATTCTTACTGTTGGTATGCCAAATAAGTCAAATATATTTCTTAGTGTGCCATCATATAGTAAAGTTTGAGAACCACCACAGTAGGCTGATAACTTGATTGGCCTCTCTAGTTTCAATATGTCTGTGCTACTGACAGTGCCAAATTTTAACATTGATTGCATTGGTTCTTGTGCAAAACATTTCGGAGATGGGGATGGCATTCTATTTCTGTATTCAGGTATTATTTTCAAACAAATCAAAACTAGAATGAAATATTAATAAAATTTTGTTTAATTTGACGCTACGTCCCTTCTTGATGATTTATCTATCTCTATGTGCCATGATAAATCCTCAAACAAGGTTAATTGAGACATTTTACTTTTTTAAATACAATGTTGAAATATTTTTAAGACTTTAAAGATTTTCAAGATCTAAAAATTGGGGGCCCTATGCAGCTGCTCTGCCCCGAGTACAGTCCAGGTTACTGAGCAACATATTACACTCTGCATTAGCTGTTGGTGACTGTCTGTATATTGAATTTTATGTCAGAAATTATCAACTGTATAATCTAATTGCTGATGTCCTGGGCCCCAGGCCCTGTGGTAAAGGCCCAAATAAGTTTCAGCATGAAGAAAATGAGTAAGATACAAATTAAGTAGTGCGGTCCCGAATAAGTGCACTTCCTCTTACAGACTTCATAGTACTGTTTTTTTTGCATCTCATACTCTGATGACTGTGATCCCAAATTATCTATCCTTACCCTCAATCCTACCCTTAACCCTAATGTAGTACAACAGGAATACCATGAATGTTAGACCATGAGATGCAAAAATAAAGCAATACTGCAAGTTCTGTAGGATAGACTGCACTACTTATCTTGTACCAAAATAGGTGAGATTCTTCCAATATTTTTTTGTGCAAATCATTGTGTTGACTATGGTAAGACAACAAAAGTTTGACAATACGAAGATATGAATTATTTACAATACAGACATAAAAATCAAAATCCATTGAACAAGATATCTTTCAAAACTGAACAAAATTCAGTCACTGAACAGTTTTAAGTTTCATTACAATTAGATCAAGAAAAGTTGATTTTAAAAACTCATATTTTGTTTAATAGATTCTGATTTTTATGTCTATATTGTGGGTTATTCATATCTTTGTATTGTCAGACTTATGTCGATTGAAGATTTTTGGAAAGAGATTGGGAAAATTTTCATGTTACAAAATCTCAAACAGTCTGAACTGTCACAAGGTGATAAATATTTTTTGTTCGTTATGTCTTTACAACACCCCGGTTGTTTCATTGAGTGTACTTATGAAAGAAAAAAAAATCATTTTACACCTCAAAAATTGCAACAAAAGGTTTTCCAATATTTTTTGTAGTATTATATATATTCAATAACATACTAAAACTCTTCCACTGTCAGATCACTGGAAAGGTATGAAATTCAAGATGTCATCCAAGATGGCTGCCAAATCATTAAAGTGCACATTACTCCTTTATCATTCATCCCAGCAAGTTTTCCAACGTTTCCTCTTTTGTAATATCAGATGCGCTTAATACTTTCTAGGTCTATTCATATCAGTCTTTTCATATCTATCAATGGGAGGCCGTCATCTACTCATGCCAACAAAGTGGGAAACATTATATGTATTCAACCATGCCTTTTGTCTATCTATCTACAGATGATCTCGTGTTATGAATGACCTGGGATTTGACCAAAATGTCAGGAATATCATTTTAGTCATGTCTGAAAACTGAGAGACACCTCTTAATTAAGGAAAGGTCCATTGCGTTGTGGTAAATAAACCAACCTTTGTTAACCTTACCTAAAAGTTTTGACATGGTACATATTGGGTCTATTGTATTAATGAGTTTTTTATTGTAGCAGAGGTAAAAGGATTCTTAAAAATGTCATCACTTGCATTTGAGGTTGTTATCACTCAATTTAGAGACAACTGAGTAAATATACAGTTGTCCTTTTTCAGTTGGGTAAACCGCTATATAAAAATGTGAAGGGTTTATAGACTGATTTAATTGGTGTTTTTTTGATATATTATCAGAATTTACTTAAAATCATGACTAGTACCTCCAGGTGGTTCTGATGAAAAGTGATATGTGACGAAAAAAAATAACCAAAACTCATATAAAAGTTGATTTTATAAGAACAAATCTTTGTTCATTTTGGCACTTCTGACAAATGAAAGTTCCACCTCAAAAAAAATAGAGGAAGGAATTTTTTTGCGAGTAATTCAATATGCTTTCAATCCATGAGATCTTCTGTTCCTCTTGGAATTTGACAGTTTGGAAAAAAGTTAATTTTTTCATCTTTTAGAAGGGGTGCTATTTACAAAGTAACTATAACGCGAAACTGGTAAATATACCTTTTGTCATTTTTATAAAGGAAGGCCTCGAAGTATATGGTTACTTCCCTAACCCAAAATATTATATGAAAATAAAAAATGAAAACATAATAAAAACAAATGAAAAATTAAAACCAAATGAATACCTAAAGATAAGAACTAAAGTAGATATTTATTCTGGAAATAAAAAAGACATGCTTTTTTTAACACAATTGGTTTCTCCAAATTGGTTCATTTATTTACCTATTAGCATATCTGTACATTCTTAGCAGCCATCAGCGGAAAATTATGAGGTCTTTTTCAGGAAATGTCCTGCAAAACAGATACTCTGATGAATACTTTGGATAAGAAGATTTCCTAATCCCAGACTAAAGAATCTATGGCTTCACATCTCTCCAAAAATAGAAGTTTACCAACTGCATACTCCAAGGCCTTACTTCCATGAAAATGGCAGAAAGAACATTCCCAGTTTTGAATTACAGTTACATGGTAAATAGAAACCCACCTTCCCTAGCATTTTTTCAAAACTGATAAATTCCCTGAGCAAAAAATGGTTTGATGGATTGAAAGCACAAAAAATTACTCATGAAAAATTGATTTTTCACTCTGTTGAGATGGTTCCTTCTTTTGTCAGAAGTGCCTTCATTCCAAAAGAAGAATGGTTAGAGAAAATTCTCGTGTAAAAATCATTTCGGTCAAGATTCACTTTAGTTAACCAAATTGAAAGAAAATAGAAAAAAAAATTTTTCAGCAGTATTTTTTTTTTTTGAGCTTTTGATGCATTAGACCTTAGATCCTCCTAAGATTTTGTTACTTATTAGATAAGAACAACTTTTATATTCTACACGGGGGCTTTTGTTTACAATGTAACTGTAATGATAAATTTCAGTCCATTGTATAGAAGCGATGCTTTGAAATATATAGTTAGATTCGGAATTAGTTGATTGACTGCAATTAGGAGCACCTTGACTCATCTGAGGTATCCCACAATCATTAATGGACAAAAAGAACAAGCAATGCAAATAACCTTTAAATTCCAAATTTATACTATCTTTTAATAACAGATATGAAAGAAAAGAAGGAAGAGAGAAAATAGTTGTAAAGGGGTTCAAAATGTAGAGCAGATCAAGGGACTTATTTGTTTGAAGCAGGGTTCCAATTAACTTGAAGTTTGTTTTTGTCAGTTTATAATGTTTATTTGTTTCTTTGTTTTGAAACTGGTGTTAAATGTTTGAAGAGAACATGTAGAGATGAATTTGCTGTTCGATTGGTGCTCTTCTTGAAGGTTTTGAAAAAGGTATTTCTCGAGGAGTTGACAAAATTATCTCTTGTGGTAGTAGTTGAGTCAAATCAGCATATTTTTAATGGGAAAGACTCATAGACTTTTGTAGTAGTGCCTGTTATTTTACAGCACCCACAAGCTTCCTGTTTTGTGGTGTCATGTAATTCTTGAGAGACAGTATCCGATCACTTGACTGTACTAAACGTAAGTGCAGATATTTGTCTCTTACAAGATCATTGTCTTTTATAGTTTCTCTAAAACAAAGGAGAGTAAGTGGCCAAAGGGAGATAAATATAAACATTGCTGGAGTTTTCATCTGAGGTATCCTGCAATCATTGACGCAGCAAGCCTCTCAGGATCTCAGAGAAAGCTCCTGCTTTTGCCAAAATGTCTGAGACCTAGTTACAACCTCTGATCCATTCTATCTGGATTTACTTTTTTATTTGTCATTCCTTCAATCTTGCCACATCAATCCCCAAGTGTCAATCACTTACCAGATCAGTTGAATTCAATGTTCTCGACAAGTGATGCATTATCCATCATGCAGAGAACATCTGCTAATATAGGTAACTGGAATGACTTCTGTATCATTGCCATTGCTAAGACACCAGCATCACTTGCTTCTCAGAGTGCAAGAGCCTTTGAAGCTAATGGACTCTTTGTTACTCAATCCAATTTTTTTGATGATGACCAATACATGGGAGCCACCCTGTACATTCTTCCTCCAATAAAGACAACAAAACCACTTTGTAAAGATCTATCTTCCAGGCTTGTATAACATTCCTTAGAATAACTAACAATGTGTAGATTTGAAGGTATTCCCAACTTAGGGAAACTTATGGAACCTTTCTTTGATTCAAGCTTTGACAAAGCTTTATTCGCCTCAAGCAGAACCTTCGCTGAAAGGTTCCTTCAAGTGTTGCTCATTCTACATACACTGGAAAATATGTATGGACTGGTCTATTAGTGTTGACTATGGAGAGATCACAAGACAGCACAGTACATAAGGAAGAAAACAGGTGTCTGAGACATCATAGAAACTATTAAAAAAACTAAAATGGCAATGGGCAGGCCATGTTGCAAGAATGAAAGACAACCAATGGACATTACGACTCACAACATGAGATCATATGAGAAACTGAGGCTGACAGAACACATGATGAAGAGATGAACTGGACAAATTTAAGAAATACTGGCGATGCCCATGATAGAGAACTGCGGAGAATCCTGGGGAAGGTCTATGTCCAACGACAGACATTAAAAGACTGATGATGATAATTAGTGTTTACTCAATTATGAATGTATTTATTCATGAAAAGAGTATTTTGTGAGAAAAATTTGAGGAAACATTTTTCATCCAATCCAATGAAATCTGTATAAAATATATTGTAAGTAAAAAAAATAAATAAATAAATACCTTTTCTATAAGGATGAGTACCTGTAGGAATTAGGTCAGTTAAAATTTTCTTCAAAACTTCAGTTGGAAATGTAGAAAGTATACCTACCGTGAAGTGGGAAAATATGCCATGAATTAAGAAAAAAAAAACTGAAATTAAGTATTTTTTATCAAAAACTTAATCTATTTTTCTAAATCTTTTATCCTCCATAGTTACTTCTGAAATGCTGTTATCAATTAAACTGTGTTTTAATAATCGAATGTGAAGTTTTAACAAAATCTAATATTCTGAATATTTTGATAGATTTATTTAAAATGTTTTTCATTAAAAACTGATTATACATTTAAAATATATGTAGGCTTAGAATGCAATAAATTAATTATTTCTTTTTTTGTATTATCAAAGTTACTCATTCGAAGTGATAAGATGCAGATTTGTCTTTTTTGATGAAGAAAAAATTTTCAAATCTCTTTTTGCTTGTTTGTTGTGGCGACAGTTCATACAGACTAAAGAAACAGAACTTTTCCAATATATGTCATTCTTGATCATCCATTTAATCTATCATGGGCAATGCTCATAAATTTCATACCTTCACGTAAAAGAAACATTACACAACACACACTTTGATCTTTGAAGACTGTTGGTAAGACAGACATTTGGTGTGAACAAATTCATTTTACTGTTTGGTTTAAGTAAAAACTGAAATTTTCTTTTTTCCAAAATCCAATGAAGTAATCGTTAAAGTTACTAATTTTCATCTGATACTATTTTTATTGACAGCTATTATATTTCTTGAAGATTTTTAATTACAGAGTTTAGATTTGTGAATCAACAGAAATCAATCATGACATCAGTGAACTAATTTTGAATTACCAAAAATATTGAATAAAGAACAGTCCAAAATCCGTTTTAAATAGATAAATTTTTTTTACTACTAATTTTCCTTGTAATTACTCTAAAATTAAAACTTTGAAAAAGACACTTAGATTATTGCAATACGTTTTACAATTTTCATTAAAAGAAAGTCCATATGCACTGGTTAAACGAAAACAAACATAGAACAAAAGCAGTTCTAATCTTATTGCAACACTCTGTATATTTTTCAAAATACAATACTTAATCAATAATTTTTGACTATGAAGTTTTAAAAAACAATTAATGAAATTACTCTACTGGAATATCACTCAGTGATTACCAGTCACTAGGACAGTTAATTTTTAGCTTTAGTAGTATTAGAATTTATTTGCCATGTTTGTAAAATTTATCATTTCTCCATTTCAGGGGTTAAGATTATATAATTATATAAAATTCCATCGGACAAAATTCAACCAATGTGAAGCTCTGAAGAAAAAGGTCATGTGATCAATCAGTAGCAGCAGCTTGTGCTGAATTCAAAAGTGAAGTTCTTTGAAGCCCCTGGGCTGAGAAGTTGATCGTTGTCTAGGATTGTTCCCAATTCCAGAATCACTGACCAGCTTGCTTAGACTCGTCCTTAGAGCATCTACAGGATATGTCCTGTGAACCAAGTCAAGCCTGCCCTGATGTCCCAACAAAATCTTCACAAGGACTTTGAGAATGTGTGGGACCCCACCTTAATCTCGACCTTGTGTCGCATTTGTAGTTGTGGGGGATGCAAAAAAATGAACTAAGCCTTTTTTTTCAACCAATGCAAAAGTAAGCAGACCTGCTTGTCCAGAGCAGGGAACAGTCCTCCCCTCAACCTTTGTTAATGTGAGTGGTAAAAATGTCGATCTCTTCTAAAAACCATGGAGCTCCTCAGAAAAAAGTTCTTAGAGGATCCTTCTACAAATTGAGTCTCTCATGCACTAAACTAATGGGGTTGACAACATTATACCATAATACTGTCCTCCAGTGAGCACTCGAGAAACATCCCCTTCAAGACCTTCCAAAGAGCAATAACTAATCCATTCCTCCGAACATTTCTACAAACTCAAAACAATAAAAGAACTTCGCAGAAAATATACAGCAAGTTACTCAAATTAGCTTCATCCAGATGAGTATCAGCGGAGGTACCACAATTTCCACAAAAGAAATCTTTTTTCTTCTCCTTCTTTTCTCTCTTCTTTATTAAAGATTCTTTAAAGTTGGAATTTTAAAATGTTGTCTGCATTGTTTGTTCATTTTGTCAAGACGCTCCCAAATTGCAGTTGACCCTCATGAAAATCCCAACAATAACTTAACGTAACCAGCATAACCTATCCTACAATGATCTGAAATTGTCTTTAACCTGCTAGCTTCTATTTATCCTGAGTGCAGGCAGTCTGTTGGAACATAAGAAGATGTATATCAGTGCTTATATAGCGTATATTTTTTGCATTTTTTTCAATTTTTACAACTTCCTAATAATTTCTCATATATATATATATATATATATATATATATATATATATATATATATATATATATATGTAGGAATAAATCAAATTTTGTAAGTGAATGTTTTTACTTTCAATCCATGAAAAGTTACTTATTGAAAAGTGACCAGGTTAAGGAACTGATGCTTTAAAGAACTGCTTGATTGCTAACAAAGAAATTTTACCAACCTCATATATCAAGGCCTTACTTCCATAAGACGGACAGAAATTAATGGCGTAGTTCTATACAATAGTTGCATGTAAACAAAAATCTGATTTTATCTCGAAATCATCAAATTCTCATGGATAAATTAAGTATAACAGATGTAAAGCACAAAAAATGATAGCAAAATAATTTGTCTTTTCTTTCAATGTATTTCAAACTTCAGCTAAAAAGCCATAACTCAAATGTAAGTGACAAATGCTGTCTTACATAATACTGAATTGTTTTTGGTGTTTGAACTTTGTTTACTTTTTCACATATTTATTTGTTCAAATTGTCAAATTAAAAACAAAATTTCTTAAAAACTACTCACTTGAGAAGATTCTGGTTAATTTTAGAAATTCATCTTTTGTCGTCTGTACTTGTTGCTATACTTATTGCTTGTTTGTTCAAGGAAGTGGATTCTCTAAAGACAATGGATTTGTGTGCATGCACGCATGTGTGTGAGTTTCCTTACTATTACCACTAATAAAACTTACTATCATTTCATTGATGAAAAAATGCTCAAACTTGTATGAAAATCAATCTTATTGCCATGAATCTCTGTGTAATTGGTAAAAAAGAATTATAAGATAAAATTCAAATATAAAAATCATTTCTTTCCAATGATTAGAATCAGAGATTGGCTTGATAATGACCTCAAATGACCTCTGAGATCAACCTCACTTAATCTATGGGATAAGTTGACTTTCTCTTAGTCTACATGCTGAATATTAGATTGATAAGCCTTGTAGTTTTATTGTGAAAGAGGCATGGACAAACAAACAAAGGATTAAATATTAGTATAGATACAAAGATTGTTGAATAAAATCTTCTAACATGAAATATATTGAGTTAGTTACAACAAAATGCTGATATGAAACCTAAAAATAATCAAAGTGTAAAAAATACAGAAGTGAAATGAAACTAAACACTCCATCAGCTATTTCAACAATAGATGTGTTTACCATATCGTTGGGAACACACTAATTCATCTAGTTTTGATAGCTGGCTGCTTTGTTCTGAATAAAAGTACAAGTAGCAGTTGAAAAAAAAAAGGAAAAAAGATGTTCAAGTCCAAAGGGGCTGCAACTTATTGAATTCTACTTATAGCCCAAATATATAATAATGGTGTAATGGAATAGACTATAGACAGAGTTTTATTTTCCTTATTTAGGCTTCCTTACATTAAAATTATGGACACTAGTTTCTTGCCTATCCTATATGAATGGGCTAATTTTAGGTTTTGGGATCCTAATCCATCCCGGAGAAGGTGTACTCAAGCAAATTTGCAAGGTCCTGTATTTTTATTAGAAAAAGTTTTGAAAAATCTTCAAAAAAAACATTTTTAGATGACTCGAGGAGTACTCATGTGAATTTTCTAGGTTTTAGGCCAAATGGTATATCCTGTACTGCTGACTCAAGACTTCTTCAAAAAATCCCCAAAACCCTAAAAATTCCATTAAAAAATCATACAAAATTGAAAAAAATCAAAAAATGTTTTTTGGTAATGCCTACAAGAGTACTCAGGTGAATTTGCTAGATCAGACCAAATGATGTATCTGGTAGAACTGACCAAATGAAAACAAATGTGTGAAAAGGGAAGAATACCTACATGTTTGTTCTTTGGTTGGATCGGTGATTATGGCTACAGTGATTTGAAAAGGATCTATTTATGAGGGTGTCCTTCAAATCCCCAAAACTTTTGGGTTGCACCTCATTTTCGCACACATGTGCATCATGAAATCAATAAACATCATAGTTATGTTCGGTAAAGTTAACTTTGGTACACAACTTCATTTGGTCAATTGGTAAAAATCAACATTACTCTCAAGAGCTTGCGAGAACAACACACTAACACTTTTACTGTGAATAATCCATCAATCTTTTCTTTTTGAAATTTAAGGTCTGTTGTTGAACGTGGGCCTCTCCATGTGTGAGACATGTGGTATGATGAAGCTTACCCTACCATGCTAACTCAATACATGTTGGCAGCGGAGGAAGAGAGGGATACATGCTTTTCCTAAGAGCATTAGTGCAAAATGAATGCAAACTATCTCAGCTGGAGTTTGAACTTGGTTCACAGTTCTAATTCTCCATGCCGCAATCTAGCACCCGTCTGCTTAGTGACTAGAAACAATTGCATGTTAGTTCCTGGTTCCAGTAATCAGTTTTTTGAGTTAAAGTAAAAACCAATATAGGTTATATGTGTGGTTCTTATATGGTTATCATTAAGGGATAGGTAGCACGCAGATGTTGGAGACAAAGGTGGTAGCGTCAACATCACTGGATATGTGGAAGGAGAAAGG
Source organism: Thysanoteuthis rhombus (assembly GCA_963457665.1). Lineage (NCBI taxonomy): Eukaryota > Metazoa > Mollusca > Cephalopoda > Oegopsida > Thysanoteuthidae > Thysanoteuthis > Thysanoteuthis major. Next base: position 32,955,315 of record OY735211.1, on the reverse strand, counting down.
GAGATGTACGAAGAGGATGCGCGTCAAGTATAAACGTAGACGTGGAGATTGAACAAAGTAAAAAGGACTCGTACAAGTATTTGGATGGACAAAAAAATAAACATTTAATACAGGAACAGTAATGACAAATAAAGAATGAAAATGAAATATATGTTATGATAACATTAGTACGATCGATTGTGTAAATAGATGAGAAGAGATAGCGAAAGGTGGAAGCTTTGTTATCATTGAGAGTACAGGCTTCAGAGTCGAAGTAGAGGTGTCTGAACTGCTTCTGAATTCATATGGCTTGGAGCATACCAAGGAATGTTTATGGAGACCAGGTTCAATGTGTGTGCCAAACTGCCAAATCCCATGTGTGACTTGAGGGCTATTCTCTGACACTGGTAGACACTGGATGGACAGACCATGAAAGAAAGAGAAAATAGAGTTTTATCCATGCGTGTTTCTCAAAGTAAAGAGAATTAGGAGAGATCGTTGTGACTATCGGATAGTAAAAAGCATTGCCATTTCATTCATGAGAGTGAGAGGTGTATACGTGTTTGGACACATGGTGAAGACATAGTTGGGTAGCTGCGTAGCTGTGCATATGTGAGATGCCGCAACATCAAGGAACCGAAATGGGCAAAGTTAGTATAGAGATTGGTCATGGCGGAAAAATGGTTAGGATCGGATTGGCCGGGAGGTCGGTGAAATGATACTGATCTTAAGGAGGAGGAAAGAGAGAGAAAGAGTAGCCAGGAAAAAGTACCAGGGCCAAAAGCGTAACCAGCTAATTGTATTGGCGTTAATGAGCGTTTGACCATGTGCATCCAAGGCTTTTATAGGGGTCGTCAGAGGAAGTGATGTTTGATACCTAACTAAAAGGAGTGTTTTGTATTTGATTCCCAAGTAAAAATATAGGGGGTGCTCCACCAAGATTCCAAATGCAGATGTTAACACAATCTTCCTGAAACTCAATAATGTGACAATTCAGAAATTCACGACATGCGGAAATTCATCGATACAGACATGAATCAAACTTAACATTATTTTGAATGTTTGATGAAATTTCAGTTTCTTTAGTGAGAACTCATCTAAACTATTATGAACTTCTTCATTATTGTGTTTTTTAAAAATTTTCTTTCAGTGTTTATAAGGCCTGTTGTTGGATATAGGCCTTCCCAAGGTAAGTGTGAAACATTGGGGTGATGGGCATTATCCTGCCATATTAGCTCAAAATTTATTGGTGGGGAGAAGAGATGGATACATGCCTTTGAAAAGGACATATGCAAATCCAGCTGAGTCAGTTTGCATTCACTTTACACTAATACCCTTGGTAAAAGCATGTATCCATCTCTTCCCCTCTGCTAGAGATGGATACATGCCTTATCTAATATAGAAGTCAATGGTGATCAGCAAGGCTGTTCTTCCAGAGTGAGGCTCAAGCATTGCACTTCAGTCAGGTTGACCTCTGCGATCACTCCAAAGTGAGCAACTCGGATGCGCTATTTCTTCAATATTGTACTCTTCTTCAATTGAGCACGCTTGTTGTTATTGATTATCAAGTTGCTATTACTTGGTTTGTATCTTCATTCTTTTATTTTTTCACAAGCTCTAGCACCATGTCTGTTTAGTGTCACAAAGTATATTGAACTTCCATCACTGAACCTGCTACTCTAAACCTAAGGGAGAGTTTAGACATAAAGTACTAAGCAGCCAACCACACAAATATCATATCAGCCTCTCCGACCTGGTGATCTCAATTAGAGTTCTATAAATTAGTGACTATGATCTATTCTACAATTCCAATGAAATGGTGACCCCAGGAAAGAATATGAGACAACTTTCACATATCAAACTATTCTGAGTATTTCATACTCAAAAAGCAACAAATCTGCAATGTTTGTTTTTTCTAAAATAAACTTATGATTTTCTTGTTTCATTTTATGAATCAAACGAATATTTTTCCAATTGGGATTTTGAAAAATTTGAGAGAAAGAAAACTTTATTTCTCATGTGCTTAGATTTTTTATGGAAAAGAAAAAGGCAAAATATCATCTTGAATCCTTGTACATAATGATGTTAGAAGAATGGTGAGGTGAGTGCTTATTGTCTCTAAGTCTATTTCACAAATAACTAACCAAAAAAAGAGAAACTTGCAATAATTGGAAGCCGAGGCAGGGATAGCTGATGCCGTAGCCAGCCAGGAAAAATGCAAAAATTTAGAAATGAAAAATAAGAGTCACTCTGCTATGTTGCAAAGATAAAATGAAATCTTCAAAAACTCGCCATCACAGTCAATAATTGAACAACAGTAGCATTGAAATTTGAAGTCATGTAAAAAAAATTCCATCGAAGAATAAACATGATCAGAATAAATTCTATTTATGACATCACTGCTGTTTTCGAATGAAATAGAGTAAAAGAACATGTAGAAATATCTAGATTCTCCAGAATCTAGATGTTATGATAAACCTCTTAGAATGATCCCCTAAAAAGGTGGACAAAGTTTTTTTTAACAAAAATTTTTTTAAAAAAATTAGAAGAGGTCTGATGCTATTTTTCAAGTCTGTGGACCAAGTTGTGTGGTTAGGAGTGTTCGAACATGCAAACACATTATCAAACACTTAAACACATACATATAAGTAGAAAAAAAAAAAAAAAAGGATAGATCCCTTGCCCTTTTTGATGGCTACGGTGGTTCGATAGAAAAAAAAAGATTCCCCCTTGCCGTATGATGTCATTTCCGGTTGGATATAGACAACTAGCACCGGTAGAATCCGGTTTGGTAAAAGTAACAACATGGCAGCTTCCGGTGGTGGAAGTGTGTTCTCGTCCCGTTTTCGATCTGGTTCTAAATTGCCAGTTCAGTATGATGCTGAAGGCAAAGAAGTCGAGGTAATAATTGAGATTGTTTGCCTAAATATCGAACAAGATGTATTACTTTATGACTAATAGGCCATTATATTCAACCTATGGCGATATAGCCATGTGTAATGTTCTCACATGGGTTCGAAACCTCCAAATGATTTCAGACGATTTTTATGTGATTTCCAAAAATATTTAGTATTTTAATTGTTTTTGCGTATCGATATCCAAGAAAAATATCAGTTTTATCTTATGGAGGTATTTGTCGATTGATATATTCCAACAAAACAAGAAATAGCGAATTGAAAGTAATGAATGAAAAAAACTCCCTACGAGTACTCTTTCTTTCTGTTTGGTATTTTCAGTTAAAAAAAAAATATGGTGAAGTTTTTGAAGTGAATGTATGATATTCTATTTCAGAAAAATTATAGAGATGCAGAAATAGATATTGAATAAACAAGAGACTTGCTTCTATTAGAAAAAGGTTGAACTTTTTATTTGTGTTGATGGGGGGCGTGCCCGGCCGCACTTTCTCTCTATTTTTCTTACTTCCCTTCACTTCATTTTTTTGTTGACATTTTCTCGTTGAGTTTATACGCTCGAGAAAAATACATACTTTTTGGTGAAATTTAGTCTCAGCTAATTAAATAACTGTTTTATTATTGAACTGAAAGGATGTTTCATTTATTCAGCTCTGTTCAGTGGTGTAGCTAATAATTTTTTTGAGGCCCGGTGAGGGGGCCCCAAATTTTATAGTGAGATTTCATGAAGAAGGAAAATTTTCAATAAATACGTATGCACTATCCCTTGGTGAATAACTGAATTATTTATGCTATTCATGTATGTATAGATATGTATTTGTTATAATGTTAGTAAAAATGCAGTATGTGCAGTATAATCTATAAAGGTTTTGGTGCCCCCCTCCCATTAAAAGGCTCAGATGGCGTTTTTAAATGATCCCCTCAGCCACGCCTCTGACTGTGTCCCAATAATACGAATCTGGTGAAGAAAACATTCTATTTTCTTTGTATTCGTTTTCAAGAGAAAAATTGTTTACAAGGATCAGTTATTATGATCAGCAATTTGGTATGAATTCTCTAAAGTCAAAATTGATTAGTAATGCATCGTCTCTCTCTCTCTCTCTCTTTATTTATTGTACTGTACTTGGAGTCGTGGTGGTTTGGGTTTTATAACAAATAATGCCCTTATGCAGGTGTTCAGTCCCTTAGATACAGTTATGTTGATTTGTTACTTATTTTAGTGCTATGGTCATTAGTATTATTATTGTCATCATCATTATCATCATACATTGATTTATTCGATCAGCTGTTCAATTCGTGGTTGTTATGATAAAATCACAACGTTTGTATGCTTTGGCCTTTTTCAGGTGCCTGTCTTATTTGGCAAACATTCTCAGAATTTCAAACCAAACCCTCCAATCCATTGGGGTAGATTGATTTTATTCTGCTGTACATGCTATTGCTAGGGGGTATTTCGTATCAGTCAATTTTTCCTTGTGATTTTGCTTCTGTTCGTCCCACTGAACCAGTGCCTAACTCTGAGATTGAACTCACAGCCACTAGGAAAACTGCATACTCTGCAATATAATTATGAGTACAATTCCTGGATCAGGCATTGAATTGTATATACTCAATGGAATGAACAGAAGTGGCATCACAAGGACGAATTAGTTTATGATGCTGAAAAAGAACTAACTGATAAGAAATATCCCCTAGAATGAATTGTGGGATTAGAACAGTCTACCCCCATAGATTCAATAAAGGTTTCAGTTTGAAATTCTTGAAAGATTTCTGAATACAAGTGGTACATGAAGAAATCCAAAAAGTACAACAGTCAAAATGTAACTATAACTGTCAAGACAAGGACAGCAGTTCAAGTTAGTCAGTTGATGATAAGGATAATTCCTCATCTCAGAAATTCCCCTGAGAGTAGTTTAAAAAGCTGCTTATGTTAGTTGCCTGTAAATTAAGCAGATTTTCAAAAAACAAATTTATGCTAAATATGCATGTACATTAGTATGTGGGAAGTATCATTTCTAATATTACTGGGGAAAAAAAACAAACTTTGGTAAAGAAGTTCCTGAATGTCAACTGCAAGAGCCCCACTCAAGCAGTGGAGCAGGCTTTTCATAGAAAAAAGATTGTGAGAGACTCATTAATGAAATATTTTGATGCAAAAACTATCCATGCCATGGATGAAATGTCCGAGATGAAAAGTACTATTAAGGATTCATTCCTCACCAAGAAATTAATCTTTGTTTAAGATCTGCACTGTTTTCTCAATGCCATAAACTGATGGCGATGTAAAGCAATTAAATTCAAAATGAAAGAAATACTACTAAAAAATTGATTAAAGCTTCATCTTATAAAAAATTCTAGTTATTATTACTACTATATATGTTCCAAGATTACTTACTATTATGTGACTTTTGTTAGCACCAGATGATTTCATCAAAATCCACATTGAAAATAGTTGATAAAGCTGTAATAAAATCTCGATGTAAGAAATATGATGATTTGTATTTGTTTTTCCTATGGGAATAAATTAAAGTTCTCCCTCCTAGTATTTGGTCTGGTATCAAAGTGTAGTATTTATCAGGACAATAAAATATCTATAGAATAACTTACAATTCAGATTTGATAACTTAAGAGATCCAAAAAGAAATTAGCCAAGTCTAAAAACGTATCAAAAATCTTAAGGTAACACAAAATCACTTTCACACAGGCACAAGAAAAATATTGTTTCATAATATAATTTACTGGTTACATTTCATTCTCATCTGGGAAAAATTCCTATGTCAGTACTTTTTTAAAAGTGACATTTATGTTGAGGTGAGTTTTGGTTGGATTAGATTTTTTTACTCCAGCTTCTAGAACTTGTCCTTCCTGCTAGGGTGGGTCACTCTGCTTGAGACACCAGTAATTTTGACTTTAGTATGGATACTTTTCTGATATCTTAAAAGCTTAAATTGTAAGCCCTAGGAACAATTCCGAATAACTTAACAGAAGATTTTGAAAGAACTAGAAATCTGGGGAAGGACCAAACCATCCGGACGAGAGCACTACTAAAATCAGCTTGAACATTGAGGAGAGTTTTGGAGTATTGAGACTTGCTGTCATTTGATCCTCAGCCAACATTCAGTACATTCAGTGGTGAGAAAACTCAAATATTTTAGTGGTAGTAGTAGTTGTAGCAGTAGCAATATTTTACGAACCACCTTAGAAAATGACTGAAAGGAAATTTTTTCTGACACTATTCTAACTTTGTATATTGATGGCCACTGCCATCCACTTGTATTTCATCAATAACCAGGTTTTCTCATTAAATAGAAAAACATGCAGTTGACCAATCAGTTTGTTTATAAAGTCATTTGATCACACCACTTCTCACTGGCCAAATCAGCTGTCGTTGTCTGGCCACACCAGTGGCTGGCTGTTTCATGACCTCATAATACTTTCTGCTGGATAATCTTGTACTACCTCTGTCCCATAACAAATGTTACATTTGCATTTTCATTTTATATATAAAATGTAATGACTATTATTGGACTGAGGTATTATATAACCGGTCAACTATCACTCATTTTTCTCAAGTGCATACCCTGGCCGTCAAGTCAACATCACTCCACTTTTTCATATCGGGTGATCTCATAAATATTCATGAGGCTGAGTGTTCGGTACGGACATCATCTGGTAGTTTCAAAAGATTGATTTTCTTCTTTGGAATCATGACTGATTAAAAATTGAGTCTAGAGAACATCTGGATACATAAGAAATATTATATTTGTGTAAAAGTTTGTATCTCAGAATTTATAGATTTATATGGGCAAGGAAAATTTAAGCAGAAAGAAATATGTCCATCATGTGCAGATCATTTTCTATTCGTAACCTTCCCGTGATTTTGAAATTCTATTGTGATGTTTTATTAACACTAGATTAATTTTCTTTTCCTATTTAAGTTGCTATTAACCCATTAACTGCAGATGATGGGAATTCCAATCATTGCAGTTCTTTGGCTGACTGAATAAAATTTCCATCATATTGTGATTAATGTCAACTCAGTTCTATCTGTATGCTAGGGCTTTTATCTTGCAATGGATAACCATTACTCTTTGCCACCTCCTGCAGTTAATGGATTAATGCACTAAAATCAAAATTGTATTATACTCTATGAAGAGCTAAAAAGAGTTGATACTTTCTGATCTCTATATTCTTATATGTATATATATTTATATCACATAAAACAACTGGCCCTGTTTGTCATTGTGTCCCCTCCCCACTAAAAGATTAGCACAGCACAACCAAATTTGGCTTGCAGACTCAATGGACCTAGAGAAATATTTTATAGTAAAAAGTTTTGAGAATTTCTGAAAAGAGGTGGTCTATTTGCAATGTAATTATGCTGTTCAAGTGAACCCTTACTTTATATTCAATATACATATATGCATTCCATCATTTATTATAAAGTAGTAAACTGTATGTGTGGGGGGAGTTGTACTCTTAAAAGTCAAGAAAAATGAATGCATATCCAAATCAACTGTTCTATTCACCTAGTGCACAAATTTAGGTCAAATTTTTGAAAGAAAAAGTTTCTCAATTTATATCAGGTCTGTGTTTTCACTCAGACGGAAAAAAGAAAAAAACTGCAATCCATCCGTGCTTAGAAACAAGATAAATACAATCAATGGACTGTGTGGTAACCTAAATGAAGAGAAATTAAAATTTTTCTCTTTTAAATCTATGTCCTTTCACTCCCCTAGAGCTTTAAACCTTATGGAAATTTGTCAGTTTTGAGAAGGGAAATATTTGAAGATTTTTTTAGGATGGGGGTTCTATTTACAATGTAGCTATAATGCTAAACTGCACCCTCACTTTCCATTCCTCATAGATAACCGCAGATATGGATTTCCCCTTCTCTCTCTCTTTCTCTGAGTGTGTGCATGGGGGGTTCAATTTCCTGAAATCTCTAAAATATCTTATGCTTTCCAAGTGTTGATAAATTTGTTGTTTTTTTTTTTTCTCCAGCTAGTTTATATTTTCTCCCTCTCATATTAAAGAAGTGGTTCTGTTTGTCACTGTGTACCCCCTTAAACATTGGCACAGCCCAGTGAATAAGTTTTGCAAACAAATATTTTCAAGGGTTTTAGTAAGAGGGTTCTATTTACAGTGTAACTCTAATGCTAAACTGAGTTCTGACTTCTAATTCAATACATACACACATTAGCTGGAAACCACTCAGTAGGGCAGATTTCAGCTAGTTATTTTATATACAAGTGGCACCTAGAATGGCATTTATGCAATTTTTATAGTATTTTGTTGCTTGTCTGAATATTCAGTTTATACCTGATATCTTTCAAATTTCAATAAAAGATTTAATTCCTGTTCCTCCCAGCCCCAGATCTCTCTTGGGTGAAGAACATTTATCAAGCCACCAATATCTAAGAGAAAATATTAGAATAAAAAGCAATCTTCAAAACTTTCTTTATGCATATGTCTATTATATAGGCCCTTAGGTACTTATGAGGTTATGATTTTGAACTTAATGTGTGTGTGTGTGTATATATATATATATATATATATATATATATATATATATATATATGGTAAAATTCTACTTGTGAGCCACCTTCTTTATAGTGCTTCTGCCAAGCCAGCGATTAGCACAGGCATTTCTGACATCAGCAAGCATTTTTTTGCCTCGAGTTCATAAAGGTCATTTTATCTTGTTGCATAAACTTTACTTGCGATGTACTCCTCCCCAAGAAATCTCTCTACTCTAACCCTTGCCACAATGCAATTTTGTACTTCTGTTCCAAGGATAATGTCATTGCCATAATAATAGGAATGAAGCTAAAGCATAGATATTTTTCAGAAATTGAGCTATTAATTAATATCAGTTTCACCGAGATTGGACAGAAATTCAGAAAGAAAAAAGAAAATGTACAGTCTTCTTTCAGACACCCTGTATCTACCGTGTCAACCTTTTCCTCTGATTTGTTAGAATGATAAATTTTGTCTCTTCATCAAATTGGTTTAAATACTTAGATCAGATGACTACCACTGAAACTAGCATTGTTGAATTTTTCTTAGCCTGTATGATGGACAAGAGTGCTGCCTCAACTTCATCCATTTCAGAAATCCTAAAAAATAATATTTGATAATATCTAAAATTAGCTGATTCTCATACTTCTCAAAATTGACTGGATACTCATATATTGATCTATAATCAACTGATCTAACTTTAACTGATGGACAGGTGTTCTCGATATCAATCCTACTATGATAATTACCTGTTAGTTTTTATTTATTTGTTTTCTGTCTCACTGAACAAAAACTGATGTATAAAATCAATTGGAACTGCGGTGGTTTGAACGTTGGACGTTGATCTTAGAAGTGTGTTGACTTGAAAATTGGCCAAGGGTACACCAATGATTTGGTAAAGAAATTTTAGGCATTAAATATATCATTAAGATTGTATACAATCTACAAGCATGGTAAACTCTAACCCTCCTGATGTATCAATGGAATAGGGAAGACATCTTAAGAGATCATTTCATTTGAAAAGTAAAACTATGTATGTTATTGCTCAATAAAGTTAAGAATCTGAATAGAAAGGCAACTTTCTGTTTTATGGCTCTGGATTAACTTGCTGAAACAAATAACAGATGGACCATTATACAATGAGCTACAATTACAACATATTTATTAATTTGATATTTAATTTTATTGATTCAATTCAAGGCAGCATGCACTGTCACATTCACAAATTATTGGTGATATTTTTCTTTAGGTAAGAAATTTAACAATAGTTCGACCTATTGTTTTGAATGGGTGAGCTATGCACCAAACTCTATAATTAATAAAATTCATCCTTTTTGACGACACAGGTAAACCAGTTATCTAATTAATAAGAGAATCTAAAACTACAACTTTTTAGCCTTGAATTTCTCTGAACTTTGATTCAAAACAATAAAAGAAAAGTTTTAATAAGATATAAGTTAATAAATGTGAAGAGATAGAGTATTGGTTCATGAACAAACTAACAAACAATATAATCACATAGATGTCTAGAAACTGAACTCAGTTCTGTCATTGTTCCCCATTTGGAGATCTTATTGTGCCAAGGTTGGAGTAAAATGATTTTGTACATAATTATGTTTCATGATCAACAGTGGGTTAATCGTAGTCATTTCTTTATCGATTGCTTCTCTGAGATAGTGCAATCTGTACTCCTCTTGAGTAATTTGAGCTGGTGTTGAAGCCATCATAGTGTCAAATGTTTCCAGCCATCCAGCTTTTCATAGCTGCCTTCACAAAGCTCTTTGTATGATAGCAGCCACTTTAAAAAGCATTGAGTTTACTTTGAAGTTCAACTCTTTTCTGTAACCTCACTTTTAACGACCTGTCACCTTTTTTTTCGATTTTAGGCCTTGTTTTATACCACTCTGTTATGGTCTCTCCTCTTCTCAATATTGCATTAAATATTTATTTTGCGCCTGAAATATTTTCTCACAGTTTTATAAAATTTCACTCTAAAAATGTACAACCATGTTTTCAAAGATGAAAAATGTTATTGTTTTTCCTCAATTAGTTTGAGTAGTAGGTTTTTTTATGAAAAATATTTGATACAGTTTTCTAAGTAAAATTATGTAATTTATTACATTACAGTTTTAATGAAAAGTGATGTTTACTCGTTTCGACATCCCTTAAATCTACAACCAGGGTTGTAACATTTTATCAAGAGAAGGGAATAATCTGAGCTTTATCTCTGAGACTTACTCAACACAGTGATTGAGATTGCATTGAATTTGGAAATTGAGCGAATCTGGAGGCAAAGGTTTAATAACAGCCTCTTGAGCGGAAGCACAGATCTCTCCTTCAGGCCAAATCTGGCAACCCTGTCTGTGACCAAATCTTACTTGTACATAAAACTGCCTAATTCCTTCATGAATGCTCTCTCTCTCTCTTACTGTTTCCAAAATATAAGTGTATCTCATTATTGACCTTGCTGTTGCACTAATAAAATATCTTCCTTCATTTATTTTCTGGCATTGTCTTGCAGTCCAAGATATACTGTATTTGATGGCATATGAACCCCACCTCCCTCATTTCAGCAGGGAATATCAAGGATTAAGAAACAACTAATTCCAGTGGATTCCTCTCAGTTATCACTCAGTTATTTCAACTTACCTCAAGTTTTGGCCAATGTAGAGGCTTGGACAATGAAGATTATATTTACCTTTGGAGCTGTTTTTTGTGGTCTGGGGGGAAAGGGAACATCTTGCATGTCATCAAATATAGTAGTTGATGTAATTTGAATGTTTCTGATGTGTACAGAGTTAATTCATGATGACATGTGTAATCTTTGTTGCGTAATCTAGTTTATCATTATGTTATGCATAGCTGACAAATGATTTATTGGAATTTTCTTCAAGGTTACAAAAAAAGTGGATTTGTTCTCTCATTTTTATGTTTTTTTATGGCTCGTTACTTTTCTATTGTCATTTCTATACTTCAAATCAGCTCATCTATCAACCAACTGGCTGAAGTACCCATCTGTACTGAGTCGAATATTCAAGAAGAATATAAAAACTTGTGAAAAAAAAGTTTCCTTTCACTTTTAACCCCTTAAAGGGAAGAAGAAGTCCCATTCACTTTTGACATCTTGAAGGAGGGAATTTTACCTTTTCTTTTGACCTCTTAAAAAGGGGAAAAGTTTCCCCATCAGTGTCAATCCTTTAAAGATTTATGTATAAATATATAAAACAAGAAATTTATATGTGTTTATTGAATGAAAAATAAAGGTCAATTTTAGCATTATAGTAAGTTTGTAAATAGAACCCCATCTGTTGAAACATTATTTTTCTCAAAACTTTTTACTTTGAATCCTTCCCCTTGGACCATTGAGTGTGTGTATCAAATTTGGTTGGGCTACACCCATCTTTAGGTGGCTTTATAGCATGACAAACAGACGCTGCTCTCACTTATATATATATATATATATATATATATATATATATATATGTTTGTGTGTGTGTATACAAATCCTCATTTATATTGTCCGTCTTCTCATCTACAGACAAAAGAGACTCATCAATCATAATGCCATTGAATTATGCAATTCTTATCTAAATATATTACCTGTCTGTATATTATGCTTTGGCCTTACCAGCTGACCAATGGAAAGACTTGCTGTGCACAAAATAATCTTTAACTGATGATGTAAAACTAAGGCAGTAGGTCAGGGATAACAGGTGTCAGCTGTGTGAGGGTTTAGGATAGGTATGATAGAAAATACCAAAAGAGAGATTGATGCTTTTTGCAAGTTGAGATTTCTATTCACATATGTAGGCTGATGGTGGTCATCTTCTAGATAAAGCCTCCTCAAAGTGGGGGTCTGGACCCCTTGGGGGGATGGGGGGGGGGGTGCAAAAATATTTGAAAATCATTTTTAAAGAATAGTGAAGTAACCAAAGTTTTCTTTTAATTTCTGAATTCATTCTTCCCTTCTGCAATTGCTGTCCAGTTTTGTTTTTTGTGTTCTATTAGTCTCAGAACTACTTGTATTTTTACGTATATCCGTATATATTATTGTTCTCATGACCACGATATGATAAGTAATGGATATTAGTATCCGACATGATAAAGGAAGACGGTTTAGGAATTAAATTTTTGTCTAGACCAAATTATTCATGGTAGTGAGTGAAACAATGATGATGATCGAAAAATAAAGGAATGAGCCCCAGGTTGGATTCAAACCCACCTCCATGGGAATGCCTATGTAGTCTAGGTCTGCTCTAACTGCTTGAGCTACTTGGACCCTTAATTTGAGCAGAAGTCTTAATAACACCTTCAACTCATTCCTCTCTTCTCTGATCGTTGATCGGTTTTATTTTTGTGTTCTGTTAGTCTCATAATTAATGACCACAGACTATTCACTAATTTGATAGATAAATTTCATTTTTATGTTTAGAGTAATGTATTTTAAAAAAGTAATTAATTTTTTTCATAATAAACACAGTAAAACTTATTGTAAATTATTGATAAAGGCCCAATTTTTGGTAATTTTTTGGTCTCTTTTTGTTTCTATATTTTGTTATCATTAAATCAGTTCCTATTGCTTTTATATTAATGTGTGAAGGGTCTTGAAGAAATTTGTCCTGTGTAAAGGAGTTGTGAATAGAAATAGTATGAAAAGTCATGTTCTAGATTGTTTGAAAAAATGTGATGGTACAAAATAGTGAATAATATATTAACCCTTTCGATGGACTCTTCCCTAGAAGGTAGGAATTTTCCTGATAAAAATATCTCCTACCAACTATTAGAAACTATGGACTCTTTCACTTGAATGAGTTCAGTCACATTTTTTAATAAAAGCTCAGATGAATTTGATGAAACATGAACATTTATTTGCATATATATATATATAAGTATATATATATATATATATATATATATATATATATATATATATATATATATATATATATAGTTACATTTTGATCTTAAAACAATATATATTTTTATAAAGGTCTATAAATGCACTGGTCAATATAAATCTTTTATAGAGCTTAATGATAATGATATATATATATATATATATAGAGAGAGAGAGAGAGAGAGAGTCTAAAAAGCTTTACAGTTTTAAACTCCAAATATATCGTAGATATCTTCAATTTATTTTCTGAAAGAAATCATCTCATTGAAATTCAAATTTATCCATTACTTTTTTCACAGATAATAAACTAGAACTTAATACAAATTAGATTTTATACATGTTAAAAATTTGTTTGTGTCGCTTTCCTAGACAAATATGTTCGTGAATGTAAACAATCAGAAGTAAATTTTACTATCAAAATCCATTCAGAGAAATGGAAAAAATATGTTAGTTTCATACTAGATGAAACTCCAACTGCTTTACGGTTTTTAATGGTTAAACGAAAATAAGACAGCCTACTGGAGTTGGATACTGCTATGCTCATCCAGAGCATTTCACATTTAGAGGCATTTGGAAATCTTTAGTTTTTTAGAACGATGTTTATAGAAAAATAAGCAGTCTGGGTGTAGGGGGGGGGTCTTGTGTTACTGAATAGTGCTGTGTAGAAGGTAAGGTTGCTGCTGTTAAAGTGCACGGAACCTGGCATTTTTTATTCTAGCTTCTATAGTACATATGTTCGTCTGACATTGACATACAAAGGGAACATTTTAATAGAGTTAGAAAAAAAAAAAACTCTGAGCGCTTAAACTGACAGAGTACATGAGAGGAAAGCGATATGTTCTGTTTTTTCACTCATTTCCTAAATATTTACCTTTGCCAATGAAGTTGGGAGAGATATACAGTGAGTGCAAAATGTATCCAATACATTTCAAAAGTGCAAAAAGTATCCAATACATTTCAAAAAGTTCATTTCAACATCTTTATACAACTTTAAAATTGACAGAATTTGGACTGAAGATCAAAATATACAAAAATCAATGACATTGAAACAGAATTGATCATTGAAAAGTTGTGTAGAAAAATCAGAATCTTTGGTCTGAATTCTGTAAATTTTGAAAGTGTATAAGCATTTTAAAATGACTTTTTCGAAATGTATCAGATACTTTGCGCTCACTGTATGTATTTAGTCATGGCTGTCTGTCCACCCAATATCTCCAAATATTCTTAATGAATTTCAATTGTCATTTTGTACAAGGGTGGGCTTTGAATTGACCTCAGAAGAATTGATTAAATTTTGGTGTATCCAGAAAATTTTTCGATTGAAAGATATTTTGAATTCATTTTTTCATATATTTATACGTATTCACTCATATTGGTTTGTTTGTCCACACAATATCTCTAAAAGAATTACAATGATAATTTATGGGAGGATTAAATTTTGAGGCAGATCCTAGAATTTTCTCTTTCGATTGAGAGGTATTTTTCCATGTATTAAGACAATAGTCCGAAATATTGAAAATTGAAACTTACATAGTTACTCCCTTGCATCTTAGCTATATATGAAATGACTTTCATTCAATTTTTAGTGTATGGCTTGGTAGAGGTGTGTACTCTCTGTGTGCTTTCTAGTTTCACATATTTTAGTGTAAATATATTTTCTCTAAGAATTGATAAAAACTGAAATATTTTACTTATAAGAACATAAAATTTCAACAATAATGGTTATGCTAATAATACAAGTTAAATAGGTGATGATTGCTACCGATGATATTTACTAAGCTTTTATAAGATCTTTACTGCTTGTTTAGTATTTAAATAAAGTTTAAACTGCGTTTAATAATTATAAGATTGAAGGAATAAAAAATATTTTTAAAATACATAAAGATACAGGGTGTCTCAAAAGTGAGTGTATATTTTCTTTCATTTCTCTCTTCAGATTTCTTTCCAATCTCACTGAAATTGATATCAATTGATAGCTCAATGTCTTTGAAATATTTCCATACTTAAGCTCTACTTCTATCCCCATTATTATGGTATGATGTTAACATTTGAACTGAGGTTCAAAATTGTAACCTGGTATGGGTTAGGGCTAGCCATTTATTTTTGACGGACTTCAAGTACAAAGTTTATGCAACTAGGTCAATAGACATTTATGAATTTGGAGCATGAATCAGAGATTGTTGTGCAAAAGTCCCACTTGGGATGCTTGTTGATGAAATGCTAGTGTCAATTGCAGGTTCGGCTGAAGTGCTGAATTTTTTATCAGCCTTTCAAGGTCAATTGTTGGACATAAGCCTCCCTTTTCCGTGTGAGTATGAGATGTGGGGGAGTGATGGGCGTTACTCAACCACCCTGGATGGTTACATACCTTCTCCAAGAGCATTAGTGGGAAGTGAACAGAAGATTAATACAGTGACATATATTATTTTTTATTTATCTCGGTTATCATTTTTTATTCATACAATTACTACTAAAAGTGTTTGAACATAGTTTTCTAGAGATTTTTAATTGATTTTCACTGGGGTTTTTTTCAACGCTTTTCCATCAGAAAGGGTGATTCTGACTGTGACATATAATGTTTTTTTATATTTATTTATATTATATTTAATCATCACCACCAGGATCACCAGCCCCTACAAAATACATAAACTAGAGGTATTCTTCCCTTTTCACTTGTCTGCCTGTCCATTCCACCCAGTATTATTTCAGTTTTCCCAGACCCATGTGTTTTAATATGGCCTTTGGAAATTTCCATGTGCAATCCAGTTGCCACTTTCTAAAAATGGCTTTTTCTTTTTTTTCTTCTTGTTTTTAGGGTGTGCACGATGTATAATACTGAAGAATGGCAATATATTAATTATTTCAAAAATTAAATCCAGTTATGATAGACAAAACTATCGGTATATAATCTCAATTGTGAAAAATAACACTAACGTGTAAAACATTCATTTGTCAATATTATTTGAAAGTTTCGTTAGAATATGATAATGATTAACAAAGAAATTAGTATCTAAAAAGACATAACCATGCTCAGCCAATTTTTGCCATTTTCTTGTACAAGTGGGAGGTAGAAAAGTTGCTGACCTAATATGAATTTAAGAGTTGACATATAAGCACATGGTGTTTTACACAGAATATCTTTGATTTTGTGATGAAAATAACACCTCCGTTCACCAGAAAACTTGTTTGGCTCTCATGATTGACTTTTGATTATCAACAGTTCAGTTATAATGCGATTGTCTTTCTTGGACCCAAACTTCTGCATTATAAAGGGTAACTACTGTACTAGTTTATTATGCCTTATTACCCCTTTTTTAGAGGTGCCCTGGCTTCTCTATAAGAGGCTCTGTCTGTCCTTCAGTTGGTCTGTCCCCATATTGTTTCTCTGCTATTTTGTCAGATTTTCTTGTTACTTAGTAGAAAGCTGACCCTTGATGAGATGCCTCTTACTTAGAAGAATCTTCCACTCAGGGTCACGTGATCTGGTACTAATGGCATTTAAGCTTTATACTGGACACCTCATTAGCCTTTTGGTTCTTGTTTTTTTTTTTTTTTTTATCAAAGGCATTAAGGTATTATAAATTGGAACTAAATCATTTCCCCTGAGGTACAAAGATAGCTAATGGATTTTTTTAAAGATTTGAAATAATGATATGAAATAGTGATGCATAAGATATTCTATCAAAGATTGAGTCTTAGTTACAGTATTTTAGTTCTCAGATTTTATAAGATCAGTGTTAAATTTCATGGATTATAAAATTTGAGAAGAAATTGTGGCCCTAGTGATTTGTATATTACTCTATAAATGTTTTTGTTTTTCAAGGATACAGATGAATTATGTTTTCTTTATTATCAACATGAAAAGTTTTTTTGTTCAGACCTACATATTTGGGAGTGTATTATATTTGAAATTCCTGAGTAATTTCTTACACTCCTAGCTACCTTAAATGACTTGGATGCATGAATCCAGAACAAAGGACATGTCAAAATGCAAGCAGTTTAGTACAGACTACTGCTGATTATAATCGTGATCAGTCAAAAGGTATCAGTTGAGAATGTCAACACTAGTATAGATATTTTAACTGAAGTAATTTGGTTTAGTATTCTTTTTTGTATATTTGAATGAATAAAGATTTTGTTTTATTTTGTACCGTATGACACAGGAAGAATATAATAATTGAATTTTTCTAATTCATGGAGATAAAATAGGTAATACATTTATAATGAAATAAGTTAGGATAATGATAGTACTTGTATGTCAACTGTTGTGAAAATTTTCGACAGATCGCATATTTGCATGACGTCACATGACAACCTTCACAGAATTGAACCAGAAGGTGTGTTAGATAACAGTAACCGACCAATAACTTGAAGCAAAGGATATGGAAATTCAGACAATTTACATTAATTGTTATAATATTGAATTCACTGTTTAATGAAAAATCAATATAAGTTTATACTTCATTTGAAATGAAATGTTTGGAACCAACTGATTCTGATAACAATAACCATTAATAACATTATCCATGACTTTTGATAAATGGCCTCTTTTGTATAAGTTTATTCTGAACTAATTAATCCCCATGAATAAAATCAAGAATATATTTGAATTTCTTATTGATAATTTCTCAAGAAAAGAAACTATTGAACTCTAGTGGTTAAGCGATACTTTTATCGGGGAAATTGTTACCTTTCAGTCAAAAGAGTTCATTGTTACGGACAGAGAAACAGAAAAAAATCGCTCTGTTCATTGTATAAGTGGATTAATGTGCAATTAACAATATCTTTTAATTCTGTTTGGGATAAAGTGTTTGAGATAAATTGATTTTTATTACAACAACTATTTGATAACATTATCCGTGATTATAATATATGACTTCCTCTGTAAAAGCTTATTCAGAATTGATTTAAATTCAATGGTGAATGAAAAGAAACCATGATGATGAAACCATTATGTGTGAGTGAAAGCTTTTTGTATGTATGTATGTATATATCCTCTCACTTCCTAGTAAGACCATGTTTGTAAATAAATAAGTGTGGCGATTCTCATTAGTCCCCGGTGATTGGCTGACTGTATTGAGAACATCATCAGACCAACATCAGCTGATGTGCTTGTTGAATGTTGAATCAACCCATTCACACAGAACTGAGGAAATGAACCTTCCTATCTATCTACCCACTCGTAGCCTGCAAAATAACTGGCTGACGGCCCTCTTTTTTTCCCTGAATAGAAATCATTATCCACTGGTCAGCTAGTTTCCTTGTTTTAGATTGTATAAATTGCCAGTCTGAGGGGGGGCATATGGGCCTATGATTTTCCGGGAAGTCTACTCCACCCCTAGTAAAGCCAAATTGCATTGTATTTGCTGTCTTATTACAGTACTATACTTTATTGTTTTATATATATTTCCAATGAAATTGCTTATTAGCTTTTTCCTTTATAAATTGTTCTAATTCTTTTCTGTTACTTATAAGTACATGTACTTAGATATACCCATACTTAAATCATATGCATTTAGCATTGATTCCAAAAATGAGCAGTTCAAGATTTCTAGGGCTTACATTTCTGATCTGGCCTAGGCCTATTAACAGCTTTGCTCGGTCTTGGGTCTGAGAAGTTGCGATGAAAAGCAACTACAATTAAGATGAAAGAAATTCTAGCCAAAGACTAATAATAGTTGAAAATAATTCATCAAATATAAAAACAAGATAATATCACTACTAGTGTACTAAGAGCACATATTGGCAATGATGGGCCTGCATCAGATTTGGTCCACAACATATTTTGTTGCCAATAGCCAATCCTGGCATTCATTTAAAATCTTATATAATCTTCCTCAGAAAGTCAGTTTTATAATTGATATTGTAAAATTACTATTGTTTTGGTTTCACAAAGAACAATAATCTAATAATTGTAATTATTGTTTATCTAAAATAGAAATTAAGTATGCTTTCTATGATACCATCCATATTTTGTAAATGAATGTGTGGCCCAAATAAAAATGAAAAATGTCTTGTGTGGCTTGCTAGATCAATACGGTTGTCCACATTGCCTCTGTAAAAAATGTTGAGTGTACAGTGGGCCATCTTTAGAATGGAAAAAAAAGGAGATACCCACCCCCGAGAATGATAAATACAGTAGATAACACTTGGATGAGGACAACAGTCTGAAAATACTTGTATATAATGATATTCCTTGATCTAAAACATCCAGAATGAAATTAAAACTATAATCCAAAAATTGAAAATTACTGCTACCTCCCCTGTACCGTAGCTATGTTTCTTGATTGTCACTGATAGAATTTCAAATGTTTTTGATGCAATGCATTGTATCATTGAGCATAGTGTAGGGATCAGTTTCTCCTTTAACCGGATTAAGAGGATTGCTGCTGATTCACAGCTACTTGTAGCACCAGGTATTCCCAGGTGGTCACCCATCAAGGTACTGATCAGTTTCTTTTTTAAATTTGGTGATTGTAAGAGAACAGGTGTGTCCAACAATTTGACCATAGCAATGGGTATGTTGCTTCAAGTACTTCTAGGAAATCATTGTGGTGGAATGGTCTAATCCGAAGGTTTTCCAACTTCTTCCCCTCTTAGATTCCTTAATATCCTCAAAAAAATATGAGTCTTTATGCTGATTAGGTGATTATAGTAAAAATAAACCATTGCAAGTTTTCAGAAACTTCATTTATTTTAAAAAATATCCATCAAAAGGGAAAGGAAATGAAATACAAGTCAGTCAGATGAATGACATTGTTTCATTTTTTTACAAATTTCTTTGAAGTCAGTCTCGATGGTAGACAGATGGATTCTCATATCTGCCTCAGCATTCAGTCAGTCACAGTGATTAGTTTTCATTGTTGTATGTATAGAAAAGCATGCTTCATATAAATACATAGTCAAAAAATGGAGTACTTCAATACATTTTTCTGATGGTTGTGGCTATTCTTCTTTCAATGAACTCTAAAGTTCTGAAAGTGACAATCTTTTAGATGCAGCTTATAAAATGGAATGTTAAAAAAGTGATGTTAGTGAACTTTTTAAAATTCCATTGCTTGCAATATTTAAGATCTTGTCTTATTGTCTCAGCTCTCAAATTCATTAACTGCTTGAAGTGACAGTGGAACTCTTCAGTGAATAGCTTAAAAAATAGTGGGATTTTTCGGTGAATTAGATGAAAAAAATTAATCAGAAGTTATTTTCCCTGAAATTGATATTCTATTTACTTCATGTGAATTTAAGAGTTAAAAGTTAACAAGTCAGAAGCGAAGTTGTTAAGTTGTCAAGATTTCTCATTGGTTTGCTAGTGAATCTATTAAACTTGAATCATTCGCAGAACCCTTACATGGCTTTCGTGGACTACACTTCGATTTAGTGACTATTTTCATGGTCAATAATTTTTCTCTCAAAGACTCAAGAAAGTTGTTACTAAAAATGTAATATCTAATACTTAATTGTTAAGAAATGAATAGCTCAATTTATTAGAAAAAAGAAATAATCTAAGTGTACATTGAAAGTAAGCAATACCCTTGTGCTTGCTTGAGCTTCAGTCACCCCTGTTTGGGCTCCACATATCACATTACTATTTGACCAGTTTGCAATGTGTGAATTAGACTTAAGGGCATCTCTCACTTCACTCTGTTATACTTCAGAGCTAAACCAAAATTCCAATACCGACAGGACAATGTGAGATCTTGCATTGTGACTAAATGGTTTATTAGGCTCATTAACAGTAATTACATACATTTATGTAAATGATTTGAGACAATGAGAAATGAGCTAACTTTGAAAATTTAGGTCAGTTTGGATGAAAGAATCTGATCATTTAGTTTCCATGGATCACTCTACAAAAAGTACATCATATCTTGAATAAATCCTTGAAAAGTAATTTTTGTTGGGACACTATTGAGTAAAATGGTTTTCAGTGGCTCTACAATTCAAGAGTCTAAGTTTCTCACAAAAATTGTTGGTCATGTTATTCTTCAAAAGACTAAATTCGCCATTTATAAGACTGCAGGCTCCCTCTGATATAGTGTGTTATGCAATATAAGGCAATTAATTGGTGGATCCCGATATTTGTGCCCATATATGTTATTGCCTGCTTGTCCAGAATACAATGAATAAAAACAGAATTTCATCAAAAGACTTACTTGATATGGCTAAAATGTATTAAGATGAAAGAAATGTTAGTCGAAACATTAAAGTATTGTTCTGCTTTTTTGTATGTATAACTGTAATGGTTTCTGATTATTATTCATTCTCCTCATATCTTTAATCTTTTCTCTTTTCCATCCCCACCCACCCTTTCAGTGTAATGGAAGAGGGTGCTCATACCTGAATAGTAGCAAAAGGGACTCCATCTTCACTATAACTACAATGTAATGAACAAGGGTAATAATGGAAGAGGGTGTTAATACTTGAATGGGAGTAGAAGGGACGCAACCTTCACCATAACTATCATTCATTCATTACTCCACCCTCATAAGTCTGAAGCCAAAAAATTAGATTATGATAGTTGTAGACCACAGGAATATGGCCTGATAGCAAAAGTAATCAATAATGGTAATAACAGTTTTATGATAATAGTACTTTCATTTGCATGTTATTATAGTTGATATTTTTATAATCCATATGCAATAGTAATGATGATATCTTAGTTGTTAACATCCATGGAATTTCTATAGGTCCAGTTTGTCATCTTCATCTAAAATTTTAAAAATATTTTTGAGCTGAATGACTCCAGCCAGTGGTCTTAGTAGCCTAATCAGTAAAGCAGTCATCACACAGACAGGTTTTTGAGAGAAAAGTAATGTTTGAGAAAGTTTGAGTCTCAATGGAGGCTTATTCTTTATTTCCAATCAGTATTGCTTAATAACAACCATAGAATGATGTTCTGAGAATAAGTGACTAAAGATGAAAGAAATACTTATCAAAATATCTATAAATATAAATACCAGGATCACAAAATTGGTAGCTATGTTTTAACTGTTCATGTTAGATAATCATGGTTGAAACATGAGTTTCACTCTCTCCCTCTTTTTAAAGCTGATTAAAGAGAGGAAGAGAATAAAACTTGAGTGACTGACTGCTGACGCTTGTGCGTTAATGTAGCGGCTAAAAGCTCCAATTGGTTCTCATTTGAACTTTATTTTCAATTTTTCTCTCTTTTGGGCACTAAGTTGAGACATTGTTCAAAAGATTTGGATTAAAATTTTATATTTAATTTTTGGAAATGATACTTCAAAAATCGACCCCCCCGAAAGGATTATAATTTTCAAAACAGAAAAATGAAAGGTATATGTATTACCCTCAGTCCATCTGTGCATACGATATCTCAAAAGTTCTCTATGAATTTCAATGAAATTTTGCTGTTATAAGGGCTATGGACTAAGGAAGAAGAAAAGAAATTTTGGTGCAGTGATAGGAAATAAGTATCATACAATTTTATCCAATAACTTCATTCACATGTGCTCTACTATGTCCAAATTACGCCACAACTAAGATAGAACATGGGCAAAATATGAAGTAAATACATTTATTTTTTAGTAGTCATGTAACAATATTTGAAAAACAAACAGTATCCATATGGTTGATATGAATCGTTATAAATTAGCTGAATATTTGAATATAATGCCATAAACAATTGAAGATCAGTAATCTATTATAAATCCTTTTTGTTCAATCTCTTTTGCCAGATTTTTAAGGTTGTTACCTAAACACTTTTGGCGAGTTTTGATGGAGATTTTACTCAATTCTACTGCACTGAACTTTTCTAATTCTGATATGTTCTTGGGACTTCTTTTCCTAGCATTCATTTTCAATTCGCACCATACATTTTCAATAAGATTTAGATGCGGTAATTGCAAAGCCTAGGCAAAATATTGATATTTTCCTTTTCTATCCGTTGAATTACCAACTTTGACTTATTTTGGGGATCATTGTCTTATTGGAATACCCAATTTCTTCTCATATGGAACTTTCAAGCCAAACTTCTCAAATCTCCCATAAGAATATCCTGATTGTTTTTGTTTTTTTTCTTGGTTCTTTATATCCAGACAAGTTGATGGAAATCTTTTCCATTAAAGTCACCCTGTAGCATAATGTAACCTCTTCCATGTTGCACAATTGCTGTACAAATAATATGATGCTTCAAAGACACAGCATAATGATGCAATGTTGCCTGTGGCCAAAAATATTGATCAAGTAAGTCATACAAGTGTGTCAAATGGTTCTATGAAAATGGAAAATAGATTACATTAAAATATTCACCCAATTGATAATGATTTATATCGACCATATGAATACTTTGTGTTTTTCAAATAGTATCACATTACCTATATAATAAAAGTATTTACTTCATATATTAGGTGTATCATTGCCTGTATTGTATGTTAGTTATGACCTTTATAGAGCACGAGAAAGTTATTGAATAAAATGTTCAATTTTTCATACTGTACTAATCCATATTGCAGTCATTACATGCATGCTCCGAGTGCTATCTAGTTTTTCAAAGTACTTTTCCTTTAAACCAATCCATCAAAAATATTCCAAACCTCAATGTCCTTTTATGGATAACAATTAAGAAACTTGTTAACAAGTGTAAGGTTTATTTAGTGTTTCATTGTAATGAAATGAAGTAGAAAGATGAGTTTTGTGTGTTGACATATTGATAGTGCAATTCATTACAGAAAGGGGAAAAGTAACTGCTATTTGTGCCAAATGATATTATAATCTTTTTATCACTTTTGGTTATTTTCCTCTGTTTTTCAAAAGAAAATGTTATGGAGGCGAAACCTGAAGATTAGATAAATCTGATATTTAACCTTGAATATTTTGAAAAGTAGTTCAAGACTTGTATGTGTCTGATTTATATTGAGACATATGAAATGATTTTTTTTCAGATACACCCTCATATATTAAAAAACCTTAATTCATTATTATGTATATATGACTTTGTCTCAAACCACCCCTACCCTACCAAAAGTCATGTTTTTGTTATTTGGGGAATTGATCCCTTGTTTACTTTCTCGTTACGCATGAATAGTCTATAGGTTTTAGGGTGCAATCTGTTATAACATAGCAGCTGTTAAGAATATGGAGATCATTTTGAACTTGATGACTGGTATCTAGCCATGTCAAGGGGAAACCTGCTCAGAAAGTGATGAGCATGCATCACTTTCCAAGCACCGCAAATATCTGAAACATTTCTTTGCAAAAAGTAATCAAGTGATGAGTACCAAGAAGATCTCTTCACTTCTTCCTTTAGTCTTTTTTTTTTTTTTTTTGCATCATCAAACTTTGTCGGAAAGGGATACCCAACAAGATGGGATGGGGTTGGAGGTGGGGTCAGATGGGATGAAGTCATATTCTTATTAAGATTGTATTTTTTTCCAAAGAAACCCAATGTGGGAGCAATATTTTCATACTTTTATTCGGACAATCCAGTCTCCTCTTCCCAAACTAGACAGTTGGAATGTTAATGACTCTCCTCAAAGTTTATAGACAAGAGCAATACCTTGTTTTGATTGTTGAGAGTACCGTCACAACTAAGTATGGTTGGTTGGTTAGCTGCCAGTCAAGTGGCCTGGTTTTTGCCCTTAACAGCTGTCTTGCTATTGTATCTCATATATCATCAATGGCATCGGGAAGGAGGATGACAGAGAAAGTGCATCACCTGATGGAGCTTAAATTAGATTTGATCTGAAATGTAGAAAGTACACAAGAACTTCAAGAAACATTTGCGCAATCTTGTTTCCTTTTTTATATATATTTATTTATATATATATATTTATATAGTGAGTGTAACAAGTTTCTGATAATTTCAAAAAGTTTCTTTCTTCAGAATTGATAGAATTTGGACCAAAGTCTGAGAAATGAAAAATTGAAAAAATATTGAAATGAGATTGCACGTTGAAAAGTTATGTACAAAAATCCAAAATCTTTGATTTAAATTCTGTTAATTTTGAAGGTGTATAAGTATCTAAAAATAAACTATTTAAAATGTATTGAATACTTTTAGCACTCACTGTATTTGAGAAGTTGAGAACTTCTAAAAATTCAAAGAGATCAGTGAATACAGTATCCATTGATCTTTTTACATTTTCAGAAGTTAGAACTTTCTCAAATAAAGTGAGTGTAAAAATTATCCAATACATTTCAAAAAAACTATTTCCTTTTTCTTCATGTACAGATACTACAACTGAAGAAGGCTAATTTACTGATTACTTATTGATTCAGTCTCTTATCCCTTGCAAGTTTCTCTTGCAACGGATAACTATTACTCCTCACCACTTTCCAAAATTAGTCACTAATGTATTCTACATCATAATCATTCTTTCTTCCTAATAGGAAGTTAGAGCATGAAAAAAATGTCAAAAATCCTAAATTTATCTCTCTATTAATTATTTTATTGTTCACATAAAACATTCCCCTGTTAATAATCAGAGAACATTGTTTTCAACCAGAAGAGAATAGGTTTATATTAACTTTTATATTAACCAATTCATTCTTTACAAAAATTGTCATGGTTATTGAATTCGTATTGTATTCATAAAAAGAAATTCTTGAATTTTGTTGGATAAATTTTGTGCATGACGTTAGATTTCATGATTTACCTTTGCCAAGTTTGGTTAGTTATATGTATTATATGTATTCTTCTATGTTCATCTGTTTGTCTATTCAGTATTTCCATAAGTTCTCAATGAATTTCAAATAAGCCTATTGTCCTCCCTTCAATAAAATTTCATTGAACTCCTTTGAGAAATTTTAGAGATATTGTGTGGATAGACAGACTGAAAGACTAAGTAATAAGTTTACCTCTCCAACTTTGTTGACTGAGGTAAAAATTGCCTATACCCAGTATAATTAGATAAGCAAGAATGCTAACAAATATAGACTCTTCTGTTTTGTCTGCAATGTTAGAACAGTTGGTTCACCATAGATTTGTTGACACAAATGAGGATTTCATCTGATACTATATGGTCAATATACTATATAAGGAATGGTTTACAAGGGTATTTGAAGGACTACCTCTCGTTAAAACACATCCTAGCTTCACAACTGTCCGTATGAAGCTCTGATAGACGACCCTATAGTCATAATACCAGTGCATTGGATGTTGTGTAATATTTGCAGAGTTTAAAAAAAGAAGAAAGTCTATCTTGTGTACCGGCATACAAGGTAGTTTATACAAAGACAAAACTTCATGAGCCAAAGTAATAGCAGCAATATCTATTTGGAGATAACCTGTTTTTGTGTTAGAAATACTGACAGTAGATAACAGGTAATCCATATACATGTTTAAATCAAGTGATAAGTTTTTAACAGTGGTTTCCATTAGATTTGTCTGCTGAACAGGGTGTTCTAATCAAGAGATTTTTAATCCTTTCTGGTCTATGCCCATTTTTGACAGCATAAAAAATCTTATGTCCCCCTTGCTATTAGAAAAAAATAATTTAATTATACATAAAGTGGCAAAAAGAATCACATCTCATACTTTTGCATATTAATAATTAAATTTTTTCATCATCATCAGTCTCTTAATGTCCATTGTTGGACATAGACCTTCCCCAGGATTCTTGTGAATTTGTCTAGCTCATCTCTCTATCTAGTACTCTACTGGCCTCAGTTGCACATCTGATCTCTGGGGATCCATGTCAGGAGTTGTGATGTCTATCTGTTGTCAGCCGTTCTTGCGACATGGCTAGCCCATTGCCATTTGAGTTTTTTATGGATTCTATGATGTCTCCTGTCTTCTCCCAGATGCATTGTGCTATCTTGTGGTTTCTCCATGTAGGTTTGAGCATATCTTTCATGTGTACGTTGCATGGTTCTCAATTTGCGGGTCTGTCTCTTGGTTAGGTTTCATGTTTCAGCCCCATAGGTGACTCTTCAACCACATCTTATGCCTTTGTACTTTGATGAATTTCCCCTTACTATGAGTTCAGCATTAGTTACTGTGGAGTCTATGGTAAAATTGGTAATTAAAAGTATTCTCTAATTGGGAATCAATAATATTGATTTATCAAGTATTAATTAGTTATAGCTTAACACGACTCAGTTTTGAGTCATGGAACGCTTTTCATTCCTAACACCCAAATTCTAAATTGCCCCCCTTGTGGGGCATATACCCCAGGTTTAGAATCACTCCTCTAATCCTTTATCTAAATATTCCTTTCTTTTGGTATTTGGATTAACTCGCTTGCATTTCCTACCTCTCTGTCTTTTTATCTACATATTTATATTTATATAAATTTAAATAAGTGAGAGGTGTCCTTTGTGTGTTTGTCTGTCATGCTATAAAAAGTCTCTAATGAGTCCAGCCCAACCAAATTTGGCATGCCACCTCAATGGACTTAGAGGATTAGGAGCAAAAAGTTTTGAAAAAAATGCATTATTAAACAGTTTTAGAGGGTGGTTCTGTTTACTATGTAACTATAATACCAAAGTGGAACCTACTTTCAGCTACTAAACATATCTTATTTCATATATTAATATATAATTTCCCAAGAAATGTAAAGTGAAAGGAAAACTAATCTTCAAGGGATCAAAAGTGAAGGGAGACTTATTCACCTGAGTAAGAGATCAAAAGGGATGGGAGAATTCATCCTCTTATTCTATTTGTTATATATATATATAAATGAGAAATGTCTGATTGTCTGTCACACTGTAAAAAACCCCAAACATTGGCACAGCCCAATCAATTTTGCCACTCATACTCGAAAGTCATAGGAGAAGGTTTTCTGATAAAAAAAAAAAATTGAAAGTTTTTAGACAGTAAAATTTTTCCTCTTCCAAGGTATCAAAAATGAAGGGAATCTTTTGCTCCTGTTGAGTGTCAAAAGAGAACTGGAGACTTTTTTCCATCTTTTAATGAGTCATAAGTGGAAGGATACTTCCTACAGTTTCAGAGGTCAAAAGTGGAGGAAAAATTCTCCTTCCCTTTAAGGAGTCAAAACTGAAGGGAGACTCTTTCTCGCTTTAAAAGTTCAATATTAATGAGAGGTGAGGGGGTGGAGTCCCTCAAAGGGTCAAAAGTGAAAGGAGACTAATTTTTTTTCTCTTGCCTTTAAGAAGTCAGAAGTGAAGGTAAATTTTATTTTCCTCTTTCAGGTGTCAGAAATGAATGGAAGATTTTTTTCTTCAATAAAGGGTCAAAAGTGGAGGGAATTTTTTTCTGCTTCTCTGAAAGTTTTTTTTACCAAGCATAGACAGGTACTTCAGTTACCTGTATATAAAATTTCTAAGAATTTTAGAGGAAAACTTCATTTTCAATGTGGAACCTTCATCATCAGTCTTTTAACGTCCGTCGTTGGACATAGACCTTCCCCAGGATTCGCCACACTTCTCTATCAAGGGCATCGCGGAGCCAGTAGTTCCTGAACTTGTCTAGCTCATCTCTCCATCTAATATTCTGCTGGCCTCGGTTGCACATGTGATCTTGGGGGATTCATGTCGTGAGTCGTGTTGTCCATTGGTTGTCTGCCATTCTTGCAACATGCCAGCCCACCGCCATTTGAGATTTTTAATGGATTCTATGATGTCCCTGACTCTTGTCTTTTCTCGGATGTACTGTGCTGTCTTGTACTTTGTGTCTAATATTCATACCTTCTTATTTTATATGTTTATGTATAAATTTTCATGGAGTTTAAAGTAAAGGGAACTCCTGCACTTCAAGGGTCAAAAGTCAGCTGAGAATTTTTTGTTTTTTGATACTTACCTGAGGGGATCAAAAGTGAAGGGAGACATTTTCTACTTTTTAGGGGTGAAGTTTATACGAAAACTTTTCTCTTTTTGAAGGGTCATAAGTAGGAGACTTTCCCCCTTTTAAGAGGTCGGGATTAAATAGGGAGTCAGCCCCGCATTAACTGGTCAAAAATGAAAGGATCAATAGTGTAAGCATAGGATGGAGGTGGACTATTTTAAAAAGTCCCTGAGGCCTTATGTAAGGGCTCCCCATATGCTTTACAAAGAGTAATAAATCTGTATCTGTACTGATATTATACAATAAATACACTCCCTAACTGTTGGAAGGGGTACCTAAAGGAATCTAGCCTCCAAGGCCTCCAAATCTCTAGCTACACCCCTGAGTGGGGGGAGACTATTTTGCATGCCTGAAAGCTTTAGTCTTTTTTATTTTACTCCCTAAATATTTTACTCAGTGTAGTAGACAGGCACTTCAGTCAGTGTGTATATATATATATATATATATATACATATATATATATATATATATATATATAGCTACTCACATTGCTACTTTTAATTTTCAAAATTGACATATTTAGATTTAATCGTCTGTTAAAAGTACATCACTGCATGTTTCTATGTATGTATTGATTTGATATTTATAGATAAGTGTAAATGTACGCTTGAAGAAAAATACTGATCTCTAAATCACTATCTGACAAATAAATTTAAAGCATTTGCAGCTTATCAGTATTTGATTTAGAAACCAGAAAGTATGGTTAATTTTGCAAGTGAACCATGTCAAGGTTGACAATGATGGTAACAGTTATTTGCTACCTCTGCCTTGGCTCCTGATTATTAACGTAGCACAACTCAATTTACTACCATTACTCTACACTACTGAAGAAGAAGAGTCCCCTTTTTTGTATATGGATAGTACACCTGAAGGAGGTTGTAGAATGGGTCAGCAGAAATATTGTGTGAGCAACAAAAATAGCAAGAAGAATGAGTTGGTCTGAAAAAAGATTTTGAATGTCAATGACTCTTCTCAAAACTATAAACAATATCTTCAACATGGGATAGTGAAAGAGAATTCATGAAGTAATCTCTTCCTCTATAATCATGTGATGTCAAGTTTAGAGGTAGGGCAAGTACAGTTTGTGTATATTATCTTTACAATTTTGAAAATCTATTGAAAATACAAATATCAACTTAATTGTACGGTATTTGTTGCAGAAGAAAGATTAAGCAATAAAGTTATTCTTACTAACGATAATGTTTCTACATGGACACTATTAGTCACATGTAATACATCTAGAGAATATTCGATTTCCAATCAAGTATGCAAATTTCTTAATTAAATGTTCCCAAACTGGTGGATTGGAAGGGATGGATTGACTTCTTGGACACATAGGTCACTTGATGCAACTCCTGTGGACTTCTTTTTGTTGGGGCTACATTAAGGACAAAGCTGAGAATCTGCCAAGCCATATCCACCATTGATGAAGAGATGTTCAGATGTACCTGGCTGGAAATTGAATATTGCCCAGATATGCTATAGACAACTAATAGGGCCCATGTAGAAGTGTACTCATGATCATAAAAAAAACTTTATTACTTTTCCTCTATCCGCAACAAACCCTGTACAATCATATTATCATTTGTATTTTTAGTACGTTTTCAGTGTTGTAAAGATGGATTATGAACACCATGTATTTGGAATAGAGGTTATTAGATCACTCATATGGCCAGACATACAAGGAAAAGGAAAAGAGCAAATGATTAGGTGTGAGTCTGTCTGGAAATAAATAGCTGATTCAAATACTACAACTGGATATTAATATTTCTCCCTTGTCTCAAGCAGATTTTTTCATCTTTGAATCAGACCATTTCCCTCTGACTTAGAATTTTCTATAGGGATTTTTTAAAAACTGTAGTTACATAATTATTCTTTGAAAAATTTTTTTTCTCTGTAACCGTCAATTAACTATCATGTGACTGCCCCCCCCCCCGAAGAGGTCCCAAACCCTACTTTGAGCAGCCCTGATCTAAAAAAAAACAACCTTATGCTAAAGTGATCACAATAAGTTGCTTCCCCTGTGGTTTTACTACCACTGAAGCATGAAGTAGAGGAGGTTTCTACTTTCTTTCTTTTTTTTTTCCTTTTCTTTTTTTGGTTGGTTTGTTAAGGCAGGTTTAGCTTAGCTCACCTTGAAAAGCTACTGAGATCTTACTAAGCAATCAGACCACTTTTAATGTCATCAGGTGATGTCGTCAAGTAGTTTATGTGTTCGCTACTTGAGTCTACTCCTCCCCCTTTTCTTGCTTACTGCATTTGGCAAACCGCAACAAGTTAACCTGGCGTGATCATCACCAGACACTCATCTTATCATTATTAAATAGAAATGTTGGCAATGATTTGATATTGTAATCAGGGTTGCCAAGTAAGCCTCTCTTAGGTTAGATCTAGCTGATTCTTTACCAATTTAGCCAGAAATCTGTGATAACTGATTAAAACCGGTAGGTTTAGTAAAGTTAATATAGTTGTTCTGAAACAGTTTGTCTCTAAACGAGAAAATCTAACAGAAAAAGCAAGTAGACAAACCAAGTCTAATGTGATATATCACATTTTTAGCTATAAAGTTTTATATATGCAGTTTCTATAAATAACAAACCACATTTGGCTACACTGATCATAATCATTTACCTCTGTAATTATGCTACATATTCATTGCATTCCCATTAACCCCCATCTATTCAGGCAAGATGTATTAACAGTTGGGGGTACTTTGTGTATAAGATTTCAGCCTTTTTGAGATCTTTGTTCATTTTGTAACATCAGTCTTATCAATTTTTAAATATCTTCATTAAAGAAAAAAATTTGTATTTCTCTACCATCATTCTCATTCTATTTCCTCTATTGATTTTACAAGTATAAGGTATATTGCAAGTGAACAAAATACAGCAGCTTTCATTATAATTTTGTAAGTTTATCTAATCCTGATGTTAAAAAGGTGGTGAACTGATATGGTTTTTATAGAGATTTGAATTGAATTATCAAGATTTTTCCTCTAATATAGGGTTACCTTGTTACTTCGTACATATTACATTCTGGAAATTGTCATGAACCCGCTGATTTCAACACAAATGAAATCGAAAAGAAGACACAGAAAAATTTCATCCTTTTTTAGATAAGTAGAGAAAATTTCATTAAAATTAAATAGTTGAAATTTTGTAATTTGAAGAAATCTTGGTGTGTATATCAAAGTTTTCACTGATTACCTATTGCAATATCACTACGACTACAGAAGGTTTGTTTATTTATATTTTCACAAAATTTCACCTAAGGCGTTTTTTTTCTAAATATCTTAGGTTCTGCTGAGTATACACACATAATTCTTCCTCAGATGTTTCTTCAATCTTTATTCCTGCTAATGAGGTGAAGATTCCGACAATAAAATTGAATTTTATTGTTTTCCTTGATATGGTAACACTTATCCCACAATTCATGAAGAAAAAATTAACTTGAAAACTGTCTAAAATTTAATAGCTTCATGCTTATTACTGTAACTTTTTATGCTCAACTGATACGAATTGACAATATGCTATGTTGAAAAGCTGATGAAATTCCACTCTGATCTGTGTATTGACAGTATGACATGTTAGAAAGTTGTAGAAATTCCTTTCCCTATAGTGTGTGTGTGTGTATATATATATATATATATATATATATATATATATATATATATATATACTCAAGAATACACTGTCGGAAAGCTGATGTAATTGTCTTTTCAACAACATATGTGTGTATATATCTTTATCAAGAATTGAATCGATAATCTATTTGACTATAAAAAGAATTGACAATTTACCATGTTAGAAAGCTGATGAAATTCCCTAAATTAATTAAATCTACAGTTTGGGTCTGCTCATGACTTCATTACTAGGGTTTAAAAGGGCTTTTTTACGGGAACTTTTCTTTATTCTCATTTATTTCAGCCTGCCAAACAATCTGGAACCCATGAAAAATTGTCTAAGGTTTAAATTTTGAAAAATTATACATTTTCAGGAAAAATATCGTCATTTTGTTACATTTCTCTTTATTTCCATGATTTATGAAAATGGGCTAATCAACATAAATATACTTAGGAATGAAGAACAATGATTCAGTTTCATTTTGATACCATTTTTGTTCTTTTATCACCAAAACTAAGACATGGTGTAATTAACGCCTTGAATTACACATAGCTTAATTGAGTTTCTTCATGGGAACATTTTTGAAATTTAGTTGACCCCTCTGAACAATCTGGTACCCATGAAAAAAAATGTCTGCAGGGGATGCTACAGGACCTTGGCTTATAATGCTCATTCACATACATCAACTAGTCATCATGATGTATGTTTTCTTAGGTCATTACGTATTTTGGATCTTCCGACAATCTGACACCTTCACCCAGGTGACCCAGCTGGGGTTGACCAAGTCTTAGCTTGTGTCGAGATAGTGCTACCTTACACACAGCTCTCCTTTTCTGATTAACATCATCTGATTAACACCAAGCATTTCCACTTTCTCGATGGCCAACTTCATGCCCTTTCTCCTACTGGTTACTGTGATGTCCTGCATGAGGGACCATCCCATAAACCCCTTGCATTCCACCCATGGGTTCACACTGCCTTGGCAACCCTCCATATGCCCAGTGCGCCTTGCATCCCCTATTCAATCGCAATGTCAGGTTGGGAAATATAAAAGGGAATAATAACTTGGGATTATGACAGTTGAATTGAGTTTTGCAACTAAAGTCCATTTATCAGCTAAAATTATGTTGAAGCATCTTATGATATGAATTTTTTCCTGGATGTCATTGTTGCTCATGTACTTGTACATGATTAAGTATTAGTTATACCCATACCATCAAAAAATATCTGCAGTATTTAGATTATTACAATTTGAAATATCAAAAACATGTTGCTCTGCATTACTCTTTGTATACATATATATATATATATATATATATATATATATATATACAGTACAAATCAGGTATGCAATATAACATAATGTGTGTCTGACATGTGATGGGTTTATTTCATAGAGTGCTTGAAACATTCAACTTTGAACTTCAAGTGTTAAGTTGGTTTAAAGTAGAGCTGGAAATATAGTAGAACGTGAATTAAGAACACAAACACGTTTATGTTTCTGCCCTGTTTGGGCCTCTTCAGGCGAATGATTAGGTATATTTTAGATTCACGTTTATCCACAAAGCCGTGTCAAAAAACCACCTAATCAACATTGTCTACTTCCCCCAGTCTGAAGTAATTAAGAATCATACAACCCACTATGGTCATGAATCCTAGTATAGGAAATAGATCGAATGATTTCTAAGTAAAAATGAGACAGTGGATCACTTACAGATAACTCCTACTCAAATACCATACCCACTGACATGTAACCAGCTAAAACACACATACAACAAAATAAACAAAATAAAAGGAAAAACTCATCCCACCTAGTAACACCCACAGAAATTTCCCCAAATTTCCTGAACAGAAATCTAAAATATACCTTGTCATTTGCCTGGCAGAAACATAGAAGCATTTGTGTATTGAATACACATTCTAATATATATATATATATATATATATATATATATATATATATATATATATATATATATATATTGTAAAAATACGAACAGAGAAATAGATAAGAGATTTTATCCATTGTAGAAGTTTAATCATAGTACTCCATAATTAACAGCAAATACAGCTATTAATATGAATAAAATAGGATGATATAGTATATATATATATCCTTATAATTCTGATTTATATATATATATATATATATATATATATATATATATGGGTGTGTGTGTGTATGTTATTAAAAAATAGATATATGATCTGATAGAATGATTATAAATTGCATTATATTATATTCAAACTCTGTTTGAAATGATCTACCATTATCATACAGTGAATGCATCGTTTGGCCTAGACGATGTAAATAGATAGACAATCAAAGAAAATAGGGCTACTGCAGGAATTGAACCTGCAACAGATAGGGCAGCCACTTTAACAATACATTCAATATATGGCACAATTTATGATACTATTTATATATAGGATTATGTATTGCCTGATTTGAAGCTGATCCATATATATTTTGGCTGTCGATTTAAACAGAATGCATCGTATGATGCTAATCATCTCACAGATCAATGCAATAAGTAACTAAGAATAGCATCGTATGATGTAATGCGTTTACATAGACTGCCCTGATATACATAGATCAGCTTCAAATCATACATTACTTTTGGGACAAATTGGGCATTATTTCTGGTACATCATATATATATATATATATATATATATATATATATATCAGTTAAATTGGTGAAGATACTAGACTTGAAATTTTTGTTGCTTGATTGAATAAATACAGGCTTTTAAAACTTTAGTGATTCCCACTGACTCAATTTTGTGTAGGTTAACAAAAGATGAACTTCTAGATTACCCATGATCACTCTCTTTGTCTTTTGAATAATGAAAAATCAAAAGAAAATTTGGCTTGTAACTCAAAAGAAACTGTCATGTGACCAACGTTTATTGGCAGCATGTTGTCCTAGGGGTGATCAATTAAAAAATCTGAAAAAGGTCATCAATGAAGAAGTTTGAATTTTCAAATGACAAGTGTGAATGCTGCCAGACAGAAACTAAGGGACCAATTTAGCAGAAATGTATTTTGGACATAATAAGGAATATATGTTGAAATTTTCAGTTCTCAAGCTCCGTTGGGACATCCTGAACGTGCCATACATGTATACATTAGGAGACAGCCATCCAGACTAACTTAAAATTTGAAGAACATATATTGACAATTTTGGTTGATGGTATCTGACAATGCTTCTTACCAACCAAGATTGCAGAATTATTCCAAACTTCTTAAACATTTTCTCTTTTTACAATTGATTGCTAACAATTGCCACTTTTGTTGATTAAGATTGAATAAAAAAAGATCAGGGCTTTTTCATAGTGCATTCTATTACACTACCATTACAAATAGATGAATTCATATGGTGACAGAAATTGGTTGTACACAGTGATGTTTTTGACTATATATTGTTGCAAATTTCCCAATGTTATATTTTGCTTAGAATTGTATTAAAATAAATTTAGAATGCTGGGAAGTCATTTAATGGTAACTTTTTAAATTGTTTCATGATAAATTGATAATTATTGCTAATAATTTGGGATATTATGAGTCACTAGAGTATAAAATATGGAAAAAACGCCATACTACTAGCTTTGTAGGAGGGACCACACATCTTTTGGGGGATTTTACTTGCACCTTTTTTCATTTTTCATATTGTGTTTATCAACTATTAGTGTAGCTCTGCTATAAAAAATGGCGACATATGAAATTGATATTTTGTTAAGTCCATACTATTAGGTTTCATCATGGAAGTCTTTGGATTTTGATGACTGAAATGTTTTTGTTAAGTTCATTTCATTTTTGCAGCTGGTGTAAAAATCTTGAAGTTTATTACCTAATTGATTTGTGGTTTTGCAGACAAAAAAAATGTACAAATAGATCTGGCATAAAGTTATAGTAGATTAGAATTTTGGTTATCCTGTGTGGAAAACAATTCATTCCAAAAAACAGTGCTAAAAAGATCTACATCACACTTTGCAAATGGAACATTTGAAAAAAAAAAAAATTTTTGTTTTCAGGTATCTTTCAATCAATTAGTGAAACAAGAAATAATTTAGATTGTTTAATAATTTCTATCTTTAACTGCCGTGCATATTGATTCATATTGATAGTAAAGTATCGGATCATTATCTGGCTTCCAGAAAACTGTTAATTTTGTAACTGGTAGGTTTTGGTGTAATTTTTTCAGTCGCTCCTTGTTTCAATTTTTGTGGTGTGGTTAAATTGTCTTCAGAAAAATTTTAGTGGATTATTGTTGACTAGTTTACCTGTTCCATATAAAATGATGGCATCTATGAAATATATTGATGCACATTTTACATGTTAAGTATATATCAAGCTGTGGTCTACATATCCAGAAAATCTAGAAATCTGTGTCACCTCCTGTCCCAAACTTACCAGATAATTGATCTTGTACTGTAATAATTTTGAATCAATTTGAATAATATTTTGGTCCTAATATTTGGCTTTTTCAGATAATTTTGAAATAAGTAGTATCAAAAGTGATTTATTTAGTGATTATAGTTTTTGTTACTCCTAGTATCAATTTCTTTTTGGTTATTTTTTTTCCTGACTTGATCAAACTTTCTTGTTATTTCAGATTGAGACGCGTGAAGATGAGGAACAAAATGTCAAGCTGGAAGAGACTATTGAGCTTCTGCGATCTGCTGGATACTTTAGAGCCCGTATCAAGGGTCTCTCTCCATTTGACAAGGTAGCCATATTTATTGATATATAAAAATCTAAAATTGAGGCATAATAATCTGGAATATGATCTAAAAATGTGCTATATATATATATATATTTGAAATCGAAGTAAGCAATTTCTCAAACCCCTAAAAATAGGGAAAACCATATGTGAATTTTGGACACATCCTATTTAGTGTCTACTGGAATTGTTTTTGGTACTTGGTAAAGTCAAAAGTTAGAAAAGAAGTGGATCAACTATTGTAAAATAATACAATAAATTCGCCAGGATCGTATACATTTCAGTCATGAAGGTCTAATTTTGCTTGTATATCTTTTAAAAAAGCATTTTAACATCTTTGGCTCAAAGTTTTTAGATGTAGTACATTATTTGTTCTCTTCCCCAAAGAGCTAAAAAATTAGGTTACATATATGCAATATATTTTTGGTGCATTTTTGTATAGTTACCTATATTGTTATTACAGTTGCAGGGTGCAGTAATGTCTTGCATTTGACTCAGAATTCATGGGAATAAATTATATCAAATTTCAACTCCCTACTCCCCCATTTTTTAAGCCTCTATCCCACTAACCTTTCATGACCCAATTTGAAATTTTAAACCCGCCCATCTAAGACTTAGGGAATTTCCAATTGGTGATTTATTAAGTGAGGTCACCTAATATATTTTGGGTTAGTGAACCAACTTCCTTTCTAGGAAAAGAATGTATGACTTCAGATTTTGTATTTGTAAAGTTTGTATGTAACCATAAATAGTCATTGTTGATAATGTTTTAAAGAACTAGTGATGAAGGCCATGACTTTTATTTACACTAAACTGACTCACTACTTCGACTTTATCAACTTCTGCTTGCAAGGTTTTGCTCTCTTGTTTTTGTTACTTTATGAATCTTTTTTTTTTCTATCTATTCCCTCCCCTCTCTGCAATGCTCTTAACCTGTTGTT
This sequence comes from Thysanoteuthis rhombus, assembly GCA_963457665.1. Classification (NCBI taxonomy): domain Eukaryota; kingdom Metazoa; phylum Mollusca; class Cephalopoda; order Oegopsida; family Thysanoteuthidae; genus Thysanoteuthis; species Thysanoteuthis major. Next base: position 32,916,950 of record OY735211.1, on the reverse strand, counting down.
AGTCAGGCCTTCCTCTTACATCACAAGATCATTTATGTAGATAACAACTGCTGTTTAAATTACGCATAACTTATGGGGGCAAAATCAGCTGATAGACTGTATTTTGCCAAAATGTTTACAAAAAGTAAATTTTGAAGATATATTTCCACTAATTCAGGATGGAAAATTTTACCAGAATATTACATTTTTCTCCTCATGTAACACACATACAATGTAGCTATTCACACTGTGCTAACATGTTTGAAACATAATAAAATGTAAACATATAGCAATGAAAATACAGAGAAAGCCGCTTATTGTGATCATTTTAGGATGGAGTCTTTTAGATAACAATAGGTGTCTAATTTCAATGGTAACTTTAGCCATTCTAATCAACTTATTCTTCAAACAAAATGAAGTCCCAGAACATTGGAACACTGCAATCATAATGCTGTTATATAAAAAAGAAAATTCAAAAGACCTCAACAACTACAGGCTAATAAGTCCCCTTAACTGCTTCTGCAAACTCTTCACCAAAGCAATCACCAACCGAATCAACAAAACTCTAGATGAAAACCAACCACAGGAACAAGCTGGCTTCAAAATCAGCAACTCAACCATCGACCATCTTCATTCAGTAAACCAACCAAAAGAGAAAGCAGCAGAATATAAAACGCCACTCACTATAGCATTTGTTGACTTTAAAAAGGCCTTTGACTCTGTGGAAATCCCAAAAGTCATTGATACAATTGTACAAGAAGATGTAGACTGCGTATAAGTTAGAGTATTGCAATATATCTTCCAACAGCAGTCCCTTCATCATGATGATGAATTGGGTGAAGAAGCCCATATCATGCAAACTGCCATAAAACTTAGATATTCTGCCTATTCAAAAATTCTTAGCCACTAAGTCTTTGTAATAAATATATATATCTACTTCTTTTATCTACTTTCCTGCACAGATACATTATTGACGTTATTGTTGGTATTTGAAATGAGGTTTTTATTCCCAGAGTTTTTCCAACTTTTGAACTTATTCTTTTTCTTACATTTGTTGTTATCAGTAAATGGCACTTCCAAAAAAGAGATATTTTTTCTTTTTCTCTGTGGATTGTACACCTGAAGAAGGCTGTAGAATGTGTCAGTGGAAGTGTTGTTGTAATGATAATAGGAAGAAAAAGAATGAGTTCAGTTGTCCAAATGACTCTTGGAATAACTCTTCTCAAAATTACAGAAGGTATCTCAAAATGGATTTGTTTATTGTCTTCTATATGATAATTCATTATACTTATCACCTAATTAGAAGCAAATTTGGGACTGCCTGAAAAAAATCTGTATTTTAACATTACAATAAAGTATACATTATATGTTATGTATTTCAGGTTCTACAAAAATTTTATTATATGCACTGAATATTTTTTTCTTTTCTTTTCTTGTAATGCCTTACACTTACAAATGATCCTGATTGAACTTCTGCTGATGTCAATTAATACTTAAGGTGTGAGTATGAGAATTTCACACTCACACCCTAGGTGGTAGGTGGCATTAGAAGAATCTCAATTGGGACCATCTTCTCTAAGTTTTGTCTGAATGTTGGATGATTATAGTCTGTGTAAGACATGTTAACCCATGATGTGTAAGAAGAGGGAAAGAAATGGATACATGCCTTTCCCATGGGTAATTACAACATGAATGCAAACTGTCTCAGTTGGAGTTTGATTGCTGATCCCATACTACTCAGCCATTCATACCTATCCTGCAAAAATGTCCCTTCTGTTTGAATTCTTTTTCCCTATGGGACGATTCTCCATAGTGTAATTGAAATAACAAAACCATAAAGTGGATAAAAAGTGATGTTTTAAATTGAGGCAAGTTGTTTCCGTATTTTAAGTACTATCATTTGTTGACATGTGGCTATTTTGACGTGTTTGAAATGAACTCTTCAATATAAAGGTCAGAAAAGCCTTTGATTTGTGACTCACTGATGGCCTCATCATGAATGACTAAAACTATTTGTTGCTATTTAAGTTCTAAGTAAAACTGTCTCCAAACTCGGGGCTTCTCAAACTTCAATTCGCTTGTGACCCCTTTGAATTAGACAAATTCATCTAATGCCTCCATTCAATGGCATAAAAGCTATTGGTCCTAAAACTATGTAATTAGTCCTTAATTGCAAACTAATAATAACTAAACATAAAATCATCAGAAGACCAAAAAAAGATCATTAACTTAATTCATCCAGCTGAATTGCAAATTTTTATCTATTTTTAACCCTTCTAAAGAGTTTCTTAAAGTAGTCACTGCTTATTTAAGCTATTCTTCTACCCAGAATATCATTTGATAGTGAAATTTTTATTATTTTGTCCGCATATTTTTTCATAATTTCATCCTCTTGGACATTTCTCTTTTGGTTGTTTTTGATAACCCCCAATAATTTCTATGTAACCCATATTTTGATAAGCTCTGTTCTAACTCAACTGAAAGCTCAAAGTTATGGACAATCTAATGAAATAATCTTAAAAGATTAAACATTTTCAAAGATGGTTTTACATTTTTTTTCAACAAAAATTTGTTTTTGTATCATCTCCAAGTTGACAAGACTAATTTAGAACTTTGATTATTTTAGATAATTTCCAACATTTTGTTCATGCTTAAATCAAAAGTTTAGATTATACATATATATATATATATATATATATGATTAAAAAAAGGAACACCTGCAAAACGTGATTTGTAAACAATTTGTATATTTTCTTCTATACCTTCAAATGATTTTTTTAACTGAGTTAAAAAATTACCTTTGAATAAATAATGGAATACTGTGAGCTGAAATCTTTAGTTTTTCGACTGAAAAGTAATCTAAGAAAAAGTATTACTGATGTAATTTGGCCTGAGTAATCTGAATTTCCCCCTAGAGACAATACTTTATATCAGTGTAGTTCAACTTTTGACATTGAAATATTTGTTTGTAATTGGAAACCCCCATTGCTTTTATTTATTTGTTCTCTGAGTATATCAGAATACATGGTTAGTTTCAAACATGCTTTTACTAGGAAATATCAGCTACCAGCAATTTATTGTGAAACTACAGCCAATTTCTCTCTATGCTAATACAGTTTACCCCATTTTGTGCTAAGTCTCTATGGCTCACTTTTTCAAATATTATATAATAGAAATATTGTAATGTCAAATTTCTGAAACAAATAATGATGAAAGGCAACATCATGGGCTGTAATCAAAATAACTGTATATTGTACAATGTGTATGAGAACATACACATATACTATAATTTATCAACTAGCGATATACATTGATACCTAAAAGTAGCAACTAAATGGGATACTATCCATTCCATCTTGTTGAGGCTCAATAAGATGATATTACTTGAAATAATTGCTGACACAATATTTATGTTGGGATAGCACTACATACAATCAAGAACAGATTAGGTGTGCTAGTTGTGTGGTGCACACCTACCAATGAATTAATCAATTTGATATTACTAAGTTTACTCCATCATATAATCATGGATCATAATGAGAAACTAATATTTCTGTCCCCTGTGATGAAATATTTTGCCAGTTGTATGGAAATTGCTTTGCACACTCCGGATGGCTAGTTGTATCAGTATCAGCAGGATATGGCTCTAGGCCAATGGTTCTCAATCTACCTCTGTGATCTCCCTCGATTTTTTAAATACTTTTAACTCATCTCTATGAAGAACTCTTTGTAAGCGGAACCAACCGACTGCAAACATTTTATGTTTATTTAGTTGTTTTTTGCCACGCTATTAGAAATAAAATATGGAAGTTTATTATAAGAATAATTGGAGAAAATTCTCTTATAAAAATTATTTGTATCCAATGTATAGAACCAGAGATTTTTGTCTTTGAATAGTTGTTTACATTACATGAACAACGGGACAGAATAGTCTGCATTATTTTTGACAAATCATACTCAGATTTTTTGAATGAAATATCTTATGATTACTGAAAATCTTGACTATTCTATAAAGATGAGTTATCAAATCAGTTGAAATTTTATCATTCACTCCCTCTTCTGGAGATTCTGATAATTATACAATAAATGCAAAAATAAAAAATTTAAAAAAATTTTTAAAGTATTGTAGACTTTTGGGTTGTGAAAAAAATATTCCCTGATCTACAACTGAATTAAATAAGTAAAATTATCCAGATTGACAGACAAAATAATGTGACTGTCGTCTCTGCCTTTGCACATCACCTGAAGCACGTGTGGAACATTTTTTTCTCTTTAAATTACCTTGTGCTTTTATTTTTTTTAAAAGATATACTTCGTCTCTCATTTTGCAATTTTGTAGAATGTTAGAGAATAGTTTTTATTTATGCATGACAATTCATATCATTTGCGATGAAGCCATTCATTCAGGGTACATATTACATTAATTTGTCAATTTTAAGAATGGACTGAAAATTTTAAAAAATACTACCTTTTTTTTCTCTTTTTTTTCATCTATTATTCAATTTTTCAATGCAATTGGATTGAAAGCCCTCAAAACCCCTTGTGTTAACTTTTGAAACTTAACAAAAAAGTTCATTTTTTTTCTCATTCGACTTCCTGGAATCAAAAGGACAAAAATTCTTTTTTTTAATCAAAAAATGACTCGTTTGTCTGAGGGTAAGTTACTTCCGTAAACATATGTTGTTTTTTTACGTTTTTAAGATGGTGACATTTGAATGATGTCACCCAATTTCAAGTCAATTGTCTCCTTTTACAAAGCAGTCAATCTCAGGGTTCAAAAAGTAAACTTCATCCCATACTTCTATGTATACATAGAGTGATGTGTACATTCACATTGATGAGAATTTCCAAATAATCTAGGCTGTGGAGGTAAGAGCTATCTTCTGTATTTCATATATTTTGGGCTTTCAGCAAGTTTAGTCTCCCCACCTTTTCCCCTTTTTCCTTTTGATACTTAGTAGTATTAGTTGCACACCAAGTTTTGGCTTGAAACTTAGGGCAGACAACAATGGTATGACTTAAAGGGTACTGACCTTTTTAATTTTTTTATATTTCATATGTACTGAAGGGTTGGGATCAAGTCTGTATCCATTGTGGACCAGAACATCTACATATGACATGGTCGATGGTCTCAGCTGTGCTGACACAAAACCTAAGGTTGGGGTTGGCACTATTTTTGATAATGTGCGCTTGGTAGTTCCTGGTAGGAAGGCTTTTGTTTTCAGCAGAAAGCATGAAGCCCTCTGTTTCAGCTTCTAACACTGAACTTCGTAGCCACTGATAGGTTTCAGTGTTATCTACATCAACATCTTGGGTGCCAAGTGGGTATTATTATTATCATCATCATGATCATAAAACTTGCTGTAGGGTCACATTGTTACACATTTCATTTCATGGATTTATGTTGTGTGTTTCCCGAGTTGCACAATCACAGAAGGACACATACAGATATTCGGTGAATTATAGTATAATGTTGAAATGGATAGGTTCTTGAAAAGATTGAAATATAATCATTGTGTCAACTTGATATTTTGAATATTTTAGTGATTATATAATGATACTTTGGAATAAGTGAAAGCATTGTTGCTATTTTTATAGTATTCTATTAAAATTGTATATACATAATCTATTATTTCTTAATTAAAAATAAACAGTTCTTAAATAGGACTTTATTTTGTAATAGATTGAAATAATGAGGATTGATTTGAAGTGATATGTTACATAAAAAGTTTTGCTATTGTATGAAAGTGTAAGAAGATGCAAAATGACTTCATTGAGTTTTTTGAAACCATTGCTCTTTCTTTCCCTCAAATCTTTGATTTAGATTAGTTCGAACCATTTTTAGAAAATTTATTAATTTATGATTTTTATAGGGCAAGTAACTTACAAAATTCATGTGTTAGTTTTTGGTTTTTTTAAACTACCTTTGATAGAAAATAGAACTTTTTTTTTTTTCTTTCTGGTGGTAATTTTTGAAACTTGAAAAATTTAATTTTTTTTTCTCATTCGACTTTCTGGAATGCAAAGGAAAAAAATTCCTTTTAATGAAAAAATGACTTGTTTACCTGAACGTAAGTTACTTCCGTAAACGTGTTATTTTTTTATGTTTTTAAGACGGTGACGTTTGAATGATATCACTCAGTTTTGATAACTGCTTATATAATTAAGTGATTTTTCTCTTCTGTTTTTCTGTCCATAACAATGAACTGTTCCACTTGGAGATCAGCAATAATGTTGATGAAAATATCTCCTACCCATTATTTGACTCTTCCAATGGAATAAATTTGATAGTTTGTTTTCTAAAAAAATAATCTGATAAAAATTCAAATATATCCATGAATTTTTTCACACAGATTAACTAGCCTTTGTTCATTGCAAATAATATGTTGCAAGATAAAAACCCTGATTCACAGACAACTGAGTTGTGGGAATTTTATTGAGTTGGCCATAGAACTGGAATGACTGAAATTTCCATCATTAGCAATTGATGGGTTAACATTTACTACATTACATTGATTCCTGTTTTTATTTCTTTAAAGGTTGTTGGTGGAATGACTTGGTGCATAACAACGTGCAATTTTGATGTTGATGTGGATTTGCTCTTTACAGAAAATTCCAGTATTGGACAGAAAATGTAAGTATAAAAGTTCTTTGTTTTTTTTTTTCTTATAAGTTTTTACAAGCACATTGATATATGGGAACTACAGATAAAACTTATAGATGGTATCCATTGGTAACACTATTAGACCAGGCACTGAAATCTTTACTTCTTATACTCCACTTAACCAGCAGTTCTTAACCCTGTTCCAAGGCTCACACCCATTTGGCACTTGAGATTTCAAAATCATACTCAAGCCCATATTCTTAAGGCTAGAAAATTAAAATTTAAAAAGTCAAAATTAGTTAAGTTTAAAGTCTGATATTACTAATAAAACCATTTATTGCACGAACTGCTGTCGCTTTTTCCCAATTAACTTGAACAGAAGTTATATACATCTAACTAAAATTGGAGAAATCTTAGTGTGCGTATGTTCACCATGATTAATCAACAAATGGCTATTGTATGAGGTTGACCATCGCCAGATTTATTAGCCAGCACACAAAGCTGTGTAGTGTCTTGTATGAAGTTACTTGGATCAGTGGTTCTCAAGAAACCTATACACCTAGAATATTCATCAATTGGACAGAAAATTATTTTACATGACAATTATGGCGATAAAGTTTGGAACGGGTGTTGCCCTAGTCTGCAATAAATCAGGAAAAAAAATGTTTGTTTGCCACCCTCTTCTCACACCTCCCTAAAATTATTGCACTAAACTGTTTGAATGCTCTTAGTAAGCTATTAGATTTCTCGTGTTTGGTCATCAAGCAATCCAAAACCATACATTATTTTCAGTTTGCTACATATTGATAGTAAAAAAAATGTGATGTTATATATAAGTGCTTACTTGGTTTCATGCAAGGAAGGAAATATGTATAAACTATAAATCCATATCTGCAAAACACATCGTATATATTATATATATATAATAAAGTAAATGATTCACTACACAAACTCATTTATGTTTCTGCCCTGTTTATGCTTCAAGCGAAGAATCCTAAACAGAGCAGAAGCATGTGTTTGTGTTGCAAATCTTTTACTTAATTATATTTCAAGCTCTACTCTAACTCTATATTTTGAGTACTTGATGAAATAAACATATCAGATATTGTATCATATTATATTCCTGATTTTTATTGTGTGTGTGTGTGTGTGTATATATATATATATATATATATATATATATATATATATATATATATATGTGTGTGTGTGGAGTACTTTTCAATGAGTGTATAGGTACTATACTCTGATTCTAAGTTGGAGTGACACTTTGATCCTGTGCACAGGTACTACACCCTAATTCTATGAACCTTATTGATATGAAAATATGATATTTTGAACTAGTTGGAAAATAGTCATAAACTGATGATTTTGATAAATTTTTTTTTGTCTTTTTCTAGAGCCTTGACTGAGAAGATTGTTTCTGCTCTTCCAAGAATGAAGTGTCCCCATCGCATTGAACCCCATCAAATCCAGGGTTTGGATTTTATCCATATATTCCCTGTGGTTCAGGTATGATATAACTTTTACATTTTATCATTTTCCTAACTTTGTTCAACTTTATTCAGTATTATCAAGCTTTTTTTAAAAAAAAGTCATCAGCAGTGGTATACTTTTAGAAGCAAGGCTGTCCGCTCTAGCAACCCAGGGTAGCAAAGCAAGCTTCTTGACATAGGCTGTTTGAGGGGACATGTTTTAGAAGTACCTTGATTCCATATGCATAACCACAATGCATATTTTAGTTAATTTGAAGGTACAAACAGATGAGAGAAATGATTTTTTCGTTGCATATAAATAGTAAGGAAATGCCATTCCCACATGATTATTTATGTCTGGAATAGTCTGTTGAGAACCTTTTGATTTGTATCACTATTGCAATAATGTTTCAAGATTTTTTATTCCTACAAATGATGGAAAGTTTTTATCAAGTTTGACTTCCAAGGATTTGTATTAACCACTTTCTTTTGTATTTCAGTGGTTGGTAAAAAAAGCTCTGGAAACACGTGAAGAAATGGGAGATTCTATCCGGGCATATTCAATTTATCAATTTAATAAGAAGAATGAGATGCCTGAGGTAAGTACAAAAATATTGATCTCTCTTTTTTTTATTTATTTATTTTTTTATTTTTATTGAAAATCCATCTCCATTTTATAGATTTTATGATATTGCCTTTATTTTTTATGAGTACTATATTATGTCAGCTTTGTCTTTAGCAAGTATGTGTTGGTATATAAGACAGACTTACAATGATTTTTTTTTTCTTCTCAATTTGCTGCTCTGGTATTATGACTAGGGGGCTACTACAAAACTCGATTTAGACAGTTATGTGGCTTGGATGAGTTGCAGTGAACAATAGTCCTCCTAATACACTTCTATATCATTTGTCTTATCAGCCATTATGAGTCCACTACTGGACGAAGGTCTTTCCCATTTCTTCCTGTGACAAGCGTGATTGTGCTAATCTCTGCCATATCTTATCGGAAACTTTTCTATCTAATCTCTCTGTCTTGTGTCTGGTCTTTCCTACTGCATTTACTGTCCCACATGCATCAATCGGGTTGCCTTTTGCTCCATCCCTTCTTCTTGCTAAGTGTCCTGCCCATCTCCATTTTTGTTGCTTAATTACTTATATGATATCTTTTATTCTGGTCATCTCTCAGATCCTTGTTGATCTTTTTCTAACCTCAAAGAGTCATTCCTAACATTGTTCATTCGATTCTGAGTTGGTTTTCGAGTAGTTTTTGTGCCCGTACGTCATATTTGGTATGATGCATTGGTTGTATACTTGACATTTTTAGGATATTGTCGATTAGTTTTTCAGTATACCTCTATTTATACCAGTCTTTTGAGCCATTTTATTTGATTTCTGTAGTCTCTCCCTAGCTTAAGCACCTCGCCTAGGTAAATGTATTCTTAACTTCCTCTAAGGCTTCTCCTTTTTTTCTGAAGGTCTTTTTTGGGCCCTTAATCTTTAACCCTATTTTTTTGACTGTCTCTATTTAGATAAGATATTTTGTAGATCCTCCCCAGTTTCTGCTATTATTGTAATATTGTCTCAGAACCTTAAATTGTTCAAGTATTCTTCATCTATGTTTATGCCCACGTTTTCCTTGTCTGTTGTCCAAAATTTACTTTCAAGGCTTTATCTTATTGGTGCCTTTGTGAAATTCATGGACATATGGGAAATCTTTTTATAAGAGGGGCAAAAGGCTTGATTTTTCCCAAAACTCTCCACAGCTTTGCCAAAATTACTCTGATTTTCTTGGAATTAAACACATTTTGCCAAAATTTCCTCCCCCCGCCTGATACACTTATGATGAAGTCTGTTGTTTGTTGTATTCTGATGTTTTTTTATTTTTTATTTTTATTTACTGGTTTAATATGTGTAGGTGGTCTATTGTCAAGTACACACTTCTAAAGCCTGTCTGTTTGTGTGGGTGATTTTCATTGTGTCTTAATCTATTTGTAAATATTTTCAAGAATAATTTGTAAATGTTAGGTAGTGAAATAATAGTATGGTAATTGCCAAGGTCTCTATCATCTCCTTTTTCATGTAGTAGGATTAGTATTATTAGACAGAAGTTTCGAAGCAATTTCTTTTCTTGTAAGGATTGTGTTGATAGTTGCTCTAGTCCTGTGTGATAGACCTCTCTCATATATTCTTAAAGATCTATCATTATACCATCTTCGCTTGCGGTTTTCCTGCTTTTCATATTTTGTTGTACAAAGACTACCTCATCCGTTATGTCTGGAACATCACTGTTCTATTACCAATCTAAAATCATGAGGAAATAGTGGCAATAGGTTAGCAAAAATAGCCACCACCTTCCTAAATCACATATGACAAAAAAAGGAAATTAGCAAAAGATGAGACAAGATTTGTCTGCAATGTATGGTAATTGGCCATCTTGTCATAATACCAGTACATTAGACTTACTATTATATTTTCATAGTTTTTTTGTGTTTTAAAATTAAATCTCCATCTTACATACTGGCATATAAGGTAAATTTGTATGGCTTTTTCATTTGCATAATTGGTATTTGCAATCATTCAAAACAATATTGTTCTTAAAATTTGATTTTCATTTGAAACCAACCCTGTATTTGGTAAACAACATTAAGAGCTATTTTAAAAAAAGAAAACTAGAATAAATTGGGATGTAGAAACTGGAGGATATGTTTAGAGGCCCCCTAAGGAAGCGCAGAGTATTCTGATATACACAAGGATCTTATAAATATATCTTTTACTTGCATTATCCTGTGCCCCTATAATATCTCCCATTTGTTATTGATCTAGCAGATGTCATTTACCTTCAGTAATTAACTCTTGATCAGTATGGAACCATAAGGTTAAATATTAAAATCAAAAGAATTTTAATGTATACAGTGCTTGTAAATGATTATACTTGATATAAAGGTCTGTTCTATTCCAGGATGAAACTTTTAAATCAATCAGAGAATCAGCAATGAAAACCCTTGGAGAAGTGAAGGTAATTTTCTTTCTTTCAAAATTCATATAAATGATTGAAATGATCTTTTTTCTTTTTTAACATGCTTTGTACATACATGCATGTATAATCTCTCTTCATATATTCTTCTCTAAGCCAATACTCTCAGAAAAAGTTGACTTTAGAGCATTTTAAAAACTTATTTTTAGCATGCTTATTGCCCCCAACGACGCTATCGACGCCGTGATGCTGATAAATTAAAGGATGAAGAAACAAGAGTGATATCTACCCTCCTTGAATTTGGCTGGTGAGTCTATTTATTATTCCAAAAATGAAATATTGAAAGCAATAAGATAATCTGATAATATAAGAATTGAAAATTGTTTTTCTCTTTGCAATGCATACATTTTACGAGAACCGTTAGATCTTCGAAGTTGAGCAATGTCTGACCTGGTCATTACCTAGACCACCTGGGAATACCATGCGTCATAAGCAGCTAGGGATCAATCTCTGGCTAATTCATACCAAATACTTTTTAAAAAATGGTACCCAGTGCCTCTCTGCTAAAGAGTAGGATTGAGAGTAGGTGGTTGACAAACCAGGGATAAAAGTCCCCCCACACACACACACATATACACGCACCTATCTGAAAGGTTAGTAGTGAAAAGGAAGGGGAAGCTTTGGGTTGCCTCCGAATATGACCAACCAGCCATATATGTTCTTCTTGGACCAGGCATATTGGATAATGTTGGTCTCGATTTTCAATGATATGTGATTTGTTCATTGGATATTTATTTGTTGTTTCTGTGGCAATTGTAGGTTTTTACACGGGTGGGGTACTGGCCTAATGCCCAACTTCCCCCATTACTCAACTGGGCTGGGGACCAGGTATGGTGACTGCCAAGCTGTAGGTTTTTCTATCAAAGTAGCCTTCTCTTATATGAACTGCCTTTCAGGGCTAAAGGGCTAAAATTGTCCTGCTTTTTACCCATAGCTTGGGGGAGAAGTGGATTTATGCCTTTTCCAAGGGAAATAGTGCAAAGTGAACAAAAGCAGCCTCAGCCAAAATTCAAACTCACTTTGCCTATTTTATTTTCTGTGCTGGTAACCATTATGCCACACTGCACATTCTCTTTTTGTAAAGAAAACCAAACTTTTGCTGTGTTTCACTTTTCTGAAACTATTTGTCTAACTTGTGAAACCTGTTGCTAAAAATATCAAATTAATTTTCTTGCTTGTTGAAATATATTCAGGATTTTGTTTCTGTAAAGTTATACAGTTTACATAGTATCTTTCCTCAATAGAAAGAAGTTGTAATATTCTACAGAGAATATCATTACCTTTTTGTTATGTGTAATGGCTAATACAGGTGTCTCCTGTTATTATGTGGGTCTTAGGGTCCTAGAAAACCAACCATATTATAACCAAGCTATGATTACTGCATGGTGAGTGTGAGAAATATTCAAGGGCAGACAATAGATGAAAGATGGCGTGCATCATCCATCTTATAAAAATTGAGATTTGAACAAATAGACAAAGCCATTCTTTGATATTTGTTATTGAGTAAATGATATCACCCAAATTACTTCTGTCTATTAAAAAGTCTACTGAATTTCAGAATTCAAAAAAATATTCACATATTTACTTCAATAACTTGACTTTCTCAACCCGTAACGTGCTACGCTTTTTAGATACCCTGTATCTGAGCTCCAGAGGGGAAAATTGATACTTTTAGTGCTTTCTACTGAGATATCCGTCTTCTTACGAAGATCCTCATTCTTCTAGCAGTACTTTACTGACTATACTTCCCTGAAGTGACAATACAATTCAGTTTCATGTCTCATCGGTGGTCTCAAGGAAACATGTTGAACAAGAGAGTATAACTATAAAAAGTGAGTAACGTTGAAAATGTAAATTAAATAAAGTTTGGTTCATTGTCTCCTGGATTCTTTTTGTCTTATTCATTTCATTTTTACTCTTTGTTAGCTGGTTCAAGTCAAATATATTTCTTATTTGAGGTGGTATGTGAGTTGTGTCACATGTCATCAGATGGAACTTACGAGAGTGTAATGATATAGGTGAAAATTTGGGGGTCCGTTTTATGATAGTTTTGTATTAAAAAAAATTTTGTTTCTTTATCTGCTCCTGTCTGTCCCCAGAATATTTCTAAAATATTTTCAATGAAATCTATAGAAGTGTAAGGCATGCGATTCAGAAGAAGTTACTGAATTTTGGAGTTGATCCAAGAATTTGTTTATGATAGAGATATTTTCCCATTTTAATAAGGAAAAAAATTGTACTTGGGTGGGCAATAGGCTATTGACAAAGTGATTAAATTTTGGAACAGATCCTAATTCTTTTGCACAACAGATACATATCGACAAGATGCACTATTGGAAAGCTGACAAAATTCTCTTTCCAGCAATATGTCATATCATGGTACTAACATTGAGTTTTCTACCCCAGTCAACTTAGGGGAGTTGAATTGGTAGCCATTTTGAAAAATGGGCGCCATCTTAGATTTTCAATTAAGATTTCTTTTGACTTCTGTGTGTTGTTCTGGAGACTTTATAGAAAGGCATTGTGAAGATGTTTTAATTTTTTCCAATTTAAACCATAGTTTACCTGGACTATCATGCATCAAACATTTTATGGCAATTTCTCATGTTAGTACTTACTAGGAGAAATTACCATGAAATTTTTTTGTGAATATTTTTAGTTTGGTTTTCACTGTTAACATGAATCCTGGTCTGTATGTTTATATATGAAAAATTCACTAAAAATATATCTTTTAACCAGGATGAGATATTTAAGCATTAAGTTATTCAATTAAAATCTTGGAGCTGAATAACCTAGAATTTTGTAGAACTGATATTTGCAGCCAATAGGTATAAGATATTCAACAATTCCTTATTTTATTTTAGGAATTATGGAGCTAGTCCGAAAGCTGATGAGGTAAGATGCCATTGATATTGCCTTTGTATTGCAACCTTGTATAATCTCATTGTTTTATCAGTATTTCCTCCATTTTTTTTTTGTCTACACTGGGTTGCCAGATCAGGACACAAGGGGAGATAATCTGAACTTTATCTCGAAAACTTACCAGCAAAACTTGAGCATTGGAATAGTGTTGAATTTGGAAACCAAGAAAGTCTGGATGCAGAGGTTCAATAGGAGCCTCTTGTAGATAAAGCTCTGATCAACTCCCTTTATAGTTCAATCTGGTAACCCTAAAACTATACTGTTCCTTGCTGAATTTTATTTTGAATCATTGTTAGTTCTGCCTGTATAACATTGATTGACTTGTGAAGGCATTTGAGATTAATCCTTTCTGATAATTTCTTTTGCATTATAAATCTGCGGGTGTTTGTAATAAAGTTTACACCTGTTATGGTTTGGCACTTGAAGTATTCGAATGCAGAAAGAGATAGATTTTTGCATTCACACATTCATTTGCTGGATTAGAAATTAGTAATGAAAAATATGAAGAATTTTCATAAATTCCAAGCAAAATATCTCTTTGAATGATATATCCGTATAAGGATATCTGAGAATTTTTTTTGATTGATTATGAATTTAAAATCAAATATACCTATTGCAACATAATTTGATGGCTCCTCTTTGAAGCAGAAATAAAAATCAGTGGTTTTGAAATTTATGTCCACAGACCTTGGGAGTCTGTCACATAATGATGAGGGATCTGCAGTTGAAAATTTGAATTAATACCATGAATTTAAAAATACGATAACTGAGGCACACAATAAGTTGCGGTATATAAAAAAAATAAGCAATGAAACACCATCACACAATTATCAAAAATTTTAATTACTGTTCACATATGCACCATATATTAGGATTTGAATAAATATAATCTATTTAAAATAAAAACGATTTTAAAAGATCAAAAATTGCTTATTATTGTAGATAATCTTTTCTGTCTAAAAACCGAATGCTCAAAATATTTACTCTATACAAGCGGTCCTAGAGTTTTCAAAGTTTCCAAAACACTAGTATATATCATTTTTTTTCTATTCTGTTGTTTTTTGAATAGTCCCATGTGCAATTTCAGTTATCATTATTTTAATGCTCAGATGAAATGAAACTGGCCTTCTCAGTGAGGGCAAGGAGTTTGAAAGTTGGAATCTTATAGTCAATAAACAATAATGGTGCAGTACAATTGTTTTATGTAACCCAAACTTGATGTCCCCATGTAAAAAGACTATCATTATTCACTGGTTCACACTCGATTTTGTCACCCTGGGGTCAGGTCCTGCATCTCTGTAGATGGTCTGGTGCACAGTCTGACATCTAAATAATACAGTGGGTCATACTCGCTTACACTACAAATGGCAGGTGGAATGCCTATTGTGTAACAGGGATGCTTATTCCAATCATACCCTTTTGTATCCATTAATATACACCCCCCCCCAACTGAATATATGCTCCCCATACATACACACATATGCCTGTCCCTGGAAAATTGGCAATGTGCGCCCATGATTGAATCTTCAATGGTTTTTTGATCATGAGTAAATAAATATTGATTGGAATGTATTAAAGCCAGTATGCTTTCACATTGATCAAAAAGTTAGTTTTTATTTGAATGTTGTTTTTGCAGGCAGAGATTGATAAGAAGACTGAGGAAATTGATGCTTCTGCCACAGAAGAAGAGCAACGTCTTGAAGAAGAAGAAGTAAGGGACTTCTTTCTCTTTTTGCATTTGACATAATCAGGGTAGGAAGAACTGTCATATCAGATATCATAACAGTGGAATAGAACGCTTGTGCGTCAAAATGGAAGAAGTAATTTCATGTAAGAAAGGAACGTCTATATACGCACATGACAAACAGTTATCAAACATGAATAACAAAAGAAGTATGGATGCCGGAGACAACCGAATCAACATCCCTGCTTAATAATCATTCCGTGAATATTTATATTGAAATTATTAACTGTACTAAAGTTTTTTTCTTTTTGAGATCTTACACTGTTAAAATTCAACTCTATCACCTGACTCTGTTAAAAGCATTCTTGACCTTTTTATGCATACTCGTAGATTTCTTTGATTATAATGTAGAGTGCACCAATAATCAAAAAGCTTGATCCTGCTGTAACTGTTATTAGAATTATATCATTCGTTTATTCAAGTATGATGTTGCATTTGCCTAAATTCCTCTATATCTGTCTACTTTCTCTGCATTACGCATATCATATATTCTAGTATACCCTTACCGTGAAAAAAAAATGGCAGAACACTGCGATTACGTAGAAGCTCTGACTATAACTTTAAAGATATTCAATTACCGAGAGTAGTCTAAGGGAAGTGACTCTTTCATGAATTTATAAAAGTTACCTCCCTTGCATGAAATGCAGGACAGTGTATTATCCATAAGTTAGATACCTTTTTATACGACAGTGAGCTACAACTTATTCCAGTTGGGGCTTTGAAGGGTCAGCAATTGCTGTTCGAACTTGCTTTATTAACAAATGGATTCAAAGAATTTGGATGAATTGTAAGTCCTTTATTTCTCTGAGGATCTGATGGCTGACTGGTTCATGTCAATAACAAGTCGGTGTTACCTGTCAATTTAACAAGAAAAGCATATCAAATGCTATATTTCCCAGCTGATAGAATACTAAAAGTGGTAAGATACGCCCAATTATTAGCTAAGTATCTTTCGGAATGCTTGTATCTTGTGACTTTGGTTTGTGAGGGTTAGCAAACTCCTCCCTATAATTAGACTGCTGAGTACTAAGAAGCAGTGTGATTTTTGAGAGCATTTTTCAAGAAAAAAATGAATCTCATCAGCTGGGGGATACAGTATTTAACTATTAACAAACAGAAGATGTCTAATTTATGGTAAGTTTAGCTAATAAGTATTTGGAAAAAAAAAAGGAAAAAAGTTCTATTTCTCACATACCATTGTCAATACAAGACTGTCTTGAATTGTGTAGTTTGGCTTAATGTGAGTTTTGATGCATTGCAGTTGTTGTAAAATTAATAGGCTTGACTCTGCCTAACTTTGGTGATCTGATGGGAACAGTTGTATCCAGACTGACTTGATCATAAGCTTTGTAGCTCATATCAATGCTCCTATTTCCTAATATTTATTCATACCTTTTCTCTTTACTTCAGAGGAAGATGGACTTGTTGATGAAGGAAATGTCTGAAATGTCTACCAATGAGGTGAGAAGATATTCTGTTTTGCAAACTTACAAACATTTATATATTCCTCATACTGTTTTTTTGTTGTTTTGTAAATTAAGTTCCTTGTTTGTATAAGCAATTATTTAACTTTCAAGGAAACTTTTTACATTGTAAAAGAGGAATAATTATGAATTAGCTCAATTTGAAAATAAACTCCAGTAAGATTAAAACTGTGCTGTGGATTATGCCAAGTACACATATGCACAAATATTTTTGAATACTGTCATTTGTCAACCTACATCCAATCATAGACATGTCAGCCTAAGAGTTTAGAACCCATTTGCTGCAAAAGATGGGAATTTCAGTTATTGCAGTTCAATGGCTCGACTGCAGATGACGTCTGTCATGTTATTGTTAGCTTACCAAAGAGTACACTGTGTATACATTGTTTGTTTCAAGTTCTCCAGACGAAGAAGACAAGGAGGAGAAGGTAAAAGAGCAGACACCTTGCTGGGTTGAGCTATTGACTTAGAGAAAATGAAAAGTAACATGGCACTTGTTCCTTTTTCTTCAGAAGAGGCAAGGAAGACGTACATACAATATAGAGGTTTAAATAAATATGTATACGTCATAGTATCTTGTGTTGTGTGTATATTTCACTTCACTCTATATGATCAAGTTGTGCCAATACTTTTAGAATGTAACCTGGATGCAAGTCAACACATGACTGTATTGTTGCCAGATATATATGTGTATGGGCTGATTTTTCAATTAATTTGATTAGTTTTTCTCTTTATAATTCGTCTTCTCATCAAAATGAAATTATTCCTTGCCAATTTGCTTTTGGCCTGTTATAGATATTTATGATTGACTATACAGTAATACCTTGGTTTGTGCTTTGGATAAATTCCTAAAAATGCAGTACTAAATAGGGTCATTGTAACATAGTGTAGTGATTGTGCCAGCAATCATTTTAAAATGATGTTATTGAGCCTCAACAAAATGGAATGAATTAGTGCTGTATATCTCATCTGGTAGCTACTGTCTAGAGCTGGTGAAATATCTTTTGGTGTCAATATATATCACTACATAAATTATTGTATATGTGTGAAAGTATATTCTCATATACATATGGTATAATAACTAAAGTGTATAGTATACAGTTATTTCGGAAACTGATCATGATGTTATCTTTTGTTTATATTTATTTCATGAATCTAATATTACTAAATTTATTACGAAAAATATCAGAAAAAGTGCTGTAGCAAATCAGCACTAAACAGTGTATTACTGTACATTTATTTTAAATCAAAGTTCACAATGTTTCAGTCAAATGAATTGTTATATTGTTGTTTACCAAGCAAGACTGACTTGTTGAAGAATAGAGATTTATCACCAAATATTTTAATTCCAAATCTACTTTAAAATCAGTAAGCTATAATTTGAATAGCTAATTCAAATAGTCTTCTTCTGCAATATTTCATGAAAGCCATAGCTATGGTAGATTGATCTATTTTTTCTTCAATATGTATCTGAGGCCCCCCTCAGCCAAGGTTGACCATAGGTGAACAGCTTTTAGCTGTTATGCCTGGGTGCTTAGTATAGAGGAAGTATTGTGCCAAAGTTCCACTCCCCCTTCTTGACCATACTGAAGACTTACAAAAGGAAGAAGTGTTTAATCCATTTTTATATCAGCATGGCTGCAGGGGATGCCTCCCTGGCTGGTCATGGCACCTGGTATTCCCAGACTGTCACCCATCTGCGTACTGACCAGTCTAGATAGTGCTCAACTTTGGTGATTGTATAAAAACTGATGTGTCTAAAATGATTTGGCCGTAACACCAATACATGTATTCTTCATTTTAAAATAGATATATTTGCTTTTCTTTCAACACCAGTGAGCAGTCTTGCAATTAGTAATTTTGAAAAATCTTCAATCAGAATAATGAATTTTTTATATTAATTGCAATTTTTCACTATTCAGAAACAGAATGTTCACCTTTGATTTCAAAGATGCGGAAATAATTTAAATGCTTTTTATTCAATTTAGAATACTTGTTGATTGATTTGCAACCTTTTCAGCTAATTATCTTTTATATTGCAGGGACTTAAAAGCTATGCATCAGTGAAACCCGGGGTTTGCAATTTTTACCTAATCATTTCTAAACATTGTGTCTGGTGTTCTCTTTTTCATATCCCCATAAGTCATTTTTCATCCATTCAATTAACACTAGTTTTATATTTCTTTCAAAGACTTTGTCAATTTGATAATACTGATATTTCATTTGCATACTTCCTAACTCTTTACATACAGGCTATCTTTATTATATATATTTTTAAACTGACATATTCTAGTAAAAATTGCGGGTCAAGTAAAGTTCAAGGAAGCGGAGGTTGTCTAGCCATTACGATGCACTTGACAACCTTAGCCGTGTCGGCTGGAGCCAATTTTTGGAAGAGTTTGTCTGATCTTCCCCACATTAGACCCGACCTTGTGTCATATATTGCTGTAGTGAGACAGTGATTAAATAAAGTAAAGTTCAGCACCACTTTTCCTCTTGGTGATACTGATCTTTACTAGGTTCAATTGAGTGGAATTAATCTTTATTTGGTTCAGTTGGGTAGTACTACTCTCTCCCTGGTCAGGTAAGGCTATTAAAACTTTCAAAAGAGATCTTGGGTACACTCCTACGCAAACCTTATACTGTTTAAAAAATAAATGAAGTTTGATAAATTTTCGTTGAACATTTTTTTTTTTCCTTCATCCTTACATTAGGCCCCACCACAGTGAAAATTAATCTTAACTTGGTCTCATTGGGTAGTACTAATTTTTACTTGTTTATTTTGAGTGATACTGATCTTTATGAGGAGACCTTGGTGGTGCAGATCTTTACTTCCTCCAAAATTGCAAATATCAGCTCATTATAATAGCTGAAATGAATAGTTATTCAACTAGAATTTACTCAAAATGTTATTTTCAAATTATCACCCATAAAAGATCATTATTATTAGGAACAGTAAAAAAAAGTCGATGCTGTATTATCTATTCTAATCACTGAGAAATACATTTTATGATGAATAAGCAAAAAATAAAATATCGTGTTATTTAGTAATGTTCAATAGGCTGTGGAATGAGTGAGAATACTAAAAATGACTAAATAACTTGATCTGAAATTGTGTGTTCTCTTACTGTAACCATCAACCTTTATATATCATTTTAATCTGATGATTTGTGAAAGGGAAACACTTGGCTCCCAAGAGAGAAATCAGGGAGGAATTTCAGTCAGAAAAAGAACATAGAATGGTAACTATAATGGTAAAAAAATTACCTGATGACAATTCAAAATGAAGAGAAAATTAAAAAAACCTGGGATCTCAAGGGAAGGAATGTGATCTCGGACTCTGATAACCAATGTTTTAATCCCAAGACATAAGGTTGTTGGTACTTTGAAACTGGTTTTAACCTGAACCAAGTTTACAGGTTACCACGAGTAATGCCTGATTTGTCTCAAAATTCATGCCATTTCCGAGGGAAGCAACTTATCTGATGAATTAGCAAGTGTCCTCAATTTTACCGATAATTTTAGGCATATTAGCATGCTGAATTGCTTCCCTTAGATAGAACTGCCATCACTTCTGACACCCTGTAATCAGAGAAATTAGTATTATCAGATAACAAGAATTAAATCTCCTCACACAAATGACATCCTCATTTTAATGATGTAAGGCAAGATGAGAATGATAACAATGATATATTTACTGACTTATATTTTCCTCTGGTCTTTGAAAAAAGAATTCTTTTACTCAGCATAAGTTTTTTTCTGTAATTATTCTTAAACCTGTTGTTGTTTTACTTCTCAAAAATCCAACTGAATACCTCCTATCAATCTGTAGCAAAAACTTATCTTCAATATTTGTATCGTAATTTCTATGGACACCTCGGGAAGCAGAGGTAAACAAACACTCTGCTGCTGTTTCAGTGGAAAGAAGCTTTTTACAGGGTTGAGTTTCTATCTTCACATCCAACCCTCCTCCCTTACCTGGGCTTGTTGGTTTTTCTTATAGAGTAACCTCCTCTTAGACTGCCTTACAGGAGTAAGGGGTTCTAGCTGCCCTACTATTTATCCATATCTGGGAGAAAAAGTGGATTCATGTCTTTCCAAAGGGCATTAGTGCAAAGTGAACATAGGTAGCCTCAAAGGAAACCTGAAGTCGGTCCACTGATTTCAATTTTTTGTGTTGGTAATGGTTAGGCTACTCCACACCTCCTCAATGTATGTATGATGAGTATTTTTATTGCTCTCATAGATATTTATATAGTGACTGAAGGTCGAATAATCAGTTTTGATCATAAAAATAGCATATATTTGTTTTGTCAACAAAAATAAAAGACAACTGGTATTATCAAAAATGATAAGAACAGATGAATTTTTCTTTCAAATCATATTTCAAGGGATTTTAATCATCAGACACACATTAACAAGAATCCTAGTTGGGAATTTAAGCCCAAATAGAATACATGCTAGTCATGCTTAAAACTTGGGACATTTGTATTAGTTGTGAATTTATATTTCTTGAGTTAGCTTTCAAATAACTTCACATTCAACAAATCTTTAGGACCTGCTAACACTTCTGCTATCATTCATCATTATCTCTCACACAGCAGCTTTTTTATCTCTATATAGTCCAGCTTAGAAATTCAGTCATTCATGATTTGGCTTTGGTTGTGGCATACGAGGAGATTTGGGGTGTATATTTTGATATTTGAGTCAAGTTTTTACCAATTACGAGTTACTTCCCTTCACACTCTATTTTTAAAATCGTAATCATAATTCAAAAACGTTCGTTCCCAAGCATTTCCCTTGTATTAGATGTCAACTTTTTATCCTGGATCTTTTCATCAGTCAAGACTTGTTTGACAATCAACTTTACACCTGCTTTTTAAATTAAATTTTTCAGAAATTTGAATTGAATCATAGACCAATTCTATGTTTTTATAAAATTTTTTTTTCTAGACTAAAATTTCAAAATCAATTTCAGGAACAATTTTTTTGAAATTATAATTGTTTTTAAAAATAGTGCTGGATGGAGTAACTCATGATTTGTAAAATCTCTGACTCTAAGTCAAAATATATACTCCAAATCTCCTTTTTCATCTGGCTTTTGAATAGTTTTATATTTGAAAAATTTTCAAAATCTGCTAACATCTCTATTATCTTTCATCATAATCACTGACACAGCAGCCTCTTCACATTATGATCTTCTTCTAGGGACGGATATATTAATAACTTACGACTTACCAACTGTGCTTGCTTGTTGTTGTTATTTTCCACTGTTGTCTTCTTTTGCTAATGTTCTTCACACCAGGATTGCCAGATTGGGCTACAAGGGGAAATAACCCTAATTTTATCTCTGATACTCACTTAACGCCAGCATTGAAATAATGTTCGATATCAGCCACATGAGGTTATGTGCCCAGTTCAGCATTACAGTTATATTCTGAATAGAAACCTTGTCGATCTTGTAAAAAGTATTCTTTCTCAAAACTGACAAATTTTCATAGGTAGTGATGTATTTATAGATAGTAAAGCACAAAAAATTACTAGTGAATAAAATCTTTTCTATTTTTTATGGAATAAGCAGCTGGTATTGAACCTCTGCCCACTCGATTTCCAAATTTGATACCATTCTAATGCTTGTGTTAGGTGAGTCTTGGTGATAAAGTTTGGGTTATTTCCCCTTGTAGCCCTATCTCGCAACACTGCTTCACAACCAAACATGTCTGGTTATCACAACTTGCATGGGCAACTCGACAATTATTTTATGCATGGGATGTTGATATTCTGTTGATTCCATTGAGTCTTTATTCTTTTGGGGTGATTTTTTTTATTCTTTGCTCTGCTTTCTGTGACATTGTAGCTTTGAACTGATTCAAAGGCTGCATCATGATGGCCACAAAAGAATAACCAGTTTAATTTAATCTTCAATTCTTTGGTTTAATTTTTTTTTTTTTTTCAGCAATGATTACTTATCTATACTATAATTTGCAATGTGTCCATCTGTCTTGATTAGTGTTGACCACTCCCTGATAACTTGATTTATTTATGAAAAGCTTACTTTGTTGAAAAAATTTGCGAAAACAGTGTTTGACCTAATTTTATGACATCTCAATAAATATTGAACCGATCAATTGACTCCCTTCTTATGTAATGAGAGAAGATGATTTTTATATCAGATTTTGTTTGTAATAGGTACATTAAAACATTTTTGCTATATTATTGAAAGGAGGTAACAAAGTCAAAATCATTAAAAAAAATTACGTGTTAACTGCAACCTGAACACTTACCCTAAATTATATCCTTTCTGATTAAATTTAATGAAATGTGTACTATTTCAAATATTTAGAGTTTTCTGCTTTCATTTGTTCTATAAAAGTTCAGCAGCAGTCAATCATGTAGATTCTCTATCTTGTTTATCTCCCTTGCATGATGCAACAAAACTATTTTAATGTACCTATTCCCCAAAATTACCCAGATTTTTTCTCATTTTGGATTATGTATCATATCAAATATATGGACATAAAATATCGATTATGTAATGACCTATTTGTCTTCTTTATCAATCCATGTTCATGAGTTAATTTAATATTTTCTCCAACATAAGCATCAGTCATGATTTGGTTGAGCTCAAAACCAATTTAATATTGATTTTGTTTCTATTTAAATATGTGATGAGCCATCACAATTACATGTAAGAATCAATAGATATGTCTATGATTCAATGATGTCAGATTTTTCAAACCAAAGTTTTCTAAATAATTTTCCTGAAAAAGTTCACGTAAGATTTGCGGCCCAAATACATGGATAATGTACTTGAATTTCATTTTTCTTGGATTCATTGTTCAGATCAAAGCTGTCCCCCATCCATCGGGCAAACCTAAGTTGAAAAAATAGTAGTAAGAATACAACCAGAAGTGCAAATTTCAAGTCTCACCTCAGGAGAATGAATATCTTGTGCTAGCCCTGATTCAGAAACTTTCTTCTTTATGACAATGTATGCATACATTATTACAGTATAAGTTATTTTGATCGCTGCAACAGAGTTGAAAAGCAGAATACTTATACTGGTTAAAAATGAAAATCAATTTCTTACTGTATTTTTTTTTCTTTGAAACTGTTATGTTAATTTTCTCTTTGTTTTTTTATTACCATATTTGATAACCAATAAGACCCTCCCCATTCAGCAGGGATTGAGAAAAAGATGCATTCCCCTGTATTTCTCTCCTGTATCACCCATTTTTTTAATTTTTCAAGTTCTGTAAGGATTGACAAAGAAGGTTACGTTTACTTTTTCAAGGGAAGGGGGTTCTTATATGCTGTCAAATTCAGTAACAATTTACATGTATTGTTGCCATCATGAAAGATGATTGTATTTAAATAGGCATGAACAATTTTTAACAAAAATTTTCAATACCTGATTTAAAGATATGATAAATTTTTCAAAATCCATTCTCAATTTTTTTCTAAAAGTAAATTAGCCCAAATTTTTCTCTAAACAGAAAGAAAAATATATTTTAATTATTATAATGTAGATTTTGACCGTACATCAATAATGATGCCATTATTGATGACTGTAATAGAACTTCGGAACTTGAAATTCTGTCATTGAAAATGTAAAGAGAGAAAATTTTTTTCAAAATCAGGCAGTTTTAGCGAAAATACTTAGTTTTATCATTGGTCAACTAAACTGCTAGAATTGTACAATTTTGTACTTACATTCAATATTATCAATCAGCTTAGGAAGTTATCAATATTTATGATTGATGTTGGCTCACGGAGCATTTTCTACTGAGTCGAGAAGACTGCGGGGACATGCAGCAAAATTTACAATAATAGAATGCAACACAACTGTGCTGTGCAACAAAAACTCACATTGTGTCATCTGCATCTATTTGCAACCTACCATGATTTGAAATACTGATCAATTGATATGAACAAAAGAAAAAAAATCATACGATAAATATACCTCTAAATATTTTTTCATTGTTTCCCTATATCTAATTATCCATCCTTTTCTCTTTTTCTTTTTTTTTTCTCTCCTTTTTCTCTCCTTTTTCTTTTCTTTTTTCTTTTTCCTCTCTTTTCTTTTTCTTTTTTTTTCTTTTCTTTTTTTTTCTTTTCTTTTTTTTCTTTTTTCCTCTCTTTTCTTTTTCTTTTTTTTTCTTTTCTTTTTTTCTTTTCTTTTTTTCTTTTCTTTTTTTCTTTTCTTTTACTTCTTTCTTTTTTTCTTTTCTTCAATATTGAGTGAGAAAACTTCTGTCTAGATCAAAAGCCTTAATCATAATTAAATGAATAAAACTTGGAAATTTCCCGCGAAGAAAAACATTCCATTTGATTTTGTTTTTAATTACAAAAGTAAGACACCCAGTTTCAGCAGGCTAGAGTTCTTTTTTTAAATTGGTAAACATAATTAATATCTTGAGGGATTTATCTGTTAAATGTGTGAAAATCAATTGAAACAAGAAAATATGAATTAAACAAATCATCAATATGATAAAAAGTGGTGTAGGAATCATTCAAAAAATTCTTTTTGGAAAATCTTTTTTTATTTGTTCTTCAATAAATCAGTATTGAAAATTTTATTAAAATTGAATGATTTGTTGATTTTTGCCAGATTTTTTAATTTCTTGGGTGTTGATTTTCTGGTGATTATTGCATCCATATTGTTCATGCCTATATTAAAACATTGTCACATCTTTTTGTATTTATTTTTGCATGATTGTGTCTTCTCTTTGTTTTGTTTTTCTTTCTACTGATTGTATATATATATATACCTTTTTTCATTTTCCCTCCCCTCTCTGATCATTCTGCACTTGGGTAAAAGTGAAGTGCAGGGGAACATATCTCCCCCTTTGGCTTCTCCTTTTTCTTAGTGCTGTAGTCAGTGATCGTACATTTGTGTTTGCATGTAGGGCAAGATAAGTGCCAGTGTTGTTGGATCCATGGTCAGTATGCAATCTGAGGAAATACAGAGAGTAGCCTCTGAGTACGCTGACAAAGTAAGTTTTTGTATCACACTCATTTTCTGTATCACACTTTTTTTCAACCTTAAATTGATCAGATTCTAGTTATAACATTTAGATTAATAAAAAATAATCATTTTTTTTTTCCAAATAGTGATAATACTTTCATATCTTATAAAATTAAAATTTCAAATATCTAAAAACCATCAGACATCATCTTTTTTGAACTTCAATAGAATTATCACTTCATATATTCTAATCTTTTGTTTTTCCATACCTGTGTGTTGCATTTTCAAGTTGATGTGAACCCAAACATTTGTTCTATTTGCACAGATTTTCAGTACTTGATATATTGAAAAGAATAGAATGATTAGTGTCATTCAGCATAATTATTTTTACGTTTGTTCTGTTTTTTTAACATAATTATTTCAATGTTTGTTTTATATTTAATTCAACGTAGTTATTTTCACATTTATTTTATGTTTTTGCGAGTCTTTTTGTTAAAAATGCTGTTATGATTCTACATTCCCCAAAATAGCTAATTCTCGTCAAACAATTGATTTCTATACTTTTCCTGCTGTTGTCAAATTTGTGTGTTACGATTAATGTTAAGTAGATATTGTTGCTTTAGTGATTTTTCAAAGCATGTGGATCACATTTGTCTTCTGAATGAATTATCTCTTTGTTACATACCATTTCAGCAATGTCTTTCTGAAAACAGTTATTAAAAAACTTTCTTCTTTAAACCAGTCATTCTCAAGGAGACATAAGTTGTTTCGATTGGGGGTGATAGATATGCTTACAATGAGACAAGACTAAAACTAAGATGGAAAGTCTTGCAGAAAATCATAAATCACTAGGGTCACATGTGATAAACAATGTTAAGTAAAATGACATTTTAGTTTCATTAAGAATTTCTTGGAGGACGATTGCTTTAAAAAAGTAACCAAAAGTGGGAAATAGGCAAAAAGGTCGAGTAATTCTGCTTTAGATCTTGCCATATTGAAAAATAAACTGTGTTCATTTTTTTAAAAATATCCCTATATTGCATAAACTCTGAAATGCCTATGCGAGTATCTCCTGTTTTAAAAAATTTGATTTATGCTACTTCACTTTTAAAAAAGATTTCAAACTGCCATAGCTTTGAACTGTGTCTGTCAGCACCTGTGCTTTATCTCAAATTATTTTATGTATCCATAAATAAGATGTGTCCTAAGGTATCAAAAAAGTGCAAGAGAGCTTGCAAGGCTTTGGGTAAAACTGGCAGACATGCAAAAAGGTTATTTTGGGGATCTTGAAATGCTTGAAAATTCTTCCCAATTTAATAATAATTGTAATTGTTTCTTTACTTAATGCCATTTTGGTTTATGACAGCTATCATAGGAACACTTTACTTGCGGATAGTGGAGGAACTCTCTATTGACAAAAATCAATATCAACTTGAAACATTTTACAAAGACAGTAAACGTAGATGTTGATATTTTTTTTTTTTTTTTTTTTCAATTAGTTTGTTGTTAGATTATTTCTCCCAAGCCTTAATATTTTAAAACTGGGTTGTACTGTTAATTTGAATTTTGCTTTAGCAATCTTTTGGTATCTTTCATGGTGATTCTAACTTTGTGTTGTGACATTATCTCTGAAACTTGATTAGAAAAAAATATTAATAATGGGAACACTCCTGAATGTAACTGGTCCAACATTGAAGTATTTATTTAATTAGAAATGTAACATTCAATATTATTTATTTATATTACATTTTTTGTTATTTATTTCTATTATTTTTATATAACTAATAATTATTATTATCATTATCATTGATAAAATTATTAATCCTATTACATTTCTTTGTGGAAAACAGTAATTTGAAAAATATATCAGGTGGGTGAAAATGTTCCTTGTGAAAAACTGTAAATTGACCGAAAAGAAATATTGTGTATGTAAAGGTTTCCACAGGAAGAACATAACTTTTTCAAAGTGGACACAGTGAATACTATAACAAGAAATGCTTCCCCATATCAAATTCTGTTACAAAATTTCAGTGATAATTTCAGCCATAGATACTGCAACAGATCCTGAAAGATAACTTTTGCTTTTTGCAATCATTCATATCTGTTTTATATGTTTGCAAGATCAAAACGTTTAATAGACCTTTTAAGAATGTGTGAATATGATTTTGTGATTCCTAACTTTTCATTTTTGACAAGTAAAATCTATGTTTGTGCTTAATTTTATTTAAATAATCTA
The DNA here is from genome assembly GCA_963457665.1 of Thysanoteuthis rhombus. NCBI lineage: Eukaryota > Metazoa > Mollusca > Cephalopoda > Oegopsida > Thysanoteuthidae > Thysanoteuthis > Thysanoteuthis major. The sequence continues at coordinate 32,888,504 of OY735211.1, read as the reverse complement.
TCTATACAAGTACATCAATAAGTCTGCAGCCTAATGTGTAAAATAAATGCTTTTTTTATCAACAAATATTTATTTTTCAAAACATTTCCTTCCTTGTCACTGCACTTAATTCAATGATGAATATTAATCAGATAGATTGAATATTATACATTTGAAATTTCGCATCAAAATTCAAGTTAATAACTGTGGACTGAGTAATACATCTTGGGCTTGTTAAAACTAGAGTACAAATTACCAGCTCATAGTTTTTGAATTCATATATTTATGTTAACTCCATTATAACGAGGTAGGAAGACACTAGTTAACTTCCCATAGTTTTGGTTATGTATACTTACATTAGCGCCATTATGATAAGGATTCTTTTATAAAGAAACTAATTACCAATCAACTCGGCATATTTGACCTGCTGTATAAAACTTTCTTTTATTATCTTCATTTGTGTTGATTTCTGTTGTCTAATTATTTGTAGCAATCTGGATTGGAACATCTAGAAAAGGGAGACTTAGTGGGTGGTGTGCAACATCATAAGAGAGTGACTACAGCATTGAATAAACAAATTCAGCAACAGAAAAACAAGATGGAAGAGGTAAGAATTTCTATTATAAAAGCAACAGCTTGTAATGAGAAGCAAAATGAAGCGTGAAGTAAAGTGAAGATATTTATTATTTTAACTGGGTCTGGCTGGCCATGTATATGTCACATATACAGGTTGTATCAATGGAGCTAGAGAGCTGTAAAATTGAACATTTACTCCTTATGTCTAGAAAAAGTTGTCCCCCCCCCCCCCGCTTTTCAGCAGGGGATTCAATTTGCAATCTAAGTATATGCTAAATTGGTCCCTTAGTATTTGGCAGCATTCACGTGTTTTTTTTAATTCAGATGTTTTTAGTGAGCACCTCCCAACAAGAGGTGAGAGAAGTAACTTGTTCATAGATCATGCTTTTTTCCAATTTTTCAATTGATCACTCCCAACACAGTATGCTGCCGAAAGATATTGATCACATTATGGTTTCTATTGAGTGACTAATTTCACCTGTTTTGAAATACATTCCCTCTGCTTCTTGTTGCTTCTCATATTTCACCACTACTGGTGAATGTGACAAGATTTAATATCCCATTTTTCTAATTTTTTCTAACAAACTAATTCAGTTTTTTTTTCCTATCAAAAATTAAAATAATGAAAAATATTCTTTATTACAGATTCAAGTCAAACATGCTGATTTGCAGAAAACTTACCTTCAAACTCAGGAAAATTTGAAAGAGGTGAGATTTTTGTAGAACTATTATTTTTTCAGAAATTTCATTATTGTTGAAAGTGAGTTTATATCCCTTCATGTCTACCTGATTCCAAAATGCACTGGAATATTCTCAATTTTAATAAATTTCACTTCTAACTTTGCATCATTAAATACAGTAGTCCCTCCATTTTCAAGGACTTAAAATTCACAGACTTAATTATTCAGTTTGTTTGTTTTTTTTTTCATTAATAAAAAAGAATCTACTCTCACATACTTATAAGAAAAAAATTCAAAATATTTTGTCCTAAATTTTTCTTTTTGTTTTTGGTAAAAAGGAAAAAGTCCAAATACTTGTTTTAAAAAAATTTCATTAATGATAACGTAGAATCAAGCTTTTTAAGTCAGTGTTTCTGTTTTTTTTTTTTTTTAAATTTTGCTGGCAAAGCATCAAAACTGGGTGTTGGGAGCTTACTGACAAGAGTCAGATGTCAAGCTTTGATCAGGGCTGTATCTGAATTGTGTCCAGAATGACCCATTTCAATTAATGAAAAATTGAAGTAGATCAAAAACTTGAAATGTTTTATTTAGATATTTCACTGATGATACTAATCACCAAAAAGAAAGGATTTATCTGACAGAACCAGACGGTGATAAATAGTCTTATTTTGGGTTTCTGATTAAATTTCATATTCTTTAAAGATATATTCCTCTATTTTTATATTGTTATCTAGACTTTAGTGAGGTTAATCAACAAAATTCTGTCAAAATTTTTCAAGCATAGCAGATTATCCAAGAGATGTATCAATCATACATGTACTTTGGAATATTTTGGACACCTTATTTTAAAAACATGATTAGATTTTTTTAAATTTTTCATAAGCTTTTTCTTGTTTTTGCTTGGAAGAAATGTGTCCAAAACTTTTTTCAATGAATTTTTTTCCATCGATTTTACATAGTACTGGACATTTTTTTTGAAAAGTCGATGTTATTTTTTGCTCTGTTATTGGCAAAAAATTACCAGATTGAGAGAAGAGGATTAACAGGACCGAGAAGAACAATAATGGAAGGGAGTCTTATTTGAGGTTTATGATTGTAATTAAACCTTCTTATTCTCTTCTATCTTATCAAGTTTGCATTGGTTTTCATGAGTTTTATCTGCTTTGTGTTGAGATTTGCTGCAACATTTATGGAATCTGTATTTGAAAATATCCCCACATCCATAAGGTTTACACTGATAATTTTTCTCTCATTTTTTTTCACCTATCTTTCTTCTTACTAATGACCCAAAGATTTTGAAGATAAATGACAATTGTGTATTCTATCATAAAAGAATGATTCCACTTGTGTTAATGAATTGTTAGAGGAATTTTTTGATAACTTGAATACGGAGTGAAATGAGTGATTGTCTGGAGGTGACATATCTAGAGAATGATTTAAAGACATCTCTAAAATTTCTCCAACATTGTACACTGGAAACTTTTGTATCAACTTATAATGGAAAGATATATATGAAATTTTTTTTTCCTTTTTAGGTAGTTGAAAGAAGTGATAAAATAGACACTGAAATGGAAAAACTCAATGAATTAGAATCAAAATCTGAAAATCAAGGGTTTGTAACAGTTATCATTTCTTATCATATTTGTTATATTTAAATTCTGATATACCTATCTGGTTTACCACAATTGGCCAGAAGCAGAGAAAATTTGAGCTCTATTTCAAATACTTACTCAACACAGGTGTTGGAATAGCATTGAATATGGAAATCAAGCAAGTCTGAAGGCAGAAGTTCAATACTCTCTACTTCCAGACTCGCTCAATTTCAAAATTTAACTATTCCAATGCCCAAGTTGAGCAAGTCTGTGAGATGAATCATCTCCCCTTCTGGCCAAATCTGGCAACCCTTGTATAAAGCATCAACAACATTAAATTCTTGATTTTGTTTCTACCACAGGATCCTGGAAAGTCTGCGCAACCTTGTGGCTATGAATGAGAACTTGAAAAAGCAAGAACAGGAATTTAAAGCACATTGCAAGGTGATGATGGTTTTCAAATATTTCATCAAATATCACGTCACTTAAAATCTTGCTACTTGATTTTAATAGTTTCTATTAAAAATCATAAGGAAAGTTTTTAATCATATTTTGAATATTTTAATCTTCAGGGTGAGTATCATAATACTCAGATGTCTCTTGTGAAAACTCACTCGTTAGAAACCGTCAATCAAAACTGTCTGCTGGTCATCGTAGGTTTCTTCAGTTTCTAATTGATTCTCCTTGGTTGGCTATCTCTCTGTACATGTGTAACATGATCAGGCCGCACCAATGAAGCTAGATGACAAAAAATTTAAACATTTACTCTCATGTCTAGAAAAAACATTTTTTGTTTCTTGAAAATTTGGACATTTTAGTGATCACTATAAAAGGTGAGAAAAATGACTTATTCATTGATCACAACCTTTCGCATTTTTTCAATTGATCTGTTGACCAATCTGATTGTCTATTGAGTGAGTAACCAGACTTAATTTTTATCTATAAATTTTTAATAATATTTCACAATGGAATATATAAAATATTTCTACAATATTTTTAAACTATTCAAAAATGAATGTTAGCTTTATTTGTGCATAAATGAGAGAATCATCTACTTAGTGTCTGTAAAATTTCCTGACTTCACTGTCTGAATTAGAAAGCACTCTGAGAGCACATACTTCCACAATGCCATTGTCACTAAAAACAAAAAAAAATCACATTACAGATCCTAGGCTATGCACTGACAAAAGGTTGTAATAATTATTCAATATTATTTATAATTATCTATCATCACACTAAACTTTCATTTGAGTGTGATGTGTTATTACATCCAAATTTGTCTAAATAAACAACGTACATTTAGTTTTTCCTTATTTATGTTTCATACTTTCTTTTTACTTGATTCCAGGAAGAAATGTTTCGGTTGAAACAGAATATTCGTAAGTTGAAAACAGAAACAGATGACGATGATAATGAAGAGATGGTAAGTACATTCTGGGTTTTTGTTGTTACCATCTAAGAATATTAACTAATTTTCTCATTAAGTTAGCTTTCATTTCTCTATGTTTTGCTTAGTGCAATTGAAAATGAATATCGCATTGAAATTCATTGGGTATTCTTAGAGATATTGTATAGACAAGCTGATAGACAGACATAAGTGGATACATATACTTCCTCCAAGTAAATTATCCACGGTTGAAAGCTAGTCATTTGTACATGATGAACTAGTATGAACCCTCTAAAACGATCATTAATTTTCTTGCTGTAAGTATTTGAACTTAAGGTCAGAAAATAAATGAAAAAAAAAATATCAAAAAGATTGTTGCTCTGCATTTTTTATGTTCAACCAGAATGAATGTAGATTTTCCACATTGAAAAAATAAGTAAAGGAGATTATATAATTAGCATTTAATAGTTACCCCTTTGTTAAAGACAGAAAATATGGACCATCATGTGGCATATTACGTAAGTAGCAGGGGTATATATTCTGGGTGTGCGCCATTCACTAAAGAATTCATCATAAATTTCAATTTGATATCATCAAGTTTACTCAATAGTATAATCATGGATGAAAATGGGGAAAGTATCCTTCTGTCCTCTGTAATGAAATATTTTGCCAGTCGTGCGGAGACTGCATCGCACACTCCATAGCTAATTGTACTATGACATTGCATGGGACAGATGTTGGTTAAAGGCAAGAACAATAAAAATAATGAGTATGGGTGTGCAATATTTCAGGAGCACACCTTGTGCTTTCCTTTTCATGTTGAGAAGTTGTATGTATAAATATGTATGAATTTTATGAACTGAAACTGATTTTTTTATAATGCATGATATAATCTGGTAATGATTTGTTTTCAAATATAATGATAGATGCTTTGAAACAAAGATTAAGTCAGGTTAAGGATGTGATTTTTTGAGCTTTTAGACTTCTTAGCGTACTTTTGACAAGGTGACGCGTATCGATGAAAATGATCAAAATTTGTAAATATGTTAATTTTATTACAATATATAATTCCATCATAAAAATTATTTGTCTAATTTATGGAATTTTTTCTTTGAAAAGTTGTTTACATTACGTAAAATAGGACATATTTTGCAGTACAACATTTTTAGACAAATCTCACTCAGATTTTAGATGATAAAATATCTTTTCTTTGTAGTTTATCAAAATGTATTGTAGACTTTACTTTTCTATCTGACTTGTACTACTGGCAGTATTTATATTTTTTCAACTCACCCTAACCCATTATGTCCATTTCTGGGAGGTGGCTTATATAAGCAGTACTTCAGATTGAATTGAAGTTACCTTTTTCGTTAACTTTGAATTCAATTGGTATAGAGTTAGTGTCTATATACTAGCAACACCTTTAGTATTTAGTGACAAATTACTATATAGACAACTATAATCTTTAGTAAAAAAAAAAAAAGTATATTAGTTACATTTAAAATGAAGGTTGGGCACTTCACTGAATTTCTTTGGCATTAATCTGAAAACACTACATCAGTCAGATTCTGTTGGAGGAATTTGGATCCTAATATTGAAATAGTCTACAATAGACTATTCTTTTGTTGAATATTTAAGCTATGTAATTCCATTAAACTCTCTAGCTAGTATTGGCAGATTTACTTTCCCATATAGGTATACTACCAATGCATCCTTCCAATAGTTCACTTATGGAGCTGAAATCTAGCCAAAAGATTGACCCTCAAACTGAGAACCATGAAATGTCCACAAGAGACAATCATGCTCAACATCACATGGAGAGATCACCAAACTGCATAATATATTAGAGAAAAAACACAAGTCTGAAGTATCGTGGAATCCGTTAGAGAACTTAAATGGTAATAGCCTGGTGATGTAGCAAGAATGTTGGACAACCGCTGGACATGACTACTCACAACGTGAATCCCCAGAAATAATATGCAAAACCATGGCTGCTAAAATATAAGATGGCATGACAAACTAAACAAGTTCAGAAAGTGCTAGCTCCACAACACTCATGATAGAGAGGTCAGGCGATTCCTGGGGGAAGGTTTATGTTCAACAATAGATGCTAAAAGGCTGCTGATTATGATCATAGACTTAAGGGTTGTGAAAAAACGTTTGTTGACTTAGAACTGGATTTAATGAGTAAAATAATCTGGATAGATGGACAAGATAACATGACTGACATCTCTTCCTTCCCACGACATCTCAAGTACAAATGGAAGATTTTGAAAAAAATTATCTTGTGCTTTTATTTTTAAATTTATGCATAAGATAAAAATCATTTTTTATTTTGCAATTCATACAGTTTGTTAAAGAGTTTATTTATTCACGAGAATTCATATCAGTTGCCATTTCTAATCTATGCTATGTAATAAATTGCTTGAAGTTTCTATTTTCAGAGGCACAGTTAGAGATTTGGGGGCTTGGGGAGGGTTGGATCCATGAAGGGTTGGTCCCTTCCATCATTTAGTGAGATTCATTAGTAGGAATGCAGTAGGTGAACTACTATTTAAAAAAGCTTCTCTTGACTTAATTGTGTGCCTGGGGAGCATTTTCAAACAGCCCTTTTCCCCACTTCAACTGCAGCTCTGGAGTAGTAGGTTCTGCACAGTAGCACACCTTGTCACAATAACCACCATAGGCCACTGATAAGTAGATAACTCTTCACTCCTTTTGAATTTCAGGAACGTGTTTCTTTGATTGAGCGCCAATATGATGCAGACAAGGAGAAACTAAAGAAGATCAAGTTACTGCTGGTGAGACATTTTGTACTGAGCTTTTGCCAAATTGAATCATGAATTTTTTTGTTTTATCCTTGGTTTGGTTCTGGTACTTGATATTATCATAAAAGCATTATTTTCTTTTCATATTATATTTAGATTCACTAAGAATAAATAAACTATTTTTAAACAAAAGCTGGTTAGTATTTTTACCTGTTACAGGTTATGAGCCAAAAAATGAAGCAGGAAGTAGAAACAGAAAGATCATGAATAATCAATGATTTGTAGTGCAAATAAACCACTGATTCTGAATATGGGGTATACACCCGGCAAGGGGTCAATTTGAATATATTGTGGGACAATTTGAAATTTGGGTTTGACGAGCAAAAAGCATTCTATGGCTCAAAATTGAGTCATGTTAAGTCTTAACTAATCAATTTTTAATTCATTAAGTATAAAAGCATTGTGTTGTTTGTTGATAAATTTCAGGCAATAAAGAAATGACAAAAATGTTTATAATTGCCCTAAAGTTCATACATTAGTATTTTTTTTTTACAAAGAATTTTTCTTTTGAACAGATATTTTCCTTGATTTAGAACTCAAAATTTTGGTGATTTTCTGAATTTAACATGGAGCAAAAGAATTAAGAACTGCTGAAATATAACTCAATATGTTATTCAAGATGGAAGCAAAATTAGTTAATATATATTTTTCCAGGCTCAAGTCAACCGAGAAATTGCTATGCTGCAACGCAAAATTGATGAAGTTCCTTCCCGTGCTGAGCTTAGTCAGTATCAAAAACGCTTCATAGAATTGTACAATCAAGGTAAGAAGGAGAATCATCATCATCAGTCTCTTAACGTCCGTCATTGGACATAGACCTTCCCCATGATTTGCCCCACTCCTCTATCGTGGGCGTTGCAGAGCCAGTACTTTCTGAATTAGTCTAGCTAGTCTGTCTAGTACTCTGCCAGCCCCAGTTTTGACCAATGTTCCCTCTCATTTTTCTATGGCTTACATGTCACCAAAAAGCCTATGAGTAACAAGAGTTGGAGTGGGCAGAAATATTTTTACTTCTGAAATGATCGTTGATTTTTTGTCTAAAGTTTATAAAACTTAGGTCAGTTACTTATAACTAGAAGTGTACAGAAAAGGAATTATTTTGTGTATTGATTTTTCTTTATCAATAATTCATTATTGATTAATCCTATATTTTTTATTTCATGTAAATTGAAAATAGTGTTTAACATATTTAAGTATGATATTTGATATGAAAATTTTCTTACAAAAAATACTATACTTTTACGAAAAATTTGTTTCAGTGTTTAGATAAGCTTAAGTTGTAAATATAATAAAATTTTTGAAAAAAGAAAGATGGATTCTTGGTAGGCAGCCCAGTGTTAATATTCATGAACCAATTTGTACATGGTATAATCTTTGCATAAACTGCCAATCAGATGACGCTACATTGAACAAGAGTAATATGACGATACAGTTGGGTCAGTTTTCTAATTTGATCTTTTTTTTCTTCATCTGAAACTTTCAAAATTCATGCACAGCATTAAAACTTTACTGTGTGGTATAATTTTTTTCTTGTGTGTGGCTACACAGCTACAGAGCTTAGGGGGAACTCTGCTTGCTGTTGTTTTAGATATTAACCTCTTGTTTATGACTATGCAATGTTGAAAACTTTATGGATTGGATGTAACATGTAACTTTCATGATTGATATGACTGAACTATATCTTCTTTTTTTTTCTTACATCACTTGAAAGTGTGATACCGTTTTATCTAATGATTTGAATAATGTCATTGATACATGTATTATTATAAACAATAGAGAAGGAGTGTTTCTATTACTTTTGTTAATTTTTCTGGTTTACGTAGATCACACTCTTTTGGATAATATTGACATTCATCAGAACTAGGCATACATTCCCTTGTACATGAACAAAAAAAATTGACAATTCTTGTCTGTAGCTTCTAATCAAACGTATTCTATGGTTATAGATTCTTTCATTAGATTGAAAACCAATTATGAAAAGCCAAGGGCTTGTTTTTGCCATAATATTTGATTATCAGAAATAATTCATATACGCAGCCTAAACATTTTGTTCAAAAAATGAACAAAGATGAGGACAGAAGTGTACAAAAACATTACACCATGATATTCCTTCATCTGAAAAATTCAGACAGAAATTACATGTTTTGTTTAACAGAGTTGTATTGTAAGACAAGCTTTTCACAATAAGTATTTAGCAATACAGATAAGAAAATGTTATCTTCTTGAGACTAGTTGCTCCATGTGGAAAAAAATTCACTGATGTATCTGAATTTTTATGAGATGAGGTTTTTTTTTGTTTTTTTTAGAAAAGAAACTAATGAACAGTGGGAGTGTCCATTGGTTGGCAGGAAGTATTTTCATCAGCAAAATTATTACTTTGAAGTGGAAAAGTCCATTGCTAGGAACATAGAAACAGAAAAAAAAACACATTATTATATTGGCAGATTGTCTTTTGATGTACTTTGACTTTCTGTTTTTACTCATACCTCAAAATACTTTCACTCAGGTATAAAGAATTCTGTATGAGGTTATATAGTACTGGACCATTTATCCAGTAAGCTTTGGATCATATGTGATTTGGATTCCAGAATATTCCAAATTTATGAACCAATGCTCAATATATACTTGAAATATGAAATAAAGAATAAAATAGTATTTAACAGATACAAATAATGCACTTTTAACACATGGTCTCTTTGATCTCTATTGATCCACTTGAAACTCTTAAAATATATGAAATAAAATATACAATGAAAAGTAATCAAAGAAATTGTTTATAACATATACCAATTAGTCCACTTCAAAAATGACCTGTTTAACCAATATTCATAAGAAAAAGCCTGGTTACTGCAGAGTCAAACTCCACTCCTACTTCTATTACTGAAGATGATCATTGCAACTTCTGTATTATATATATATATATATATAATGAGTGAAATATATATTCTTTTAGTATAAATGTATTTATTTGTTAGAATGAAATAAACCCATGCATATCTGAGAGATAAATTTTGTAGATATGTAAGGCTTGTCAGTTTAGCTTAGTTGGTGAGAGATCCAGGTGCCAATAACTCAGTCGTGATTTCAAGTCGCAGTAGGGAAATATTGATTTTATAGATGTTTTCATTTATTAGAATGAAATAAGCCCTTACATATTTCTAACGTGAATTTTGGTCAAAATATAAGACTTGTCGATTTAGTTCAGTCAGTAAGGGTCACGACTGCTAATCAGTTGATTGTAGTTTCAAATCATGGTTGGGGAATATTGATTTTTATTCCCCTAATTTTGGTGAGGATTGCTCTTGTCACAATAGGAAAACAAAGTCAACTATTGGTTTGGGCTTGAGTTTGAAGTAGAGAAAAAAATTATATTTAACAGATATGAATTAATACACTCTTAAAGTTTGATCTTTATCAGTCTGCTTGAAATTGTTAAGTATATAGAATATAAAATACAATGAAAAGTATAGAACAAAACTGTTTATAATATATACAAATTAATCCATTTGAAAAACAGGGTCTGTTCAATCAGTATAAATCCACCAATCTCCATCTGAAGACAATTTAGCCTTGCCATAGAAATTAAAACAGAGTGCAGAACACTTCTACAAAGCTAGCCAGTTTTCTAATAATTCCAGTTTCTGGAAGTGGGATAAATGGTCCAATACTCTATTGTATGTTTGTGTTGTTTTTATTTTACACTAATATAATCTGATATAAGTAACCTTGGAACTAGGCTAAATCCATGGAGCACCAAGTAAGGTATAAACTAATTATCAATAGCTTAAAAGATTTGCTCAATAACAACTCTTCTACAGAAAATGCTCTGATCTAATATGAAAAAGTGTGATGTTTTATTCTGGTACAAATTTTTTTTTTACTGTTTCATGTTTATAATATTTTGACTTGATGTTCTATTCATGACAGCTATTCTGGTTGGACATGACCAATTATTGTTTCTAGTCATACCTTTTGCTTTTCTTATTATTTATAATATATTAAAGAACTAGTAAGTAATCTTGAAATTATCTAATATGCAAAGTGTATGGGTATATTTATTTTGTGTCTATAACTCCCCAATGGAAATAACTTATATTTTACACATGTTACTTCCCTCAGGTGAAAGCTGTACACAATATTTGAATTCTCTGACAATTTCTCAATTGAAATAGTTTCACACCTTCTCTTTATATTCAAAGTGTTTATGTAGTTGCTATTGCAAAATTACTTAAATGTTGCAATCATTTTTTGATGTTAGGAATAAACTAGCTTAAAAATGAAAGAAAGAAACTTTGGTATAGTTAATAGATAATGATTTTATTTATTCTTTGTTTTAGTTGCTGCCAAGCATAAAGAAACCAAACAATTCTACACTCTGTACAATACATTGGATGATTCAAAGCTTTACCTTAACAAAGAGGTGAGTGTGTGTTCAGGGTTCATAATGACTCTCATGATATATGAAATTGTCCTCAAATTTTACTGGTGTTTATGTAATGTTTTCTGTGTGTTTGCATTATGAGAATTCAAAGCAAAAAAATGTATCCTTTGACGAAGATTACGCTCACTTCTCTCTTGTGAATCTGGAATTGCTGTCATTACCAGTCAGCCATTATGACAGTTGATGATGAGCAGAGGTTTTTATACCATAATCTTCAATAACTTTTCAAATGTAGGTTTGGTTAGTCGCTCAGTAGAAACTGTCATGTGACCATCGTTTTTGGCACCATATTTATCAAACAATATCAAAATGGGGTGATCAATGAATTAGTTATTTCTCCCGTCTTTTGTTGGATCACTAAAAAGTCGAAAAAAAGATGATGAATGCTGCTGGACACAAACTAAAGATGAAGGAAAATTTGAGAGGAACAAAAACGTGTTATATCTCAAATTTTTATCACATGGGCATGGTCTGATGCATTCTGATGGTTGCCAACCGTCTTATTCAAAGAACTTGCTGCGGTTGTAGAGAAAGCTGTATGCTGTTTACATGTTCAAGATTTGGGGAATGAAATGAGATTTCTGTGTTGTCGGTTGTTTATTGGGAGGGGGAGTTGCTTGTATCTGTGTAGGTGAGAATCAGCTTTGTCTGAAATGAGGATCTGAGAGAGGAGGGGTCAAGATGAAAATGGTCAAGTTTCAGGAATGTTTGTGTGGCTGTTCTTTTTGTTTGTTTTTTTTTTCTTTAAGAGTGGAGAGGTGGTGTCTCTCATTTGATGGATAGGTGTTGACATATAGGATGTGGGGTATGTTGTTTTAATCTTTGGTTGATGATGGTTGGCACTTTTCTCTTAAAAGGGGTATGTGTGTGTTCATTCTGTTTCTTATAGGGTCTATTGTATGTTAGCCGATTCCTTGAATGCTAATATTGTAATGTGTTGTTTTCATATGATTGTGTTTCAAAATCAATACATTTAAAGGGTTTGCAATCTAGGCTATTGTGTTGGATTGGGATTTAAGGGCAGCTTCCATTCATCTGCATGTCAAGGAGTTGTGTATACTTTTGATGAGTTGGACTTTGTGAAAGTTGAGGTTGTGCATCACAATTTGATGGAATTAATGTTGTTATACCTATTTTATATGCTTATATTACTTACTCTCAAAGAACACAAGTATCTATAAATATATTCTCTCTTTATTTTGTATCTCTCAAATTTAATTTTACCTTTTCTTTTACTTTCACAGGTGAATTTGCTGAACTCTATCCATGACAACTTTAGCACGTAAGTTATCAACCCTACAATTTTCCAATCAATTCTCACTCTTGCTGTCTTCCCAGAGATTGATATTCTACTACACACACACACACACACACACATATATATATATATATTCATACATACTTGTCTATGGCCTATTGCTTTGTTGGTGGTTATCATAGGTGTACAGCAATAGACTCATTTGATGACTGTTATTGACAACAAGTGTGATTGACATGGTAAAAAGAAAAAGGCGAGAAAAGAAAGTTAGGTAGTTTGATAAGAGGGTAGGAAGGGAGAAAAGAAAGGTAAATATCAGGTTGGGAAGGGAGAGAGGAAAAAGAAAGTTATTTTAATAAGTAGGAAGGAAGATTTGAAAACATTCCTGGGCCACCAGAAGATGGGAGAGGAGGAGACAATACAGGGGTGCTCCTAAAAGCATTAAAAATAGTAGTTCACCTACTGCATTTCTACTGACAAATCTCATTTAATGTTGGGAGGATGTTTCTCAATTCTAAATATATATAATATTAAGTTTGATTTTGTTTCTTTGTGTGTCACATCAAAGTTGCTTAAACAATGCATTATAGCCTGAAGTATCGAATTAAATATTGAATAATATTGAATAAGATGCTCCAAAAGATGGCAAAAGTCCTGGTGATTTGCAACTGAATGATAATTGTATGGGATCTGAATTAGTGCTCAACTGAAAAGATTTTTCGAGGGAAATAACAATCAAATGCAAATTTTAGAGTACTCTCTCTCTATACTCTACATACATACATACGTACGTACATACATACATACATACATACATATATATATATATATATATATATATATATATATATATATGATGAAGTAGAGGATTTGTTACACATGCACGTTCATACATTGGATATTGCATTACTGATTTTTACTTTGATATATGTATAGTATGTGAAGTCTGATTCTGTCAATCTGTGTGTCACATCTAAGGAGCCAAATGGTGCATTTAAGCCAATGCTATTTAATTTAGGTACCCCTTAAAAGCATTGACTTGAATAATGCAAAAAATATCCTGTTGATTTGCAGCTAAATAATACTAGTGTGAGATCTATGTTTGTTCTTGCCCCTCTCTATGTTACAATGACCAATTTGTCTAGGGAAATAACGTTTTGAATACCAACCTTATTGTAATCCCCCCTATCTATTTATTTACAAATGCGTAAAAAATCTGGGTTCACTCTGATCACATTGGATGGCTTTAATTTTCTCAAAGGGTGACCCAACATGTCACTGTTAATTTATGAATATCAATGGCTAAGGGGAATGCCAACGAGAAGAAAATTATATTGGATTAATGACATGAGGAACTTGGAGGAGACTGTATAAAGATCTGTGAATTTCAAGAATGTAATCCAGAAACTCTCTAACTTTCCAGAGCAATGGGTTCAAGTAACACCAAAGAACAATTCTTACGTCAAATGGAGCAAATCGTTGAAGGAGTCAAACAAAATCTATTAAAGGTAACAAATTTACTTTTTCTATCTGATTCACTAGAAAGTGTTATCATTCAATGTTTTTTTCATTACCCTCATTTGAGAAACTGTCAACCAAAACAGTCAACATAGATTTCTTCAGTTTTGAAGTGATTCTGCCAAGTTGGCTATCTATGTATCTGTCACACATACAAGGCGTACCAGTGGGGGCTGAAAATTTCGACATTTACTCCTTATCATGTCTGGAAGAAAGTTTTGTTTTATGTTTTTAAATTAACCCCTCCCCAATAAGTTTTAAAGGAGGGATTCAATTTACTATGTAATTTTATGCTAAGTTTGTGTCCAGTAGCATTCACGCTTGTGTTTTGAGAATTCAGACATTTTAGTGATCCAACAAAAGGCAAGAGAAGTAATGTATTCATTGAATCACCACTTTTCCTTTTTTTTTTTTTTAAATTAGTCATCCCCAGCGCGGCATGCAACCAGAAGATGTTGGTCGCATGACAGTTTATATTGAGTGATTAATGAGATTGTTTTTCACTATATTTTGGCTGGTCAGATCCATAACAGGGATGTTAAGGAAAAAATTTCCTGAATTCCTCTCAGTCATCAGTTTTTAAAATCAAATTCTGGTCAATATGCAGATGGAAAATAAAGATTACATTTGCTTTTTGAATTAATTTTCTTTCAAAACAAAGTTTGGGTTTTATATGATATTAAATATAAAAATTATTTTATATTGTGTATTTTATTCCTTATATATGTTACAGTATGCTTTAGATTGCTTTGATTCTTATAGTGTGAATGCCTTTACTTCAGGTGGAGAAGAAGAAACAAGAGGAGAAAATGAAGAGGGATCAATATAATGATGAATATTTAGCCCTGATTGAGAATCAACGCCTCTACTTTAAGACTATCAAGGATTTCCAGGAGGTAAGAAAAATTGTCTGTTGAAGGGAGATAACTTAAAGTCTATCAACTGCTAATTACAGTTCTATTATAGATGATTGATATAAATTTTATAAAAAGGGAATAACTTGACATTGAGTTTTGAGGCTACTAAAGATTGCTTTTAAATAAGCTTAGTTAAATGGCTTGTGCTACAATATTTGAATGTTTTTGAGTCATTTTTTTTTTTTCACAAGCTTCCTGCGGTTCTGTATTTTACAATTTACTTTCATCACTTTTACAGGAATGTCGCAAGAATGAAATTTTGATGTCTAAATTGAGATGACATGGAGCATGAAATATTCTTCACCCGCTGCTGCCACCACTTGAACCAGTTCCTAGAGGAATGTGATTACGAACAAAAGGAGAAAAGAACAAATACACCTGACCCTACTTATCTCACAGGGTTGCCAGATTGGGCTACAAGGGGAGATAATCCAAGCTTCATCACTGAGATTTACCAACTCTAGCACCGGAATAGCATCACATTTGGAAATCAAGCAGAGGTTCGATACCAGCCTCTTGAGACTCTGCCACCAGACTCACTTGATTTCTAAATTCGATGCTATTCCAATGTCTGTGTTTGGTAAGTCTTGGAGGCAAAAGTTGGATTAACACCCTTTCTAGCCTAGTCTGGTAACCTTAATCTCACAACCCCAATCTAATGTATTAGATGAGAGATTCATCTGAATTCATGTGGGTATATAAAATGTTGGAAGAGAGCAAAAGGCTGATTTTAAACATTCTGATTAATTCTAAAAGGACCAAATTCCTGTTAACTGACTTAACTTCTCCCCACCGAAATACACTCTCAGACCAAAGTGTGTGGCACTCCTGTTATAAGAACTTATCATTTTTCCCTATGTTGACCAAGGTTTAGTAATTAATCACAAAATAAATAAGATGTATTGCATGTTAATTTCTAAAATAAGTAATCCTTAAAGTATATGATATAGATTTATTTACTCTGTCTGAAGACCAGCATGTATAATTTATTCATATATTTATGAATATTGTCTATAATTTGAAGAAGAGTCATTAACATTCATAGAGTTTTTTGGACAATTGAATTTATTCTTGTTATTCATATGACTCCCTCAGGTTTACGAACTGTATGTAAAGAAAGGGACCCTTTTTGGGGGGTTGTTCCACTTAATAGTTGTAAACAAATTATTAAAAAAAAAATAATAAACAGCTATAAGTCAGACCAGTGTAGATTTCAACTTGATGTGGTTTTTCGCTGCTGAACAGAGACAAGGTATAGAAGTCCTGGCTTGACAAAGAAATGAGTTGATAACCTACATCCTACATTACAAGCGTTATTATTTTTGAGAAAAAAATAATTCTGTTGGCTACCATTACGTGTCACTGCTGAAAAGAGCCCCCCTCTTTACATACAGATGTTACACCCAAGGCCATAGAAAGGATTGTCCGAAAAATTGTGTGAACATCAAAAATAACAAGAAGAATGAATACAAATGTCCAAAAAATTCTTTGAATATATTTATGAATGTTAAAATATCTTAGTATATCTTTGGGTCAGAATTAAGTTTATGTCACCCCTCTCCTCACCCTTTGTTTTTATGGCTCTCATCTTTTTCATAAGATGTCAGCCTTTGTAGCCCTGCTGATAATTATAATAACAATGTAACATGATTATTTATCATTGCACTATTTCTTTTCTCAAAGTATATATTGGATAAATCTTTATCCAGTACCAAATTAAATGAATGTGGGACCTGTAGCATATGTTATAAAGGGGCGCTATATTTGACAAAAAAAATACACATCAAAATTAGCATGCATTATTTTTTTTACTTGCATACTAAAGTTATTCTTTTTTTATTTGCTATATAACCAGATAGTATGACAAATATGTCTGACATTTCAGTAATGGTATTCCTTTTTTTGGTTTGATTTTTGTGCTGTAGCTAACTTAAGTTTCAAAAACCTTTGTATTTATGTATCGTATTTCTATCACATGGATAACCCACTCCCGTTAATTACTATATTAGAATAATAACTCCAATTATTATTTTAGTACTCCAATTAGTGATAATTGCCTGAAATTGTTAATCTTAAACACCCAGTCATTCATAGAAGTTGAAAGCAGTATATTATTAGAGGAAGTGCAGCATCACTGAATTAGAATTGAAATTGATAGTTTGCAAGCATTTAGCGCTGACAGGGCCACCATATAACAGTTGCCCAGGGGTTGCTCATTATTTGGGGCCACATCCAGCATATTGCTCTGTCTGGGGACCTCAAATATCTTAAAATGGCCTTGATTGCAGGACCTTCAAAAATGTGGGGCCTATAACATATGCTACTTTTGCTACCTAGTTGATCTCCCACTGTCTTTATCCAAGAAATACAAAGAAAGAAAGAAATTCCATATTATGCACATTCCATAAGAACATGATATTGGCTTTCATGCCTCACAGTTTTGTGCCTATTTAATTCTATTTGGTTGGGATTTAAAAAAATAAACATTAAAATATTGTTGCTGAATAATCATGGGAATAAAAAATTATTTGTTAGAACTGACTTTTTTGTTCTCTTTATTTATTCTCAATATTTATGTTTTTATCCTTTACTTGGATTATTGTTATTCCTTATTTTTCTCACCCGTTCAGTTTTTAATGATTCATTCTTCAAACTTCATCTACATTATTCTATATCAATTAATCTTTCTCTCTCTTTATCTCTCTCTCTCCATATATATATATATGTATATATATATATATATATATATATATATATATATATATTTATATTTATATATATATATATATATATATATATGATTAATTAATTGATTGTGTCATCCACAGACGGCTGTTTTGTTGTATTACAACTCTTCAGTGTTGCTATAAACTATCCATTATCCCATCCAGTACCACGAGGTAGGATTGAAACCTTCAGACCCAGAGACTGGCATCTTACCTCTGCCCTACACAGAACTGGACGGTCAGTAAGGTTGAATTAAAGCGATATATTTACTTATGCATATATTCCCCATCCACCAGAGTGCTCTATTCCTAAGTTGAAAGATATATACATACATATATATATATATAATGTTTAATAACTAGGGTGCCTATGCCATCAAAAATGACAGCATATATGGCATTGGTATTTTCTCAAGTCTTTACTATACCAACTGTAAAATTCAAATGAATTAGACATTTCAGTAGACAATGAATAAAACTTCTATATCAGCATACTGATCTACTTACTCCTCACCCCTTTTTCCTTCCCTTTGGGGTGTTACAGACAAAAAAAATGAATATACAAATGCATGTCTTATTGTTATAGTAGATTTTCAGAAATTGATATTTTATACCAATTGATATTTCAAAATTTAGCTTATTCCTTCACACTTAAAGCTTATGTGACTCCTGTTGGACTGTTTCAAAAGATGGCTAGGTAAACTTTCAAGTATCAAAGTTGTAAAAATAGATAACTTCTTGACTTTCTATTTTGTTCATGTAATTCTGGCAGTAATTAAAGTATCAAGATAAAAAAAGAAAGTCTGGAAAAACATTCTTGTATATAATCTGAATTTAATGTTAGAATTTTAAGAAATAGTGTTCATCCACTTTTCTATCAATATAGACACATTTCTTAAAATAGACCTGTTCATTTGACCTGTTGTGGGAATGATGCTTGAGGCGTACCAAGGGAGGGAGGCTGGTTGGACACCAAAGGAACTGGACAATTTCTGATATCACCATCATGTATACATGAGAGTCCCTACTTTGAATTCAGCCTTGTGTCATATTCTGTCCTTGTGGGATGGCAAATAAATACCTATTCTATGAACTAACATCCTCATTTTTTTTTCCTTGATCACCACATTTCGGCCATTTTGTTCTTCAGCTTTCCTCAGATGTATGTCATAAACTTTACATTGAACCCTTTGCCTTGTCCTCATTTTTCTTTCTCCTCTCTAAAATTGAAATAATTCTCAGATTTCAGTAACCTGGATCTGACTTTTCCCTCTCAGACAACGAATTGACAGACATTTCTACTATTAGATAGAGGGGTAAACTTACTCTTTAGACCTGTCTGATTGTCAAGATAGGTAGTAGAGTATAAGTAAAAATGCACTTATACTCCATTACCTATCTTGACAATCAGTAAAAATGCACTTTTGTGTGTATTTTTTTTTTCTACGTATATGAAAGCAAGAGATTATTCTTGGGATGGTAGAGATGGATGGAATATGTGAATGAAATGGTGGCCAAACAGTTAACAGTACAGGAAATGGAATCTGTGAGCCAGCTGAGACAATCTGCGTTCACTTACCCACTCTCTCCTCCCCACCCCCAGCTGTAAGCAAAATAGCTCAATCCTTCATCCAGTTTGGTCAGAAGCAGAAGATGGACATAGTAGGGAATGATAAATGCTCACATGAAATAACTCTGTAGCACCCTCAATGGTATAAGCGGACGGATGACTGTTGAACAGGACTCTGGTAAAGCTTTGATGAGCCTAGCAAGCTGGAAGCAGATTATGATAAAAGCTCATAAAATCTAACTCTGTGACACCTTCAATGGTACAAGCAGATGAGTGACTGTTTAACAGGGCTCTATTCAGCAGAGCCCTGTTAAACAATCATTTCTCGCTTCAAGTGGATACATACGATAGATGACTACGTATTTAAAAAAAATCCTGGAAGTAAATTGATATTCAACATGATATTAGAACTGATCTTGCAGGATGTGTAGTGTGAATACTGAAGGTAATTGTACAAAAAAAAGTGCTGTGCAGATAGATGGAAAGGCATTTCTAAAATGCATGTTGTGTACAGAGAAGCTGAAATAAGATATGTCAAATATCTGGCAACTGATGATGCAGAGGTGCAGTGCTGCCATATTTTAGCTTTGCAGCAAGATTGGTACTTTGCCAGAATATTGAAGCTTTTAGATTTATAACAGGCTTTTGCATTGTATTATTCACAATCCTTAATCTTTTGTTTCATTACAAATCAAATAGAGTGTAATACATTCATATTTTGGATTAAGAATTCTTCTTATACTGTTCAAAATTAATTACCATTGCCAATGAAGTTGGAAAAGCTACTGTCTGTCTATCTACATAATATCTTTCTGAAATTCAATGACATTTTCTGGTAGGTTCAGCCATGAGGTAAGGAAGGAGTGATTAAATCTATGGGCAGATACTGGAAATTTTAGAGTAACTAGCCCTGTATTATAACACATAATATCTCTAGAATTTTTCAATAAATTTCAATTACCTATTTGTGGAAGGGTGTGCTATGGGCTAAGGAAGAATTAATTTTTGGAGCAAATCCTGAAATTTTTTACAGTTACTTCCCCTGCATCAAAGATATTGTATAAACTGATTTTCATGAATGAAATTTCTGGAATGATTAGCTATATAAATGAATATTTCCAAGCCAATTAATTGGCTCAGAAATATGAGAAATCATCCAGCCATTTAATATTAAGGAAAAATAATAGCCTACCTAGGGAAACTCAGGCTTACTTAGTGGCATCTCATTGCCATCTGAGTAACCCTACAGGAGTGTGTCTATTCACACATGTGCAGTAAGGTCCACTCTGGTCAGTTGTCAAGATGCATCAAGGCCATATCAATGGTCTTCAAGATTTTCAAAATAGCTGGATATTTTCTGGACAGACTTCATACCTCAGTCTTTATAATCATTTTCAGGTTCAACATTCAGATTTCATTAGCTTAACTGGTTATGTTTATTGGGATATAATATTTCTTTCACAAATAGTCAGAGAGGTATATAGTGTTTTTTTTTTTTTTCCAATCCATCAGTCTGTTCCTCTGTCCACGAGACCTGCAAAAATTCTCAATGAATTTCAATTAAATTTACTGGGAGGATGTGTCATGGAGTGGGGAAAAAGTGATCAAATTTGGGAGTGGATCCCAAAATTTGTTTTTGATTGAGAGATATTTTTACATTTTTTTTTTCACATTCATGTAATTACTCATGTCTTTCCATACAATATCTCTAAAAGTTCTAAATGAATTCCAATGATATTTTGTGGAACGGTGAGAATAAGGATATAACTGTCAAAATTGAAGATGCAAAACTGGGGAAAGTCGACCACTATATCTACCTAGGACAACGAATCTCCATGAAACCCACGAAAGAGGAAGAGATCAAGCGGAGAATCACCCTAGGAAGGCAAGCCTCATGCTGAGCAAGCTTAACCTTCAAAAACAAGTCAATCCTAATAATCCTAAAAAAGAAGAGTATACAACCAATGGATCCTGCCAATAGTCACTTATGGAGCTGAAACATGGAACCTAACCAAGAGACAGACTCGCAAAGTGAGAAGCATGCAATGCACACATATGAGAATCATGCTCAACCTCACATGGAGAGATCACAAGACAGCACAGTATATAAGGAAGAAAACGAGAGTCAGAGACATCATAGAATCTATTAGAAAACTTAAATGGCAATGGGTAGGCCATGTTGCAAGAATGACAGACAACAGATGGACATCACGACTCACAACATGGATCCCCAGAGATCACATGCGAAACCAAGGCTGACAAAATACAAGATGGAGAGATGAACTGGACAAGTTTAGAAAATACTGGCTACACAACGCCCATGATAGAGAATTGTGGCAAATCCTGGGGAAGGTCTATGTCCAACGACAGATGTTAAAAGACTGATGATGATCATGATGATGAAGCCATGGGTTAAAGAACTTATCAAATTTTGGAGTGGATCCAGGAATATTTTTTCCCCCTTCCTCTCCATCTCTATAATTTCCCTTAATTCTCTTCTTCCCCTCTCCTTCATTACTCTTACACTGCACTTAATCTTTCAATACCCTCTCTTCGATTATCAAGTAAAATGTACTCACTTTTCTGAATGATTAATAACAATACGCCATTCAACATCCCTGTTGTCTTCCAAGAAAAAAATTACCATTATGCTCTCAATGACAGAAGATAATTCTACAAGGATGTCTCCATGATTAAATCTCAATGTTACATGTCCATGATGTTAGTTATGCAAAGCTCATTAATTGTAATTCACCTCCAACAAGAAACAGGGAAACAAAGAGAGAAGGTACTCATTTTCATCATTATTCATTTGCATAATTTTGAAATGTTTCATTTTAGTTCCTCTTTGAAAATGCAGTTAACTGCACATTCTCATTTCTGGTCCACAGGTTTTTTGTAGTTAGGTGGAAATAACAGATGGGATTATTTCTTAACCCATTAAATACGAATTATTGAAATTTCAGTCATAATAAAATCACTGTTTTATTGAGATTGATGGCAACTTAGTTCTATCTGTGAATCAAGACTTTTTGGCAATAGACAAAAGTTTTTATTTTACAATGGATAACTTTTACTCTTCACTACCTTCTGTAGTTAATGCATTGATTCATTTTATTTTGTATTTTTATTTCTACAGATAATCAACCTGAAAATATCTATCACCAAAAAAACCTAATTTTTTCGAGTAAAATTTTTTAATGAGAATTGATTTCATAAAAAAGAAATCACAGTAAAAAATTTAGTTAACTTGTCAAAAATTTGGTTGTAAAGTTCAAAATGCCATGTGAGCACATCTCTTTCGAATTAGCAGAGGACTAGAAATATAATGTTGATATTCATGAAAATAGCAGGACAGACTGGGATCTCTTGCCTTGGGAGATAACCATTCTAAGAGAATGACAACTTTAAATTCAAAACCTGGAGCTTGAGTCCTTAAGACAATACATTTTCTTCAGTCCTATTCAGGCAACTAATGCGATGACATTGGTGCTAAGCTGTTTTGGCCCTTGCTCTACCCTTGGACAACATTGGTGCATGGATGGGGGGGAGAGAGTTGCTGAATGGGCAACCAATCTTCTTCCATACCACTTAGTCCAGGCCTGTGCTCTTTAGAGACTGAAAGCAAGATTTTTTTGGGTGCAGAGCTATAGTTTCTCGAGACTGACGGATGCCACCACTAATCTCTTTTTTCTTCTTCCACAGACTCATTATAGAAGGTTATTAAAAAAAAAAGTAAAAGATTCAAGCTGAAAAGAATGGTAAAGCTGAAGAGGAATAATTTTCATGCTAGTGTCTTTTGTGGAGTCATCAAAAATTATGGATGATGGCGTTTTTTTTTTTTCTTCCATTGAGATAATAAATTTGGAAATTGATAAGTTGTGATTTGAAGGTAGTGAATCATTGGACTACTTGATCAAACTTCTAAATTACAATTTCTATGTGTCCATTTAGTATTATTAACTTGAACTTAAAAAAAAAATAAAAGAGAAAGTAAAACTTCCATTCAAGGAGTTTTTAAAACAATTGAATTCCTTTTTATTGTTAATGTTTTGCACAACATTTCAGTTGATCCATTCTGTAGCCTCCTTCAGTTATATGATCCGAATGTAAAGATAGTAAATAGCAGTAATGCTTATAATGAAGGATTCCAGCGATTTTGATTCCTTTCCTTGTTAAGCCAGGGTTTCCACATCTTGTCACTGTGGGGTAGCAGATGCCACCACATCAAGTTGAATTCTGCACTGATGTCATTTTTACACTTGGCCACTTCTTCCCATGATATGCGAATATTAACGAGCTTACAAATAAAGAATCAGTTTCTTTTTGCCTTATCCCAAATAAAAGTGAACCTAATTTTAGAAATTTCTTATCTGTTTTTGTAAAACAAAAGAAGCTGTGTAATTCTCAGAAACCAACTTGGCTCATCCTTGTTAATAGCTGAAATAAAAGATGACTGTTTTAGCAGAGAGATTAGGTTGTTTAGCATGTTACTATGTCTTCAAGTTTCAGTGTGACACATATACAAGGTATGTCCAGAAAATATCCAGCTATTTTGTAGTTTAAAAAAGAATAGTTTACATAGGGCAATAGCACCTTAGTCCACTTCAAAGTACTTCCCTTGGGACCTCACAAGCTTGTCTCCGCATCCCTTCTACCTTTCAAAACAGCTTGTGGTCCTCTTTTTGGAATCATCATCAGCTGTCTTATTGGGCTCTCTTTAATCTCATCCACGGTCTGAAATCTCTTTGGGAAAAGCCAGAAGTCATAGGAAGATAAATCTGGATAGTTAGGGATGCATACAGACTTGGGTGACTGAATATTTTGCCAAAAAAACTGCATAAAACGTGGAGAATAAGCTCACACAATGGTGTCTCATTATCAAATTGGTAACCTGCACAGAAAAGTGTCTGTTGATGTTCTTCACAATAAGATTCCCTCTGATGGGTTGCCAAGTTACATCAAGGCAATGCAACCAGTTCTGGAGATATTCGAAATGGTTGGATACTGTGCGGACAAACTTAGTATCGATGATCTGCTGTCAGTATTTTGTAAAATATTTAACCACTAATGGTACAAAGAAATTTTTTCAGTGCTTCTTCATTTTCAAACGGGTAAGAAATGTAATAAAACAAAAATTTGTTTGAAACCATGATGATTTGGGCTATAGACAGGAATTATAAGAAAATGTTTTATATAGCCTTTTGTAGTCAGCAAAGTGCTGATTCATACTTTTTCAGTCATTTTTCATGGATATTATGCTAGTTATAATTATGTTAGACATATTGTTATTAGAGATCTGAACATTTTGAAGATTGAATATATTTGATTAAACTTTTTGTAGAAGGTAATTACTCAAGTTTCAATGATCATCATTTCTGTAAAATAATTTTTCAAAGTTGTAAATTCTTCTGGGAATTTCATGGCATCATATCTAGTGAAGAAGAATACAAGAACAACAGAGAGGATGAGGGTAAAAAATGATTGTAATGAACAATCATCTTTCCTGGCTTTCAATGAAAGTGTGATTCTTGTTATCATTTTATATTTCAATAAAGCACAAGTAAAGTAAAGTGTATATAAAGTTGTTCTATCTGCTGTTTTTCTCGTTTCCTTAGCATAATCCTGACTGGCCGATTGTTGTATGAATTAAAGTCAAGTAACGAGAACTTTTGGTTGTTTGAACAATAACTTCAGTTCACTAATGTTACTCACAAACAATCTGCATCTTCACTCTCACTCCTGTGAGATTACTTGGCGATGTTTTGATAAAAATTGAAGTCATATACAACAGTCATCAGATGGGTTGATTGCTCAAAAGCTCATCTTGCAGACCATATGGTATATACACCAACACACTGAGTTTGATCCATACACTCTCTGTTTCGCTATTGCAACACGGTGTCAGATACTAATTTGGCTTGGTGTGATTTTAAAAATATTTTCTTTGTACAAAAACTTGGTATTTTTTTGGATTATTTTTCATACAAGTGGAGGCTTACTATTAAGTCAAAACCAAGTTTTAAAAATGTTCCTGAGACATGAAACACTTTGACTGAAATCGGTATGAAAAATTAAGATGATATCAAAACTATCTGAATTAACTGTTTGCGAATATTGGACTGAACAACAGAGAAAAAAGAAGCCTTTGTCTTATAGTTCTGACATTTTCTTCATTCAGATGAAGAAGAGAAATTTGAATATCACATAATCAGGATACTTTCAAGAAAGGATAGGAGAGCAGAGGACTTTGACTTGCATTATGGACTACAATTCACAGATTAGTTGCCCCCTTAGAAAGATTGATGGGATTGCTACAGAAAGCTTTCTACACGATCCTCAGCTGCTAATGGCACCTGGTATTTCCAGACAGTAACCCATTTAGGTACTGACTCGGCTCAATGTTGCTCAACTTCAGTGATTGTACAAGAATCTGTGTCCAATGCAATCTTGATGTAGCACTTGTCACACTTAACACAGATTACAATAAGAAGGTCTCTTTATCTTTATTCGGACTAGTAAATGCCCATTACTTTGCTAATAGTATACTTAAAACAGTGTTCTGTGTCAGTATGCTTACAGAGTAATTTGAAAGGTTAATACGAGGCATTGTTAATTATAAATCTTGTACTCATTCTGCATAAAAAATGAAATTGAGACATCAGCCACAGTGGCATTAGTTGTAGTTATATCATCAACAGCCAGCAAAAGAACATACATACACTCAAACAGTAGAACGACCGAATTCAATGATTGTGTTCATATCATCCCCTTCCTATCTTTGTATATTATATCACAGAGAGCTCACAAATTATAGTAAATGTTTGATCTTCAAATGAAAACTTCTCTTCCTAGTGCAATGTGCATGAATATTTGTAAGCTGCACTAACCAAGTATCTAGGATGAAACCTCAAACCTTTTCATTCATTGTCCTCCCTTCAAACCCTGTCATAGAGGTATGATTAAAACTGGTCTTAAAGGGTCCAGGGAAAGACAATGTAAATTAGAGATCATTTTTCCTTATACTTAAAAATTCAAATAATTGTTCCTTTTGATTGTTGCAGGTGAACAGTTATTTCACTATCTCCTCATGAAAGGAACATCAGTTTTAATGTGAGGCCCCACATACATATGTGCAAGCAGCACATGCTTACAGCACCTGATGTTCCAAACAGTCACATTATAAGTAGAGATCAGGCTTAATGCTGCCCAAATTCAGTAATCAGAGAACTGATGCTTTCAGTATGATTTGATCATGAATTTTCACAAGTGAATATATTGTGAGAAGGGTATCATCACCAACTCAGTTTCTTAAGTGAAATCTCAGAACTGCTGGTCTTGGAATCGAACCCAAAAAAGCTGAACCAGCCAAGCTTTAACTTCATACTCACTTGACTGCATTACCTTCTGCTAATTACTTGGCATTAAAATGATGTGAAATCTATCAACTTACCATGTAGAAGTAACTGAAAAATGATAGCAAGAAAAGAAACTAAATATCGATGGATATCAGCAAAGAGATTAAAAAGCTGAGTGGTGCAAATATCATCTGAAACCAAGTTGGTCAATAAATGAAGATTGAAAATATTTTTAAAAAAATTTTCACTAGTTTTAGTGTTGTTAATCAATAATCAGAAAATCATTGGAGGTCAATTTTGGATTAAATTTGCTTTTTATTGCCAATGAAATGAAAGGCAAAAAACCTTCATTTTTCTGTTTTGTTTGTGAAACATGTAACCCTGTAAGACATTTTCAGGCAAAAATTCTAAAAAAAAAAAACCCAACTTTTTTTTACATTGGCACTCCATGGGCGAAGCAGTGTTATGTAACCAGGTTCTGCCAAGCAAAGGGACGATATCATTTTTATTTTGTGCATCATAATATTTTTTTCAGTAACAACTTCCTTTTCATGAGTAAATAGTTTGAATAATTTTTTTCCATTTGTTTTGTTATGCAAGAAGAAATCTATTTAACATATTTTTCCTCAAGTGGTTCTGTTTTCAGTTATTTTTTCTCAGGTATCTTTGTCAGAAAGTTCTTCATTAAAAGAATTCACATACTGTAATCATGTAGATTAGTATATAATTTAGAAAAATGTAATTTTCCACAGAAGTTTTTAAAAATTGTACAAATAAAATGTAATTTTACATCCTATATTGGTTTATTTATGTTTTTTGCAAAAAGTAAAACAAAACTATTTTCTGAATTAATTGAATGCAATAAATCTGATTGAACCAATATTGCTAGAACAAGTGAAAATTGTCAGCATCTTTCTAAAGCAATTAATACCAAGTAAAGTGAATTCATGTGATTGTATTTTAGGTATTTGAAAACCTGGGTACTTTTATGAATACTAATAAACAATAACGTTGCAGTCAGAAGTTTCTAAAAAATGATTCTCCTCAATGCTGTCTCTTCGAAAGCAAATTTTCATTACAGTCCACAATCTGTTATCGCAAATGCTAACATCTCCATAAGTTATCAATGAGGATGCTGGTGTGGTTTTTTTAGATTACTGTCATTTTCCAGTTTGTCCAAGGTATGATCAAGGTTTTCTCTGTTTGTATCTAGTTGAAAAGGTTGACCAGATCGAAGTTTACCATTAATGATGAGGCAATAACCAGTCCTCTCAACAAGTCTGACCACAACTGTATTATTCCCAGTGAACATGGGAAGGATCATAAAGAAGAAACTAGTAGGCCACTCAAGAGTCAGATTTGAGGAACATAAAAAATTTCATCAAAATTGAGATAGAAAAATAAAAAATGGCAGACCACATCTGTAGAGAGAAAAGCAAACACTATCCTGCCTGGGAAGAAGTCAAGGTTATAGACAGGGGATGCCATTGGAAACAGCAAGAGCGGTGTTCAGCCACATGGCTTCTACCACTCAAGAGGGACAAGGTACAGAAATCCAGGCCTTACAAAGACAGGAGAGGAAAACACACGAATCCTATGTTATACGCGTTGCTATCATCGAAAAGAAAATCTGTTCACCTACATCACATTTGGATAGTACACCTAAGGAAGGCCGTAGAATAGATTGTCCAAAACGTCTTCGTCTTTTCAACAATACAACAAAAGGAAGGTTTGACCGTCAGAAAGACTCTTTAATTGTTAATAACCTTTCTCAAAACTCAGACAAGAAAGAAACTTATTTCAATTGTGTCAATCATCAGTTGAATTCAAGTTTTCAAAGGGTTGCACTGTAATAAACAGGTTTTTAAAAATAATATTAGTTTAGTTTTTGTAGATTCTTTAATTTAGGTGTGAACCTTCATTCATATTACTTGCAAGTACTATAAATGAAAGTTCACACTTAATTAAAAAAAACCTACACCTATTCCAACAGGTATGGATTAATTTTGACTTTTCTACCCTATTTCCAAGTTAATGCGACAAACACTTTTCTGAGTTAATTGGATTTAAAGAAAAAAAAAACAGGGAAGTTGAAAAAAACCCAAACAACTAATAATCATTCTTCAGTAGGTAGCACACAAAGAAGATCAGTTTAATGACATGTTTATCAAACTTAACCTAAACTTACCTACCTCCCAGGGATCAACAGTAAAAAAATTACCAACAACACAAAGGGAGAAAACACCATTGTTGTTCATGCTTAATGCAATTTACAACTCTCTCCTGAAAAAATAAGCGCGTGTCGAAATATTATACCAGGAAGTTTATCGTTTGGGATTAGCTGACCCCCCACCAAAGAAAAAAAAGGCCCCAAACACGCTGCAAACATTAGTGAGTATCATTTGTTCATTTCCGTTTTACAGATTTCTACTAACTCAGAGTACAAATTGACTGATTCGATCATAGTCGAGACGAGTTGAGAAAAACTAATCCCATCAATTACAATTAAATCAATTAAAAAACTGAAGGAGTACATGAAACTGATATTGTCAAGTCCTTACGTCAACACATCGGATGAAAGAAAGAAAGCGCTAGTGAGAAGTAGTTTGTATATTTAAGCTACTGCTGAAACTTTCGTTCATTTTAAGGACCAATTTTTTTGTTTATCTTCATAGTGGTCACAATCTACGGATTATTGGTAATTTTAATCTGCAAAATATACCCACAGCAAGTTTATCTATATTTTTGTACAATTTGATTTTTTTTCCCGACAGTTTGTCAACTTGCAGCATTTTTGTTAATATAGTAATGCGATTTACACGCAATTTCCAAACCAGTGATAAAAGATACATGTACTTTTACGGCAAAGGAATAAAAGATCTTGTTGTGTATCGAGAAATTCAACTTAGTGTGCCAACAACCTTCCATAAAGTACGGAATGTTACAGACAAAACTAAATAAACAGATACATGTGGTGTATTTTTATGGTAAATCATAAGAATCTGTTATGATACAAAAACGTTAAAGAAAGTAAGTTAGGAATCATCAACACCGACAAGTAACAAAACGTGTTGTTGGTATCGAACATAAACATAAACATTTATAAACATAAACATTCATAAACATAAACCACAAACATTTTTTCGTCTTCACCCTTCACCGCTAATTAATAGCCGCTTCCAGTTATAAACTGATGGAAACTCAAAAGAAAAAAATCACATCTTCGGGCCACTAGAAAAATCTTGTTTTTCAGAAAAAAAAAATAAGTCGTTTAAAACTTAATGTCAAAGTGAATCGCTCCCTCAACATTTTTGGTAGTCTCCATCTTAACGGAAGTGGGCCCCTCCAAAAAAAAAAAAAGAAAGAAGAAACGAAAAACCTAGTCATGTGACGTCGTGGCCGGAAGTGACCTTTGGATCAGTCGTCGACATTGGAAATTAAAGAGAGCTGAGTTTTGTCTTGCCTCTACTGCAGTAAGTAATAATATAGATCGTCTTATATACCGGCATTTGTGAAACAAATCAATTTCGGAAATTTCCACTCTTCCTATATTTCCTTTTGGTTTAATCTAGTTGGCAGAAGAAGGTAAATTTCGAGCATTTTTCATTTAAACTTGTCTCCAATTTTCTTCCTCTAATAATAGTACCCTCTTTGTGAAACGTGTGTCAAGTTTTATTAACATTTTTAAGGGGGGCTCAGTGGTAGAGCGTTGGACCCGAGATCGGAGTCTGATGATTTTTGCATTATTTTAATTATCAGGTTTGTGAGTCTCGTGACTATTTTATCACTTTGTAGAAGAGTAAGAGGATATTAATTTTTCATTTGGTAGCAAATCATTTTTATCATTATTATTATTTATTTTTATTTTTTTGTGAATCTAAAATAACTTCCAAAAACATCCATGACTCAACTGACAACTTGGTGTTTACTGTTTTGATGTCATTCTTTGCATTTCGTTTACTTATTGGTTGATATCGCTGTTTCTATATTAATTTATTTCCTAATCGTTGCTTACTCATGATCTTTTATTTATTACGCCCACATTAACCGGTCCTTATTACTTTGAGAGACTTGAAAAGTGAGATTGTCACGGTGTCAGTGATAATTTTGTTTGTCTAAAACGTCCTTTTAATGTCTCCATTATACTGCTTATAATATAGACAATGAAAAAGTTATTTATTTAACCTACTTTTTAAAACATTTAATTCAAAGCGACTGCTATCATTTAAAAGTTGAGGAAAACGAATCTTTCTTTCCCCATTTACTACATAACTCATCTTGTGGATGATAGGAACCACTCCTCATAATTTAGTTGGCATAATTTTCATTTCTATCTTATTTCTTAACGAGAATGTCTTCTTGTAAAATCCATTGCAATAAAAATGCATTTAATTGGTGTTTCTGGTCGCTTATTTTTCAACAGTTAAAAACAGTAACACATTGTTTTGTTCCCCCTTTTCTTCTTCCTCTTTTGTGTCCCAAGTGCTGATGAGATTTTAAGGCGTTGTCTCGAGGAGAATGGCAGGATTAAGGATTTCTGCTGATTACTTACTTCCACCAACTCATCTTTTAGGGTTCTAAATTTTATTTTTTTTAACAATAGTTAGTACCTAACTAAAGTTTTGCTTACAGGAAATGGTTAAAATATATAGGTGTAACACTTTTCAGTAAATATTGTTTAAATATTATCTTGGTTCTTTTCGAAAAAAAAAACGTTTTTCGTTACATGTTTCGGTCGTCGTACACGCGGCCTTCCCGGTGTATGTCTTTACCGTGAACATTGAATGTGGGACTGTTCTCATTCCACCTTCTTTCTATATCCCACTGAAATCTTGGGGAAGGCCGTAGAGTACAACGGCTGATACGTTGTGTTAAAAACAACAACAAAAAACGAAACAAAACAGGATGATGATAGTCCAAATACATATACAGAATGATTAATTCCCTCGTCTCGAAAATTCTGATAAAAATTCACTGAATCATGTAATATTTTCGGGTGCGAGGAGTGAAAAAATGCACTCCTGATTTCTTATCTATATTTCAATCTCGTGAAAACTTGAGTAATTGACTTGAATATTGAATCTTGTAACGAAGAAGCGGGTATGTTGGCAACAGATTCATCCGGTGGATCAAATTTCATTAATTATTGTACACCCGACTAAAAAATAGCCATCTAGCTCAATAATTAATTTAATAATGAATACTTCTGTTTTTTTTTTCGTTGATTGCAAAATCCGTTTGCCAGTATTTAAGGACAGAAGTGGTCAAAATTCATAAAATACTATAACTTGTTACTTTATTAAAATTTCGTCGTCGCCAGTTAATTTTCTTATGGAATTGGTTGTTCTAATCGCATGACAAAATGTGGTTCCGCGTTTAGAAGAATGAAAACGTGTAAATAAGAGTGAAATGCACCATAAAATCGCTTTATCTATATTCTTCCTACTTTGTGACTCGGCTATTTTTTCAGAGGAAAATAAATTATGCTACATCTGAATTTTGTTAGTTTAGCGAGGTATTTTGATTTTAGTCATTGCATGTGATTTGTTTAGACAGACTTTTTTTCCCTCGTTTTGGTACATATTTCCACGACGTTTCAGTCATGTAACCTCCAGCCTTCTTCGGGTCGGGTGTCTGTTGTATTCTGGAATGTCAAATTTAGTTCCTCAGATATCTGGTATAAACGAGAAAGATAGTCTGACTTAACAACTTAATTTACTTCCGTAGTGTCATTCCCTTTTTTTATTTATTTTAGAAAGACTTGTTGACAGTGGATATAATTTTAGAATAGCTAAATTTATTATTAGTAAATTTAATGCTTATTTTTTCTTATCGACTCCATTTTCCCGATCTTAATTTTGATTAATCCATTAATAGTATTTGACATAGGCTTTCTCCCTTTCGTTGTAATTATGTATGGGGTCAGGGTCACTCTGGTTCGTCACACATGTTTGAACTTGGAATGCCTCTCTGAAGTGAAAGTTTTCACGAGAAACGCGGCAGTGTTTTGTAGAAAGTCGGAATATTTGAATCAAATTCGCTCTAGTAGCAGTCACACACACATAAATGGCATTTATCGACTTATAAACTCGAACCTTTTTACTGCAAAATTCTTTTTCCCTGGCCTGAAAATACCCATAGTTACAGGTATCCCTTACGATATTTGAAAACATGAGAGAGGAAAAAAAAAGGCCAAGTGTGCCTATCGCTCATTTTCCTGACAAACCATTTGTCGAGTAGTAGTACTACTATCTTACTAGTGTGGGTCAGAACATGCTTTATTATAACAGTTTACCATTAACTGCGGAAGGTGGTAAAGTGCAATAGTTATCCATTGCAATTGCAAGTTCACATTGCATGCAGGTTAAAAGGACCGGCCCGTAGGGAGAATTAAATTGTTATCAAAACGGAAATTTTATCTTGTTCCAGAGTTAGCCATAGAACTACAATGACTGAAAATCCCGTCGTTTGCAGTAAATGGGTTAATTAGATATCTCTTCCTCTTCTTGATCATATTGCTTGATATTTTGATTTCCTGTTTGCTTTAGCGTAAGAAGGTGTGTGTACAGTGTTATTTATTGTTGATTTGGTAAGCTATAAACATTTTGTACTTTTGATGGTTTTGCTTTGGGGGCCGTTTGCGTAAAATGTGCCTGGGTAAAAAAGATTAAATGAAAAGCATATCAGGGAAGCGGTCTTCATTTTTGTACTCGTCCCATCATCAATTCTCTGAACTGTTTTTGACCATGCACTCCTTTTTTTCATTATCCGTTTTATACTTGACGTTAGCATGCATTTTCATGAGATAGATTGTCATTATGTCAAATACACTTATGAATACTTGACCTCATTTTCTCAAATGACTAAATCATCGTGTGTGTGTGACGGGGTGTATCTAGTAATCCAGGGTTAGCGGTCGCCTAGAGCGCAAAGGTCCGAGGGGACGAATTCTAAACTGAATATGAGTCCTTACAATCGGGGGTGCAAATTCAAATTCTTGCCCAGAACTACACCGAATTTTTCTGGTTCCTACGCCCATCATCATCGTGTAAAAACCCCTCCACACTATCCAACTCATCAAGAGACAGTCATTGCAATTGTGCAATAATACCTTTTTGAATCTGTTCTGAGTATCTATTCTAATACACCACGTGTATTTGTATATTCACTTTTTGTCTGTGACACCTTCAATCAATTATCAAAATATATTGAGTATTGAATTACGCGGCACACCAATTGTTAAAATGAAATTGATTGATTTCCGTTATGTCACGTCCGATCGGTGAAATTGCTTAATTGGCGAGATTGTAACTTTTTTTTTTTTTTATAAAAACATAATAGATACGTAGTTTTAATTTGATCAAAAAAAAAGTCAGTTCAATAAAAAAAACAACTCTTTTCTTTAATCAAAAGTACGTGAAATCAAACTTTTTTATATTTCCAGAGAAAAAAAAATGCCGAGTTTTAATTTGATTAGTTTTAATTCGATCAAAACAAAGATGTGACACAATTATTATTTACGGCCAATAGTAAATCTAATCAAAACAAGGATATAAGAAAACAATTATTATTATTATTTTTTTATTTTTTATTTTTTTTTACGACCAAACGTTTATGTAATCAAAGTGAAACCGAACTTTTTTCTTTACAAGAACAAGTAAACTTCACTAATAAGGCAATTTCATCTATTCAGCGTAACAAATATCTAAACACCCCGCATGTTGAATAAAACCTAAAATG
This sequence comes from Thysanoteuthis rhombus, assembly GCA_963457665.1. Taxonomy (NCBI): domain Eukaryota; kingdom Metazoa; phylum Mollusca; class Cephalopoda; order Oegopsida; family Thysanoteuthidae; genus Thysanoteuthis; species Thysanoteuthis major. Next base: position 32,853,934 of record OY735211.1, on the reverse strand, counting down.
AGTAAAATATCAATTTCATATAAGCTGTCATTTATTTCGACACGGCAGCACTGGTATTACTAATTATTTATTTATTTACTATTCTGAATTTATCGTATATAGTCTATTCGAGATGTACACGTTTTTCTCTCGAAAGTTGCCTCCTGTCAGCTGACTTTGTTTGTATCGATCGTTCTTTTCCCTATTCATTCACACTCCTACACATAAATGCACTTTAAAGAATTGTCCATTCTCTTGTTATCGTGATGGACTGATACCACCTTCGTTAGGTTCTTTTATACATTATTATTAGGATGAAAGTAAATGGAATATTCTATATAAGTCTTTTGTTTTGTGATAGTGGTGATAATATATTTTTTATGCACCATATTTCACCCAGGAAAAGAAATAATGTATTTTTTCTCTTATTCGATTTCTTTCTGATTTTGTAATTAGCAATGAATGCTGTACATTTATTTTGATGCTGCTCTATTTATTACCTGTAAGGATTATTGGAATTGATTTTCTGCTTGGATGATATTGGTGATTATTGCCTACTTTTGAAGTTTGGAGTAGCGTATTGATTTGATTTGTAAAGGTGAAAATATTCACAATGAAAGTGAACGTTTATTTGCTCAAGATCCAGTTAAGTCTACATCGCCGATACTACTTGTCAATATTATGAATGTAGTATCATAAGTAATGTTATTTGGTATCTGCCGTCGTAAACAATATCAGATTTTTATTTAAAATCTATGCTGATATCATTATTAATGGGTTTAATGGATTATCCACTTCATGGTCTTAATGCTATTCATAGCCCAGGTTCTATTAGATAATTAATGCTACTATAGCGTACGGTCTACCGGGTCCTAGCTATGGTGTTGATAGATCGCTGCCTCTCAGCTAAGATCAAAGTGTAGTATCTGTCCTTATCAGCTTAATATCTGATGCAGGGCTTTGGTATTAAACTGATTGGCACTAAAATAATAGATCGCACCCTGACCCTTTATACATTGTCAGGGTTAGAAATGTATTAATGAATTAGTATTTATTTGAATGCAAGGTTAGTGTCCTTAACTGTATAATAAAGTAGAAAACAAAGAGCGCATACCTCTGCTATTGTCAGCAGGGGTCTGCCCCCTAAACTTAATTTCCTCTTCCATTGCCTACCCTTCCACAAGATTTCATTATAATTCATTGAGAGCTCTTGGAGATATAGTTCAGACAATCATGAGTGTATACATGAAAAGAAATCTTTAAAAAATATCCCTCAGTCAATGCCTGGATCCACCCTAAAATTTGATCACTTCTTCTGTAGTCTATTGTCCATCCACCCACAATTGCTTCATAATTCATTGGGAACTTTTGGTGCTATTGTGGTGACAGTCATGAGTGTATACATAAATGTATGGAAAAATAAAACTGAAAAATATCTCTCAATCAAAAAGCGATCCCTGGATCCACTCCAAAATTTGACCTATTCTTCCTTACTCTATTTCCCATTCCACTAAATTTGATTAAAATCCATTTCATACTTTTGGAGATATCTTTTGGATTGATGCCTTGCAGAGGTAAATTGAATTGTTTCATCTTTACACAATAGCTTAAACATCGGGGACATATCAGACATTAGCTGATACTACACTTTGATCTTAGCCATAATGCTGAGAGGATGCAGTCTACCAGGACCACTGATAGAGCCCAGTAGACTGCATGCTTAATAATGAGTTTTTGGCTTTCATAATCATTTATTGAGAAAAACAAAACAATGAGTTGAAGTCTACAAAAATGGAAAAAAATGTACTTTTTAGCTCCCTCTCGAGTTTGAATTACCTCTGCCAACAAATTGCATCTATTCGCCCACACAATATCTCAGGAAGTAACCAATGAGACTTTTTGGAAGGGCAATGAGTTAAGCAAGAACTGGTTAAATTTTGTAGCTGATTCAACGAGTTTTCGTTTTCGTTTTCTTTTTCTTTTTTTTTTCTTCCTCCTCTTCTCATACATTAATGTATACACTCAGGAGTGTCCGTATGGTATCTTTTAACAGTTCTGAATAAATTAACATTTGTTGGAGGATTGGAAAAAGTTGATAAATTTTGCAGTGGATTCATGCACAATTACCTCCCTACATTATAGTTATGTCCAAACCAGAATTTCATATCTGAAATGATATCTTCACAAATTCTTGATAAATTTCCGTGGAAGATTGGATGAAAGCTATGAAAAGATTCCTTGATGTATCCATGCACAATCATGATATTGGCAGAGGTATGAGCTCTCCAGATGCTTTTTAGTTAGCATAAGTTTTTCAACAGAAAATACTTTATTAAATGATGAATTTTAAAAACCAGCTGGATCTACAGGCAAGATTTTCAGTAAGATGTCTACTTCATACAGTTGAACAATAGGCATGATAAGATCAGACCTAAATTAGATCATTTTTACAGCACATTGTCTTTACGTCATGATGCTGGAAGCCTATATTTTTTTTGCTTTTCTTTCTCGAAAATGAAATTCATTTTTTTTTTTTTCTAACTGAATTTTGAAAAAAGAAATAAGAGAATTTGAAAGAAATAGAATAAAATGAAATAAATTCTCTATCAAAAAAAAGAAAATTATAAACTGAAACAAATGAGCTGCATGACATCAAAATGGTGCCCTATAAAATGTGTTCCGTTCAACTGATCCAATTCAGGTTCAATCTCTTATCGTACCAAACAAAAATATTCAGTTGAGCTGACTTGACATACAAAGAATTAGGGTCCACTTTAGCGTAATACTTACTTTGTAATTCAAAGCACTTGAAAAGTTTGGGAATTCTCAAAAACTAATATGCTAAAAACATGCTCTAGGGTCCCATAAGTAATCACAGAAAATAATCAAATTCCACTTTTAAGTACTGATATTCCTATGACAAATCTTATTCATTCGTGTATGATCTTTCACTCTGTCCGACATTCATCAAGAGTGGGTTATTACAAATTCTTCAGTGAGAGAGGTGGCGAAATGAATGTTTCCAATCTTTTAAAGTTATTAATTTATATATTTTCTAACTGAAGGAAAGTAATTAACAATCTATTTTTCAAATTCATATTACATTGGCTATCACTGTTCACAAGCAAAATATATTATGGAAATTCTGACACCTGTTATGTATGCTTTCAATACTTTCTGTGTAACTCATCATTTGATTGAATGAAAGAAATATTTGTTTAATAAATCTTACTCATGATATCTAAAATTCGGTGCAAGTATAAACAAAATAGGAAAGTCATAAAGGAAAACATACAGGTTGACCTCCAGACGATGTCAAGGCATCAGGATAGAAAACTCAAAGCAATATGCTTTGAAAATAGAAAATGCACAACAAAATAAACGAAAAACAGATGGGCAGAAAGTCAGTGTTTGTGATAGGACTGTAAGAAATTGGCTAATTGAAATGGAAATTTTGTATAGAAGAGCCAAAATGGAAACCAGCGCTGACTCCTGAACAGAAGAAAATAAGATCACAATGGACTAAAGAGAAGCAATCATGTAGTGTGGATGATTGGATGAAAGTGATATTCAGTGATGAATCATGAATCTGCATTGAACAAGTTGATAATGTTCCAACTTTTGTCTAGTGCCATTCCAAAGATGACTGCCTGAAGAAAACAAGCAAATTTCCCGACTACGGATATAGATTCACATACCAGGTGAAAGACATGGGGTAGAGGGCAGCCAACGTGCTGGTGAACATTGAAATTACAACACTTTTATCATTCAATCAATAGAAAATGAGTTTGGTCAGGATAATAATGCTTCTTGCTACAGAGCAAACTGTGATAGAGCCAGCAAACGGTCTAGATCCCCATCTGATTGAAAACTTATGGTGGGAATGTTTAAAAAATAGTCCATGTCCATCCTGCAACGCTGGTCTGTCAACAGCTATTAGAGAAAGTTAGAACCAGCTTGATTGAGAATAATGTTTTCCATTAGTGAAGTCCATACCTCTAAGAATACAAGCTGTCATAAAGGCCTGAGAAGGAGCAGCAGCAAAGTACTATTTGTGATTTTTTTAATTTGATGATTCCATAATTTTTTTCCTCTACTCTATCCGGAAAAAAAAACATGCCAATAATTCAGATATTTTAATCCAATTAGTTTGAGTTATATTTTGTGAAGCCAGAACATCAAGCTATTAAACAAAACTTGTTTTGTGTCTTTTCTGGGATATGTTTATTTATTGCAAAGTAATAAAAGCTGGATGAACATCCTCTAAGTGCTGATTCCATAATTTTTGACAAGGGTATTATATGGTATTTTCTCCATTTGGTAAATGGGCTCATCCGTATCTAATGATTCGCTCACTTTGAAAGCATTCATGTTCAGTTTGCTATGCAAATCTCCGCACTGCCTCAGACATTGTCATAATTATGGGTGACCAATGTTCATGCAAATAGAAATTCTTGAGAACACAAAAAAGAATATAAATTTTTACTATCAATTAACTCTCATCAGTATCAGTAGGCAATGGAAATTCAGTCTCATAATGTTGAAAATAGTTTTGAACTAGCTGGAGCGATGGAAATTCTATGGATGTTGAAAACAAAGATTATCCATTATTTCATGCTTCTGCTGTTCTTTTACCCTTTCCTTGTATCTCTTCATTCTTTTGCCCTTTCCTTACATCTCTTCATTCTTTTGCCCTTTCCTTACATCTCTTCATTCTTTTGCCCTTTCCTTACATCTCTTCGTTCTTTTGCCCTTTCCTTACATCTCTTCGTTCTTTTACCCCTTGCTTGTATCTCGTCGTTCTTTTACCCCTTGCTTGTATCTCGTCGTTCTTTTACCCCTTGCTTGTATCTCGTCGTTCTTTTACCCCTTGCTTGTATCTCGTCGTTCTTTTACCCCTTCCTCACGTCTCGTCGTTCTTTTACCCCTTCCTCACATCCCGTCGTTCTTTTACCCCTTGCTTGTATCTCGTCGTTCTTTTACCCCTTCCTCACATCTCGTCGTTCTTTTACCCCTTCCTCACATCTCGTCGTTCTTTTACCCCTTCCTCACATCTCGTCGTTCTTTTACCCATATCCCTTCTAATCTTTATTGACCATCCATGCTTTTATCTATTATACAAACATGAATTAGTTTCATGTGTGGAAATTTTCTTATTATTCTTTGATAGTAGAGTAAACTATTATTAATTTTTTGGTAGTGAATAAACTTGGCGGATCAGTATTAAAAGAGACTTGAACTCATGTCTGTTCTGCCAAAGGGAAGCCCGGTTAAACACTACTACACTGACCTAGCTATGTGAGCTTCATTGGCTCACAATTGTCCAAACCCAATCTTTAAACCTGCTCTCTATCCTGATAACTGTTTTTGGTTCCTTTATAGTAATATGAGTGAAAAAAAAAATTAATTTTTTTTGTTTAGATGAAGTATTGTAAACCATAAATGTGTCTGAAAGAGTTAAAGCTTTTTTATCAGCTAAGTCATCTGACTTAGAAAAAAGGAAATATATTACAATAGAAAGTAGAATAGACAAGAAAAAATGAAGCCTATTGAAACTGTTATTTATAAATTGGCCATTGTTTTGTTTTTTCTCGCTCTGTTCACTCTATTTTACTTTTTCACATTAATTTATTTATACATATTTTTTTGAATTATGAGTCAATTGAGTAACTATCCTTACATTTACAAGCTGACAAAGCAAGAGATGGACTTTCCAATTCTTCTGTTATTTCAACATATGTGTGTCCTTGAATGTTATCATCCAATAGCTCCATAGAGAATGTGGGATGGTTTTAGGATGGACACTGGGACAAAATTTGTTCACACTTATGATGTACATTATTCTTTATTACTTGTACTTATAATAAGTCCCTCATTTCGAAACCTATATTCACAAAAGATGATTTAAGAATGTTGTCCGTAGATTAGTAATGTAAAAATAAATGTACATGGATGGCTGGGGACTGACTGGGATGCTATGAATGACCAGGGGATTCATCATTTCATGCCAAGCTCTTTGCACTTTACAAAATGTTGCTGATTGCTGCCTTCCTGCCCTTCAACGAACTGCTGCTTTCCTCTGTACTGTTTGCTGAGTTCAGTGAGAGGTTGAACTTTCCTGGTTTGAATTCAAGGTTGTCCTTCTCATAGACTGGTTGCCAACCAAGGCTGAAGAGTACCCTACTAAACACCCATAGTTGGGGATGGATTCATGCCTTTCCCAAGGGCCTATGTAAAAGGTGTGTTGAAGAAACAAAACTTTTTGAAAATGAATGTATTGCCTTATCAACAAGTTAATGAGACTTGCGTCTTTCAAAATAGTTCCAATGCAACATGGTGCCATGATTTTAAAATCATATGGCATGAACACATTCTGCTTTTTTGAAAAATTTCATGGACAGTAAGGTGACAATTTCCACAGCATGCACTCTTTTAGTGGGATTGTCCTTCATTGAACTGGACGGTCATCCAAGTTTAGGATCGTCTTTTGGGTGTTTTTCTGATTTGAAAAGCAGCTACCACTTGTGACATGGTCTATAACTCAAACACAGGCTTGTTGCAACATTAGAAAAGTCTTTGAAAAAATTTTCAAATTAGAAACAATTTCACGCTAACATGTTTCTTTAAAGATCTTACATTGTTTAACTTGAGGAAAACAATGACATACACACTGCACACACGTTAATTCTAGAGAGTGTAGTTCAATACTAACCGAGGTGGCCTCTTTATTTCATTTGAAAAAATTCTTTTTTTTGAAAAGAATTTCAAAGACAAAATGTCAAGGTCACTGCTATACAATGTTTCAGTTGTGAGCATGCTAAAATGTCTCATTTGTGCACTTTTTCAAGTTTTTTTTTTTTTTTTTGATCCAGTAATAGGGTGCCTACTGTAGTCCAAGGATTTGCAAACTTTTTTCGCTGACCAATTCACCAGTGTAGTGTGTGCAGTCCTCATAGGGCACACCACTTCAGTTACCTTATGCTTGGCTGAAACCAAGTGTTATAAATTTTTTAAAAAGTTGGTAACTTCACCATGGAGCGGTCGTTAACAAGCTCATATTGAAGATCATTACTATTATAGTGAGTTCCTCACTAGGTGACCCACCCTGTTGCCGACCAAGTTAAGCTTAGTAAATACCAAAAACCTAATCATTTCAGAATATCATTATAAGCAGTGTATAATATTATGCATAAAATAATTCTGCTTCTTTATGTATACCAGGGTTATCATTTGATATTTTTCTAGACCAAAACTGGGTAAATTTGGTACTGAATAAAGTGGTTAAAAAATGATATAATGCAATATAAATATGAACAATAAACTGAAAAAAATATGTATACACTAGTATCATAATCTGTGATATCATATACATAATTACTGAAGAATAGATATTTATCCAGCAGCATGTAATGACTAGAAACCCTTAATGATGAGTGAGCCTGGTTTTTAGGGATCTGTCTCCTAGACAGCATCTCTTCACTATAAGAGGTAAAGTGAGTGGGCACACCCTGAACCCAGTTGCAATATACTAATGGAACTGGGCTATTTTTTGAGATGACCATCATATGAATGTGTGCCTCCTCTCATGTGTATAGGAGGGAAAGTAAATACCCTTCCATTGGTGTTTTCTAGAATAATTTGATAACTACCTGGACCTGTGTAAATTCCACATGTGTTGACAACTAAGATTATCCATGCTTCTGCTCTTCTCTCACCTTTTACCTGTATCTTCTCTTTCTCTCTCTTATCCCTTCTAATCTTCGTTGCCTGTTTATGATTTTATTTAAATCTCATGCAAACTTGGATTAGTTTTGTGTACGAAAAAAGCAACGTACAAATGTTTTCTCTACATCCCCTTTCATCTTTCTTTGCTCTCTCTCTACATAAACAATTTTAATGTATCGCAGTCTTCCGCTTTTCCATCCTTCACTCTTCATCTTCTAATATCCATTTAACAAAACTGTCTCTTTGTCTTCCTTCATTTCTGATATACTCATTTTTTTTCCTTTCACTTTCTTTTTTCTTTTTTTTCTCTTTTTTTTTTTTCTTGAGCTTTCTTACCTCCTACTTTTCCTCCCTTTAGTCCTCTTTTTCCCTTCCTCCTCACTGTTGCTTTCTCAAATTCATTGCTGCTTAATATTATGTAGGTTTCTTGGTCAGAAAGCACTACTGATTCCAGCTTAGAACGGCTAGAGATCAGGTATATACCACTCTGATTTTCGGTAGAAAAAAGTGTGATGATCATATAATGAAACAAGCCGAATATAGATACTGTTGCCAAATAATATTTTCTGCCATTTTTGCTTTCTCTCTCTCTCTCACTCTTCAAAAACTCAAATTATACTTCAGGATATAAATCCTGACAACTGGGATTGGTTATGATAGGAAGAGAGGAAAGGATGTATTTAAAATATTTATCGCTCAAATGTTGGCTGACTGCTCAAATTTCAACATCCTGTAACTTTTCATGAACATACTAAATCATCTATTGTACTGATTCATTCATGGACAAATAACATAAATGGAAATTACATGAAAAGCAGGATTTTTTTGTCTCCTGTTCTTGATAGTATCTGAAAAAAAAATGTCTTCTTTATACTAGCATAATACCCTAGGATCAGATTTTAGTATCTGTGAGCTCATTAGAAAGTGTTGAACACATTAGTTGTTGAATAAATGTAATGTAACATAATTTACAAGATGCAAAGATATTGAGCACTTTACTTGTATAAATTGCAACTATATATATGGCTCCGTGATTCTCACAATAAAGAAGTGGGTGGATCATGAGGATGGTCTATGTCCAACGACAGACGTTAAGAAACTGATGATGATGATGATATATATATATGATTATAAATTGCGTTATAATGTAAACTTATTTGAGATGATCTCCTGTCATTACATAGTTAATGTATCACTCGCCCGAGACAACATAAATAGAATAAACAATTACAGAAAATTGTTTATTCTATTTACCTTGTCTAGGATGAGTGATACATTAACTGTGTAATGACAAGAGATCATCTCAAATATGTTTCTATATATCATAATGCAAATTATAGTTATTCTGTCGGATTATACGAATCCATTTTTTAACACACACACATATATATACTGCATTTTGTGTATGTGTATTCTAACTAAATATTTTTTGTTTTTAATTAATGTATGCAAAGTACCCCTCACCAAAGTCAAAAGATGAAGAATAAGAAAATGTGAAAGAGTGAGAGAATGTAACTTCATCCCTTTGAGTTTCTCTTCATCCTTATGGTTTAATCTTTATTGACCCTGAGACTTGAAATTGAACACCCAGCTTAGATAATTGCAGAGTGGAGAATTTGCCTATAGAACCTATCTAAAATCATTAAAATTGAAGAGGGTATATCTTTATGAAGGTGTAATTTTAGTCACAAACCCAAATGAGACTCCAATCAATATGTTATATCTTTACTCGGCAATTTGTCTCGCCAGTTTGATCTCCTACTGGTATTTTATGGAAACCTCAAAACTGCTTGTATTTCTTGCCTGGTTTATTTGGCAATTCTTGAATGACCGATGCTAGCTTAAATATTGAATAATTAAGAAAGACCTTAGGATAAATGAACCTTGAAAATTGTATAATGTAACATTGATGTCCTGATTAATTTTACAAATTTTGGTTAATAGTGTAAAGTGCTGACTAAATTGATTTATTTTTATTGACAGATTTTGCTCGATTAATGTGATTTATTCATTCTTTGATGTTACCGTGTATATCGGAACTGCATTAATTGAATACAGTATGCAATATTAAAAATTACAATTGATCTGTGATCAATTATTAGCGATTCAAAATATTTAAGCATGGCTACTCAAATAAGTTCATAATAGTAGTCAACTGATATGCGTTTTTTTGATGGCCAAGGCTGATATTAAGAGCGCAGGGCAACCAATAGCAAATATATAATGCTGATATTTTTTTTTTTTGTATCTGATAAAAAAACAACTATTTTCATATTGAAAGCAAATGCGACAAAAAAAAATTGCTGAACTTGAATGAAAATTTATTCAACATTATTGTCTGTCTCCATTGTCACTGGAAGTAGATCTTTATTCTGTGCAATGCACTTATTTTGAATCAAAAAGATGATGTATCAACTAAATGATACGCACAGATAATCAAAACACTAAATTTCGTAAAAAAAACAAAACAAAAAAAAACAAACTTATGTATGAAAAATAAAATTTCAGTGTTCTTAGCAGCATCTTGTTTCTGAGAGAACAAAAATTTGTAAACTAAAATTATACATAGATAAATTTAAAAAAAAAAAGAAATATTTAATAAAGTAGATGTGCTGTTGAACTGATGTTTGTGAGTAGTCAAGTAAATTCTCTTGGCATGGAATTTAATATGGCTCAACACAATCAACTGCATATCCTAAGCATTACTCAACTAGTTTCCAAAATATTTCCTGACACCCCCCCCCTTCGTGGATACTACAGCTTTCACAGTACAGTGAAGCCAGGACTTTTGGTTTCATCCTTGACCATGTATTGCGTAAGGTAGCAAATAAACTGCTCGTACCCAGACTCAGTCATATTTTGTCTATAACTTTATAGCTATAATATAGAATGAATTAGCCAAAACGTTGTGACTACATTGATGATGAAAAAAAGTTAAATTTGTCCGATCATGTTTGTTCAAAATTAAAACTTGAACTGTTTGTTTCCATTTTCAAAGCACAAGAAAAAATTTCCAAAGAAGAAAAAAACTGACAGATCCCGGTTTATTTTGGGAATCATCAGCTAAACCTAATTTATTTTAATAAAAAAACGGGAAGAAATGGTTACGAATCAAGTAAGAGGAGCACGAAAATGTTCAATGACTTTTTGGCATCATCCCTTTATCCCAGGGATTCTCAACCTTTTTTATGTCATCACCCACTTTCACTTGGAAAATTTTTCCATCACTCACCTGTAAATATTCAAAAGGAGAAGCCAATCTTTTTTTTTTTTTTTTTTTTAGTCTTGGAAAATAAAAATGGACAGCTTTTGCATTATAAGTTTCTTTAATGAAAGTAATGATATGTAGTAATATGAAATATTTAGCACGTACATACTGTTCATAGATATCATTGTGATCCTTGTGTCTTGTCAAAGAGTCTGACAGAATAAACACAGTTGCCTTTTGACAACCATCCTACTTCAGTATGGAGCAAAAGCCTCATGTAGTCATCATCATTATCAAGCTTAATTGACAGAAAATTTAATCAAAGAATTCGATTTTAGTTTGTTCACCATTTTGATAATCAACAGCAGTACAGCATTGAGCCTGCCATTGATATTTTTTTCCACTAAATACTGTTGGTGAGCCATGCAGTGAATTGTTGAAACAGGATGTTTAATTTCAAGTTTTGAGTGAAAAGAAACCTATGTATCTACATACCATAGCAGGCAGTCCAGCAGATGCACAAGCAACCATATTGGTCAGTTGCATTTTATGCTCATTGTAAACAGCTTCAATAATTTTAAAATTGATGCACCTTTTGAGTTGAGCAGCAATTGATCCCTGAACATTTCCTCCTAAGGTTGAAGATTTTCAATGAAAAACCTAATATATACCATCATCAAGCATTGACTGCTCACTCGTCCACTTGTATGGAAAATTCAGAGCCTTGGAGATTATGAATGAGTCAATATTTGACATCGGTGGCCATTTGATCTCTATATCAAGTAATTGCGTCATTACTAAGAAGAATTATCCCAATTATAGTGTCAGGCTTTTCATGCATTACATTCAAGGGAACTTCTTCTATAACAGGTCGAAACAATGTTTCTCCCAAGATGTGGGATTTATCAGCCTTTGTGATGAGTAACACAATATTATATGATGCCACCATGCCATTATCTTGCTGTGTAGTTGCCCTCTGAAATACCGAGATCTTTGTTTTCCGCTTTCCAAATGAAGCCATAGGTTGCAAGAAATGTGATGAAGGTTTGTCCTTCTGGTCAGCATGTTTAGAATGTAGATAATCCTTCAAGTTTTGGAGTTTCATGGCTTCGTTCTTTGCTTAGTTTGGTTGTACAGATGACTCGTAGGAATTGGACTTTTTTCTGAGCAGCAATAAATTCATGAGATAAATAATCAATTCTATATAGTATCACACACATTAAAGAGCTTAAAATATAAACATTCACTCCTGATTATGTCTAGGAAAACTTGAAAAAAAAATTCCATCTGTAATCACTGTTCTACAAAAAGTAGTAATTTATTCATTGATCATGCCCAACACAGCATGCTGTTGGAAGATAGTTTCTCTTGAGTGAGTAACTAGACCAGTTTCTTTTTTGAAGCAGTATTTTTACAAGATCATTTAATCATTAAATAATCTGAACTAAATTTTCTACGATCTTATTATTATTATATCTTATTTATTATTATTATATCTAGTATTAGATACCATTAATAGACCCTACACATAGAATTGCATTTTTGATTTTATGTGTAGTATTTGATACTATTTATTTTATCACTTTTTACTCAGTATTATTTCTAAATGATCGATCATTTATATTTATTAAGTAATATTTTGCTTATCAAAGTTACTGCAGATAATCTAAATTCTGTTTTTATTTTATAAATTTTCTTTCTCTTTATTTGTGCTCTGTTTTGAACATCGATTGAATGAAGGTGTACAACTTGACAATTTACAATTGGGTCTACCTTCCTTACATTATACTGAAAGCTTTTAAATGTCTGTTGCTTTTTACAATTGTTAGAAGTTATAAGGACACAAAACAGAAAAATACAAAAAATAAATACACTAAGCCATAACTGATGATTGTTTTAAAATGTCAATATAATTGGAAAAACTAATAATATGATTTTGGTGAGAGACAATGTGTTAATATTTATATTCTTTATTAATATTCTTTACAATGAACAGAAGAAATGTATATAAGAAAAACCCTGCCAAAAAACACAAAAGAATCTTCTCCTTACAAAGTAGTATAAACAACTGGAACTTTACCAAACACTATAGCAATTATCCTAGTTAATGAAAAAGAAATTTCAAATATTATCTTGACATTCAAAACTAAAAAATCATCAGGTCATTTAGTGTACCAATAGATATTCTAAAATTCTTGAAAAATGATATAGCAAAACCATTATCCAAAATAATTAACATTTCCTCAGATACAAGAATACATCCAAAGACCTCAAACTATAGTCATATTTCTCTTCTGTCTGATATAAATTATATATTTGAAAAAGTGGTCTTCAATTGTGCATAAAATTTTCTGAATAAATATAATCGTTTTTATGAACAGCAATTTGGATTTCGAGCAAAACCTTCACCTAAACATGCACTGATTAACATCACAGAAAAAATAGAATAAACCATGAATGTTTAGAAAATATGGATATGGTTTATTTGTAGATTTTCAAAAAGCTTTTGATTCAGTAAACAATGACATTCTCATAGGAAAATTACACCTTTATAGAATTAAAGGCCCTATAAAAGAAAAATGGTTTATAACTTATTTAACTAAGGGAACGATATGTATCAGTATTAGGGTTCAAATCTCAAAAAAACAGTTAAACATGAAGTCCCACAAGGATTCATATAGGGACCCCTCTTTTCCTAATATATATAAACAACCTTCCACTTGCTATAAACAAAAAAAAATGCACTATTCATCATTTCATTGACGACACCAGTTTTCTTTTGATTGGAAATCCTTATGAAAAAATACAAAAAAAATTGAATCGTGATCTTAGATATCTGTGTACATGGGTATTAGCCAATAAAATTTCCCTTAATGAAGGAAAAACAGAACTAATCTTCTCAAGAAAAACTGTCATAAAAATTACCTGAAAATATTAAAATGAATGGCCAAATGAGTATTCCTTACTTCCCATGTTAGAAATCTTTGTATATATCTAAATGAATGTATTAAAGACTCTGCTCATCATTTAGAATTAGAAATCAAACTTGGGGGGTTCAATGGAATGTTTTTTAAAACTAAACCTTATCTAAATGTACATGAACTCTTAATATGAGTACCTAAAAATCCTTTAATTGAAAAATAGCATAACTTTAAAAAATTGTTTACTAGTATATTGTTCTTATATAGAAAAAGCTTCCTAACAGTTTTAATAAATTTTTTACTCTGCAAAAAGCTCTATAAGCACTAGAAAGTCACTAAATGGCTCTTTATTTATGTCACATTATAACAGAAGAAATTCAATTTAACATAGAGCTACACTATCTTGAAATAATTTCATAAAAGTTTTTCCAAAGATAGATTTGATGAATTTAAATATACTTTCAAAAGGATCCTCAAAGAATACTTAATAGATACAAATTGTAATAAATAATCGAATTGAATAAAGAAAACCTGGTAAGAAATATTGTAATTCAATTATGAATATAAAAAATGGGTGGAATATTTTCTATTTTTATTTATTTATCATTAATGAAATATTTCTAAAATTGAATAAATGAAAAATTATGCTCTATATGAAAATGTATAGGTGGGTACTGCTTGTAAGGCTTGAAGCCTAATTTGTACTCTCTTTACTAACATGAGGAGAGTACAAATTGGGCCTCAAAGCCTTACAAGCAGTACTCACCTATACATTTTCATATACAGTATAATTTTTCTTTTATGTTGTTTCAATCCATAAATTTTATAATCAAATAATGAAATGCTGAAATATAATTAATGTTATTGTTTACCTGATGAAATAAAATTTATTCTTTTTAATTCACTAGTAGAGTCCGATTGAAATACTGTAAACAACTCCAAGAACATATGTGACAATCATATGACCCATATCAAAAATGAAAACCTTGAAGAAAATATCCCTTGAGGGATACATTATCAAATATATATACCATTTTAACTCACTAATTTTTTTAATGTGGTTTCATTTTATTGATCGGAGGAAGGAAAAATGGAATATTTTAATTTCCAAAATAGCATACATTCTAAATTAACACCTTGATGACAGTCGGGAAAGATCATTAAATGAACTGAGTCTTTGTTTTTAAAGGTTTACTATTTTTCTTTTCAACGAACTGGTGGGAATCCTGTCTTTTTTTTTCCCCCTCCTCTTCCTTTTTTTTAGTATGTAGTATTTTTAACTTGGTATATACTGGTTGTCCTCTACTTAAAAACTGTGCAATGGAATAATGAAAAAATCGGTGAAGAAAAGTGATTTTTTTTCATTTTTATTTATTTATTTTTTTGACAAAGCA
The DNA here is from genome assembly GCA_963457665.1 of Thysanoteuthis rhombus. NCBI lineage: Eukaryota > Metazoa > Mollusca > Cephalopoda > Oegopsida > Thysanoteuthidae > Thysanoteuthis > Thysanoteuthis major. Next base: position 32,838,707 of record OY735211.1, on the reverse strand, counting down.
GTAGAGCCAGAAGTATGATGACATCAGACTCTACCACACTGTTAACTAATGTCACTTAACTGATTTCCATGATTGTGTTTAATGTGCTGTTTACCTACACGCGGGATTTTTGAAATCGTATTAACAATTGTAAACTAAACTGCACTTCTCAAGGAATACATGCTTAATGTCTATTGCAAACTCCATGTATGATGTTGAGAAAATGAATGAAAATACATGGTGATTTGATTTGTCTAAACATCAAGTATATATTGAGCTGTCTGTCACCCCTATAGTAGCATAGCAGGGCTGTATTATCAATCAGGCATAAAATGGTCTATGAAAAAAGCATATTTCAAATTATCTAAGAAATTCGATAATATAAAATTATATATATTTTGAAATATTAGTGAGACACATTTTATCAGTGCCTACGAGCCCCCTTAACACTTTAATCTGGCCGATAGTGAAAGCCGCCAGTCTCTCTCTCTCCATACTTTCTATATCTCTAGGAATTAGGGAGTAGTAGCCTATACCCAAGAGGTGAGTACAGGTACTGAACCTTAAGGATATAACATAGTTATGTGTTCTAAGCTGAACTGAGTTGAATTGTTGATCTTTACTAGGATTTGGACTTTTTTACCCCAGCCATGTGGAAAAGTAATTTCTGTTCTCTCAGTGGACTAAATGTTGAATGAAATTTCTCTTTGGTGTATATTTTCACAGACTTCAAGTAAGACTTGCATTGATAATTTCATTTTGATGTGAATTTTAGTTATCGCGGCTACAAAAGATCTTTGAAGATTTTGAGTGAAACCTTGTAAAAATATTTTGGAGAAGAAAAAAAAGACAGTGATAATATTCACTGCTCATATTTGGCATATTCATTCAAGGTTAATTAAAAACAGTTAACCTTTTAAAATACAAATCCTGACCAAATTTGTTAATCTGCTTAATTAAGAGGAAAAGATTAACACCAAAGTTTCAGCATCTCATTATTTGATAAATAATCCTCATCTAAATTTTAGTCGGAATAGGAATTTTAATTTTCTGTGTTAGAAATTGTCAACATAGATTTTTTTCAGTTTTTAAGTGATTCTGCCTGGCTGGACATCTATGTATATATGTTTGTCATGTGTACATGCCATACCAATGGGCCTAATAGGGCTCAAAATTTAGTTGCTTAATCTTTGTGGACCCCCCCCCTTTTTTGCAACCCCCCCTTCCAATAGTAATCCATTAAAAGGTGAGAGAAGTAACTAATTCATTGATTGCCTTCAATACAGCATGCTGCCAAAAGATGTTGGTCATGTAATGATTTCTATCAAGGGACTAACCTGACCTGTTTATTTTAGTGTTCAGTTGTTGATTTTTTAAACATACTTTGTCTGACTATTCTAAATTATTGATCTATCAGTCAGTTGAGTATGGATATAAAAAGAAAAACATCAGGTCTGTCTGGAATGTATCCAGTCATTTTGTATATCGAGAGAACCTGTCACGGAGCCATGATGTAACTTGGCAACCGTTCAGAGGAGACTTCACTTTTTTTTTCTTTTTTTTTTCTTTGCATAACATTATATATATTATATATATATATATCTCAAGTCTGTCAGCTTCCCTGCTGTCCAGATCCGACTACCTGCAACTCTTCTGGCTTTTCCTATAGAGATTTCAGACGGGATGAGATTAGGAACATTACATTACTGCTGATGGCAATTCTGGGAGAGAACTTCACTGACTGTAAGGTGGAAAGGATGCTGGGATAAGTGTGAATTCCCCTGGGGTGTACTTTGAAGGGGGCTAAGTCACTATTGCCCTAGGTTGGCTATTTTTTGTTTATATTATATGGCTGAGTAGGTGACTACAAAAGAACTGTTTCGTTTGCTGTAATTGTTTCCTTTATAATTCCATTTTAAGAAAATGGTAAATTTTTCAGCTAGTTTCTGCAAAAGGCATAAATAAATTATTTTTAGGGGGACTGCAATTCAATACCTCTACAATGCATTATTTTGATTACATTGAGATCCCGCACAGAATCACACTTTGGTATTATAAAAATAGATAAATCAGATAATTATTTTCAGGATGAAACTTATAAACCATATATACTGATATATGTCGACTTTTTAAGCTTAAAACATTTTCCCTAGTGGATTATATTAGTCTATTTAGACTTGATGAGCACCGTGTTATCCTATGTTGGAGAGTCGACTTACCCAGTGTATAGCCAGCATATACAGATATATGTACCTTACTTTTTGTATAAAATCTGAGAGGGAAATTCCCCCCCCCCTTTTTTTTTTATTGTATGCCACTTCCTAGTAAAATTTCTCCCCAGAAAGTTTACATATTATAGGACAAGAAATCATACTATTAGTGATAGTTTGAGATTTTTTTTTTTCTTTCCTTTCAATATATACCTCAAAAGATGCACAGACATATTTAGCCATTATTTCAAAACTATTACTCCCAGAGCCTCAATTTTTTTTCATTGTGATTTTCATTGCCTTAAATGGTCACATCAACTCTAAAGAAAATGAAAATGACATAGATGTAGTAGATGAATCCAACATTGATGAAACCAATACATCAGACGGTGCCATAGAGACCTGAGGATGAAGATTTATCTACTGATGAATACGAAAGTGCAATATCGGCTCAAAAGAAAGAGGCCTGAGTCGTCGATCTCTGGAGAATAGATAGCAAGTAAAGGATATGGAATAGTGAATGAAGTCAATGCTTCTGTATGTTACCAATGTCCTCAGAAGATTCCTGATTATGAAGCAAATGGTCTCGTAGACACTGACAGCATCTTAATGAAGTTCTCAAAGGCAAAGGCTGGCTTTGGGACTGACTATAAGCTATCAGCATCTACCATCAGATGATACCGTTTCAAATTGGAAGAAAAATAGCAGACCCCCTTGATCCTTGAAGTGATTCTAATGAGCAGGAGCTCGGTTGACTATGAATTACTCAAGTACAAGTTAAGGGATCTCTTTTCGGTTATCAAAAAGATCAACCAAAAGTGGCTTCTTGGGGAAACCATATTTCAGAATAAACTGCTGATGTAGCACTATACTGTTTGTTATCTCTGTTATGATACTTCTGTTGTGAATATATTTTCATTCATGTTATAATTAAAAAAGGTTTTTCATAGCTGTCATAGGAGACGAGAAAGGTTTTTCCCAGCAGTTAGCTAATAATTGCTGATGTAAATAAAACCTGTAAGGTGTATTGATACACATTGTATTTTATATGTGTGGATCATAGTATTTGAAGAAAATTGCATAATCCTTGACAACGTTGTAAGGTATCATATTGAGAATTTTATTCTGTTATGTAACAATTTTCTTTTTGACATGTCTTTTTTTTTTCCTCCCTGATTACAGAGTTGCCAAGATGTGGAAAGCTGCCGCAGGTACAAATGTGAATATTCAGATAGTTGGAGAGGAAAATGATGACTGGGAAACAGATCCTGATTTTGAAGTGAGTAATCTAAATCTATAATTCGCATTTTTTTCCCCCCTTTTTTTTTCTTCTTTTGAGTGTGTGTCTGTATCTGGGTTGTTGATTCATATCAGTGATTTTTTTTTTTTTTCTTTTTAATCACCGATTTAAATCACAATTATTTATTTTTTTATTTTTTTTTGTTCTTTTAGGAAAGGAGGAAAATAAAGCATGCTGAATTATTTATTTTTCATTTATTTTTCTCATTACTGCTATAGCATTTTTCACTAAAATAAAATCTCTGAATTATTGGAGTGACAAATGTCTTGATTATTATGCTTAAGCATTTTCGAATTCTTCAGCATGAGCAGTTTTTGCATTCATTGCTTCAAACAGAAATACAAGTTTTGCTGTTCTATCTGTACCAAGACGGTTTCTCAATTTAGAGTGAACAAGTCCATATGAAGAGAAAACATGTTAAATGCCAGAAGATGAGATCACTGCAGACAGTTGTTTTACTGCAGAAAGTGTATCACTGCTCAACACAATTGCATGTGAATTCCACCATTGAATGGCTGATACAGTCATACTTATAGTGTCAGCAAATTTAGATGTCTAAAAGGGCGGAGACTTTGCTTGCAACTTTATGATAAAGAACAAGTAAAGGATATTTCTCATTGGCATATTCCATTGCAATATTTACTTCTTCCTTGCTTAGTGTCTTTACTTCGAGATAAGTATGAACCATGTTGGCAAGATGGTGGGATTTGTTGATACTTTGATTGTACCTCTTCCTCTTCCTTTTTTTTTCTTTCTTTTCTTTCTTTTCACTGTTTCTATCACTTTTTGTTTTGGTTAGGAGCTTTGTCAAATTTCTCGGCTATTAACTGTAATTGAGAAAGTAGTTCCTCCGCAGATTGCTTCAGTATAAGATTTGGTTATCTTACTTCTTACTCAAAGATCTATTTTTTCCTGTTTACTTAAATTTGAAGATGAATTGACCAGTTGTTAATGTAAATTTTGAGACAGTGTGATATGGTGTTCCATTTAGTGTCCTGGGGTATGACGAGACATTGACCACCTTCTTGATAGTATCTCGCTAGGGCATGATGATTGTTCACGAAGTATTTCTTCTCGTAAACCATTTCCTCTTTTACTTTAGAAACTTTCAAATTATGGGTCAGCAGATTTAAAATGTGTCAATTCTTTTTCTTCTAATAGTTTTCTCATCCTGCTGACATTGGATGCATTGTCTGTCACCATACTACCAATATGACAGCTAAAATTTTTCTCTGACTTCTTTGTTGGAGACCTTGCAATTTCTTGAAGGTATTCTGCAGTGTAGGGTTGGCCGGATGTGTCTATTGAATTAACTCTGTGTGTATGATGAGTTGATGCTGTCAGTGATAAGTATAATGGGCTCATTATGAATTTGACAAAACACTGATGTGATAAAAAAAAAATTGAGAAACTGTATGGGAAAACCTAGATTTCATTAAATTTTGAAGTAAAAAATCCAGACAGGTTCTGAAAAACCCAGCACTGGAAGCCTTGCTAGCATAGAACCCATAAAAAAAAAGAAATGACTGGATTATTTACATTCTCATTTGTTTATATAGCTAATTATCCACCTTGTTAGCCTGTCAAGTTATTTTGAATGCTGCAGAAATAGTTGAATGAACTTATTTGAATTTTAAAAAAAAATTGAATCATAAGTTCCATTCAGATATGCCCACTGTCTTGAAAAACACATTATAAATTAAAGGCTAATTTTTATCCTTCTTTTGCTGTTTATTTTATCCTTGTTGCTCTTCCTAACCCCTCCAGTTACACCTCTCAGCTTTGCTCTCTACCTTGCCTCCCTTGTGCAAAATCAAAAAAAGCGAACTTCCTAGGTAAAAAAAAAATCTGATTAAAATCATATGAAGATTTAAGAAAATTTTTTTTTAAACCATTAGAAAATCAACAACCCTGCTGTGTGCTCATGATTGCTTGATATATACAGTAATTCCAAAATCACTGTATACTTCGGTTAATGTGCCATGTATGAAAATGAGCACATGCACAATAATTTATTGTGTAGTGATATATATCGACACCTGTGATATTTTATGAGTCCCTGAAAGTAGTTGCCAGAAGAGATACACAGCAGTGATCCCTTCCATGTTGAGGCTCAACAATGACATCATGTTTTAGAATGATTGTTGGTGCAATCTCTATTTATATCATGTTAGAATGACCCGGTATAGCACCATTTCATGTTTAGAGTGCAAACTGAAGTATTATAGTACAATGCCACTGCTGCACCAGGTGTCTGATTGGGACAATTCACACCTGTCATTGTACTCTACTTGTTGTGCAAAAGAACAGGGATTTTCTTCAGATGTTGGTTAAAGCGTCTGAGTTCTGGGTTACAATATAATAAAACATAAAAAGAGCACCACAGGAAAATGCTTATCTAACAAAAAGGTGGTTCACTTGGAGAACCTAGAAGATCTTTTAGCAGCATGTAACTTCTTCAGGCAGAATAACTTGGGGTCAATCATAGGTAAGACCAAACTTCCGTCTTCACCTATAAGTTCAGATTCTCTCTCTCAGGTAGTAATCTTACAGTTAGTTGCTCAAGTTCTTCTCTGCCAGTCAACAACTTGATTTCATCAAAAGCTATAATCCCGATGCACTGATCATTCATTCTGACAATATACACACTAGAGATGTCTCTCTCTGTCTGCTTGGAGTGAAAAACTTGTCGCTTAAAAGAGAATTGCTCTCATCTAAGAAAGGGGCATATGGTACTGGGGAATAATATCGATCATCCAGATCAGCTATTTGATCGCCTCTCATAATGGTCCTTTGTTTCCCAAATTTGGAAACCCATTTTAAAATCCTTTTTCCCCCCGGTCCTGCCTAAATCCACTCCTTCAAGCCAAATTCGATAATTCGATAATACCATGGCATCTCACATACTTTACATCATGTCCTGTGACTATGGGTTTTTCTGCATACCTGAATTCAAACAAAATGGATGAAAGGTGGGATTCAAGGTCTGATCAATTAAATACATCTCCCGAATATCAATTCCAAGTTTGTTTTCTTCAAAACACATTTCCAGGTTGAAAATTAGGCCTTTGTTCAGGAGGATCCCAGATGGCTCCCTCAAATTTGTCCATTATCTGAGAGACAGCCAAGTTGCTCAGATAGTGATTGCAGGATCAATCACTGTCAGCCCAACCTCTTATACAAACAACTTATTACTCATTGGCTCTGCCCGAAACAGCCACTCTGAAAAAAACATGTTTGCTGGGAAATTCACATTTCCTGTAAATCTAAGAAAAAAGACAATTTTTTACTTGTAAAATCCAGATAATATTTTTATATTAATGTAATTATGTGCTAGTTTGTAAAATCTCATTATTGATAATATCACAACTGTATGAACAATCCCATCTTATCAGGAAAGCTACAAATAACCTCATCTGAGGTATTGAATTCTTTAAATACTTTCATAGAACTGATCTTCAGCCACTGGAGAATTTTTTTTTTCTACTCTTATGAATTTTTGAAGTATAGTTGTAGTAATCCTGTTGCTCAGAGGACAAATTAATCTAATATTTCAAGAGATTGGTGGCTTTTAGGCATTCCATATTTTTTGAGAAGGCCCATCATACCAGCTTTTTTATGATATAATATAATTATTTCTCTTAGATATTGTGGATTTTGCTTGTACACAACTGTGTTTAGAAAGGTCTGTTTTGGACCCAATGCGAATTTGTGACTATATACTTTTTATGTACTCTGTCAATGTAATGGTTGATTGAAAAAAATTTTCTAGTAAAAATGGAAGCTCTTGCTATTTAATCAGAAGAGTCAATAACTAGTGAAATGGACCTAACCACACACACAAAAAAATAAAAATGCTTGTTTATTTTAAATATCAAACATGGAAAATGGAGTATCAAAAAAAGTATCTGCCTTAGATATCAATTTTCAAGTATCTGCAATATATGGTTAAACAGAAAATAGACTTGTGTGCTGGTGTATATAAAAAGGATAACTACTCACAAGGTTAACCAAAATGGCAGTTGAAATTGAATCTTTGATGTCTCTTATTAACCCTGTAAACATATTAACCTTTTGAACCCTTGGCCCTCAGATACCCTTTACCTGAGCTTCTGAGGAGAAAAGCTAAAATTTCCCATCATCTAACAACTGCCCACCATTAAAAAGAAAAATAATTACAGATTACACAAAGTATACATCACAGCCTGCCATGTTTTCATTGTAGTCTGGAGCAATTTCAGGGATGGTTATAGTGGACATAATGCCATCTTTGTTTTGTCTGTCACTTGTGGATTTTTTTTGTTCCTGGATCATGGTAGCTAGACAGAAAGCAACATAATTCAGGATATATTATCTCCTTGAGTCTGAAATATCAGGTTTAGAGTGTATCATGAGATAGCACTAGGCCTGAAATATTGGGTTTGCAATGTATACGAGATTAGCTCTTGGCCTGAAATATTGGGCTTATATTGCATTGTAAAATAGTTTTTAGCCATAAATATTGGGCTTTAGGGTTTAAAGGGTTAATGAACATTACTATAGATCACTAAATCGTCATTAACCTGCACAAGTTGAACATGCTATGTGATGGAAGTTACATTGTGAATAGCATATTTAAGGATTATATTCTCTATATCAGATGGTTGTATGGGATGAGAATGGCTTGCATTTGTCAGTCAGTCAATTATGAGTCCTCTCACTTTTTTTCTGATTCCCCTACCCACACGCTCCTGACCAATGACAGTGACCTTGGCTTCTCATTAAAGCTTTGTTAATTATATCTGGTACTTTGTTTACTAGTGACTGCTTTATTTTCTCTCTTGTATTTCAGTTGTTTGCTGGTATGAATTTTCCTATAATGCAGAAAAACAACTTGTTCACGTTTTTTGACATAAATCTAGTAATGACTAATTCGCTAGAATCAAATAGTAAGACTGCAAAATATACACTTAGATATCATTTGCCAAGAAATATACATGTATATACTAGCAGGGAATTCCCATATAGCCTGGTGAGGAAATAACTTCAAATTTAATGACACTGTTATGAAATATGATCTCTCTTCTAACACAACACATCCAGGTGAGCCAAAAAATGATTTTAGTGTACTGAGTGTACTAACTGGCAGGTTGTGCAACCGAATCGTCGCATGGGTCTTGCATAACGTCAGTTGAGTGCATGTACGCTCATTGCATAGGTCTGCATACATTGTATGGCAGGGAAACATAGTCTGCGCTGCTTTTTGCGTTACCGTTGTGAAAATGTTTGAAAGCAGAAGATAGGGTTTGAGATTCCAATGATATAAAATTAATAAAATATCTCCTTTCAACCATAAGGGATTTTTTTTTTTTTCCAACGAATGAGGAATTAGGTGATAGGAACAAAGGGAAGTAACCAGATACTTTGAAGATTTATTTCTGTGTAACGGATGGTTAGTAACTGTCCATTTTAGAATGGTGATTACAATTTAAGTACAATTACTTCCTAGAGCTTGAAGAATATAATGTTCTGTCTGAAAAGTGGGGTATTATGACTTAAAAGCAGAAACAAATTATTTTCATTTTTTTTTTTTTTTTCTTTTTCTTTTTCCCAAGTTTGGACTGAAAGGAACTTTTCAGCACATGTTAATTTTTCATAAAATTAAAATCTTACAAAAATGTCAGAATCAGGTTTTTAAAAGTGTCAAGTTTTTAAATCTATGTCTAAGTATGGTTATATGAAGACGGACGTCCATTTTTAATCTTTTCTAAAAGAAAAAAAAAGTAAAACATTGACAATAAACGTAAATTTTAATTTACAAATCTCTTGCTCCGATTTTTATCTTTTTTAAATTTTCAAATATCCATATTTAGGCCTAAATTAAAAACTGAATATTTTTCCAAAGACCGAATCTGAATTTCATTTCAATGAGGACAGTGATATCTGCCAAAATAGCAAACAAAATGATATCGTGTTTGTTTTTTAAGATTTAAATCCAACAAAATATCCTCCTCTAACCTCATGTTATCTCACAAACTGGAAATCTTCTATTTGTTTTGACAGTAGGTATGCTCTTTTGATATCATAGAAATTAAAATAGTGAGTGCAGATAAGAATCTATTTCTGAATTTCATGTCGTTTGCATGTGGCTCTGTAATTAGAGCGCCTGGTCTATTGGCAAGCAGATCATATTTCGAATCCGTGTAAGGTCATGAAGAATTTTTAATTTCTATTTGGATCATTTGTGCATACCATCACAGTAACAGACAACCAAATTTAAATATATAAGGATTATACCTGACATTGCTCTGGAGGAAAAAAAACTTCAAATGTTACAACACTGGAAAGCAAATAATATTTTCTAGAGATTTTCGTAAAATATCAATCAAATAAAGCCTGGCTGACAGTTCTGAGGGAGTCTACAAAAAATGCCCTTTAATGAGAGGTCAAAAAAAATAAAACAGGCCTGGCTGATGGTCCTGTGGGAATGGGCAAAAATTGGACCAGCTGGATTAGCCTTTTTTGACCTGATCTGGGCAATTTACTTCCAGTTAATCTCATAAAGATCTATTGTAGCTGTTTTTATATTGGCATAACATTCAATAACAAAAATATTCTCGTAAACTTGAATAGTAAATGAAAAAGATGAAAGTAAATAGTAGTCAAAAGTAAACATTATTACAATGGCTTTGCTTTCTTGTACTCTTCAGTTTGCGTTGTTTTCTTTCCATTAGTTTTGTATCGACATCTCATTATAAACCCTATTACTCTTCAAAGTATTTTTTTCAAATTTCAAATCATTTTATTTTATTAACCTTCATATGTTGCAATAACATTTAATAAGTGGGTTTTGCTCAGCATTCAGTTCAATTTACATCAAGTACATTCAAATCAAAGTAAACACAAATAATGGAATTGTTAAAAAAAAAAAAAAAAAAAAAAAAAAAAAAAGTGTGTGTGTGCACAATTTTTCAACCAATGACAATTATGGCTGGCTGGTCCACATTGCATAAAGTCCAGTTTCTTCCATACATGCACCTTTGGAATGGACACTGTTGCAGTTGAACAAAAGTTATAGAATTGGAATAATTTATATTCATTGTTACAATTTTACATTATAAAAACATTTGATTATAGTTAGTGGATAATTCTTAATGATATTTAATTCATTTTAAATTAAATGTTTGGGAGCAACTGGTTTTGATAATAACTGTTTGAGAACATTATTGGTGATAGTAAAGATCTGTTTCTTCTGTATATCAAAAGTTCTTCTGGGCATGTATTTGTCTGCTATGGTTTCTGCTCATGTAAGTCTGAAAGGAAAACTTTCTGTAGTGAACAAGACATTTTTTTTCATCATGCAGTGTTATATATTCTCTAGTAAATGGGTTTATTGAATCTTTTTTCTTTTACAGAATGATGTCAGTGAAAAGGATCAAAGATGGGGCTCAAAAACTGTTGCAGGGTCAGGCCACATGGCTTCACTTGAGTAAGTAGCTTTTTTTTTCTTCTTCCCATATCTTTCTTATTTGATGGAAAGAAGCTATAGTTTACGTCAGGGTTCTCCAAAGTATGAGTCCCTACTGCTGACTGGTCTTTGGTTCATAATAAATAAACAAATAAAGAGTGAGAAAATATTGGTGCCAATGTAATAATTGAGATAAGAAATTTGAATATATCTAATAATCATATTAACTTTGTCATCATTAATTTGTAGTAAATAATAGCAGTAATACTAGCCTTATATTTATCTTATCATATCATATTTCTGTTTATGCAAGATGGAAGTGATAGTATTATACAATTGTACGTGATAAATATCAGTGGTGTGTGAGATAATTGCATGAAATTGAACCCTTATTTCTTATAATAGTTCTGCCATGGATCCTGAAATGAATCCTTGTGACAAATTTTTTCTGAACCCATTCATTTTATTGATTTACATCTACAGCTTCTTTCACCATCAACTCATGAAATGCAAATGATGGAAATCTCAGTCATTGCAGTTCTTTGTAACTTCAATGCTGAACTAGACCCGTTCTAACTCAATGAAATGTTCTTATTACTGTGATTTATGCCAACAGTTCTGTCTGTTAGGGGCTTTTAGGGGCTGCAATGGACAAGGGCTTTGATCTTGCAATCAATTGCTTTTACTTTTTACCACCTACTGCAGTTAATGGGTTATGTACAAAGTAGACCATTGAAAATCTTGTCAATATTTTAGGTAACAATTTAAAATTTTTGTGATCCTCACACTGACCTGCCAACAAATGTTTTAGTGGAGGAAATGCTGTATTGATTTTTTTGTAAGCTCTAGCATCAATGATCAATATATTTATAGAAGTCAATAACTTTTATTTCACCCAAATGTCATTAAAATTTCACTTGTTTTTCATTATTTGATCCTTTTTCTTTCTCATCCCACTTGTTATTTTCTATTTAGAGCAGTGGTCCTCAAGGGGGAGGCATTTGGCTCCCAGGGGAGGAATGTATAATGGAAAATATAAGGATGAAAAAAATTACTTGATAACAATTCAAAATAGGGAAGGAATCGAAGAAACCTGGAATTGCAAGAGGAAGAATGTGACGCAAGACTCTGGAAACCACTGATGTTATTTTAAGTGGTTAGCGATTGAATTAGAAGTGTCTACTTAACCATCTGTGATCCAGCTAAGCTGCTAATCTGGCATCCCACAAGTCCTGTTGGTGCGGGATCAATGAAGGTTGAATTTCATCAACCAATCTACTTCAATTAACTTACCCTTTCGAGTCATTTACGTAGTAGTATATTTGCATTAGTTTTGACTACTATTTACTTTCATCTCAATTTCTTGTTTTTATCACAAGTCAACTCTGGCTGTCAATGGTAGTGAGCAAACAGTATGGATCGTAAATAAAGAGTAAGCTTCCAATGAGATTCAACCTTGCTTTCCTCTCGCCAGAGGGAATCCTGGTTTATACCCAGCTGCTTTGACAACTCGGCAGCGTGAACTTCATGGTCAACAGAAGTCAAATATTACTTTTTAAACCCACCCTTTAATCCAAATATCTTTGTCAAATTTGTAGTTTTTGTTTCTCAACTAGTAGTATTATAATATTAGTTGGTAAATTTTATTTTAGTTACTGTTTCATAGACCGTATTTGTTTTTAAATTACTTACAAAACATATAGATTGATGAGGAATTGAACTCTGCCCTTTGATCCCAATAGGACAATGAACTACAAACTGAGCAATCCACAGCCTCTAAGAAGCTATTTACAGCTTTCTGAATTGCCTGTTGCGCAGACAAACCTTATTACAGTCTTTGTAATGAATAAATTGGTTGAATACCAATTTCTCATCAGATAATGATTAGCTTTACTTTGTCTGGGAAAAGCAATTTATTTTAATTTGTTGGTGTGTTAAGAGGAGGTTGTCATTTACATTTTACTTGCTTGATACAATATATTTAATATAAAAACTATTTTCTTTAAATGGTCTTGACCCATACCATCTTTGAAATATGTTCTTAGATCAGCATAAAGCTCACCTTCCAAACACTGAAATATTTTTGCATTAAATGTATTATAAAAAAATGTTTAAGCCTTTTGCTCCCTCTGGATAATAAACCATTGACAAAGTTAGACAGCCAAGTTGAATACCTTTGGGTTTGTTAATGTTTCTATTCTAGAGTTGCTAGCCCTATCCCAACCTCTTGAACCTCAAGGGAAGGAAAAATCTTGATCCTATTCTTTTTAAGAGATGCATTGAGTAACCATTTTGATAAATCTTTGTTATGACTTGGCCAGGGATTGATCTGGAGTTGTTTATTGCACCTGGTATTCCCTAACACCCATCTTGCTAATGACCAACCTGGCTTAACTTTAATGATATTATGAAAATCTGTTTTTCAAACGCCATTTGGCCATATTACTTCATGGATTTTTTTGTATCAAAGGAGTAGAATGTAAATGACAATCTCTGCTGTGAAAAACTTGTCAACCATGTTTTTTCTTTTAGTTAAATGTAAACAATGTTTAGATTGAGTTACTTTTATTTACTTTTTCCAACCTTGCAGAGTCAGTTTTACTGGCTTCTTGTGTTTTATCTTGTAAAAAAAAAATACCAAGTTGAAATAACTCCTGAAGTAAATGAGGTTAAAGCTCTAGGTTTGATTATTTTTCAAAGCGTCGAAAATGATGGCATATATCTTTATACACATCGTGTTTTAAGTATATGTGGATGATAGAAAAAGAATGATGCAAGGGACGCAACTTTTCTATATCATCTTTCACATAGGTTACAACTTTTTGGTAACTATGATTGATTTTGAGATGTTACAAAAAATCAATATACAAATAAACATGGCGTTTCATTATAGTAGATGAGCTTTTAGCTAGAATATTGCTGGATTTCATTTTCTTCCAAAGTACAGTCATACGTTGACTTGAGTCTGACTTGTATTTTCTCAATCTTTAAGTCCCTTCTTATCGCAACTTACTTGGGCCACCAGTCTATGACAGTGAGAAAACAGCACATATCAGAAATGAAGGATAATCTCTTGGTGAGACTTTATTCTGTGTCCTTTTTGCTTGAGAAGCTTGGTTAACCATATCAGCTGGTTTTACTGACTGAACTATGACGACCTCACGTTAGACTGAAGATTAAATCTCACCTTTAAACTTCATTCTTTCCTAGATCCTGTTTGGCACCATATTCATTATTGTTGTATTAGCAGAAGAAGAGCTTATCGTTTATCTCTGATTAGTGCCATGGATTCTTCTCTGGCCTTTTGTATTGGTTCCAATAATGTAGTGATTCTCAAACTATGTCATGATACAATAGTGTGCTGTGGCTATCTCCCAAGTGTGCTGCATAAATTTTCTCTTTGTATTCAAATATGAATTTCAAGCCTTCGTATATATCCAGTAAGGGTTTTATGTCTTTTTTTTTTTTTTTTCCGTACACTAATGTAATAGGTACATTATTTCCAAAGGAGTTTTATATACATGTAATAAATACATATATTAAATGAAGTTCCATACCATAATTATGACCTAATATATAACAATGTATCTTCATATTTTAATGGAGTAAACAGTTGATGTGCAGTGTAAGTCAAATATATTTCTTGATGTACTGTTGTACAATATTCATGAGGAGCATAAACTATCGACACTTGTCGATGTTTCTGTAACAAACTGTTTTTGCAGTCTAGAGTTGATAGCCCTATCCCCTTAATCCTGAGAAGTCTTATGGCACCCGTTATTCCCAGGTGGTCATCCATACAAGAACTGGTGTGCACAATGTGACTCCATTGTATGTGCAATCGTTATTGGTGTACATAAATTGTTTCTAATTTTTATTCCAGCATGAAATCTCTTCGAGAGAATGTAGCAAAAGACCATACCAATTTAAAGAACAAAGAGATGGAAGAGGGTCCAAAAGCTTCTTATGGTTATGGAGGCAGATTTGGTGTCCAAAAAGACCGTATGGATAAGGTTAGTATATAATCTGTGTGAAATGGCCTTCTTTATGTTGAGTAATTAATAGATTTAGCATGAAAAAGTTATGACAACATGAAGTACTTCATGCCTCTGCTCTTCTCTCACTCTCAACCTGTATCTTCTCATTGTCTCCCTTATCCCTTCCAATTTCCATTTTCCGTTCATGATTTTTTCTTAATGTTATACAAACCTTGGTGTAGTTTCTCATGCAAAAATGTTTCTTCTCTCTCTGTAAATTACCTTTCTTTTGTCTTCTCTTCCAATCCTCTTATTGAACTACCTAACATCTCCCATTTGTTATTACTGAAAGCGTAACATAGGAACAAGCAGAATGATCTGAATAATAATTGATTTTATTCAGTGCAGAGTTGCATAGAGTTAATGAGAGCATGTGTATAAACACATCATTTTTTGATATAATGACATGCTTCATTATAAAGTCACCTATTAAAGTCAGAATAAACATTGAATGAATAACAAGACTGCTACAATTAACCATTGCTCTACCAATAGGCTCTCTCTTAACAGTTGAAGTAATAGTTTGTGTGTTGTATGGTTTAAGAAGCTGTTAATGTTTTGTTTTTATCACTTTTGGTTCCCTTTCATCCTTAAGATTTTAGATAAAATACATTCCGTGTAGAGACCGTTTACCAAAACTGTTAGCATATGTTTCTTTGGTATTCAAGTTAGTCTTGCTGGCTGTCTATTCATGAATATTTTTTTTACAATTCTCAGGCTGCTGTTGGACATGAACACCAAGAGAAATTGTGTGTACATGACAGTCAAAAAGATTTTGCTAAAGGATTTGGTGGCAAATATGGAATTCAGCAAGATCGTCAGGACAAGGTAAGATTTTATTTTATCTTATTTATTTATTTTTTCAATATTATTAGATCAGTCAACTTTATTCGAAAGAAATTGTATGTCATGAATCTAGTGCTAGAATAGATTATGCCATGCTATTAAATTTTAATGCTGAATTTCAAAAGGTTCAATAATGAAACTGTAGCTTAAAACAATTGTCATATCGCTCTCGCTCTAAGTAGCATCATTTGATCACAGATTTATGCAAAGATTATTATGTGTACAAATTGATGCATAAAGAAATAGTGTTTGCCTGTCCTGTTGTGTTAAACCAAACCAGTATATTAAATTGACATTCCCCTATCATGATTTGAAATCTTGACCAAGTGATCAGCAGGTGGCTTTCCTACCGACTGAGCTAAACTACCAAAATTCACAAAATTATGAAAATTTGTCAGAAATATGCAAAGGTTTTTCATTCTAATAAATAAAATCATTAAGTGAACATTTCCCTTCTATGACATGAAATCATGACTAAATGATCTGCTGGTACCTCTCTTACTAATTGAGCCGAACTGACAAGTCTTATATATCTGCAAAAAATTGTTTGAAATATGCCAGAGCATATTCATTTTAGTAAATGAATACTTTTGTTTATTATGTATACAATGCGTAAGTTACAGTAATCATCTTCAGTTGTGGGAGTGGGGTTTGACTCTAACAATTAGGCTTGTATATCAATTCCATCTTTATTTTTACAATTTATGATATGAAGAAGTCTAAGGAATGGTTATATATGAGGGAGTAGCTAAAAATAAACAAAATTATAAATCATCCCCCAGTCACAACTTTGGAAAGAAACTGTGGGTCATTTGAAGTTGTGCTCTCAAATGACAGCACACTTTCAAATGATTGATTTTTGATCCACTGTGAGCAAACAAGGCATAAATTTTGTAGAAATGAATTACATTTTCAAATTTTATCCACTGGTGTGAATTTTGAAGCCAAACCGTTACCTGGATATGTCACCAATTGTCTTATGACAGTTTTCATTTAATGGCATGGACTTTCCAAGGTTTTTGTCATTTTAGCTTGATTTTGGCCAGATTGTGGTTGGTTTTCAAGTGATATCTCACCATGTTTGAAACATGAATACCTCTTGTAAACTTTTTTTACCTAAATTTTCTTCTTTAAAACAAATGTTTCAGCAGGAATTTTCCCCAAAAGAAAATAGAACTCAATGCACACTTTCCATTCTTTTTTTTTTTTATCCATGGTGAAAATTGCTAAACATGCTTGCAAATGCCAGAAATTACATGTTACAAGGCACACTAGCTGAAACAGTGTCAGTTTATGACCCCTAACAATGCAATGACCAACTGTGTCCAGTTTGTGTGCCATATTTAAATTTGTTTCTTTCATTTTGGTACCTTCTCACATAATGTTTCTCATTAGTAAGATATAATCCAGAAAAAGAACCATTTTATTTTCTTGATAATTCAAGTTCCCCTGATATAATGTACCAATTCCTTTTCAGTCTGCAGTCGGTTGGGGCTACAAAGGTGAAACAGAAAAGCATGCATCACAAAAAGGTAAAATAGTGGATTTAGAAGTTAAAACCTTTCATTCCTGCACAGAAAATATCCCTTGGATTCTGTCACCAACTAGAATCTTAATTTGTTTCTTTAAGGAAAAAAAAAAAAACTAACTTTAAATTGCACTAACCCTTTTGAAATTTTTTTTTTGTTTTAAGACAGGGGTTCTCAAACCAGGGTACAGCAAGTGAAATTACAGGGGTACGCAAAAGTCATAAATCTTATCACAACTAATTAAACGCAGCATGTATCTTGTAAACTTGACATTAAGTTGGTAACACTGCGTGAAATAAAAAGATCATTCCATAAAATCAAATATTTATTGTTTGCACATATATCTGCATTCGTTCAGCTTCCTTGCATGTTCTGAATGTGCTTCTTTTTTTTTTTTTTTTTCCTTTTATGATGTAAAACATTTTGTGCAAAACTGTCAATTGAGAATGATATATTGTTGAGTCTCTCCAAGTTCATCCGTATCATTAAAAATGTAACATTAAATAAAATGAAATTACTTACAAATACTACGTCTATTCCATTGTATCCACACATTTTTTACGCTACAGTCTTCACAAGGGGTATGCCAATATTGTCAACAGGACAAATGGGTATACTGGAAGAAAAAGGTTGTGAACCCCTGTCTTAGGAAATGAAAATGCAAGATATTTGCTGTTTTTTGCCTTGTTAGTTTCACTAGATTTTAGTTTTGAAATTTTCATCTTTTCAAAGATGCTTTGGGAATTGAAAAAAAATTGGTCTGCACTTTTTTTTTTTTTTTTTTTTTTTGTGATGAAATACATGAAGCAATTTTATTATTCTTATAAAAATGAGAAGCGAAGCAAAGATATCATTTATTTCCAGTAACAATTGTTCTAATCTATGACTGGCCCTAAATTCTTGAATTTTTTTTTTTCAAAAATTACATTCCCTTTACTTCTCCTGAAGAAAAGCAAAGGGAAGCAATGGAAAGTTGAAAATTATTGCCAGCAACAATTGCTCTATTCAATGAATTACCCTAATCCTAATTTCTATAACTTTTAAATTCATATCTAAAAAATTGAATTGCAATATGAAGGAAAATAATCGCTGATTAAAATTTCCTCCCTTTGACTTTTTGCTGAATTTTATTATTTCTTTAAAATTCAATTCATGCAAGAGTTCCACTGTTTTCTATTCTATTCATGGAAGAGTTTCACTGAACTGTAGGAGCAGTATCAAGTGCTTCATGAATTCAAGAGTTGGTCAATGACAACCTCATTTAAAAGCTTTTTGAGATTATATTCTATTCGCTTCTCATTGCTTCCAATATTTTACCATCACTGCTTTCAAAAAAAATTTTTCTTTGGAATCTTCAAGTGTTTATAACTGTTTTTATGTATGCTGGATGTAAATGGACGACTAACCCTTGATTTCTTGGTCTACATTTTAAGATGTATATTTCTAAGTGTTAATCTTCATTTTCAGTTGAGGCTTCTATTTTGTCCATTAATTCAGGTTACAGAACCCCCCCTTCCCTTATAAATTGTATCCTAAAAAATGTTTGAAATGAGATAGAGTAATAAAAATTAATTTGCTATCACTGTTAATAATCAAATAATTGTAGTGACAAAATTTAAAGCTGTGTAAATAAAATTCTATGAAAGAATAAATATGGTTAGAATAAATCCTATTTATATCACTGGTATTTTCCACTGGTAAATATCAAAAAACATCTAGAAACTGGAGAATGTAGATGTTATTAATAAACCTGTTGGAATAAGTTTGATTTTTTTTTCTTCCAAAAAATAAAAAAAGGAAAAACATTTTTAGAAGGGGTTCATTTTACTTAAATATTATGTTAGTCTAATTTCTTAGCGTAAAGTTGATTAGTGAATGAATGGCACTTTGGATGGAGTTTTGTCTTAAATAATGCCCTTGGGAGAAGCAAAAATCCACATCTCAGTTGGTTAGGCCGGAGATAACTCTGTTTTTGTTACCATCAAATGCAGTATAACTTGTTGCATGGTACTAGAAGAGATAGGCACTAGCAAGTAACCATCATTGTCCTGAGAAATGCCATGAAAGAACTAGTTTGGAAAATCTATGATCTATTATGTCATGGGATAATTTTTAAAGAATGAAAATCAAATTTTTTTTAGTGAAAAAGAATAATGAAATTTTTTAGAAACTTACAGAATTTCTGACTTTATTTTGGAATAATTTGCTATAAATTTACTGCATTGTTGGAATAATTCTAACAGAATTCTTTTTTTTTTTTTTTTCCATATAAATATTTGTTTTGGATACAAACCTGAAATAAAGGTTTTGATGCTATTGTAACTAAAACATACAGGTTTGGCTATCCATAGATTAGGATCTTGAAAGATGTGTTGCTTGTTTATAAGGGTGTTCTTCATTTGAATGCATCTAAGGCGATGTGGAAAAGAAACTAAAACCTTTTCCTGTTTTAGATTTAATGTCCATTGTTTATAGGAATACAATTATTAGGTTGTTACGTTTGTTTTTTTTTTGAATAAGATGAGATATTATATAAACAACAATAACAGTAAATATTCAGTTAAAATATGACCCCTTTGTAGCAATAACCTTCTTTTAATGATAGTATGCCGTATATTAGAGGTCACAAATTCAGTAAAAGTACAAATTATGACTTCTCTATAACTGAACTTTTTATCATAGATATGGAGTTCAAAATACTTGAAAATCTGTTGGGTGAATATGAAGGATACCGATAGACTTCATATCCCAATTCTCTAAACTTAGATACAGCCAAGAGGTATTGGGAGGGGGTCTTACACTTTCATAGAGTATTTCATTCAGTTCATTTTTAAGAAATATGAACAAATTGGAGAAAATATATCATGCGGTGGGTATAACCAGCTACTCTATAAAATGAAAACAAGTATAGCCAAGAGTTGTCTCAGCTCCCTTTTATTTTCAGGAAGCAGTTCTCCCATTTTGCTCTTCATGTTGGTTAAGTGATTTGCATCAGTGAAAAGTCCTTGTAGGTATCTGATCTTGTCCTCATTTTCATTATTTCATTAATCCTATGACAATCACATTGTTGTTTGCAGACTATTCTCAAGGATTTGGTGGAAAATTTGGTGTTCAGAAAACTAGTATGGACAAATCTGCTGTAGGCTGGGATCACCAAGAAAACTTAGGGAAACATGAGTCTCAGAAAGGTTAGGGGCAGATGGGTTTCATCCGCGTATTCTCTAGGCGAGCAAATACCTATTAAAGGGGTGCAAGTCTGATGTCCTCAACCAACTTCCGGTTCCAGCTATCAAAAAAGTAATACTTGATTAACATTACAGGAATCTTGCTTGTTACTGTTTTTGTTTGTTTGTTTTTTGTTTTTTTTCGACTGCAATCTTGCACATTAGTCGGAAAGGCAGTACATAATTAGCTACTACTTCATTTTTTCTTTTTTTTTCGACAACTTTTGAACAAGTTATCACCTTTTAATCATTATTTAAATACAGTAATTAATGAAAGTGTTGTATCTGTGGTAGATATATAATGCATAAATATGAAGGTGTTTTGAAAAATGCTGTTGCTGCACAAAAAACATAATACTATTACTGGAATGATGGTTTTTGGCTGTGTAGAGAATTGAAATAAAATTAAATAATTTACTTTGCAAGGGAAAGAATTTGTTCTAGTATTCATGTGTATTATTTTTTTAGTTTTTGAAAATTTTGGACACCTTTATTACATCACATACGCTACACACAGGCTCAGCATCAGGTTAATAATAGACAACCTGATTTGGTTGTTATTTGACCCAGAAGGTTTTGACATGCAGTAAAGTTTAGTTCAAAAGTATTTCTAATTTGTAAGGATGTATTATATTTACCTTATTATTGTTTTCAAATGTTGGAATCATCTCTCATCTTTAGATCATCTGTAATAGATGACAGTAATTGAAAACAAAACATTGTACTATAGCTGCTTTGCTTATGCATGTCATCTGCTAGAAGATTTTGAGGGGAAAACAGGAGAAAAATCAATAAAATCTCTAAAATCTATCAAAATTTTTTAGTACAACACAGCCAGTTTATACTTGATGAAATTGCAGTTGAAATAACCAAAAAACAACAAAAAAATGAAGCAAGATTTCCCTAGTGCTAATCAAGAATTACTTTTTGACAGCTGGAACCGAAAGTCAGGTGATGATATCTGTACATAGTCACTCTATTTCCTCCGCACCTCTCTGTCAGGGTTGCCAGATTTCTCCAAAAGGAGAGATTATTTCAGAAACTTACCCAACACAGGCATTGGAATATTGAATTAGGATTTGACACTATCCCAATGTCTGTGTTGGGTAAGTCTGAGAAAAAGTTTGGGTTATTTCTCCTTCTGGCCAAATCTGGCCACCCTGCTCTCTCTCTACTTTCTTTTGCATCTGTGTCATCTGTACATCTTTTCCCCATCATGTAACACGTTCTGTTTCATCTTAAAATTCCTCTGGTCTTTTGTTGTTCATTCTTGATTGTTGTCAACTTCTGTGCTATCCAGTATTGTAAGCTCATCGGTTAACCAATTAATTCGAAATAATGATGCATGTTAACATGCTGTTTGCAAAGTTCGTAATTGTTTTTATATCTATGCATTTCTTCCTTATTGCTTTGAATTGCATGTATGCATGATTTGAAAGAAAAAAAATGATACACTGATTTACTCGGACTAGTGTCCTTGTCTTGTTGGTTATGGTCACAGCGTTTTGGATGTACCCTCCAAGCTTCTTCAGGTGTCTGTAGTTGGTAATCTTCTGGGAATTTTTAATGGAACTCTTTAATCAATCCATGAGGGTTGATTCTTTTTATTCCATTGTCCATTCTAGAAGATATCAGTTAATCAGGCAAAATATTTTGAACTTTTATATGCCATTAACTTTGAAAAAACAAACTTTTTTTCTCAGAAAACTAAGCAATTTTTTCTTCCTTGGTGGGGGCAGCATACCCATTTATACTGAATAAGTTTTTATATCTAATTTGTACAAATAGCTGGTAAAATGTATTTTTATTTATCAAGAATAAAGTTTTTAAGAAAACCATTTTTTTTTTCCAAACTCAATTCTACTGACATTCATAAAAGGATAAAATGGAATAAAGAAATTTTCCATTCATTATAAAAAAAAACTCTGATGAGCATAAGTGAAATTTGGGCCAAGTTTAACAGCTTGATTATCAAAACGGATCACATCATAAGCACTGATTTGACTGATCACTGCTAAAGCAGCTACTATTCATTACTTTCATATTTATAATGTTGAGTACTAAGGACAGCAGGGAAGTGTCTGCTTGAGTTTTATTTTTAAAAAAATGACTATTTTCTCTTATTAGATGAAGTATTGTAAACCATCTTTATCAATTTTTGACTATTTACATTCATCCTAATTTTCAGCTTTTTAACCACAATTTAACTTTGGCCAATGGCTGTTTTGATTTTTAGTAAAAAAACCATTATTTCATTTATCTTCATTCAAATGAGGTATTGTAAACCATTTAAAAAAGATTTTGTCCACTTTTATCCTCATCTTGATTTTGTTTTTTTGTTTTTTTACACACAAATCAACTATGGCCATGTAGAATGGTATACATTACTTCATCTAAAAAAAAAAAGATGAATAATGAAATAATTGCTTTTTTTACTAAAATCCAAACAGACATAGCTGTACAGGCCTTAAATAAATTGTGATGAAAAAAAATTACTAAAAATAAGAATGAATGTAAGTAGTAGTCAAAAATTTTTAAGAAATCGTATTTCAGCTAATAAAAACACAAAAATATTTTCTTCTACTAAAACTCGGACACTGCTGTGCCAGCCTTAGTCTTCTAGTAAATACTGTAAGTTCAAAAAAGCAAAATGCTCTAATCAGAGAATATTTTTAAAACAACGTATTATTGCACTTTGAATCATGTATTATCACCTGAAAAGGGTGAAAGTTCCTTGACCAAAAGTTCATAAAGATAAAGAACTAATCAGAAAATTTTTTTCTAGATTCTAGATAATTTTTTTATAAATCATGACATCCAAAATGAAACAAAACTAAAACATTTGGTGGATATGAGATCGTACAACTCTTTATCAGCCTTATATTGGATCATTTTTGAGCGTTCATGTATAAAAATGTTATCAACAGAAATCCTGATTTTTATGTGTGTGTGTATATGATATATATATAATATATATATATATATATATATATATATATATATATATATATATATATAAAATGATTTATTAAAAAATATATCTAATGTACTCCATTTTCTTCCTAATCGTTTATTCAACAAAAATATATGACTACTCAATATAGATAGTCACTAAAACACTGATAGGAACTATACCTGATTCAAGTTGAGATTGAAAATAAGGAAGACATACCCCTAAATAAGTAAACAGGAACCTTTTGATTAACATGATTCTGATTAGTACATTTTCAATTAATGCAACTACAATTTTCGTTTTATCCAAAAAATCAAGTAATGTGCCTGAAAATTTGATAAGCATGGTAATTAAAAAGCTAATTCTAAATTAATCTAATCTGATAAGAAAATGTTGTTCAATGTACTCCATTCGTTTCAAATTGTTTTCTTTACAATAGGGACCTCTGGTGCCTATGTGCATATGTTTGACAACAGGGGCATCTGGACCATGCCAGGATTTTAAAATGTTGCCAGAACTTAGATTAGATTTCAATAAAACTTACAGTATTTATTAATTCATGAAAACTTTATTTTATAAAAATGGAATGTTGCACCCGAATTTGCCATCATATGGAAGCAGCTGTGTCCCAATATTATGAGATGTATGAAAGAATGCGGAAAAAAATTTGCATTTTTTATTAAGAAATAAAAATGCTTTTTTCTTTTTCAACAAACTTACAATCTTGAAACATTATCCTTTTGATATCGTGTACTGAAAATTGTTCTAAAATCATTTCTGATCTTTCATAAATTTGAAGTTCAAGATTGATTATATATTTCCCATAGATCTGAGTTCAATTAACATGGTTTTGATTAGCACAGCACCTTTTGAGTATATTTTACTGTTGAATGGAGGTTTCCTGTAGATGATAAATGGGCATATGAAATTAGAAAAAGATTAGTTCTTATTTTATGTAAAAGTATTGCTAAAATAGAAATCCATTCATAGAAATGTTCTTTATTCATTCACCCAATTGTTTATTTCTCTTTGATTTATTGATTTTGTTTTTCTCTGAATATGACTGCATGTTATATTTGACTATATCGGCATGCAATTTTAGATTATATCGGCATGCGTTTTTCTAAATTCCAATCTTTTTCGATTGGTATTTTATCTTCAACTCACAATTTTACTCTTTTTATACTAATCGTTCTGCTTCTATACTTTTTACAATGCTGTTACACTGTATCATGAGATATTGTATTACAATATTGTACATCATAAATTTCTCATTATGATTGTCCATGTATCTATTCTAGGTCTGGATCAGATGTTTGTCAGATGAATCATTCTAATGAACAAATTTTATATTCTGTTATTTCATGTTGTATCCTGTCATATTTCATCTTATTTTTTATATTCATTAGATGATATATTGTAAACCATTATTCTTGATTTCTGACTACTATTTCCGTTCATCTTAATCTTTGTTGTTTTTTTATTACAACTCAAAGTCAGTTGATATAAGACAGAGGAAACAGCGGAGATCAAAAAAAATATTCTGGTTGATTGACGGACCCCCCCCCCCCACATCTCTAAAGGATATACCATTTTTGACCTTGTTATAAAAAGCAACTAAAAATTAGGATGAAACAAAATGGTAGCAAAAAATTATTGGTATCATTTCATCATTTTTCATTTTGTGCTCATTTATTTACAGTGAATTTGTCTTTTTAATCTTTATTTAAACTGTCAACTGTCCTGCTTACTGTCCCCTGCAGATTATACGCAAGGTTTCGGAGGTAAATTTGGTGTCCAAAAAGACAGGCAAGATAACTCTGCAGTTGGATGGGAATACGAGGGCAAGACGGACAAGCACGAATCACAGACAGGTAACATAGTGATGACTGAACAATAAAAATAATAGTCAGAATAGATCTAAAATTGAAATATCCTAATTGCATGGCCATCTTTGACGCTTATTATTGCCAGCTTAGGTTGCAAATAGAGATGATCTGAGCGTTATCACCAGGACTTCCCCAAAACATGCATTGGAATAGCATCGAGATAGGAAATTGAGTGACTCTGGAGGCTGGTATCGAACCTCTGCCTGCAGACTTTCCAAATTTAATGCTTTTCCAATACTAGTGTTGGGTAAATCTCGGATATAAAGCTTGGATTATCTCCCTTTGTAGCCCAACCTGACAATCCTGATTGCTAGCTGCTGTTGCTTTCTTTGAGACTCTCTTTAAGACTCTATTTAAAGGAATGTCATTATTATTTTAAGGGTTTCTGAAACCTTGTTCAGAAAGGATCAAACCTTATTCTCTCATGAGTAAAAAATTATTCTATCAAAATCAAGAATTGTATATACCAGCTGACAACCTACCCTATGGGTGGTAACTTTCAGCCTTGTCTTCTATATACACTTTAACTGTAACTTATTCTTTTTGTTTAATTAACCTGACGGACACAAAGTAAG
This sequence comes from Thysanoteuthis rhombus, assembly GCA_963457665.1. Classification (NCBI taxonomy): domain Eukaryota; kingdom Metazoa; phylum Mollusca; class Cephalopoda; order Oegopsida; family Thysanoteuthidae; genus Thysanoteuthis; species Thysanoteuthis major. The sequence continues at coordinate 32,812,718 of OY735211.1, read as the reverse complement.
GGTCCAGTTAAATATTATACTTACATTGTAAATTACTAGAAATTCAGAAATTTTCAGAAACTAATTTTGTAAAAAGAAAAGAGAAAAAAAACTGCTTCAGGGTGGCATTAGTAACCACAAAAAATTTGGCGGCCATAGCTCTAGCCATCTTCAAGTTATGTAACAGACAGAGGGACTGACAGACGTTTGGTGAATTATAGCAAGATCGTAATGGTTTGATGACATTTTCAAATCACGTCATGTTTTTAGGGAAGAGAAAAATTAGTCACTCAATTGAAACCATCTCCTGACCAACATCTTTTAGCTACCTGCTGTGTTGGGAGTGACCTAATGAAAAAAAAAGAAAAATGAGTGAACAAATGATGGGGCCAATTTAGCAAATTTTCTTGAGGGATTTAAAAAAACAAAACAAAACAAAACAAAAAAGGCTGTTTTTGTTTTTTTTAATTTTTGTTTTTTTTCTTCCTGGACAGAATAAGGTAAATCAAAAATTTTCAGCCCTCTAGCTCCATTGGTGTGGTCTGTACATCTACATATATACTTAACCAGTCAGAACCACCAAAGAACTGAGATCTTATGATTTGTAGTTGACGGTTTCTATCTGATTGATTATCCTTCTTTTCCTGCGGACATTTTTGGTCCTAAATCCTTTGCTTTGACTCTTTTTCATCAAATTTCTCCTAACCATAACTGCTGACTGCTGTCTTTATTCCCATCCTTTCATCTTTTATGGTTTAATTCTCAGAGCTTGCAATTTTCTGCTGTATTGATTACTATCAGTTTTGAAATGTTCCTCTTAAACTTGAGAGATGCAGTATGCAGTCTTTGACCTGACTTTGAGGAAACCAAAAAAAAAATTGCAGAACCAAGTTGACCCATTAACTGCAGAGTGTGGCAAGTATAATAGTTATCCATTACGAGATAAAAATCCTTTGTTTATTGCAAAATATAAGCTCTGACTTGCGGATAGAATGTAATTGCAATCAATCACTATAAAAACAAAAATTTGATTAGGTTAACCATTATTGGAAGTACGTCATTTGCAGTTAATGGGTAAACCAAGGTTGTGTTTTTTTTTTTTTTTTTTTTTTTGTATAACCAAAGGAATGAGTGTCCCTTCATATGCTTTAAAAGTGCTCTATGACTTTAAGATCTGATATTTTTTTTTCACCTCTTGGTCATTTGATCTGCTCCAATCCATCCATGTTTATTTCCTTATGGGGCTTTTTATTCTTTTGCCTTTGTTGGCCAATGCTTTATGCTTTAAACTTGTATTCATTTTCTGAGTTTTGAACTCTTCCTCCAAATTCCTTTTTATTTTGCTTCAAATGCTTTAATATATTATTCAGGTTTGCCTGATTGGGCTACAAGGGGAGATGATCTGATTTTTAACAGTGTCAAATTTGGAAATTTCTGTGTTGGTTCTTTGAGATATAGCTTGTAGTTCAATCTGGGAATCTTGATCTTATTCATTCTATACATTTTTTCCAAATATCATTTTGAATCTATTTATGTTTTGATCTTTTGAATTGGATTTTTTTTAAATGAGTAAAAAAAATTCTCTATTTCTTTAGGTATCTACATGTGGTAAATGCTACGCACTGAGTACAATTACCAAGCAGTTGGATTATTATGCTTGCAACTGATAAAAAAAATATGTATGACATGTAGGGAACTATATAAAACCAAAGTACAAAATCGCTAATATACTAAGTGTATCATTTAATCGATGCTACTGTAAAATATTGAATAATCTAATCATGTATACGGAGCCTCAGAAAAGTAAACTACTGTATTTCCCGGTGTCAACAAGGATCCCAAAATTTGATCCACACAGTTGTTGATGTGTACAAATTTTTTTGAAAGACTACTTGTTTATTATACTGCTTTTGCTCCCAATATTTTCTCAATATTTAATTTGTATCTAAAATAAAATCTACTTGTTAATTGCATAAAGAAAATAAAGTAGTTTTCATCAGATTTATATCTGACTAAAAAAATAATGAAGTGTGCGGAGAAAAAAAAGGGAGACAAGGCATTAATTTATGAAGGGTGCATGTTTGGTTAAAAAAAAAAAAGAAAAAAAAAAAAGTTTGGTACTCAACAGGTAAAGTAGTAAAAATTTCAATCAATGTCTTTCGGCACTGAACTTTTTGTATATTTTGCTTAGCTTTCAGTTGTTTATTGTATATGAATTGATATATTCTATACATATAAACATTTACATGGCATTCTAATTTTTTTTTTTTTTTTTTTTTTTGCTAATTGACATTATTCATAATATACTGTATATGCTGGGCTATAAGACGAATGATTAACCAGGGTATTTTGGGGACCACTGCTCACTTCTGCAGCACATCCATAACTTATAAATGTCCCATTCGAGCTTCAGTAGATGGGCCCTTAGTCATAATACCAGTGTATTAGAGGCAGTATAATATTTGCATTTCTTTCTTAAAAATCCGTCTTATATACTTGCTTATACAGTTTCCCTCTATTATGAATGTCTTTCTGTTTATGAATTTATCCATATATGACCATTATTTTGTGTAATGTATAATATCTGTGTGAATCCCTTAATTTGTGCATAATTAACATGCATTAGTTTTTTAGTTTTTTTTGTTTTGTTTTTAAATTTGCTTTGTATGCATTAGATTTTATAGTCAATTTAAACTTTGGTGCACTGAACAAAACGGACTTTCTTTTTTAATTCTAGAATCCCAGTTACAATTGAAATTTTATGTAAAATTTAAGATGTTCATTTCATGGTGGTTAAGTCTTTTTTTAAGCAATTTTAATAATTGAGCTGTCAAACTTAAGATTACTGTGATCATTTCATGGGCCAGCTTGGCATGGTATGGCCCATCGCTTCCCATGCTAACACTTAAAGCAACAGGTCTATTGTGTGTCCAATGATGGACGATTTGCCATAATTTGTTATATAACTCACATTGTTTATATGATTGTGTTTAATTTAGTTGAATGTTATATGCTGATTAACTCAACAAAAACAACATGGATAGCAGGATATTTTTCAATTGGATTTTTTTAAAATGAGTTAAAAAAAATTCTATATTTCTTTAGGTATCTACATGTGGTAAATGCTACGCACTGATATCTGTTGCTGGGGGAGGGAGTGGGTCTTAGAAGTCATCAAAAATGATGTATTGTTTCTAAGCTTGTGTTGTGTAAAGAAACCTGTATATGTATTTAGGTTTTTTTTGGTTTGGTCTCATGCAAATGATAGTTGCTTTTTGCTTCATCAAACTTTTAAAAAGCTTCAATTCCTTGGTGCGTGTGGCCAACCTATTGAAGTTAAGGAGAATGGGATTAGTGAGCTTGGTTCAAATTCCAGCTAAGAGAGCTTGTGTTCACTTTGCTTTAATGCCCTTGAAAAAGGCATGTATTCATCTCTTTCCCCCCTGCCAACATGTCATTTCCCAGTCTACTTTGGTAGCTGGAACAATTTTGCCCCTCAAGATGTTTGCCTGTTTGGAAATGAGCTTTTATTTCTCCTTTCTTGGAAAGGATCAAACTTTGTTTGTATTATATTGGCATCAGCTTGTATATAAGGCCAGACTTAAAATAAGGGATTATGAATTTGTTTGCTATGTGCATCAAAGGATAAAATTGAACCATTTGATGAACTTGCAGGTACACCTTTACTCTAAATTGTTCTTTTATAACCAATCCTATGTGAGCCATGATTTCATATTGAGTGCCTATGAAAAGGATGATCATTTTTATGAAAAAAAGTTAAGAAAACCAATGAATTCGTTCGTCGATTAAGAAACAAATTTGTGCCAATTTATGTAATCAATTTATTACTAAACTTGTTTTGGGAAAATGTAACTCCTGAATTCATTTAAAAAAAAAAATCTTAAATCAAGGAGAATAACTTCCAATTGAAGACCCCCACCCCGGTGCACTCCCAGGTAAATCTTTCAATTCTGAAGAGTTCAATTTTTTCCAATTCTATTCATTGAAGAGTTCTAATGTGTTCAGGAGTGGCTTCAAGTGGTTCATGAATTTAAGAACAAAACAATTGTGCATTCTCAAACCATTGATCTACTAACATTGATAATTTTTCAATCAGACATTAATCAATAATTTTGTATGTTGTTCAAAGATTTCCAGTTTGTTTGTTTGTTTTTTTTGTTGTTGTTTTTCATGTTTCCTTCTGTCTTGGTTGTCTGTGTTCTGGAATGTTGTTGAATCAAGACAAAAACTAATTGTTTGTTTGTTATCATTTTATTTCTTATTTGATTAGTACGATCACGAGTACGATTATTCTGCAACGGCTTTGTTGAACAACTCAACATGCTTAAGTTCCTGTTAATATAACAACTTCATGACAATTTTATTTTGTTCAAGATACACTTATTTATTCATGGGTGTTAATAATGTGTCAACTAGTATTATGATTGTTCTTTGTAATGCAGTATGAACATAGTTCTGTATAAATTGATTTATCCAAGCTGATAGGAAAAAGATTAATTTGGTAAAAGGGATACGAGTTTGCATCTTGCTTAGAGTTTTCTTTGTCTAATCTGCATTGTTTACTTATGATTATATCTTGACAGTCGGAGTGGTTGTGATGAAAAGCAACTGGAATTAAGATGATAGAAAAACTATTCAAAAATTAATAATTGCTAAATAGATTATTTGATAGAATCTTTGGTCGATTGGAATTTTTCTTGAGAAACTGAATAGTTTTTTGTTTTTTTTTTTGTTCTCCATCAGCTGAGTTTTACATTTCTGAAAGCCTAATGTAAATGTGTTTTTTTACATTATTACAGAAGCCTTTTAAGTCATTGTCTCAGTATTACTCCAACATAGAAACCGTTTGGTTGTTGTACTGCAGGCACTTTGCATAAAATAACATTCCTTTTTTTATGCATGATGTGTTCGCAATAACCCTTTCAAGACTAACCTGCTTAATACCTGAATTGAAATGTCTCAGTAGACTTCTAAAAGATCTACGAGACATATATATCCCACCTGTCATAGAAACCTTGGGATATATGTCCCAAGAGTCTTGAAAGGGTTATAACATATTTGCAAATGCTAATGAGCTATGAAGGATATGATAATTTTATTTATTGTCTGTATCTCGGTTTCTTAGCCCTCCCCACCCTTGCCTTCTTTAAGATTTTTTTTTTAAATAATCCCCTCTCTCCTTCATGAAGCTAAAATGGTATTTTACTGATGGGACCCACTCAATGTGAGCACTTTGCTCAATGGTTTACTGCAAAACTCTCAATATTTGAATTGATATTTGTGAGTTTTATTCCTGTCTCATGAATTCCTATATTTATTTTGTAATTCAGCGAAGTGCTAGTAGCTTTCCATAATTCATTTACTCTATGGTCATAAAAGGAAAGATTACTTGTTTTTAAGAAAAATCCATTTGTATGTGACAATATACCCCCCCATCCATCCATCAGCTCAGCTTTTACCCTTTGCAGGTGATATTTCACCTTTTGAGAATGACTGCTCTATATAATGCAGCAATCAAGTGACCCTACAGTGAATGTAATTGTCCCCAGTGATGTACTGCTGCAAAGTGTGTATTTTCTACATTTGAATATGCAGTTTCTTATGCTTGCATACAAGCATCATTAGTAGTGTAGTTTTAGTAACCTAATGTATAGTAGGTTTTCATACTAAGACATCCGGTAAACTGACAATATTAGTTATATAATCGAGTAGAAAATTGTTTTGATTTGAATTTGATACAAGGAGATATTTCAGACAAGTTTCCTCGTCGTCTTTGTCTTCATAATATATTGTAGCACATATGTCCAGGATGCAAAAAAAAAACAAAAAAACTGATGTCTTTGATGGGGGACACAATTGTCCTGGATGCAAATGCCATAGTATCGTTGTAGAGGTTGCATGCAAGCATCATTAATAGTGTAGTTTCAATAACTTGGTGTGCTGTGGTTTTCTATACTAACCGAAAAACAGTCAGCAAACAGTTGCAACAGATGTTTTGCCGTGATTGAAGATGTCTTGCTGTAAGTGAATCCTGCATCTTCCTCGTTTGGCTGTCTGGTGATCTTTCTTTGATGAAGAAAGCTCAAAAAACAAAGCGTTTTGCTTCTGTTATTGCTCACAGATTACACAAGGGGATTTGGAGGTAAATTCGGTGTTCAGAGTGATCGTCAGGATACATCAGCTGTTGGGTACGACTATGAAGGGAAGGTTGACAAGCACCAGTCACAGACAGGTAAAAGAAAATCTCTCTTCTGCCGTTTTCTCCTCTTCTTAGCTGCTGCTGCTGCCAGCACACGCTGTAATCTATTTGAGATTTTTAACTTGCTTATCAAATCAAAAACTAAGGAATTGCTCACTGTGATTATTGCGAAGCTCTTTATTTTACGAGAATAGATAACATAAACACAGGCAATCATTTCTATCTGTGAGGGAAGTGTAGAAGGCATTTACTGCCATCAGGATTATGATGGATGCCAGAGTTTCATTGTATTTTTGTCTCATTTAACTATATTTTCTTGGAGACACAATTTGATTTAATTCCAATTTGTATTGTTTGAAGTTGTTCTTTATTTATTATTTAATCTTTTTTTGTTGTAGGAGTGGCTAGGGGAATGTTTTAATATACAGTCATACGTTGAATTATGTCCAATCACAAATAAGTCTCCCATAATAGCTTGAAACCTATTAACTGGATGACAATGATTTCTGTTGTGTTATTATAAGTTTGCTAAATAGAATGTAGTGTACATATCAAGTTTGTTTCAAGTTCTTCAGGTACGGAAAGTGAGAAGGATAAAGTGAAAGAACAAACATTTTGCTAGGTTGTGCTAATGAATTAGTGAAAGATGGATGACATTTGTTCCTTTCTCTTTGGAAAAGCTATATGTGTGTATATATATATATATATATATATATATATATATATATATATATATATATATATATATATATATATATATATATACACATATACATACATATAGGTTTAGGTAGATATGCACGTGTCCTGATAGCTTATGCTGTACAGCACCTATATTTAACATCATCTTTTAATGATTAACCTGCATCCAGATCAAGCTGTCCATACTACCAGGATGCAAGTCGACGCATGGCTGTATTTTTGAAACATAAAGTTCGATTTGAAATTAAATTTATATCACTCTAAAGTTGTTTATTTTTTGCGGTTAGAGCGTTGAGGAGAATGTTTGTTTATAAGCAATTTTTTGATTTGCACCAATTAAGAGCACCCTCCATGCTAATCTTTGCTGATTTATTTCTTTTAAAAAAATTTTTTCTCCCCAACAGAAAAATGTAATAGATCAGATATTTTGTCTTTCTCATTGTATTAATTTTGATACTATTCACTTTCATTTCAATTTTCCGGTTGCTTTTATCAAAAATTGAATAAGGATGAAGGTAAATAGTTGTCAAAATTCCTGGGTGACAATACTTTATCTAATAATGACAATTATTTTGTCTTTCTTTAATGTCTAGATTATTCAAAAGGTTTTGGTGGCAAATATGGAGTCCAGAAAGATCGAAAGGATAAAGCTGCTCTTAACTATGAGGATGACACTAAGACAGAACTACATCCTTCGCAGACAGACATGTCGAAGGGTTTCGGGGGCAAGTTTGGTATCCAGGACAACAAAGACAAATCTGCTCTTGGTTATGAGGATAACACTCAGGTAGAACTTCACCCCTCACAGATTGATATGAAGAAAGGATTTGGAGGGAAATTTGGAATCCAGGAAAGCCGTGATAAATCGGCTCTCAGTTATGATACTGATACCAAAGTGGAACTGCATCCTTCCCAGACGGATATGAAGAAGGGATTCGGTGGCAAATTTGGTGTAGAATCAGATAAAAAAGACAAGGTAAGTAAAATGACACAAATGTTTGCAGAATGAGAGGGTGTGTAACTTGAACTGTGTGTTTCTTGAATTATTTTTTGCCAGCTGATTATTATCAGCAGTAGGTGAGCCTGTGAAGTAAATAAACACTCTACAACTAAAAGAGGACATTGTCGCTTAGTAAAATATGTATTAAATGACAGGTTTTTTTTTGTCCTCTCGACTTTATATTAGAAATATGGTTAAAAACCAGTCCTAGTGAAATATTCAAAGCTTGGAATTGTGTCTTGAGGTGAAATGAAATTTTCAGAGGGGAAAAATTGCATCAGCCACTTGAGGCAAATTTTTATTACTTTGAGATTTATTTATTTATTAGTTTAATACCCATAAAGAATGATAGGATTATCTATGTGTATTTTAGTATAAATGTATCCCTGACATCACTGGAGTTCTTTCTGTTAACTTAAATCCCATTCATTGTATGGAGAGAAAAAATGTCATTGAATTTTATTTTTATTTTTTAAATTGATGTCTCAATAATAATGAAATTGATAATTGGTTGAATAAATAATGAAAGTGGTGATAGATTTCAAACTTTTAAAGCAATGACTGTCTTGTTAAATTGTCTTTGTATGTTGATTTCATCCTATTTCCAAGCAGCTGGACTATGGCCTAATGGATACATCATCTACCTGCTTATCTTCCAGTCTGATCACAGCAGGATCCACTTGATTTTATATATCTGTTTGCTTTAGCATGACCAATTAAAGAAGCTGGTATTGAACCTCTACCTCCAGACTGGCTCAATTTCCTAATCTGATACTATTCCAATGTCCGTCTTGGGTATGTCTTGGATAAAAAATTCAGATTAACTCCCCTTGTAAGCGCAATCTGGTTTGGTAAAACTGTCATATCTACAAAAATTTCTCGTCTGTAAAACAAGATGCAAAAATGAAAAACCAGTACAATTCAGAGGATCGTACTAATTTTGTATATACAATAGTTCCTTCCTTAGCAAAGACCATAATAATGAATTCTCTCTTAGCATGAAGTCCAAATTGCCAAACAAGAAAATCTCTTGGCAAAATATTTTCAGTTTGTGAGAAGTAAAAACTGCAAAATTTCGACTAAATTGCATTTATAATCATCTACATCTATATCTAGTACCTAGGTGCTTATTTCCAGACAGACAGACTGATGGATGGACATTCGGTAATTTACAATAAGATTGTTTATTACATTATTCACAGGTTTTATATCTCTTCATTATTTAGAAAGTAATCAGTACAGCATACATTACTTACAATGTTATTATTGATGTTTTAGGGGCCTGATATTTTTATTTGGAACTAATTACTGAAATTCCATTGGTTTTATTATCAACTTTATCAATTTTTATCTAACAAGACATATTATGGAATGGTTTATGCTCATTAAGAGAGATACAACTGTATTTACATACAAACAGTTATATTTTTACTCTTTTCTTGCTTTTTATATAAAATATTCATAAAGTTATTGTTTTAATGAAAGAAAATTCGATGAAGACAGATTATTGTTAATATTTAGTTTTTATGTTTTTAAATATTTTTTATTCATTAAAGAACAAGAAAACAAGAGTCTTACAAGTAAGTCATTTGATGCACCAACATGATCCTTACCCTGTACAATTCTTGTGATTTAAATTGTCTATGGTCTAAACCATGAATGCAATGAGCACTGTTATTTTCTTATATTTTCTAATATATATTAACAAACATTGTTCAAAAATGAAAGGATCATTTCAGTAGAAATTAGCACTTCAGCCTAGGATCAAAGTATTTGTGCATTCTGTCTAGGATCAAAGTAACGTCAAATGCACTGTCCCCCTGGTGGTGAAATGTATCATCTTCTAAAAGTAACTTCATTTGGTTCAACACTGGAAAAAAAATCACACCTGCTGGAGAATGAACTGGCTGAAATAATATGAGGAGGGAGAAGTGTAACTGACTTTTTCTATTGCAATATTTAATAAGCTTAAACAGTTTGAATAATAACTGAATAAACTCAATTTTTAAGCAACATTTTATAGCCCGCATGTATGGCTGAGTGCATATATGTTCATTATTATGCACTGATTTATTCTGACTGGTATCCTCATCTTAGTTGTTATCAGTTATTTCTTCCTAGTGAGATCGCTTGTCTGTCTCTTCCACTGAAACAGAGTATATAACTTTTTTTGCACTACCTGACCTTGGGATAGAACTCAGTACCACCAGACTGGTTACTAGATAGGCTTAACCAACGTTCCCATTCACTAGGTCATGTCCCATGAACAAAAATGCATATATGTTCAGTTTGATAACTTAGGCAGCAACATAGGTGTAGATTATCACTTGATTGGTTTGTTTTGTGCATATTTTAATAAATTTAGTAATTCTTGCAGTTTTTACAATTAGTAGAAGTTAGTCGCATATTACCACTGCACTTTACAATATCCCATACACAGTGTATGCAAAAAGTATCTGATACATTTCAACAACTTTACTTCAATATATACTTATACACCTTCAGAATTGACTGAATTTGATCCAAAGATTTTTGTATATAACTTTTCAATGTTATATCTTATTTCAATATTTCTATTTCTTATTTTTGTATTTTTTCAATCTTTGGTTAAAATTCTGTCAATTATGAAGCTGTATAAGGATGTTAAAATTGACATTTTGAAATGTATCAGATACTTTCTGCACTAACAGAATATTTCAACAGTTTGACATTTGAGGCGTGTGGGTCTGAATTCAACCAGGTATGTGAAATGTTCAAGTGAAAACTATGCCTTGCACATTCCTGGAACGCTTTGACACAAGAAATAATACTTATCAGCCTTCTCCTGGGAAGCTGAAAGTTCACAACAATTAAGAATCTTTGTAGTTGAAGTGATATAATCTACTTGAAAACAAAAACTTTCACACTCAATGACCTTTGTGTTGAAGTTAATGTGATATAAAACTCCATTCAGTTGAGTAAATGTAAATGAAATTAAAAAAAATAGGGGAAAATATTTTCCCATGTAGATGGTACTGCTTTGACTGAAGCTGACCTTTGTTTGTTCTGGAAATTTTTCATTTTTGAGAAAAAGTAACTTCTATAGGGAAAACAATTAAATTGTCTCCAAAGCAGGCGATCGATTAACAATGTAAATATCTGCCAAACTGGATCTTTACTTTGTGTCTGCGTATGCAAATATGAGCACCTATTTTAGCAGTATATTTACATGGTAAATCAATCCTTCCCTCTTGCTGGTCAGTTGAATAACAAATATCTTTTAGTTGATGATTCAATTTACTGAGCCAATCTTTAAGAGTTTAACCCTTTCAACATTCCTGGGACATAGATATCCCATGGTCTCTATGACTGCTGGCTTATATGTCCTTTAGATCTTTTAGAAGTCTGCTGGTACATTTCAAAGCAGTTGTTGAGGTACCTTAATAAGTAAGTCTTGAAAGGGTTGAAGTAATGTTAATTTTTAAACTATCAATAAGACCCTTTGATGTACAGTGTAAGTTGAATCACAGATTTTGAGGTGTTGATTTAGATTCAGGTCTATATTCACTATATAAGTTTACTTCCTAAAATGAAATCAAAAACAGCTCAAGAAAAACCAGTTCTTATTGAATAATTGCTATCTTGCTGTACTTAGAACTGGAATATCGATAGCAAAATGAGTGACCGCTACTTCTATCATACTACCAAATTCAGAAAGGCTGAGTGAACTGATACAGTCTACTAGCCTTGTTTACTACCATGACTAGTGTACAATAACTATCATATTTGTTCCCAATATATCTGGTTTTACTTAGATACAGATTATTTTATATTAAAAATCTTATTACAAAAGCCATATACTGTATGAAAGCTCAACACTGTGTTGACACCACAGACCATAATTACTGACAATATAATGGACCCTTAGTTTTGTAGCTAACTGCGGGATGTTTATGATGCAAATAGCATACTAATCAGCTGATGTGAGAGTTTAGTCCATCGGTTGCTCGAAATGATGTATAGTGGTGATCATTTCTATTTTATCGCTGCCTGTATAACTCATTCCTATTTTAGTACTTTTTCTATAGTAATAAAATTTTACTGAGCATTTCAGTTGAATATATTTGTAGCTGGCAGTGGGAGTTGTGGTAAATTGTGTACAGTGAGTGTTGGGCAGGCTGTTACTCTTGTTTACCACTGAGTGGTAAAGGTTCAGATTTCATACTTGACGTATGGATTTTTTTAAAGGCTTCAAATGTTAACTTATATACTGACATATATGGTACTTGGCAATTGATGTTTTCCCATAAATTTCTATGGGCATGAACTAAATATATTTTTTATCTTATCTTTTTTTTTTTTTTTTTTTTTTTTTTTTTAATGAATTATTCTTTTGTTTTTTGTCTTCCAGGCAGCTCATAGTTATGAAGAAATGCAGGGTAAAATTGGCACGAACTATGAGAAACCAACTGCACAAGCCAGTAAGAGGCATTCTTTTATATATTAAAAAAATATAGTTAGATAATGGATGAATGTTTAAATGTCATATTACAAAAACAAAAAGTATTTTAATGATGTCCTTAGGATGTTGAATTAATATTGCATTGATACAGTTTTTGACTCTACTGTTATATGATATGGCAGTACTTCTTAAACTGGTGAATGATTCACCCAAATGTGAATGAAATAATTGTGGGAGGGGTGAATGAAATTTGAAGGGTGAAAAAATGGTGATTGACTCGATTTGCTCAGACTTCATACATTTTCTAATCTTGAAAAGTATTTTTTGCGGTAAAGATACACCAAAGAATATAATGTTACTAAATCTAATTCTGAGACTGTTGTTTACTAACTTTATACAAGCTAGAAAAATTCTAATAACTCTTCTGTGTTATTTTTCCTTTTTTTGGCACTTCTGTTATTAATAATGTTATTATTCCTCTTCTGGCATCTCCAATTATAAGCAATATTTTCATGATTCATATAATCACTTTTAAATGTTCATGAATATATATATGTATGTGTATGTATTTATATATAGATAATATTTACAATTTAAGGAAACATTGGATTCTCTGAGAAATAACATCAGACAGATCCCCCAAAATATCCTTGTTTGATCATGGTTTTATTTTATCTATTCATTATGTCTCTCTTGCATCTCACTTATAAAAGATATTTACATGTCAATTGAAATGAGTAAAACTATAGAAAAAATGTCTGATTCTATCAATAGTAAGATAAGATCTTAGTTGTATGAAAGGAAGTTGACTAAAAAGATTAAAGTTTATGAGCTCCATAAAACCTGCCATCATTGATATTAAGAGCCCAACACAACCTGGTCTTTCCATAATTTCTAAACCAATGTAAATTATTTCTAAAAACTCTCTACACTAGTGCTATTTCTAACATTACTTCAGCTAGATAGAGTAATATATTTTTTTATAGGTAGAGGGTAACTCTACCTATAAAAAAATATATTACTCTATCAGAAGAAAAAATCTATGTGTTTAATAGATTTAGTTTTTGAAATTTGTCTTGCTATTTGCAATTACCAGTTTGAGGAGAGTTTTCTTTACAGATTTTTAGGATGTTAAAAAATTTGGATGAAATGAGTGCTAAAAAGAAATGAGTTAATTTACATTTTTTGCTCATAACACAAAATGAATTTAAAGAATTATACAGAAGATAGAATAAGATAAAAATGATCAGAATCATTAGAAAATTCAGTTGTGGGTGAATGAAATTTTCTGATAAAAACTCAAAGGTGTATCATACTACAGTAGATAAAGAATCAATGCCATAAAGTACTGAAAAAAATAAAATTTCCAGTATCATAATTGTGAAGACTTTACGCATTTGATGATTCCGTGGTCTTTATTTAGATTTACTGCATTTGATACTTGTGAAATACTTCCGAATTTTAAAAGTCAATATTAAGATTACCAAAGTTGTCAGTATAAGTTAGCACATTCGAGGAAAGATTATTACTATTATTATGGTCTTTAACCTGTTCGCTGCCAAGTATATTTTTAAACATAACTGCTGAGCCAGGATTTTATTATAAAATGTTGATGAGAATATAAATTCTTCATTGAATATTCAAAATGGTTTCATTTTCATACAAATCAGCTAAGATCTACAAAAGAATATCCAATAAATGTAATACATAAATGTATGTTAAGAAAAAAGAATACCATACTACACTATTATCTTGTTGTTGGTACTGAACTAATGATTTGCTGAGATGAATTAGCTTGTCCAAAGCTTTGAACAGGTTAAACTTTTTCTTATCTTTGCATGAATGCCTTTTCTATTCTCTAAAATGAAATGGCAGTTTTATTTTCCATACACTTACACAGAAAAAATCAGTAAAAGTATCAAGATAATTAAAAATGTGCTTCTTATTGTAGGTAAGGAAGGAGCTCGTAATTTGCGAGCTAGGTTTGAAAATATAGCCAAGAACACAGAAGAGGAGGTGAAGAAAAAGGCTGAAGAGGAAAGGAAAAGACGTCTGGCTTTTGAACAACAGGAACGTGAAGAACAGACCAAGTTGTATGAAGTAAGTAGCTTCATCAAATCTGTTATTTAGTTTTTACTTCCATTGTTCTTATCAGTCTCTCTTCCTAGGTGGGTTAAGTTAGGATAACATTTTTGTGGAATTCTAAGTGACAAAATGGAGGGCTTCTTTACTAAATATTCCTTATTTACTCATCTGGCTATGATTTTTCTTATTTTTATTAGTTCAAGAGTATATAGAAGAAAGTTTTATGGGACTTATAGTTCAAGTATAAATCTGTGCAAAAAGTGAATCACAGCACAAGAAAATTTTAATTTTAGTAATCCTTACTCAATTAAAAAACCAATATGACCAATCAATGAACAAAGAGCCAAAATAACTCTGAAATGAAAATACTGCTCTATTCTGTCAGTCAGTCTGATCGTGAAAATTTGTTCACATCCTCAGCTTTATGAATCTAAAATACTTTGGATAATTTTTGCTGTTGAATTGTCACAAGAGATCTCTATTTCCTACGAGATCAGCTTTCCTCTTGCTGATATGACTTAACATATATGCATACAACATTGAGACTAAATAAGCGAGACGTTTGATTTTAAATCTCTAACAAATTTTATGTTTATTAAATTCTTTGTTAGTAAAGTTACAAAGTATTTTTTTAAAGAAAATTTCAGTTATAAGTATAATTCAAAGATATTCCAAAGTTTATTTGAATCTATTTTTCTCCTCTATGTCTAAATATTGTTTAGGCCAGAAGATGAACGGTTTACAAAGGTATTTTAGAGAAATACTGCTCACTGTAGCTTAACCAGGCCCTATAACTGTTCATACCATGCTCCTGTAGATGACCCCCTAATCATATAATCCCTGCATGTGGACATATAGTTGAAAAAAAAAAATTGTGTCTTGTATAACAGCATATACAGTTTTTTTTTTGTTTTTTTTTCCTTTTTTGATAATTTTCATTTTATATGAATTTCTCTCATTTTTAGGAAGATGTGGATATTAAGGAAGATGAGGTGAAATACAATACAATCTTTTGTCTGTCTACAATTTTGAGAAGAGTGATAGACACACAAAGAGTTATTTAGACAATCAAACTGCTTGTTATTTTTATTGTTCATGCAACATTTTGGGCAATTTGTTCAACCGCCTTCTTCAGGTGTACAAAAAAATTGATTTTGTTACTATTACTTCACGCTACCATAAAAAAAATTCCCCTGAAAAGGTTGTTTGAACATATTAGCCAAAATGTCATGTGAACTACAAAAATAGCAATGAGTTTGATTGTCTGAAAAACTTTTTGAATCTTTGCTGTTATTGATTTGTGTTAGAGAAGAAAGCTTATTTATTACAGAATCTTTTCATCCAAATCTATTGACTCTGATTGGTTGGTTTATTTCTAAAGAGAATAAGTCATTTGAAAAAAATTTTTTTTTCATTTTCACATTGTTTTCTTCTCCAATACAAATTATTTTTGTCACTCTAAACCTCTTTTAAACTTCATGCTGACAAATATCCCAACCATTTCTGCAAAGTCCTTATTTCTATTTCCTCTTTTATCTACCTATATTTATTTGTTTATATATCTTACTCATTCTTATCTGTTCAATTTTTCATGCTTCATCTATCATCTTTCTCTTTCCTCTTAATTTTTTTTCTCTTAAAAAAATGTATGACAAAAGAACCCAACCCTATCTTCATTCAAATGCCAGTTAAAATTCAATCTATGAACCATGCATTTCTTCTAGAAGAAATTTCATTTCTTTTCTATTTGGGTGCTCTAAACCCATTAGAATCCTAGAATCACCCAGAAACATGCTATTGATTCATTTAGAAAAATGATTTTTTAAAGGTTTTACAAGGCAGGTTTAATTTACGATGTAACTTTAATGATAAAGTAGGCATTCTCTTTCCATCATTTCTCAGAGAAATAGGATGAAAAAAATTTTCCCAGGATCTGCATGGTTCAAAAAACAAAACCGAACTCAAATGCCTCTCCTGTATTTCTTATTGGAAACCGAAATAATTTTCAATGTAATATCTACCTTTCCCACAACACTCAAAGTTGATTTATAATTTTTCAAAATTAAATTCTTGTCCTTTCTTGGCTCTTATACTTACAATAATCCCAATAACCAGTTTCAACCTTTTTTTTTTTTTTTTTGTTTGAAAGCTTTCAAATATTGTCCTTTTTAAATATTTGTTTTTGATAAGTTTTCAGATATAATTTAAACACCTTTTCCTATTTTTATCAAATTATTATATCAAATGTCTATGCAGATGCAAATTGAAGACAAAAATCAAAATGGAATAGGCTATAAACATTTATAACAGTTTTTCGTTGAGCAAATTAAGGAGTGCATTATCAAGAATTCCAGTGAAGAGAGAACTGCTTTTGAATCTGTTCTGAAACTGTTCCTAATGTTCCTTAATAACTTGTGTATGTGTGTATAATTTCAATGGATTAAAGCAGGTTTGTAACTGTTATTTTCTCCAGTCTTATGCTTGTTTAAAGTAGGTGTGTCAGTGATTTCCATACAGTAAAGTCCATCAAGAACTAAATGAAGAAAATTGACAATTCTCACAGTCCATGTTAGGTTACAATTTTTTTTACATGAATAGAATTTTTTATTCATATAATCTTTCCTTTAAAAGGTTGGAGAGGTATAAACAGTCACTGAGTCAGAAAATGCAATCGGTGAGCTGAGTTCAAATTCCAGCTGAGGCTATTTGCTTTCACTTAGCACTAATGCCTTTTGGAAAGGCATGACTTCATCTCTTCTTTCTTCAGCTGACAGGTGAAATAACAGGGCAGACTGAACTTGATTGGCAACCATTCTAGGAGAACAACCCTGAATTCCAAACCAGGAGTGGATAAACACTCCTACCCTGAGTTTTGAGTAAAAGTAGCAAAAAGAGTGGGCTTTCGATCAGTGTGCAAGCTGAATGATCGATTTGATCCCAGATCATCTTTCCTTCATTTTCAAACTTAATAATGATGGCATTCATTTACATATTTTTGTAATTTGATTTACACCCAAGTAATCTCTGGATATTTATCATTTGTGCTTGCATATTCCTAATGAAACCCACTAGCATAATATAATGGATCAATTTATAATTATGTAACGAGCTCTTTGAAAAAAACAAAAAAAACTCGTAACTATTTTCAATTATATTGTTGTTTTAGAAAAAATTGGAGCAAGAGAGGTGGGAGGCTGAAAATGAACCCGAAGAGGAGGAGGAAGAAGAGGAAGTGGAGCCAAGGAAGAAATATGTGCCTCCCCAGTCAAAATGTTATGTTCCGAATGCCGAGATCAAGAGTTATCAGCGTGAATCCATTCTACGACAGACGTCGAGGGACAAAGAGCGAGAGGTAGTAGCACCTGCACCTGCACCTGCTGAATTAGATCCAGAAGAAGAAAGCGAAGTGGTAATGCTTGTAGAATCCTTATTTTTCACTGTTTTTAGTGCATGGATGTTTGAATGGATATTTATCGATTTCTCCTATAACACTAAAATTTATATAGCCTTGGGATGATCATAAAGTATTCTAATTTTCACAATGTAACAACAAATTATTTTACCTCTTAAGTTCACTTGCTATAAGATTTGTAAACCTTTTGATGTCCAATTTTTTCTCCGCAAAGATCTAAGTATAAAATTAGCATTGTGTGTGCAAATTAGCCTAATCCTGAGAATATCAGAAACTTAGCCACATTTCTGGTTACCATGATTAAGTCCAGTGCCTCTTGAACTATTAGTCTGGTGTCATTCACCTCACAAAATTCCATTCGATTGAGATGAAATCTCCTTATGTGAAATAATTTTCATCATATTCACCATTTTGTTTCATTTTAGACTTGATTCATTTTACATCATGAGCAAAGACATAAATAATCTCAAGAATTAAATGTTTGTTTTATTCAGGTTTTTGAACAGACAAAAATATGTAAACATCCCCAGGAATATTTTCATTTATTCTTGGGTTAACTATTTACCAGTATAAGGAGCATTGAATTAGTTTCATCACTGGTGAAGTAATTTGAAATTAAACAGGAAAAAGTTTTAATAGTTTAGTTTAATCCAGTTCTATGCACAAGCATTGAAACTCAAAGTAATTAAGGAAATGGAAATGTGTACGAGTTGAATATACACACATTGACATAGAAGAGGATAGTTTTAATGATATGGTTTTTAAATATATGACTGGATGGTTGGGGTCTAAAAACATGGTTAATTGTTTTGATGAAAAGTTACAGACTTATAGTAAAGTTAACATACTAGCGAGAATCATATTGGAAGTGATTAATCAAGTAAGTATGTAATATCTGAATGTGTGCATTGGATGCCTTTTTTTTGCATGTATGTATTATGTATGTATACTTGGAAATTACAAGAATACCTTAGTGTGGTTCTGATTAGTGTGGACTTTGGTGAAGTATGGATAAGGTATTGCTGTACCAATTATTGTAACTATGTGGGGGGGGGGACAAAATTCTAATAAGACATTAAAGTACTGTTTTGTATGGTATGGAAAATTTTTGAATGAATTAACCGCATGTATACTTATATTCAGTTGCTTTTTCTTTAGAATCCATTTGAATGAAAATATGTCTGTAAATATATTATATATAAACTAGTATATTACCTGTCCAAGGATTGGATTTGATGTAAAAAGCAGCATCAATTTCAGGGTGCTACTATAGTGTGCAGTCTATAGTAATGTGATGTGTGGTCTCCCAAGACCCTACCTGTCTCGACTAACCTAGTTACTGAGTGTAGATCACTAGACCACAAATTTCAACTATGTGCATTTTTATAACTCTGATATGATTTTATATTTCTCAAGATTTTCTGCCAAAATGTATTCTAAAAATCAAGGTGTTACCTGTGAGCTGTTTCAATGTCACCTTGATCACATTTACTGAAAAATACCCAAGGAACTCTGCAGATGATTTATTTGTCATATTTCTAAATGATACACAAAGTGTGTATTGTTAAGTGGTTATAAATGTGTATATGGATGTGATACGCAAAATGTCTCTGGATGTAATTATAATTATGCTATTGTTTAGCATCTTTGTTTTTATATGCTGATCATTAACAAAGTCTATAGCACGATTTAAAAAAAAATTAATTCTGTTGTGTAAATATCTGATTGCACACTAAAGTAGAAATGTTCTGGTAGACTGCATGCTATAGTAGCACCAGTTTTACTCTATTTATTTACTAGTTTGTATGAATTTGAAAATTTTTTTGATTGCTTTAGTCTTCTGAACAGAATTCATATGCATCCTAAAAATTTGCTTTTAGGCATTTCGTGCGCTTAATGAAAATTTATCCTACATTTTCAAAGATAAAGTATTTTATCACAATTTTACAGGTTGCCTCACCCAACCAAATGTATACATTCTATATAAGCCCTTCATCCAGTAACATTTTTAATTTTAGAATAGGAAAAATAAGTTTAATGCTCATCTATATCATAATGATCTGGTTTTTGTATATTTGTTTGTAGGTTTGCTACAGCAAACTGGTACATTATAGTGCAATGTTTTTAGTGCTATAGTGTTAAAATGCCGTAACTTAGAGAAAGTCCAATCAGGCCTTTGATATCCAAGTTATAAAATATGAATTGACATGAAAAAAGACTTTCCAAGGGAGATGACTCCAGATATGTAAAATGCTAACTTCAGTTCAGGAGAAAATTTAGAGGAATTATAAAATCTGCAAGGAACAAGCAAATAATTGAGATAAATTCTGTAAATAGGTAGACTATTTGTGAGTTATCATAAAATCAATTAATTCAAGAAATATTTGGGACTACTTGTACACTCATACATCTCATGTAGAAACAGTTTGGTTCCTAATAATTGCTGTATTAATCCTAATTCTAATAATTTCAAGAGGAAATGTTACAATAAGAATCGGATATAAAGGCATTATCTATTTCATTTGATTGCTGCATCAAAGGGTGTATACATTTTGGAGGGGAGGCTCTGTATATTATTGGTAAGTATTGGTTACTTGTTTCATGCCATTGCATAATTCCAAAAGGTCTTGTATTCAATCTTGTGCCTTTCTGGATTTTAGTTGAGTTTTGTGCATGTGTTACCCCAAGATGTCACTAACTCAGATTTATCTTTTACCAATTAAAAACAAACCTGGCTTTTTTGGTAAGCCTTACAAGAAGCCAAAGTCCATGATTTTGAAGTATGGGAAACTATGAGTTTGAGGGAAAAAAAAAAATCAAACCTTTTTTTTCCCTCTCGCTGACTAGAAACTCAATTTGTTGTGTATTATTGAATATCAACTTGTTGATTATATTGTTAGAAACTTCACCAGTTAGGGGTTAGGATTTTTATTCTCATGGTGAGGACTAATGAGAAAGACCTACCATTATAGGTCTTTTTTTGGTGATTTAAAAAAAAAGAATACAACTTTTTCTTTAAAGCTTTCATACTTTCAAATTATGGATGTAATTTTCAGTGTGAACTAACAGACAAGACCCATAATTAATGTGAATTAATTTTCAAGTTAGTATTATAAATCGCATGACTTCTGATTTCTAAGTTCATATTGATTCTAAGACTGATACTCTTTGATAGCATATAAGATAAATATTAGACCCTCTCCTTACACACACTTGCTCACAATTTTCAGTAAGGAATATTTAGGAAATAATTGTTATCTATTCTAAGTACTAACATATGATGTAGAGGGATTTTCGTCTCTTATTTCATTAAAAAAAAATTTTATTTTTATTTTTCAATCAGTTCTATTTATTGATAAAGTGCATCCTATATTACATTCTTCCATCTAGTGCAAACGATTGTTTTAAAGTTATGGATTTTAAAATTGAACTTTCCTCAAGAAGAATTTCCATATTAATGTTAATTGTGATTGAAAACATTTACTGAATGCATCCCTTCTAATTGTTATACATCATTTTATTTCACTTGGTCCTTTTTTAGTTCTATCATTTGTCCTTGGTAGTAGTATTCCTCGAACTCTTTCAGATCTTCATCTTCTGTTCTTATGGTTGTCTTCAGAACCTAACATCTGAACATTACTTTTATCCTTATTCTGTTCATCATTAATCCTACTTTGAGGCTTTTCCTTATTTAGATCAGCTAGCATGTTTTGTTAATCATCTGTAGTTTCTGATATTAATGCAATGTCATCATGGATAATTCAAATATCCCATTTCTCTGTTCTCATTCCTTCCCTGTCCATTTTCTGAAAGATGTTTTCAAGGTTTGCTGTAAATGGCGTGGGCCAAATTGTTTACCCTTGTCTCGCTCCTTTTCCTGTCTTTCACTTGATAGAATACTCTGGTTAAAATTGTTGGTTTGTAGTATTCCAATTATTATTCTACCAGTGAAAAATTCATGTGTTTATTTGAATTTTTATTAGATTTCTTTCATTATGTTCAAGTGGAAGGGTCCATTGTTACAGACAGAGAAACAGTCTCATTGTTCATTATATAAGTAGATATCTTTATTATAAATTTTAGTCCCTTTAGAAATTATTGTAACAATTACAAAAAAATTTCATTAGCTTTGAGGTCAAATTTTTAATCTAGTTCTAATCTTGCATGTAGACTTGTATAGCCATTAACTACTAATAAATGACTTGTTAGTAGTGCTTGACATCTAAAGGATTGTGTGTGTGTGAAGTTGCTGCTGCATTGAAATAACCAACCATTACATTATTAATGGTTTGTGCCTGCCAGTATCTGTTAGTGCTGCCGCCATTCTCAAGACTTATCAAACCAGAGCAGCTACTGCTATGCTTGACTAACCAACCATTAGGTACTAATGGTTTGTGCCTGCTGTGCATTCAATGTCATTGATCAGTCATGCTAAAAGTCTGGTTGGTCTCTGTTTCAAGCCTGAGGCCCCGAAGGCAGAGCGGAAGCCTGAGGCCCCAAAGGCAGAGCCGGAGCCTGAGGCCCCAAAGGCAGAGCCGGAGCCTGAGCCAGAGCCTGAGCCTGAGCCTGAGGCCCCAAAGGCAGAGCCGGAGCCTGAGCCTGAGGCCCCAAAGGCAAAGGCAGAGCCTGAGCCTGAGGTCCCGAAGGCAGAGCCGGAGCCTGAGGCCCCAAAGGTAGAGCAGGAGCCAGAATCAACTCCAGAAGAGGTGGTTGAATCTCAACAAAATGGAGCAGCCAAAACAGAAACTGTGGTAATATTTGTTTGATTGTCCTGCTTGTAATACCTTTGTTTCTATGCATGCATAAAATCATGTACACATTCTGTGTACAGCTGACGGGTAGAATAGGAAGTAATGACTAAGAAGGGTAACACTCGTAATCTTGGTGACATTTTCAATGTGTTTCGACAATGAAGCTAATTTCAAGTAAGTGGATTTTTTTTTTTTTTTCTAATTTTTTATTAGCTTTTTAAAGTCTGACATAGGCCTTCCTAAGGTTGTAAGTCATGGGGTGGGGGGGTGATGGGTCTTACCCTCCTGGCCCATGATGAGTTTGTAGGGAGTAGCTGGATACATGCCTTTCTAAAGGGCATCGGTAGTAAGGCAGATACGTTTTTCTGTGCTTTTAAATGTCAGACCACCTGCATATGCTTTAAATATTAAGACCGATGAATCCCATGGTTGCATTTTAGGAATATCCAGGTATGTATTTTGACTTTTTTAGTATTGTCTTATGGTTTTCTCTTTACATAAATATGTTCAGGGTGAGTTGAAGATTTTGCACCATTTGAAGAAAAACTTTCTTAACTCACCCAATAATGCTAATAACTCTGTATTATTATTTAATGGATTTATATTCATTGTAATGATTTCTGAAGTAAGAATCGTGATGTTGCAACATCCTGACAATCCAAATTTGTGAATAAAAATGTTAACACACTTATTGATAGTCAGTGGGTGAGTTATCTTGGTTGCCAGATTTGGCCAGAAGAGGAGATAATCCAATCCTTAGCTCAAAAGACTTGCCCAACACTGGTATTCATTGAATAACATGAAATTTGGAAATTGAGCAAATCTAGATGCAATGGTTCAATACCAGCCACAAAAGGCTGCCATTGAAGTAATACTTGAAAACTTTAACCATGTACAGAGGGAACCACTTATTGTGATCATTTGGGGACAGGGTCTTCTGGATAACAATAACCAGCTGATAACATTAAGCAAAGGATATAAAAATTAGAGCAATTTACTTCGTTGTTATAAATCCATAATGTCTGCCTCTGCCACCAGATGTACTCGCTTTCCGAATTTATCACTATTCCAGCGCCTATCTCCTATTCTGACCAAATCTGGCAACCCTAAATTGTCATGTTACTTTTCCAAATGATTTTTTCCGCTAAGATATTTTTAAATGTCTTCCTGAGATTTATCAGTGGCGAAAAAATTTTTAATAGTTATAACTTTTTCAAGACTTTCCTATAAGATACTTAATGCCTGAATTGAAATGTCCGAGTAGACTGCTAAGAGATCAACAGGACATATATCTCAGCAGTTGTAGAAACTTTTGAGTCTGGAAAAGTTTATATTATTCTTTACTTCGAATGTATGCTGTGGGATTAAGCCATGTAAAAAGAAATAATCTGTTTGGAAGACACAATTGAAGTCTCTACATTTTCTCAGTCTTGAAATTAATGAGGTGACAAAAAGCCTCAAATTTGATGATGTAAATGAAATCTTGCATGATCCTTGTTTTGTATAAGCATGTAACCCATTAATACTTTAAAAAAAAAAACTTTAACCATATACTGAGAAAGTCACTGATTATAATCAGCCTTTTTTAATTAAGAATAACTGGCTGATAATATATAGTAAAGGATGTGAGTCTGACAATTGGAAGAGTTTTAATTCATTGTTTTAAACTTTCATTGTTATCAAATCTATTGTTACAAACAATTCGACATTATAAAAGAAAAAAATATAAAAATCAATGTGAAATTTTCTTATCCATTTTGCATAAAGCATTTGGAGTCAAGTGATTTTGACAACAATAACCATTTGATAAAATCATCCTAGATTGTAATGAACAGGTTTCAATGACAAAAGTGCTAAATGTTCACTTGAGTAAATCTAAGTGACATTTGTAGGTCAAAGTTCACCCTCCCCCCAACAGAATATAATATGTCATGTTTGCATTAGATGTAGCAAGATGTAAGAGACACATTATCTGAATTACGAATCCAAAGTGTTTTTTTTTTTGTCTAGGACACTTCTCAATTTTGACTTGAAAAATTTTGAAAGAAAAACAAAACATAAAATTAAGGACTCGGCACTTTCACCTACCTTACAAAGATATTCTGTGGGTGACTTACTGATATGTAGATCCTCTTGCCCATTTATAGTCTACATTTTTTTCTTATGTAAGTTTACTCACATTACTACCAGTCTGTTGGCTCATCTGTCAAGGTATACTGATATAAGAATAAATCTTTGTGATAAAATATATAATTTTTTAATTGTTTATGATGATTTATTTACTATTTTATACAAAGTATAATCTATGATTCATTCAGAGGTCATATGCAAGTGTTCAGATTACTTTCTAGCATAAATCATCTTCTTCTTGTCTGACGATAGGCGTATGAATAAGTAACCTTCAGCCTGTAGGATGCTGGGTGAATTTTCAAGACTCATTTGCTCGTCTTTCATCCTATGTTGATAGTTTGAGCTGTTATATTTTATGTAATTGAATGTAAACAGTTCAGTCATTATCCTCACTCATTTGTTTAATCTAGGGTTTTCTAGGAATTGATTTTTTGAAATATTAATACCTTGACTAGGGATCGAACTCCTATTTTACCTCTAGGTTAGGATATAATGTTCTTATCTTGGAACTGTGATAGTTATATAATGTAACGGATGTACTTTGTAATGTTTATCTAATACTTCAACAAAAATACTTTCCTTCCTTTAGCCAAAACAGATTACATTTTCTAACTTTTCTCATTTGGTGGTGAGATTAAATCACTACCAATATATGCTGGACTATAAGATAAATGGTTTACAAGTTTATTTAGCAGACTACCACTCATTGCAGCTCATCCAAGCCCTATAACTGTCCATGTCAAGCTTCAGTATATGCCCCCCCCCCCCGTCAAAATAACAAATAATGAATTGTAAATATTTTCCAACTAACATTCGATATTGACACTTCCAACCCTATTTTATAAATTTGTAGCTGCCACAACCAAATTATCAATCTAATATATAATTTTTTGACTGGTATTTCTTTCATCTTATTTCTCTTGCTTTTTATTGCAACTTTCAGGCCATTACTTCATGATTATCAAGTCAGCAGTATAGATTATAAATGAAAAAACAACTTCTGACAAGATTTTAGCTAGCATCCCTTCATGGAGATCAGAGAAGAAATGAATATAAGTATATGGCTTATTTGAACAATGTCTACTGGTCATTTCTAATCTATGCTGCTTATTTAATTTAAGTGCATAAGGTGGCAAATGTAATAGAGCTTTTATCTTGCAAGGGATAACTAACTCACAGATCAAACTGAATTGTCATCAATCACAATAAAACAGAAATTTAATTGAGGTAGCCATAAAACTGCAATGATGGAAATTTATCATCTGCTGTTAATGGGTCACTTGTAATAGAATTACACCCCGAGTATTGCGATAAAAAGCAACAGAAATTAAGATGAAAGGAATACATATCTAAAAATTAATCATTAACAAATCTTCACCTAAGAAATCCAAAGATTATGAAGTCTGATATTTTTATTTTTCACTCAATCTCCTGCATGTGGATTATAAACACTAACCAATGCAAGTATCTGTTTGTATTGCTGCCATTTTCAAGACTTATCAACCATGAGCAGCTAGTACTATGTTTGACTAACCAAACATTAAGTCAGTGGTTCTCCAACTTAATTGTATGACATTGCTGTAATAAATATATCTAGACACCAATTGTGGGAAGAAAAAAAAAAAGAAGAAATGAATTTCCCTTTTGTCTGTCTCTGACAAGACCTAGAGATAAAACCACTAAATTGGCAACCTGTTGGCGGAAGTTGGACAGACACAATACCCGTACTGAACATGTATATTCAAGGCTTGAAATAGATGTTTGTGTATTTGGAAAAATTATTAATGGCGTACTTGAGAGATAGTTGCAGCACACAGTTTGAGAACCACAGCATGAGGTACTAATGGCTTGTGCCTGCTATGCAATGAATATTATTGACTAATCAGTCATGCTTAAAGTCTGGTTGGTCTCTGTTTTAAGCCTGAGGTACCAAAGGCAGAACAAAAGCCTGAATCTACACCAGAAGAGGTGGTTGAATCGCAGCAAGATGAAGAAGCAACTAAAACAGAAACTGTGGTAATATTCATTTGATTGTCCTGAATTTTGATATTCTGTAAAAAAAAAAAAAAAAAAAAAAAAAAAAAGATTAGAAAATATTTTAGAAAAAAATCACAAAAATTTTCTTTACAATGTGTTGACATTTTCATCCTAACTTGAAAAATATTGGTGAAATGTATGAGTTAGATGTACATTGTTTCTAAGTGAATCTACTTCAAAGCAAGTTGTTTTTTTTTGCTTTTTTTAAAAAAAAATGCCTTGTTGGATATGTTAAAGTATATTAAAGTAGAACCCCAACCCCTGCTTTTTAAAATGAATTAACCCACTGCTAAAAGCTCTTCCCAGATTTTATAGGGTATTTTTTTTTTTTTTGTAATGAATTATTCCATCTGACAATCCATTCTATATACAAACACTGTTGACTCAGATACAGTTGAATATTCAAATCTGCTTGTTTTCTATACATAAGTTGCCAAGAAAACAATATCAGATGCCACTTAAATTCACTTTAAAGCCACTTTTATTGACTTTTAGGCTAAATGTCGAATCACTTCCTATTTATAGAATTTATATTATAATTGTTTGCTAACTCATCTAATTTTCTTATAGAGCTGAGGGTGGGCTGTTGATATGTCTTGCTAGCCTAGGCAAAGTAAAATCATACAAGGCTGTGGAAACTGCTTTTTTTTTTTTTTTATTACTTTTAATGTTTTTCATTATAGGAGTACATATCTTCATAAACTCCCAATCCATGACAACTATGAAATAATCTTTGTGAGGACAAAATATTGTTAAATTTTGTTGGTCCTGTAATCAAAACTGGTGATCAGTAAACACTGACTTACGAACATGTCTAATAATCAAATTTTATCATTTTGTTGTTCGCCAACCAATGATTGATGATAAAAGCAAAGAATTTTTCCTATACATCACATATTCAATGAAGTTGGTGGGCCGAATTAGGCCTTATAGAGAATTGGAATCATCTCCCTTGGACAGGCTTCTTGAAAAAATCAAGTTATATTTGATTGAATCTATTATTCTGAAACCGATGACCAATTTATACGAGAAAATTATTGTTATAACCCACAAGCATGAAGAAATGGGATCTTTATAATATACATGTATACATCATGGATCTAGTAAGCTTGCCTTTAAATGTGAGATAAACATCTTGATTCTCTGGTCTTTTGACTATTATTTTTGCTCCTCCTAAGGTTAAATATAGACTGTCTATTTGTTTGATTGAATTTGAGCATCACTTGGAGGTACAGATATAATTAATTAATTTTTGTTGAAACTTATCAAAGGAATGATAGAAACTAATTATTCTAATTTTTTTTTTGTCTTTTAGAAAAGCTCTGATTGATATAAGAGATCCAATTTTCAGCTTTTTATTTTAATTCAAATTAATCTTCATTTGTATATAATCTTATCAATCTCTTGGGTACGAGATGTTTTGAAAATTTTTTTTTTTTCTCCAACAACTCTCTTACCACTTTCTTTTTCTCTCTCCTGTGTCTAGGAGAGTCCAAAGTCTGTAACCAGCCCAGAATCTGATGCTGCAGAAGCAACTTCTCCTGGAGTGGAAGGAGAAAACCTTACAGCTATTGCTCTGTATGAATATGAAGCAGGTAAAATTATTTCTCTTTTATATTTCTATGATTATTTCATTTTATTTTATGAGGTGGGGAAAAAAACAGTTCCATAAAGTGGGTAAAACATATTTTTATTAGAAAAGTTTGTTACATGTTATTGTTGTAAACAAAA